>OX493396.1:16264060-17464060 GCA_950371165.1 Lacanobia oleracea
CAAATAAAGTGCCAGCATAAGGTAAGGTAAGCGACAACAGTTACTATTGTTGAGACTAGTAGGTAATAAGAAGCACAGTTTTGCTAATTTTTATCAGGTGTTTTATTAAGATTGATGAGAAGCCGTTTGCTAACTATCTCACAGTCCCACCAAATGGTAAGCGATGATATGCTCGACGAGGGAGCGCGCTTGCCTTGATGTGACCTACACACTCATGACTTAAAGGCCCCCAGTTTGTAGCTATCAGGGAACAGACTCGCACCAGGGTATTCCTCTCTTTAGCTGTAAGGACAATGAAAGCCACCAGCTTTAAAAGAACAGCTGAGAGCGGAGTGAAGACAAGTAGTAACATACGGTTGGTATAGTAAGAACATTAGGCGCCGTTATTCAGAGAGCATTCGCGCTCAGCAGATAAATTTGCATGGCTTGAGGTCAGAAACTGTCTATGTGTAGTCTAGTCTTATATTTATAATAAAAACTAGAGGAAAATGTATTGAAATTAGAGTTTTCAACTGAACAATTTTCAACAGCTAAAATTCTCAGTCTAACTGTTGAAAATCATTTAGATTTTCAACAGTTAGACTGAGAATTTGATCATCATGAAAATACGTAAACTACTCCATTTTTGATACTACTCATACGATTGACATAATATGTTGGTAATCAGAATCATACTTTTAAAGAAGATTTCTTTAATCTTGGAGGTTCTAGAACATTTCTCTGTTTTATCATCATCATAATCATTATAGCAAGAAAGCAACAATCGAGAGCCTTAACAAAGCTGCTCATCAGAGTGGAAATAGTAGCTCGAAGACAAGTTCAAAAGCAGGACGCCCGTTGCGGAATTTGTCCGAAAGAGCCATCGCGGCCCTGGAACCAAAGGTGGACGAACACGGATGGGTTTTAGTCAGTAAGACTGATACTACCTTCGGCTCCGCCCAAAGCGGGAGGAGCCATTTGATGATTTAACAACCTTAAAAAAGGGCTGATTGCCCAGGCTTCTAGGACCACAAGTTCTTCTTGGAAGATGTTTAGTCTCTTTTCGAGCACACCAATGTAACATTGTCTAAGAATTTACCTAAAATTACCTTATTGAGCAAAATTCGAGATCCATAAATAGAGTTCGAGGATCTAAAAATAAATCCCGACCCGATTTTATCTGAAAAAAGTTCTTTATGAAAATAGGGTCGTAATTAATGTCCGAGGTGATAGAATTAAAAGTTTCCCAGGCAAGGTTAATGCTCACAGACACATGCGGTGGTAAAGGATTGCACTTAAATAAAATTATTATCCATTGTAATTAAGAGAGCACGCTCAGCGCATAAATTTGCATGCCCTGCGGTCAGCGGGGCAGTCTGCACTCATAATAGTGGAACAAGTTATGAGCGACAGCGGGCTTACGAACATCAAAGCCTGCTTTATCAAATACTAGCTTCCAGAGTGCCAATTCTACTAATTTTTAAGCAAGCGTGCTCCATCTTCGACCACATCCTCGCTTACCATCAGGTGAGATAGTGGTCAAACGCGTGCCTATCAATAGTAAAAAAAAAAAAAAAAAAAAATTTTCGCATACGCATGTCAATCGCAAACTGTCAAAAAACCCTTAATTTTCATACATTATTTTGAAATTAGTAGAATTACACCTTAGAGGCGCTTTCTACTAGTGAAATTCTGTCAGCGATAGCGTGGTGAAGGCGTTTATCAAAACGTCAAAAACCCACGTGAGGATTTGATGCGTTTCTAACTCAAAATGTTTAGAAACCCGCCTGTAGTCTGTAACTGTGTATAATGGACTACAAGTCCTGCATTTACTTTTGTGAGTACGAACGAACAATCATCAGCCACTCACTGCAACAGCCAAACTCTGCAAAACCTGCAATTTATTTATATATTGTCCACAAATGAATTGCTACATCTTATAACTTGGAGCAGCGACATAGTATTTACTTACAACCATACTTCGAATATTTTATACGTAATAAAAGCACAAGAGAATGCAAGGATTTAACACTAAAATATTCCCACGGGACCTAAAGAGAATCCATTAATTCTTTTCCGTGGTCACCCATACCTAAAAGAAATTCATGTGGCAGATCGTACCAACCGACTCGACTATGTTTGTGTTTCTTATTCTTTTTGATTAAATATTGCGCTCTTTAGAGTTTCGTACCCGAAAGGTAACCAGCGAAACCCTATTACTAAACCTCCGCTGTCCGTTCGTCTCTCCTTCCGTCCGTCTGTCATTCAACGGGCTGGATCTCAAGAACGGGAACTCGGAGGTCGAGCCAATTAAAGATTGTAAACACAATCCTTTTTTGGGTTCCGTACCTGAAGGTTAACTAACGGAACCCTATTACTAAGCCTCCGCTGTCCGTTCGTCCGTCTGACTGTCAGCGGACTGTATGTCAAGAACCGTAATAGGTGGACAGCTTAAAATTTTCACCGAGTGTGTATTTCTGTTGCCGCAATAACAATAAAAATAAAATAAAATTAAACTCCCATTCAAGAAACGTGATTTTTTCCGGTTTATGGTACGACTTCGTGTCAGAGTCCAACTCTCACTTGGTCGGGTTTTTTTTTAATCTTTTGTCACAAAAGTCGCTCAAGCTTTGAAGGAGGTATCTGCGCACCAACCAGTGGCAGATTTGGTTAGTCCATTACAAATTTGACAAGGAGATATAAATTCGATCTATTGTAATTTACAATAGATCGAATTTATATCTCCTTGTCAAATAAAACTATCGTTGAAAACTGTAACGGCTCTTCAAACGTTCAATATAAGGTGATATAAAAATAAAACGATGCAGTTATTGTTACAGCTATGCTGTAGTAAACGATGCGCCGAAGGAAGACTATTGGAAAGCACACGGAACGATAAAATTAATGTTCTGAAACTATTGTGTCACTGTTTTCGTATTAAAATTGGTACAACATTGAATCTAAATCCTATTCATGAAAAACGAACTTAAACATCAAAATGTGTGGCTTGGCCGTTTAGGGTAAATTAAAAGCATAAGAAAGACTGAGATAGGATACTACGGGCTTATGAAGAGAAAGTAATTAATAAGGTGTTAATTTTGTGTCAATAGGTTCTTGAGTAACGAAACGGCCAGGCAACCCATTTTAACTAAGTTTGTAGAGAACTTAAGACTAGGATTCACGCAGAACTCTATACGCTATGGTTAGGACGTGTAGAGGTAGAGTAGTTTGGCTCTCCATTAGATCTGATATTTTTTTTTTTACTCGTACCTACTGGCATTACTTTACGTGAAAAAGTTTTTGTGGGATCATATATGATGACAAACGATCCCAAACATATTAGGTAGTTACGACATGTTGCACTAAGAAACTGGGAAAGTAACGTGAAGATGATTATAAAACAGGACCAAATTATTCAACCCCAAAATATATTTTGTGTCCAACACTAAATTGATACCACAAACAAATTAACACTTGTTTGTTTCAGAGCTTCAAGATGAAATTAAGACTTCATAGGCGATCGTTGCTTCAGAAAAGTAATATCTAGATACTTGAGTTATACAGTATTTCTATAGGAGACACTGTCTAGCCAAATGTCATCCAAATACATTACCTATTCTCCACCGCATCCAATAAATTCCTTGAAAAGAAAACCAAACCTAAAATTGTCCCTAACATAATATATGACCGTCGTCTTCGATACTATAATGGATTAAGTCTCCCCACATTTGAGAGGTGCTAAAACTTTCAGAAGAGAGACAAAATTATCTTTGTAGGTAGGGTAAGTTGTAACAATAATATCGGGTCCAGACGTTCGTGCGAGGAACGTGTCGGTTGCAACACTGTGCAACTCTATGTCTGGGGCGACCATAAGTTTTGTTTTTATTGGGATGGCTTGTTGAAAAGTAGAAGTTGTTTTCTCACTGCTGAACAGTTTTTTGATCTAGGGACATCAAGTTTCCTGGGTTATTTATCAATGATAGTGTCATATGCAGAGGAGCTCGTGGCTAAATAATAACAGCCGCACAGGTCGATCTTTAAGGTTAAGCAACGCTTGCCAAGGTTGGTCTGTGGATGGGTGACCATCTTAACATAACGAGTTTCCTCCGTGCCTCGGAAAGCACGTTAAGCCGTTGGTCCCGGCTGTCATTTGTAGATCTTTGGCAGTCGTTACGGATTGTCAGAGGCCAGTAAATCTGACTCCAGTCTTGCCAAGAAGTACCGTTTTAACTAGGTAATGGGTTGTGGAGGTCTGGTGGCAGCCGCCGCTCCACGTAAAACACTGGTATTTAGCTGAATCCGGTTTGACTGGAAGCCGACCCCAATATAG
Source organism: Lacanobia oleracea (assembly GCA_950371165.1). Taxonomy (NCBI): domain Eukaryota; kingdom Metazoa; phylum Arthropoda; class Insecta; order Lepidoptera; family Noctuidae; genus Lacanobia; species Lacanobia oleracea. The sequence goes on from OX493396.1 coordinate 16,268,370, forward strand.
TTGGGATAAGGCTAGGCAGATGAGTTGGGATATGGCTAGGCAGATGATGATAATGTCATATGCAGTGCATCAAAGTTTCATGCCTCATGACTTTAATCTGATTGGTCGCGAAACCCCTACCTTCCTGATGGTCAAACTCGAAAGCCTGGCCAACCAGTAACATGTTTCAAAATTTCACATTGATGCTGTAACACTTTGTTATACTTTTGCTCACCTAAGAGGTCAATACGAAAAGATAGGACCAAGATCCTAGCAAGAGTAAAAGAAAGCATTATTGTAGGACAATATATTTATGTGTTGACATGCACTACTGTACATAAAGTTTAAGTTAGTTTGGTAAGTATTTACTCGTAGTTGTTTACTGAAACTTTATTCACAAAAATAATTCTTGTCCTTCATAACTTGCCTTTTTGTAAAATTTTCTTCCATTTTCAACTGTGCAATATAGACTGACCCAATCTATTTACAAAACAAGAAGCTCTAAACCGCTCGTTTGGTCACCTCAGCTCCGTGAAATGCTATTGGAGCGATATCTATTCCATTTGCAGTATCTTCAGTATATTGGCAGAGATTTGATAGCCCTGCCGAGGTGGGTTTTGAGTGAACACCGTGGTCCGTGCTATGCATGACTATGGCCGTTAGACTACCGCAAGGTTATGGGCGCCTAGTACTTGCCTTGGCAAATAGTAAGGAAAGGCATGTTGTTTTGAATAGTTGTTTGAATATAGGAAATGTTTGCGTGAACTTTGTATTTTCTGAGTTTTATAGAGAAAGTTTTGGTATCAAAATATGTATGGCTGTTAGACTACTGCAAGGTTATAGGACCCTGGTATCTACTTGCTTTGGCGAATAGTGAAGCAAAGACAGATGTGTATTGAATGGGTGATTCAAGATAGAAAATGTTTGCGAGGACTTCGTATTCGATAAGCTTATTTTCAGAGCGTATAAAGCTTTGATCAAATATGAATGGCCGTGAGACTACTGCAAGCTTATTAAGGCCTTGTACTTGCTTTGGCAAATAGTGGGGAAAGACAGGTGTATGAATGGCTGTTTGAAGATAGGAAATGTTTGCGTGGACTTTGTATTTGATAAGTTTATTTTCTGGGTTTTAAAGAAAAAGTTTGGATCTGATAATAATATGTATGGCCGTTAGACTACTGCAAGGTTATGGGAGCCTAGTACTTGCTTTGGCGAATAGTAAGGAAAGAAAGGTGTGTGAACGGTTGTTTGAGGATAGGAAATGTTTGTTTGCGGGGACTTTGTATTTGATATATTTATTTTTTGGGTTTTTAGATCAAGTTTTGGTATGAAAATATGTATGGCCGTTAGAATACTGCAAGGTTATGGGACCCTGGACGACGGATGTGTTTTGAATAGTTGAATTTATGCATTGAATTTATATTTGCGAAGTATACTTTCTAGTTTTTTAGAGAAAGTTTTGATCTGAAAATACGCATGGCCGTTAGACGGTTATGGGCACCTGGTACTTGTCTTGGCAAATAGCGAGGAAAGACAGGTGTGTCTCAATGGTTGTTTGAAGATAGGAAATGTTTGCGTGGACTGTGTATGTGAAAAGTTTATTTTTTGGCTTTATAAAGTTTTTATCGGAAAATATGTGTATGTTTTACTTTAAAGTGTTTTTTTTTAACACAATATTTATATCACGATGATAAATAAATCATTCACAAAAATGTCGGAACATGGGGGAGACAGGTTTGCCCGTTTCGAAAAATAACATTATCGGTTTAATGTAACGGAAATTACTTATTTTCAATAACTTACTCGTACTTTTGTTTGTCTTGTTTAAGTCTGAAGATCTGATCTGATTGATAATTCGACTAAACGAAACGTGATTATCACGTACAACAATATGATTACTCAGCTCACCCAGCCAAACAAAACCTCATCTTTCAAAACGCCGACATCTGCCTCCACACTGTTTATCCTACAAAAACTTCCCATTTCACATTCCTCATACAATTTCCTATAAATCAATAAGACAAGCAATACATAGGGATATGGTCATCGTCTTTTACGTAAAATATCTGTTTTAGTCGGCAACAGTTAGTCGATTGATTTATTGGGACCGGAGAGAGACGTGATGAATTACTCTGTGGAGATTTGCACAGAGCAATTTGGGTACAGAGGCGAACGTTCGTAAATCAAATGTGGTGAGGATTTTTTTTTTTCGGCGGTATTATATAATTTTGGGCTTTTAATTTTAATATGCTGAACGTATTGAGTTTTAGAAGGCCCGACGAAGTAATATGAAGAGGTGAAAACGAAGTAATAAGAAGGCAGTTATTTTGATCAACCAAACCTTATTTTCAAATATCGAAAAAACTCGCGCAACAACTTTTTAGGAATAGGTATCTTGCGTATGCAAATTAAGATTCATTCAAATCGGTGCATTCATTTCCAAGCAAGGAGTTGCGGGAGAGCTGTAATTACGCTTCCGAAAGAAAAATGCGACAGAATTCACAATTTAAAGTTTTTCTGTATTGAATTGCCAAAGTATCTGTCATGCACTACCTACTCTGTGGGATACCCCGTGGGTGCATAGCGCAGCATACGATTTGTAAAACATTGCCGCGCCTCGCGAAATATTCACATGAGAAAACTATTGTTTACTTATGGAGTTCAGGTAAAAGTAACCTACTACTAGTAGAAGTACACTTTTTCTGTGATCACCGTGATCGTACAAACTGCTAAGAGCGTTTAAGTTGTTTTCTACATATTAATAATTTACGAGTTTCAGTTTAATAGTGAAGTAACTTAAAAGGCTCCTAAGCGATCCAAAGTGCCACTTTATAGTCTTCGAACCTGTACACATACTCACATTCTGAGAAAGATCCTATTCTATTCTACTTCCTTTTACCCTATCCAAGTAATATCCTATTTCCTAGCCTTTACTATCCTAACTATACTTCTACATATCATTATCATTATATTAACTGAAAGACTTCCACTGCTAGACATAGGCCTCCTCCAAGTGTCGCCATTAAAACCGGACCTGTACGTCTTGCATCCATCAGCTACCCGCGATCCTTACCAGATCATCGTTCCATCTTGTGGGAGGCCTTCCAACGCTGCGTCTTCCGGGACGCGGTCGCCACTCCAGAAATTATCAGCCACATTGACCATCTATTCTGCGAGCAATGTGACCTGCCCACTGCCACTTGAGTTTGGCCATCCTTCGAGCTATGTCGGTGACCTTGGTTTTCTTCCTTTTAATACTAAATGTGAAAGTTTGGGAAGACATACGGACCAATGAATGTTTATGACTCTTTCACGCAAAAACTGCAGATCGGATTTGAATGAAATTCGCACATATAGGTACCACAAACAGTTTATAACCTAGATTACTTTCCAATCATACGTTCACGTTGACGACGTAGCAGGCAGAAACCAGTAGCAGTAAGACCGAATCGAATAGACCACCATTTTCTTTAAGGCACTTTCAGCTCCAAAACAGACCCTAAAAAGGCGACCCCTCCGCCCCGCAACCGCAAATACTAGACCCCGCCAACTTAACAAACAATAAACCACAGTACGTCATACCAAAAACGTACGACGAAACATTTCCCCGCTCTAAGTGCCCGCTCCCGGTAAACTATGCGCCGCGAGATGTATGGCAGTTTCTTGCTGCACTCTCCCGGGATTTGCCGACAGCCATGCACCGTGTTCCCGGGATCTTACACCGGTATCAGATTTAAAGTGAAGGATAGGTTTTGCTAGGTGAGAACTTATCTTGCGCTGGAGTGTAAGTTTGGTTTGAAATGCTGAAGTTTTAGAGGTGGTTTGGGAGACATCGACGTCGCGATACTGTGGGTTTTGTGTGAACGAATTTGTGGGTTGATGTTTTTTGATATACAAATTATTATCAGAACCCTATATTTACCTAGATAAACATGTTTTCTTACTCTGTCGCTGCTATTTTGATTTATTTTGTCTTGTTCGTGGGGACTTTGGTTTTCAGGAGTTGCTGTAGTTAGGGAAAAAATACAACAAAGCATAAAATAACTTTAATTTCAGTAGTTGGTGTTAAAATACGAAAAAACAACCGAAGTCGGTTGTATTTTTTTGTAAAAAAGTTTTTTGTTTTTGAATTTTTAGTTGTACCCCACACCTAAAAACACCACTGGAATGTCGCAGGAAAGCAAAATACGTAATTTCTTATACTTGGATTACAAACCAAATACGTCATCTAAGTAATAGAATTCCAGCTATTTTGAAAAGCCAAACTACTTTTTTTTTACTATTGATAGGCACGCGCTTGACCACCATCTCACCTGATGGTAAGCGATGATGTGGTCGAAGATGTAGCACGCTTGCCTAGAAGTAACCTATTCACTCTTGACTTAAAGACTCCCAGGTTGTAGCTATCGGGAAACACAGACCCCGGCAGGGAATTCCACTCCTTAGCTGTACGCATTATGAATGTGTTCCCAAAACGTTTTGTGCGTATGGGTGGGATGTCCACCATGTACCGGTGGCGCATCGCCGTTGATCGTCTTGTGGTCCGATGATGGAACGGGCTTGGCGGAATTAAATGATGCAATTCCGACGCACGTTCCCCAAAATGCAACCGGTAGAAAACCGACAAGCCAGCAATTCGTCGTCGATGCTGGATTTTAATGGAACCAATCGGTAAGTTTATCCTTTCACATAAAAAAAATAAAACGGTTCACAAATGACGGAATTACGAGGTAACAAACATAAAAAACACAACTGAATTGAGAACCTCCACCTTTTTTGAAATCGTTTAAAAAGAGTTGTACATGAGCATGAGTTGTTTCATAGTTTATGCAGAAACAAAGAAATTTCAATCGGATGTATGAGGTTTAATTTTATCTTCTAAGAAAAACGCACATACAAAATTGTTAATCATAATAATGTCTTCTACCAATTAAGCCAAAAAATACTTTCTATTAATATTGTGTAGGTAATATCTTAAAATTGAACAAAATAAATATCATTAAATATTCCGCCAAGATTCACAATTTCCGTCATCCACTTTGTACTTTACGTAGTCCGATATTTTAATCGAAAACCATTTCCTTTTACGTCACAGAGGCTCCGGGCGCCATTTTTTCAATGTTGCCACTTCTAAATCGATCACCGTCGGCTTAAATCGGTCCCGCGCCGTTCAGTGTTGACAGTCGTTAAAACTTTCACAAATTGGCTGAAACGTCGTTTACTGAAATTCCCTTTACTTAATTAAAACTTTCAGAGTCTGAAGTCCATAAGTTTACAAGTCACCTAACAAATTCGAATTGTTTGATTGTCATTTTGTTGCAAATAATTGTTTGTTTTGTTCCGGGGAACTAAATGCAAATTGGTTCTTTGCGACAGCTGTTACGAAAATTTTTGTGAAAGTTTCAAAACAAGTTTTGGGAATGGTATTAAAATCATGATTAAATAATTTATTTAATAAGTGAAACATTCACAAACATACTCGTAAGGCTGACCTTTAACAACAAAATTATTATTGCATTTTTATTTTATCTGTACATTACGCAAATAAAAGGTAGACTGGAAGAAAATGCCTTGAGGATAAAGTCCACCTCTGTATGTACGTTTGTAAAAAAATAACATTATATTTCACACAAACTTCATATTTGTCGTGGACACGATCTTAAAACAAAGCAAAAACATAACAAAGCCTGTCAGGATGGCCGTACGTTACTTTTCCAACAATACCCCGGTAAAAAACTAATTTGCTCGGGAGTTATGACAAAAATCCAGGGTATCGGCGCTTTTTATCCGGGCTTAGTGATTTCATAAATGGCGCAGTGTACCAACAATATAAGGGCGCGTACAGATGTACGGGTTTTCGAAATAAAAGCTACGCGGCTAGACGGTTGTGGATGTTAACTACACACGAGACATTTTTATTTTAAACTATCATCCAATATTACAAGGTGAAATAATTGCAAAGCACCTCTTTACACGAAACTTTCGGACTGTTGGGCGGAAAACCATATGTCAAGTGAAAATATTTATTTCTTCCTACTTTTAGTGTCAAGGTGGACGTGTGGACAGAAGTGATTTATTTAACAACTGGTGCATTAACCACAGCCCAGCCACCGTCACGTCACGTCTCGTTAAAACCACTTCCAGGAGTAGTAAAAAGACTTGGTTTTGACATATCGTTTGTTTTGCGTCATGCTTGGCGCAAATAAACCCTTTTTCTTTCTTTCTTTTTCTTCTGTCCTTTTGTGAAAACCACAGTCTAAGGACTATGTGTGTGGTGAACCTACTGCACAAATACTAAATCGATGTACAAGAACAATGCATTGTGTGTTTGTGTGTAAGTAACAAGATACGTTACTACCAAGTCGCACTATCCGTCACGTCAAAAATATAGTGTCGTAGAAGTCAGACACATTACTTTCTTACAATCGACACTTCTCTGTCATCATTATCAGCCTATAACAGTCCACTGCTGGACATAGGCCTCTCCAAGTGCACAGCATTTCGCTCGATCTCCGGTAACTCTCATCCAGCTGCTACCAGCCACCCTGCGAAGATCGTCGCTCCACCTAGCGACCACCTCCTCCTCCACCTGAGGGCGTCTTACCTTACGTTTGCCGATGCGCGATCTCCACTCAAGAACTCGTCTACCCCAACGGTCATCGGTTCTACCGCTCATTGCCACTTCAGCTTGCTTATTCTGTGAGCTCTTTCCACAACTTTGATTTTCTGTCGGATCACTTCGTTGCGGATTCGATCTCTCAAAGAGACCCCAAGCATAGCGTCTCAGTCATTCTCATACAATGACTAACTAGCAGGCAAATTGAAGGTTCCCGATAGTTTTGTTTTGTGGAAATTCTATAAACTTTTCAGTTACGTCTGTACCCGCCCTAAGGAAGGTTCACACTGATACGTACGGCTATAGCCGCCGGTGTAAATCCCCCTTGTTTCACGTCCATATCGGCTCTCATAGCCGACTGATTTTATGGCATTTCATAGCGTGGTCAGTGACGTATGAAGGACTGTGTTCACAAGTCACTGGCTCGGTGTGAGTCAGGCTTTACATCGGATGGGTATGTGTGAAGTTCTACGGGATATTTGGTCGTCTGTCGACGTAAATGGAATGTGACAAAGGGAATTTAGATAAGGTCAGGTTGTGCTTAAGCAAGTTATCATTGTCTAATCCTTAGGTACTATATCTATACTAATATATAAAGTTGAAGAGTTTGTTCGTTTACTTGAACGCGCTAATCTCAGGAACTACTGGTCCGATTTGACAAATTCTTTCAGTGTTAGATAGTCCATTTATCGAGGAAGGTTGTAGGCTTAATTATATCATCCCAGACTGGGGCGGGCCGGAGCTGCCTTCAAGCGGCTTCTGCCCAATCTAGGGGGACCAAACGGCTCCTGCCGGAGGCTTTACGCGGGGGTTGTGCGGTCCATGGCCCTTTATGGGGCGCCTGTTTGGGCGCCTACTTTGAGGAAGCGACCTGCCCGTTACCTCAACGCGTCCCAGAGGGTCATGGCCATCCGGCTGGCCCGGGGATACCGCACGGTCTCTGGCGATGCGGCGAGCCTTCTTGCTGGACTGCCACCATGGGATCTGGAGGCGAGAGCCCTCGCGCTCATTTACGAGTGGCGCGTAGAGGCGCAACGCCAAGGCGAGACTCCTCTGCCGCGGCAAATTGCAGCAAGGCGGACGGAGCTCCGGCAGGATCTCATGGCGGTATGGAGACAGCGACTGTCGCAACCCAGCGCTGGGCATGCCACAATCCAGGCAATTAGTCCCCTCTTTGAGGAGTGGCTGGAGCGGCGCCACGGCGTCCTCACTTTCCGCCTGACGCATATACTCACCGGACACGGTTGTTTCGAGAGATACCTGTTTCGGATTCGGCGGGAGGATACACCCGGGTGTCAACACTGCGAGGATCGCCCGGAGCACACGGTGGAGCATACGGTGGAGGTCTGCCCTGCTTGGGCGGAGAACCGCCGCCGGGTCCTTGTTGAGGCGATCGGCGGCGGCGACCTCTCGCGACCGGCCCTAGTACAATCTATGGTCCAGAGCGAAGAGGCATGGGAAGCGGTCACCTCCTTCTGAGAAACAGTAATGCTAGCGAAGGAGGATGCCGAACGTGTGAGAGAGAGGGAAACCTCACGACCCAGCCGCCGCAACAGAAGAAGACGCCCCAGGCGTCGGGAGTCGCAAGGCGATTTCCGGCCACCGTAGGCGCGGGCCTGCGGACGGCGAGCATTGGGTGGCTCACCGTCCGATCAGAACCAGGCCCGGGTCGGCGGCGCGCTGTGTTCCACGCGCGCCTCAAGGAGATGTCAGCATGGGAGACGGGGCCCGCTAGGGCCAGTGCCTGCCGGGGTGCGGAATCCGTTCGAAAGAGACGCCGCAGCCCTGGAACGCAAAGGGCATTGGGAGGAGCACGGATGGGTTTTAGTCAGTAATAGTCTGACACTCCCTTCCGCCTCGCCCAGAGCGGAAGGAGTCATTTGATGATTCCCATCCTTAAATAAAAATAAAAAAAAGGCTTAATTATATCATCACGTTAAGACTAATAGGAGTGAAGCAGACGAAGTTGTGCGGGTCAACTAGTTTATTATAAATGCGAAAGTGAGTTTATATTTTTCTTACGCTTTGACGGCTAGTTCGCTGAACTGATTTTGATTAATTTTGTTACAGAGAAAGATGGGATCCTTGAGATGTTTATGGGCTTTTTCGCGACTGAAGCAGCGGACAAAATCTAGCAAATAATATTTCGCCATTTACTTGCATCATTCATTTATGTCTTTCAATGTTGGCTGAGTTAGCAGTTCGGCGAATTTTAACTTTAAAATGTTTTTTTGTAATAATAACAATACTATAAGCTAAGAAACATGTAGGCTTTTTCCGGCAACATTAAAAATAAATATTGTATTCTATAGAAATGTATTCAATAAATGTAGATAACATATTTTATTCTACACTAGTTGACCCGCGCAACTTCGTCTGCGTCACAATTTTCGTTACTGCTCCGTTCCTATTGGTCTGAACGTGATGATATATAGCCTTATAATTTAATATAATTTTTCAAATCGGACCAGTAGTTCCTGAGATTAGCACGTTCAAGCAAACAAACAAACAAACAAACTCTTCAGCTTTATATATTAGTAAAAGATATAAGATACAGTTATTCTACAGCAAAATAAAATAGAAAAACTGCACTTTATTTTCCCATTACCAACACACATAAAAGACATCCTCTCAACGCATCACAGCCTAAAAAAGAACATTCTGAATCCACGAAATATCCAGCGGACCAATGAAAAATGTATCAGCCATCTATCATAAACTCCTCGTTCGGATAGTCAGCAGAACAGAAAAAACTCAGGGGTTCGTGAGTAACGTCGTACCAAATTAAATCTGTAGGCTATAAAGAACAGATGACGTCTGGCTAACTTCTTTTGGGCTACTGGTGATACGGAGATATTTTGTTAGGCTGTGGCGGATTTTCATTTTTGTTCGTAGTTCTGTGGTGTTTAGAAATGTTAAGTCGTAAGTAGCTTTATTATTCTTTTTCAAGATTATCTCTTTCGCTTTCACCAAATGCAATAATTAAAAAAGTACAATGATCGAGAGAAAAATTCGTATACAGAGTGATTGAAAGTTAAGAGGAGCTCGTGGTTAGATAATAACAGCCGCACGGGTCGATCTTAAAGGGTAAGCAACGCTTGCCAAGGTTGGTCTGTGGATGGGTGACCATCTTAACATAGCGAGTTTCCTCCGTGCCTCGGAAAGCACGTTAAGCTGTTAGTCCCGGCTGTCATTTGTAGATCTTTGGCAGTCATTACGGATTGTCAGAAGCCAGTAAATCTGACTCCAGTCTTGCCAAGAAATACCGTGTTACCCAGTTAAAGGGTTGCGGAGGTCTGGTAGGCAGCCGCTCCAAGTAAAACACTGGTATTCAGCTGAATCCGGTTTGTCTGGAAGCCGACCCCAATATGGTTGGGACAAGGCTAGGCAGATGATGATGATGATGAGGGTGATTGAAAGTTAAGTGCAATTCCTGCAAATGGGATGTCCTAGAGCTAGTTCACAACGATTTTGACTTGGAGACCAAATTGGTTGGTTTTCGAGTCATCGTACCAGCACATCAAGCCACCCGAAACTGTTAAATTTCCCCAATCAACCTTAACTAAGGCTTTAAAGTTGAAAATCTGTTAAAGAAACATGCAGTCTGTATTTTTTAAGTTTTTCTAATATACTGTCATTAAAGGAGACCAAAACGATTATATACAATCTTGGGCCTAAATATAACGACATGAAAATAATGTGAATTAATAGATTCAAACTTCTTGGTAATTCAGCTTTACTATAGGCTTGCAGACATTTGGATTTATTAAGACGAGACGTATTAAGTTATCCTGCAAATACAGCTGGGCTTGGCCGGTTAAGGTGGAAGCGCCAGGGTAGCCCGCGAAATACAAATATATTTTTTTTTGCAATTTGCTGGTCAGTGTGAAGCTGTGTTGAACTAAATACGATTAGCCCTCTAAGTTCATGAAGCCCTATAGAATTACTTTTTCATAATGTAATTCTATAGGGTATAATCATGAACTTAGAGGGCTATATCGATGATTAAAATGGTTATTATTCTTTAGGTAAATACGCGTTACGGGCGCGAATCGTATTTTGTTCAACATACAGCTTTACACTAACCGGCAAATTGCAATAAACATAAAAATATTTGAATTACGCGGGCTACCCTGGCGCTTCCACCTTAAGGCCAAAGAATATGCTAGTCGTGGCAGCTGGCTAGTCGAAGCTTTCAACTACAAGAAGTCAAGGTATACAGGTGAAGCAGCATCTCCGTGTGATTTGAACATATACAACAGCCCGAAAACAACCGTCTAGGGCAGTTGCCTACCAGACTCAGCAACCGTCTGGTTAGAGGATCCTTCCTTTTCAATGGAGGTTTGCAGATACGCTTACAGTTATTGTGGCCAAAATCGACTAAGATTCACAGAGAAGATTCAAAGCATTTATTTCAAATAAACCATTTACTTATAGGCGTTTTTGAAATGTCAAGGTCGGTCGTCAGTCAAAAATATGAAGCAATTTGCACGTTTCAAAGCGTAGATCTCTATGGAGAAGAACGTGCAAGAAACTCCACGGACACTGTTTTAAATCATGGTATGTTTTTTTAATAAATGGAATCATCAATGGCCTTAGTTACAGGAACGCGCCACGGATAATCTATACTAAACAATGTCGATACATCTATCGCCAATGTAATCTCAAATCGACGCACAGCCGTCCACAACCCGCCAATACATCAACACACACATTACCATGTACCGCGTAATTGTGACGTATGGCGACACGCGTCGACGTCACCGCGATGACGTCATCGATAGCTCCTTGTTAACTCGATATTAATTAAGGCGGTAATTAGAATATATCGGCCGTGTCGCCGGTTTGTAGCGGATAGCTGTGATTTGAGTTGAGAGGTCGGTTGACTTAAGCGGCTGCTTTTGTGGTTGTTAAGGCATGGTTTGGAGACAATGATTTAATTTTAGTAGTTATTGAAAGTCATCTGCCTAGCCTTGTCCCAACTATATTGGTATTGCTTATTAGTTCATCTGAATATCGACCTTGGATTTTCCAAGAATGTCTTAGATACAATCATCATCAGCCTAGCCTTTTCCCAACTACATTGGGGTCGGCTCCCAGTCAAGACGGATTTAGTTGAATACCAGTAATTTACGAGGAGCGGCTGTCTACCAGACCTCCACAACCTATTAACTGGGTAATACGGTACTTCATGGCAAGACTGGAGTCAGATTAACTGGCTTCTGACAATCCATAACGACTGCCAAAGATCTACAAATGACAGTCGGGACCAACGGCTTAACGTGCTTTCCGAGGCACGGAGGAAACTCGGTATGTTACGATGGTCACCCATCCACAGACCAACCTTGGCAAGCGTTGCTTAACCTTAAAGATCGACCCGTGCGGCTGTTATTATTTAGCCACGAGCTCCTCTCTTTAGTAGGTGTTGAAAGTATGCAGTTACAAATATAGCGATTTCGGTTCATTTAAGTTCAAGTTAAAAAAAAAATAAGGCTCTATTCATAAAACTTTTTATCCATTGCTCAGTTTAATGCTCACTAACAATTCTTTATTTAAAAAAATCTATACACAATTTGATTTTCTTTTTTAACCGTATTTTAACAAATCATATGCTTAGACTTTTTATGAATAAGTTCAGCATAAAAGTTAGTTTAACAAAGACCAAAACATAATGAACTTTAAAACAAAAATTGCGAAACCAAGTAGATTTTTTTAGTCAAATCTCACCATTTCCGTATGATCTGTAGGTGTATTATATCTCCAAAACACTGTGCCGATGACATCCTTATAAAATAAGTAAACACATGCTTAAATCTACCCTTACCTTATCTCTGAGCATATCCCGCACCCTGGTGGCCTGGTGGCGGCTGCGGTGCAGTTCTAGCTGCAGCTCCAGGCACCGCTCCTGCCAGTTGATGGAGCCCACCTCCGCTGCAGCTAGCTCGTACTCCAAGGGGTCCAGGCGGGAGGAGTGAGCGATCGGCCTGGAAGATTGAAGGTTGGATTCGTTCATCATATAAAGAAATGCTTTATTCCGCATGAAATAAAGCCCAAACTGCAAAATCACCACCACCGTCATCATCATTTTAGCCGAAAGACGTCATCTGCTGGCCTCTCCCAAGTGTCGCTTTATTACAGACTAATACACACTACGTGTCGCATCCAACGGATTTCGGAGTTAAAGTGCATGCATTAAGGGGCTTATGTTGGATACGAAAATTTTATTCGTACTGTGTCATTTTGATGGTGACGGAAAAGTTAAAAGGGGAGGGCTTGTCTTCGTATGGTCATGTGAAGAGGCGGGATAAAACGCATATAACTAGAAGAGTTAGGAACATAAATATGGATGGATGAAAAGGGAGAGGAAGGCCAAAGAAAAATGGATGGATTGTGTGAGGAGCGATATGACAGAAAAGGGAGTTAGTGATAGAGTGACGACTGATAGAACAGAATGGAAGAATAAAACGTGTTGCGCCGACAACAAATAACATGGGATAAGGGCTGGAAAATGATGATGACTGTGTCATTTTGATACTAACTTAGGCCGCGGAGTCGCTCACGTAAGTATAAACGCGATCTAAACATCGGTTAAACGTTACCAGTTTAAAAAATCACCAAAATCGGTTCTTTTGCATTATAAAGTATCAGTTAGGATTTCAAACTTTATGTTATTTATTATACTAACCGGTCTGAACGTGTCCCAAAATTGAAGATATCGATTAAAACATAAATTTTATGCTGATATACGATACCAAACCCATATTAATGTTCTGAAGAGTATGTATCTTTGGGTGCGGCCCAAATATTATGCCTAGATACACAGTCCTACTCACATACTACATAATTATCTTATATCTTAATGTATTTCTGATAGCCTAAAAGGGTGCTATCTTTTAGGCTATCAGAAATACATTAAGTTCGGAATTAATTCCAACTCTATTTAGTATCCACTATTCAATAATACAAAACAGAATTTTAGGCTGTTTACACACCCAGATACAAAACTACAGATCAATCAATGAGGATGATCTATAGGCTATCGCGTTTGAATTCGCCGCTAGAGGCGATGGTATAGCGTGAGGTTTTAAATGTCAAATTTCACTGTTGGTTGGCTATTGACGTAAGTTGTTTATTTACTTATTTGTTTTGATTTTTATTTTCCTTCTAACTTTGTTCTCATGCGCGTAATAACAACTTTAAAGCTACGATTAAGAACCTTACTCGACAGTGGCGCCAACTGGTGAGTATTAAAGGTAGCCCTCATTGCTTAACTATGTTGGAATCGGCTTTCAATCTAACGGGATGCAGCTGAGTACCAGTATTTTTACATAGAGCTGTGGCCTGTGGCTGAAATGGGTTGTGGAGGTCAGACGAGCAACCAACCGTCTACGCGATACTCCTTGACACGACTGGTGTAAAATTTTCTGACTTCCGACTACCATGACAGCTGTCAAACATCTACAAACGACAGCCGGGACAAACGGCTTAATATGTTCTTTGAAAAAAAAAAACGAAACATCATAAACACGAACAAAATATAATGTGCAGAACATAATATCATAAATAATCCACAGTCCTCATGAATTTAAATGCACAATATATTCGCCTCACTATTAATACTTGGGCAAGGTTGAAACTCGCTCCGTACTTCCATAGGATTAATACGAACAAATGAGGTATTATTAATATTGAAGGATTAATTAGCAGGGGTCGAAACGAGCCGGATTATCTGATGAGATCAACTGAATTGATCGAATTCACTTAATGGAACTGTTAACCGATTGTCGAGTTCGTTTTGTTGTTTTTGGATTGATACAACGCTTTTAGTGGAGCTTTTTGCCGAGCCGTGGGCTAGGGTTGATCCGTTCGATCCGAAAAATTATGACAGTGACGCTATGATTGAGGGTTTTCTGAAGTGACGTACACTAGGCGGCAGCACTGGGTTAGCAAGTCCCAAAATCTGTCAAAAGCCATGTGTTTACAAGACAAATGACATGTTTACGTCAAAGTTTTGTTTTTAAAGAAGAGGACCTCTCGACTAATAGTGGGTTTAAACGAAACAGACTTTTCTGTACTGACTTTGAACTCTGAATCTATATCTATACTAATATATAAAGCTGAAGAGTTTGTTTGTTTGTTTACTTGAACGCGCTAATCTCAGGAACTACTGGTCCGATTTGAAAAATTCTTTTAGTGTTAGATAGCTCATTTATCGAGGAAGGCTATAGGCTATGTATCATTACGCTAAGACCAAAAGGAGCGGAGCAGTAATGAAAATTATGACGCAAATGAAGTTGCGCGGGTCAACTAGTAAAAAAATTTCACTATGATATTTCTACAATTCTATAGAACTCTATGCCAGTCTGTATCGTGTTGTACGTGGCGCCAACTGGTGGCGAGAATTTTTCTGAAAGCCCTTAGTGAGAAATCGAATTTTTAGATGTTTTACACATTCAAACACTTTTTGCAGTTAAGAGCAATTTGCATTGTTGTATTCGGTGAAAGCAATGCTGAAGCGATTCAGTATCTTTACTCTATCAAGTCCCTATCGTAACTTGGAGTAAATTGCAAATAATCTCTTTGTTAAGCTTTTAAATCTAAAAATGGAGCAAAGATATAGGTCGGCTACAGCTTAAAGGTTTTCCTGCTCAGGCTTTGAAAGAAATCGTGTCGCTTTTAAGAACTGATCAAGCAACCTATAGGCTCCTTCGGGCATACTTTTGTCGAGAGATTTTTCTCATACAATCGTGTTCTTCAATAAATGTTTCAACAATTTACTGGAAAAAGTTGGGCAGCTAGATTAATTTAGCTTAAAAAGAATCAGTACATTTTAAACGTCAAAATTGACGTAAAGGCAGCCCCCAAAACGGCGGCGACAAAAAAAGTAATAAAAAATAAAAATAAACCGACAAAAGAAGCTATAAAAAGTAAAAAGAAAAAAATATTTCTATTGATCCTTTTAGTTCAATACTAGCTTTTGCCCGCGACTTCGTACGCGCTTACCCCGTTTTTTCCCGTTCCTGTAGTAATTACAGAAATCCTCTCTTAGTGCTCCCGTACGGAGTGCAGGGAAGCTTCATGCTACATTTTAGCTTTCTACGACCAGAAGTTTCGGCTGTGCTTTGTCTGTCAGTCACACAGTCAGTCAGTAACGGATAAATCTATACTTATGCTTATATTAATGGGTCTACCTTTTATAGCAGAACATTTTACGTCATAATATTGTTTTGCATAACAACGGATAGCATAAACTTCATTTCGCAGAAAATCATTTCGCATACACTCAGTTGTCATACATTCAAAACTCATAATTTTGTTAGTCAGAATCATCTTTAGGCATAATGTTTATATCCATAATAATTAAAAAGCAGAACCATCATATCGCAGAAAATTCACAGTCAGAATCGTCTTTTGGCATACATTTTATATCGATAGTCATTAAAAGGCAGAACTGTTTTTTTTTGCCACACACATAACCACCACCTAACCTAAATGCTAATTACAAAAATATTGTCGGCTTGGATGCATGTAGCATGCAAACAGGCATACAACATGCAAGCAGGCATGCAACATGCAGCATTCATGCAGCATGCATGTAGCATGCAAGCAGGCATGCAACATGCAGCATGCATGCAGCATGCAAGCAGGCATGCAACATGCAGCAGGCATGCAACATGCAAGCAGGCATGCAACATGCAGCAAGCATTGTTTCTGTCACGGCTCCGGCGCTGCGGGGTTTGGGCGGCGCCACGCGAGCTTATCATCACAGATGGTTTTAACGCTCACCACCTGCTTCTCAGCTCGCGGGCCGCCCTACCCCTCCGCGCCTACGCGGGTTTAAATTACACTCTAGGGGTAGGGCAGACAAGACTGCGTAAAGTCGGTTTCGCAGCGATTCGTTTCTGTCACAAAATTTTGCAGCACAACGTATTGACTTTTTATGACACAAATTTAATTTAATATTGAAAATGCTACCAATACATGCTATATTTAGAACATTCTATGTCACTTTTGCAGACCATTCGATTTTAAATACATTGCACGTAGGTTATCTAACCATTCGACAGCATTTTACTTTATTTAAATTATCAGTTTTATTCCATATATTATAAGTTTTTGATGTTTTGAACACTAATTTTTACAAGAAGATACATCTATTTTAATTTTTGATGTTCAAATATGCACCCATACCAAATAATCGTATCTCTAAATAAATGTTATGCTAAACAAAATTATGCATAATATTAATTATTGCAAAGGTAATTATGCGAAACAAAATTCTGCCAAGATAAAAGTATGTCATTGTAAATTCGGACACGTAAATATTCTGCCAAACAAAAGTTATGCTAAATAATTTTTATGCCTTAAAAATATTCGATTAAATAAGATTATGCCATGTGAGTTATGCCAAATAAAAATCGGAGTATCAAGATTCTGCCAAATAGAAGGAACCCTATACTAATAATATATAAAGCTGAAGAGTTTGTTTGTTTGTGTACTTGAACGCGCTAATCTCAGGAACTACTGGCCCGATTTGAAAAATTCTTTCAGTGTAAGATAGCCTATTTATCGAGGAAGGCTATAGGCTATATATCATCACGCTAAGACCAATAGGAGCGGAGCAGTAATGAAATTTGTGACGCAGACGAAGTTGCGGGGGTCAACTATTTTATATATTAGGATAGGTACGATTATTTGGGCCAAGTGCCTTCGCCTCGGGAGCCCGCAAATCTTTTGTATTTACTAAGTATAAGTATTATTAGCGGTCACAGCCCGTCGTTTTTGCGTCAGGAGTTAAAAATAGTACAGGTAACTGGTAATTACTACAGGTTTAACCAATAATAACTTATTGCTACTGTCGCCGTTTAGAATAAATTAATAGGTAACGTACACTGATAACTATAGCAAACAAGATAATTTACAAATGGAATTTTAAAATCCAATCATGTTTAGAAATCTAGTTTGCATAACTCCTACAATTGCCTTGAGGGCTTTATATCTGCAATACTTGTATAATTTACCTGATTTCTAACACAGAACACTGAAACGTATCTACAGGCATTGTTAGAAACAGCTTTTTCAGAGATTTTTTGCAAAAACCCAACGTGTTAGCGAGCATCACTTTTTCAGTCATGAAAATCTCGTGACGCACCTGAGTCAATTAGATAAGTAACCAAACAAAAAATATTGGACACGTATTTTTAATTTGTCACGTTAATAAAAAATTGAGACGATACAGTGCGTTGAAATTTCACGTGAAGTCCACCTAGAAGTGACATAGCATAACTTCTGAGCTTTGATGCGTTTTTTAACCGAATTCAAAAAATGTAGGAGGTTCTCAATTCGTTCGTATTATTATTATTATTATTTTTTTGTTTGTTACCTCATAACTCCGTCATTTATAAACCGATTTGAATTTTTTTTTTTCATATGAAAGGGTATACTTCTCGATTGGTCCCATTGTCACCATGTCAGAATCTGATGATGGGATCCCACGACAATCAAGGGCAACCCTCAAATTTTATAGGCACATACAATATTTTTCATAAATTTTCTAACGCAATTCAGATATTTGTGCCTGGTAATCATCATCTCATGTTGCTGAGCTGATGATGAAAGGTATAAATTAGGATCTGATGATGAGATCCCATGAAAAATGTTTGTTCAGCGATACTTTAGCCAATTGTCAGCCGATTTGGATGATTCATTTTTTGTTTGAAAGAGTATTTTCCTGGACTGGTCCCGTTTCAATTTGGTGAAGATCTGACGAAGAACTTTGGAGGTAGGCAACGGAACTCTTCAATAAATGATAGCAAAGGGATCGGGATTCCTGAAATCGTATGTTTTTTTAGTGTTTACACCAGTTCTTAACATAACATTGCGCCGGTACGCTGTTAATGGGTACGCAGGTACCTAGGTACCACTAAAAAGTGAAAAATAAAAAACTTTTTTACAAAAAATACAACCGACTTCCAAAAACAAAACACTAAAAGGTAACAAAATAAAAATAATTTCTGAAGTCGGTGTTTTTGGTTATTTTTTCGTTTTTTGACACCGATTTCCGAAATTATTTTTATTTTGTTGTTTGTCGTTATTTTGTACCTTGTAGTGTTTTGTTTTTGTTTGAAAACCATCCAAAAGTTGCCTTGAAAGAACATCTTTTTTTTCTGCAACTTATATGATGTACATAATAAAGAGTATTCTATATTCTATTTATTTGATAGGGCAAAAAATACGTGTACAACATTTTTGTTAATCTTACTGACTGACTTTAGAGAAACATTTTTATACATACTAATATTGAATTGAATGGGCACGACTTTTCCATGGTCTATGTTTTCTATTAGGCTAATCATTTTATTCCTAGATTGAGACACTAATTAATGGCCCAAGAATCGATAGGGATCATTATTACTAGCTTTAGTGTTGTTATCAGCGGCCATCTTGTTTGGTTTGCAATTCAATCGATATTCGAAGTATCGCTGTAGTGTTGTAACTGTAGCGTGTAACAAGCCTAAAGATTAATCCTACTTGATCAAAATGTGACTTGGTTAAGTTATTAACTTTACATTCTATAATGACTTAACGTGGAATAATTAACGTGGTACAAATTGCATTTGATTAATCTTTTGGCATTAGCTAACAATAATCATGACAAAAAAAAAACCAAGCAGTAAAGATACAAGATTGCAAAATAAAAGAGAATGCCAAAAACTGAAATTGACTGTAACAGAATATGAAAATAACAATATTTCTTCATAGGCGCACTTATGAAACAAAACAGCTGCTGGGAAAACTATAAAAATATGACGAAGTGCCAATGTGTTTATCTCTATACGAAATCGTGACAAATATGAAACTACCAGACACCGTAAAGTATTTTCACTCAAATTGAAAATTCATGACACATGTCGCTTGAGGTCAATGAAATACTAACCTTAACAGAACACAACAAGGTATGAATTAAATAACAGCTGTAACTACATTTACAATGCACAAAGCCTTTTGTACCTCGAATCTGCGCAAGAGTTGAACGCTACAGAAATAGAGTGTTACGGCTACAAACGTAATCAGATGACAGAAAATAAGCATTAGTCATGACGGCGTCACAGATAAAAGGATTGTCCCTATTGTGTCTACCCGCATTTTTTAAGGAATTAGTCAAAAAGTGAGTCATAGCCTGTACCCGCCAGTTTTTTTTAAACGAATGATAAGTGTGTAAGTTTACATTTCATTCAACCAATCACAGCACTTGAAAATGTATCAAATTGATTTTGCGATCACTTTCGCTCGGAAAACTGTAGAATAGTAACTTAGGATAGGAACTCGAGTATTAATCTGTCGTTTCTAACTTTTTTCTAATTTTAAGTTTTATTTTAGAGTATTACAATAGGTACTACCGAACTTGCCTGCAGTGAAAGGTGGGAAAACAATGTCAACTTCCTTCACCAAGGCCAGCCTTGAAGTTCGAACCAAGAGGAAGCAGTTAAAAATTCGGTCGTGAGTGGTAAAGGGGGTCTAAGATAAATTGCAACTCACCTAGGTGGCGGGGGCGGCGGATCTCGCGACCTCCTCGGCATCAGTCGGGGACTGTTCGGCGTGCTTGCCGACTGGCCCGCCCCGCTGAGGTCCGTAAACCGAGCCAGAGGGTCGAAGATCTGCGACAGCCGCCGCGACCTCTCCTCAGACATCGTAAACACACAAACACAACACAACACTAAAATATATATCACTATATCACATTACGACCCCGCACTGCCGTCTGTCACAGTTAAATCACAAATGACTATTTCGAACGGTCCGAATGATTCAAACTACGGAAGTGGTTCTCGGCCGCCGCCGGCAGATGTCGCTGGCAGTGACGCAGGATTTGGCGCGCAATCGCCGACGCCATGTTGTTCGTCTGATCTTTTTCACAGTTTAATTTGCCTTTGCGCCGCCGCCGCCGTATTTAGAACGCTGGAAAATAAATAATAAGTATCAGTTGACGTGTCATCGTTAGGTGGTTAGACGGGAATTAGGGAAGCCAATGCAATTAGCGATTGGTTCTGGGCGACATTTTGGAGCCGTGTCAAAATAATGGCGACAGGTTGTCGTTAACTAAACGAGTTGTATTCGAGATTGTTTTCAACACTCAATTTGTTGTGCTTCGAATTACGCGCCTAATTAGAAGATGTTGATAGGGAAAGAGTATTTTTAAATCGGGGTTGCTACAGGGAAGAGATTTGACGTTAAGGAAACGCTCAAAAGAAAGCTCAAGAAATGATAACCACAAAACACGTGTAAGTATCAAGGATGCTGTAACAAATACGCCATTTACTCAGCCACCACCACAGCTCAATAAAAAAGAAAGAAAATAAAAACTGTTTTAATCACAGTTGACCGGTTTTAACGATTCGTATAAAACTATTTCAGACTCCATTAACAGCGTCGCGTAAAACCGTACAAATGATACCTTTAATATATTTTATTTATTTTTCTATTTAATGTATTCTCGTAAATTATAATCTCCAAACGTAACGTTATTAAGAAAATATAAGATTTCTTTGAATAAGATGAGGTAAGGAAGGAAAACCTTTGATATGTTGATTCTGTAAATCGCTTTTATGAGAGGAAAGACGGCGACTTGGTAGTTAAATATTAATATTTTGGTACTTTGGATTTGTTATGCATGACATTTACACTCAACTAACAAGAAAATGTAACGTACTGTAGTGCTTTAGTAGAAAAGTCGTATTGTTTACTGCTTACGAAATTGGTCGAAATGCCTTAGTAGTTTTTTTCAATATTTTTAAAAACGTTATATTGCCTAATTAATAAAAAAACAAGAATAATTTATTAATTCAATGCACGATTTATGCAAAAAAGACTAGAGAAAAAAAAACAACTTTTCAGTCTACATTTTTGCTTGCAAAACTCGACCAGTACGTCTACCATGAGTTTTATCAATCTATACTCGCTAGCGACTGTAGTTAAAAACGTGTATGAAAACTTTAATAAAAACAAGTTTTTAATTTATTTGTTTAAGTTGTTAACTAACAGGCAAATAAGTTGCAAGTAAACTTTAGTTTGGAGGGCCTATGTTTAGTAAAAAAAAAAAAGGGCAACTGTTTTTTTTATCTCAGTACTGATATCACGAAACCACACACCAACATAATATCATGAATTCATGGTAATATTAAATCTGAAAGTTAAAACGTACATAAATCAAATCAACCACACTTACATATTCATTGCACTTGATTAAACCACAACAGGTAGGTAAATAAAACAGAACAAAAAAAAACTAGCAAAAGCTATTAATTTACTTTCGAACAAAACTATGAATACTAAACTAAAATTGAGATTAAATATTCACAATCATATTTGCGAGAGTTGTAAACAAAACTGAAGTTTTCACAACGTACTGCCTCGGGCCACAGACCAAGGAACGTCACGCGCTTAGAGAAGCCTTTGCTAATGGCCGCCCATTTCAGCTAAGCACAATTTTCGGAAGTCACACCCATAATCAGTTGCCTTAGTGCGAATTTTATAACGTTCTCGATTGCGTTAACCGTCAATTTGTCATTGAAACTGTATAAGCGCCGTCTGTTGACAATAACGGGAACCCTTTTTTTTTTCACGCAATTTGACATAAGCGAAGTTTTACGTTCATATGGATCGGGTACGTCAAAAAACTCTCACTAAGCACCATAGAACAGGGTTTTTTCCTGAAAAGTTTCTATTTGGTTACGGGCCAAATAGTATGTTCATACAAACCAAGCGTGTTGGTGAAAGTCACTGTTTAGTCATATAAATTAACGGATTTATAGGTCTTCCACGCATTAGACACCTAAAGACGATATACAATTTTTACCTAGCGCATATGTTCCGGAGTAGGTACTTGTGACGTCACTTCGTTACAAGTACCTATTTCGGAACATTGATGCGCTTCATCTGTTTAAATTTGTATAATACGTGTCCAACATAATGTATTTGAAAATCTATCTGACGGACAAAGAATAATTACATATTAGATTTTTTACACAGGAAACATCTCTGTTATCACGGTCATTTTTGGTTCCGGACACGAAGTTAACGAGGTAAGCAAGGCGACAGCGACACTCACTGACAAACTCGGTTTGTATGGAAAGTTTTGGCAGTGCCGCCTCTGTCAGTTGCCACCTAAGACTAATCTGTGCTCGTTCTATTCATCCCAGACGCCGTGGTAGACTAGCCAATGAATAAACAGATGAATAACGCGACAACTCTTTGGTATTCAAAATTAGTTCGTCTCACCTTTGGTGAAAACTGATACTCAAAGAATAACCTTAGATTAAAATGAATAACTTTTACATTTAATAGCCAGTTTTTTTTTAATTAAACCATTCTATGATATTTTATTGTTCTTGCCGCATGTTGAATGTGATCAACATACCTACAATGATAGAGCGTAAACCAGCGATTCAATATGCAAAATAAAACGTAGAACATTTTGAATTTCCTTAAATAGGTACTTTGGCCTCAGTCTTATTCACCGAGCCAAGAGGACCATCGGCAACGAGAAGCTCGTCGCGAAGAAGCTCCAAAGTCTTGAGCATCGACGACGAGTTGCTAGCCTCTCGGTTTTCTACCGGTTGCATTTAGGGGAATTTGCGACGGAATTGCATAATTTAATTCCGCCAAGCCCTTTCCATCATCGGACCACAAGACGAACGGCGATGCGCCACCGGTACATGGTGGACATCCCACCCACACGCACAAAACGTTTTGGGAACACATTCATAATGCATACAGTTAAGGAATGGAATTCCCTGCCGGAGTCTGTGTGTCCTGATAGCTACAACCTGGGAGTCTTTAAGTCAAGAGTGAATAGGTTACTTCTAGGCAAGCGTGCTCCACCTTCGACCACATCATCGCTTACCATCAGGTGAGATAGTGGTCAAACGCGTGCCTATCAATAGTAAAAAAAACCGTACCTACGTATAGATTTTCAAATTTTCCACGGATAAAAGGCGTGATAATTGATACTTATATCAAAACCGAAGAGTTTGTTTGTTTGGCTGAACGCGCTAATTTCACGAACTACGGTTCGAATTGGAAAATTCTACTAGTGTTGCATAGCCCATTTATTGAGGAAGGCTATAGGCTATATAACATCACGCTGCGACCAATAGGAGCGAAGCATTAATGAAAAATGTAACGCAGACGAAGTTACGCGGTCAGCTAGTAGTTCTATAAATAAAAATTCTGTAAGTAAAATAAATCTTTTAGCAACAAACACGACCGTGAGAGCATTACATTGAAATTAATTCGTCTCACTTTTCCGGATGGCGATACCTAATTAAATGCTTAATTAATTAAACTGCAACTCAATCGAATAATCGCGCAAAAAACAATGCTCATTTCATTAATTACAATATCCAATGTCTGCTTAATAGGATTGTTTTACTATTTGTATTCGGAACTGATTTATTTATTACGTTACTTATGTAGTTGTACACAAGAGGTGAGATAGTGGTCAAACACGTGCCTATCAATAGTAAAAAAAAAACAAATAATATTGGAAAACAGATAATGACTAACTACCGTCCACAGTTTCGTCCGCGTGAAATAACACACAAACTGATATTTACAAACTTGTTTTAAAAAACAGGGCATTTTAATTAACAAAAATATATAAGTTACATAGTGAGGAGCTCGTGGCTAAATAATAACAGCCGCACGGGTCGATCTTTAAGGTTAAGCAACGCTTGCCAAGGTTGGTCTGTGGATGGGTGACCGTCTTAATATACCGAGTTCTCGAGCCTCGGAAAGCACGTTAAGCCGTTGGTCCCGGCTGTCATTTGTAGATCTTTGGCAGTCATTACGGATTGTCAGAAGCCAGTAAATCTGACTCCAGTTTTGCCAAGAAGTACCGTGTTACCCAGTTAATGGGTTGTGGAAGTCTGGTAGGCAGCCGCTCTACGTAAAACACTGGTATTCAGCTGAATCCGGTTTGACTGGAAGCCGACCCCAATATAGTTGGGGAAAGGCTAGGCAGATGATGATGATGATGTAATTAATAAATGGGGGTTTACAAATTATAGGCTATGTGTTATTCTTATCAAAATCCATTTAACATTTATAATATTAGATCTTGCTTTCCGATCTACTACAACTGGACATATGATGACCACCAAACCCATTTACTTCAATACTAAATAAACAAAGTGTTATCACTAAAGTTCTTACCAAAAAGTGCAACTGAGAGTTTCACATTTCCTTTTCATAAAATCGACTCAAATGAAGTGTAAGCCACTCAAACACTACTTTTCACATTGCATTCACTAAAATATACATATTTTATTTCGAAGTGTTAACGCTTTGAGAAACTCTGATTTAAGTGCTGCCGACTCATTTGAATGCAGTCATGTACGGGATATTTCGAATTTTGTATAGTGATTACCACCATTACAGCTGTTGCTGCGTATTACCGCCGCCGCCGGTTTGACTGGAAGCCGACCCCAATATACTTGGGAAAAGGCTGAGCAGATGATGACAGTTGCTGCTTATACAGGATTGGTCGATGTTGCGACAATTGGCGGACGACATACCAGCAGTGGACGTCTTTTGGTTGTGATGATGACTTGCTGCTGGCTATAAGTACATTGTGATTATAACGAAAAAAAAGTAATTTCAATGATCAAGAAAAATTGCAAAATAATTAGCCGAGCGTAAACGTTTGTTTTGCTATAATTCTGGGGAACGTTTTGCTAAATTATGGCCCCTCCTTGTGCCAATCCCGACATTCCTGTCCCATGCTTTTGCAAGTTATTAATTTATTAAATTAAGATAAAAATAATTTGTCTTTCGGTGAAATTCTCATTTTTTAAACTAGTTTTTGCCCGCGTCTTCGTACGCGCATAACCCATTTTTTCCCGTTCCCGTAAGAATTTTGGGAAATCCTTTCTTAGAGGGGATCCCAAGGAACTTACTAGCCAAATTTCAGCTTTTCTGCGACCAGCAGTTTCGGCTGTGCGTTGTCTATCAGTCACTCAATCACTCAGTCACTCAATCAGTCAGTAACGGATGAATTTTATACATTAGGACTACGATATTAGATATCAAGTAATAAAATAATACCTCCTCTCAAACAACCTGTATAGTACCAACCATAGTCAACATACCTCTTTTTTTTTTTTTAAGGATGGGAAATCATCAAATGACTCCTCCCGCTTTGGGTGAAGCAGAAGGGAGTGTCAGACTCTTACTGACTAAAACCCATCCGCGTTTCTCCCAGTGCCCTTTGCGTTCCAGGGTACGGTGCCTCTTTCGAACGAAGTCCGCAGCCCCAGCAGGCACTGGCCCTAGCGGGCCCCGTCTTTTACGCTGACAGCTCTTTGAGGCACGCGTGGAACACAGCGCGCCGTCCACCCGGGCCTGGTTCTGATCAGACGGCGAGCCACCCAATGCTCGCCGTCCGCAGGCTCGCGCTTACGGTGGCCGAAAATCGCCCTGCGACTCCCGACGAGTCAACATACCTCTACACTCTTATACAACTACCGGACATGTATTGAATTCTTACAAAAGATTTTTATTTATGTTACGGTTATTCTAGTGAATTATTGCTGGGGTCCTTTTCATCTTATTTTATCCCCTTGCTGCTTATGAATGCTATCGGCCTTGAGATAACTTGCATGGCAGTTTAAATTTAAATTGTAGCTAGATCATACATAAAGATTAACGGTGTTTTAAAAAGTATGGTTATTTTAAAGGCGTTAAAAGTTTGCTACAAAAATTTTGATCTAAACATCAGTAACCAAACTAGCCGCTTTTACGTTAAGACTCGTTTTTGTTTATTAAGTTAATTAATGTATTTATGCTCCTACTATACAAAAAAAAATTTTTTTTTGTTCAATTTGTACATTACTCCGTAACAGAGTACGTTGTACCTACCTGAATTCACAAATAAATGGCTGTTTTGAACATTTTTTTATTAATAAAAGTTTTTTGAACGCAGTTGTAACTTGTAAACATAACAATTTAGGAAAAAATGGACTTATTATCTAGTCAAAATATTATAATAACCAATAAAACTGTTTTCCGACAAAAAACATTCGCTAACATAACCATGGAAATAAAACGCTTTCCTCGACACAAACCCAAGCAAGAATTTCCCTCACAATCTAAAATCTGCACCAAAACCTCAGGATTGCATTTCACAATCTTCACCAGTCCCGTTAAGATTTATTTCCCACCTGCCCTGCCCACAAGAAACTCGATAATGTTTATAACAAACAGCTGACCTGAAAAATTGCCAAGGAAACTGAAATTACGGGGGCACTGACCAGAAAATTGACGGCGGAACCCAACAACTCTACAGTTATGTCCTTTGATTAATGTTATCAAACCGGTTATCTGGGGACACCCCTTAAATTGGGGTCAACCCTTTTTTGGGCCTTTCCCGGAAATTTTTATCTATAGAGTTACGTTGGACTAACGATTGTTTTAATTTTAAATGTTTTTGTTTTGAAGTTGAAAGCTCCCTTTTTAGGGACTTTTGAAACACCTTTTTTCGAGTTGACAATGGGATTAAAGACTGTTATTTTCAGGAATTTCTAAATTGCTTAACTTAAGTACTTCTTTAAGTTTGGGCTATAGCCTAGAACATTTAGCTATCGAGAATGCACTACTTTGTTTGCAATAATAATATCTTAATAAAAAGAGGCATAGCGCCATTATTTTACACGATTTTCATTGTTCTCACATGGCGACTTTACCTTCAAATATCTCGGCAACGTGACACTTTAGGGCATCATGTTGCAAACATTGTTTGTTAAGTGCCTTCTATCCATTTATGCATATTAGATTGTGCGCCGCAACTTGGAAAAATAATCAAAATGACGGCGGGGACGCTATGCCAGCTCGCATAGAAAAAACGATAAGTAAACAAGAGCCTACTACGACAAATCACTACTAAGAGATCAAGTTAACTTCGAAAATACTCCAGAATTCTAGTCAACATCTCAGGACCAAAGACCAGACCCCATCTTTTTGCCAAAGCTTCAAGTTCGAAGCTATAAGAAACACATCGAAGCCAATGACTGCAGCAAGTGTTTCGGCTTGAAACTAACACCGCTTCAGGATGTGTACATTAATTTATTAGCTTGAGTCTAGGGCTGCTACTGTTTTTTAGTCAGTAAGAGTCTGACACTCCCTCCTGCTTCACCCAGAGCGGGAGGAGTCATATGATGATTTCCCATCCTTAAAAAAAAAGGGCTGCTACTGTTTAATTTAATATGAAAATAGTGTAATCTTATACTAACATATAAAGCTGAAGAGTTTGTTTAGTTTGTTTGCTTGAACGCGCTAATCTCAGGAACTACTGGTCCGATTTGAAAAATTCTTTCAGTGTTAGATAGTCCATTTATTGAGGAAGGCTATTGGTCCCGCTAAGACCAATAGGAGCGGAGCAGTAATAAACATTGTGACGCAAACGAAGTTGCGTGGGTCAACTAGTTGTTATTATATGCGTAATTACATATTCGTGACTAAGGACCAAAATAATAAAACGTATGCCGTAGGCATTTTCTACCAGTCAACCTTTGAATGGAGACAAATAGATAGGTGTATTATAGAAAATTAAAAGTGAGTCATAAAGTCATAATACTCAAAAGAAACTCAAATAAAAGAACGAATTTTTTTAACGATATTTGAGAAGTACTCAAATATCGTTAAAACATTTAGTACAAACTAGCTTTTGCACGCGACTACGTGCGCGCATATGCCAGTTTTCCCGTTCCCGTAAGAATTTCGGGCAATCCTCTCTTACATGCCAAATTTCTACGACCAGAACAGCAGGCTGTCGTTGTCTGACAGTCACTCAATCAGTCAGTAACGGAAGAATCTATAGTAATATATAAAGTTTAAGAGTTTGTTTGAAAGAAAGAAAGAAAGAAAATTGTGTTGCTTGAACGCGCTAATCTCAGGAACTACTGGTCTGATTTATATTTTCACGCTTAGACCAATAGGAGCGGAGCAGACGTAGTTGCGCGGTTCAACTAGTTATATATATATACCAGACTTTCCAAGAGGGACCGTGTTAGCCAGTTACTGGGTTGTGGATATCATAGGCTGTCTCTCCATGAAAAATACTGGTACTCAGCAATTTAATTAGAAGCCGCCACAATATAAAAGACAAAGGAAAAGGCAAATGACGAGTATTCGATCAACCAGTAACATAAGCTAACAATCGGACACTTTTAATTTCGGTTTGTACTTCTTACGGAGCTTTTCGCTGAAACAACTTTCAAAAGCTAGCTCAGAATTCTGAGATGAACCTCTCTGACCTAATTCTGACTGACGCGTAAAACAGCTCAATCCTCAAATGTAATTAGTTTAGTGTTTTGAGGGGTGTCAGTCAATTCCCTGGTTGTCTAACTTTTCAGACTAAAACTCTCCAGACTTATGGCCTAGATAATAAAGCCCTTACCAGAGCTATTATTTTGGTTACAAAACAGTTATGAACAGGTATTGAAATACATAGTTTATTACAATGAGAAACAGTTTTCATAACACAACAGAAACATAATTTAAATAAGTTTATAAAATCCCTAAGGCTGACATTTTTAGGGCTCTGTACCCGAAGAGTAACCAACGGGACTGTCTAAAATGTATGGGAACGACATGCGCTAACTGAATGAATGTAACCGGAGGCACTCGACAAAATGCAATTCTAGAAGCGAACGTAATTATCGAAATGGTGAAAAAAAATTTAAACGGATAGATTGTCATTTCGACAGCGTTTATCAATCGCATCCAATTTTAATGTTTTGTCAACTGCCTTCGCCATGCTACCCCTAACAGATTGTTACTTGTGTACAGCTTCTTGTCTAATGTAATGTTAATGTAAGAACTATACAATAAATATTTGAACTATCTTCTTAATCAAAGACAGCCTTATAGCCTTTATTTACTTCAAAACCCACAAGACGAGACAAGTTTATTTCTCATACTAAATTCATCCATATTAATTCCCCTGCAAGCCCTATCCAGTCTACTTGTCTAGCTAAAGCTGAAACGTTTGATGTACTTTGCCAGCGAATGCCAATGCCAATCGTAATAGTGAGACAGTTGAATTTTTCAGTGTGTCTTTCTATTGCCACTCTAACAACAACAAATAATAGAAAAAAGAACTATCCACATGCGCTAACGATATTTCAGGTAGTCAAAACCTTACCTTCGCCTTTTTGGGCAATCATTTGTCGCTGATTGAATAAGCTTGCCTTATCTTCACTAAGAACGAAACAAAGTTTTTTTTTAAAATTATATTCTTCAAGACAGTCTCCACCGACTACATTTACTCCAAAACCAACACGACATGTTTATTTCCCATACTAAATTCGTCCACATTAATTCCCCTGCAAGCCCTATCCAGTGTACTTGTCTCGCTAAAGCTGAGACGTTCGATGTACTTTGCCAGCGAATGCCAATGCCAACCGGTGCAGCTTATAGCAGCATGGCAGATTACATAGGATTTGTCGTGTACCCTGCCGCACCGTGTTTGACTTCGAAACATGCAATGTGCATATTTGTTATAATTAATTTTGAGTTGCAGGGACGTGGTTAAAGTAAAAAGTGAAATAAACTCTCTTTTGGTCCTTTCTGCTTTGAAAGTTCTGGGATTGCGTCAAGTAACAATGTTAAATGTATGAATATTTACGGAAGATTTCAGGTGTGACAGAGCGACAACTTTTCAGCGATATTGCTGTATTTGTAAAGCAATTATTACCATTTAAAAGAGACATAAAAAGATCTTCCGATTTTTTTTTTATAGATCGGCTTGCGTTTGAGCACAATTTCACTTCTCACCTGATGGAATGCGATGATGTGGTAGAAGATAGAGCACACTTGCCTAGATCTAACCAATTCACTCTTGAATCTAAGACCCAGCCACTACATAGCGGTACGCAAAGCACAGAAGAGAAAGAAATAAAGAATATCGAAAATCCACAATGATGGCTCGTACAGTGAAGACGGGCAAATAACAGAATATACACGTCACAATAATGTTTATCATATCTGTTAGATTAAACAAGATAATCTGAGAAAACAAAGACTGTTTCTTGTCAAACAAAAACTATGAAAATGTATTTGTAGATCACAATAAACCCAAAACATTTGCTCATCGTTTACATCTAAACAGTAGGTACATTCGTGAACAACGAACTTCATAAAAAAGAAAAGTTTGGTACAGTAACGTCCAGCGATAGAGATGACTAATGGTGTCAATAGGGAATAAGCATGCGATTTTTTATTTTCAAAGTTATTCCTATTAGCTCTAGAGAACAAACATGAAATTATTTTATAAAACTTCAAAGATTACAATTAGAAAGATAATTCCGATATGAACTTTGACGTCTAAGTCCATGACGCCAATACAGCTTTATTGGCGTCATGGACTTTGAAAACAACGTTTTCGCGAGAGAGACAGATATACTACTCTGTCAAGAAAGTACCGGGAAAAGATCAATAATACACAAAATGTCTGTTATTCATCCAAATTTATTTTATCACCTTCAAAGTATGCTCCTTTAGAAACGATACACTTGCGCCAACGAATAATCCATTCATCAAAACATTTTTTAAACGCTGCTTCCGGAATTGAGTTCAGTTCTCGCCGCGAATTCTCCTTTATGTCTTCTATCGATTGAAAACGGGTGCCACGAAGTGGTAATTTGAGTTTAGGAAAAAGAAAAAAGTCAGCAGGAGCCATATCTGGTGAATATGGTGGTTGCTGGATGGTATTTGTTGAGTGTTTGGTTAAAAATTCGTTCACAATGATAGCCTTGTGCGAAGGCGCATTGTCGTGGTGCAAAATCCAAGAATTTTCTTTCCACAAATCTGGCCTTTTTCGTCGAATTTGCTCTCTTAAACGCCGCATAACGCTCAAATAATATTCTTTATTTACCGTTAGACCTTCCGGTAAGAATTCAGAGTGCACAACACCGCGATAGTCAAAGAAAACAGTCAACATGACTTTGACTTTTGATCTTGGTTTTTTCGGTTTCGGTTCAGTTGGAAGGCGCCACTCCGAAGCTTGTTGACTAGTTTGCATGTCAAACTCGTAAACCCACGTCTCGTCACCAGTAACAATGCGTTTCATGAATGTTGGGTCCGAACTGACTCGTTCTAGCATGTCCTCAGCGACTTTCATGCGATTGAGTTTTTGGAGAAAATTCAGATCTTTTGGGACTAGCCGAGCAGCAACATGTTTCATACCCAAATGATTAGTTAAAATGGTACGGATCGACTCGTGAGATACAGAAAGTTCGGCGGCTATCTCTCTCAGAGTTGAATGGGGATTTTCAGTCACTATTTCCTTCACTTTTGCGATGTTAACTTCAGTTGCAGACGTTGACAGCCTACCAGAGCGAGGCAAATCTTCCATCACATCTCGACCGCTTTTGAACGCTTTGAACCACTCATAAGCACGAGTTTTTGATAAAGTCGATTCACCGTAAGCCTTCTGTAATATTTTCAGTCACTCCGAACACGAAATTCCATTGGCGATGCAAAATTTAAGACAAACTCTTTGTTCGATATTTTTGTCCATTATGAAATTCGCAATACACACTATATATGATATTACTAAAACCAGCACTGTATTTAATATAAATAACAGATGCAACTCAAACTCCGCGCCAAAATGGAAAACAGTTGTGCCAATCTAACAACTACAAAAAAATAAAAATTTGAATTTGGAACCATAAACAAATCATCCATTCCCGATACTTTTTTGACTGAATGTATTTGTTATTTGTATGGTATTTGTGTTTTGTTTGTTAGTTTGTCAGGTATATCTCGTTTGTTTTTCGAGCAATTGTGATTCTATTTTACTGTTAGTATTGTATTTTTGTAAATTTTTAGATAAACTGTATAGATAACAAATATTTTATTCCATGCATATTCCCTATTGTTACGTACCTCTGTGTACCAAGATGTACTAAGGTGTATAAAGATAATGCTTATACAGGATCTAAAAGAAAGAACGAAATTCCAGAAAATTGGTTATTTTCTCATCAATAGAAACAACTTTTATTAAGAGACCAACATTGACTTTAGAAAAAAAAATACTGAACATTTGATTTTAGGATTAAGGTTTTAAGGCTCGATAGTGAAGCTGTTCGTAATTATAAATACAATAATAAATTACATTGTTCCTGTTACGCCTTGTATATGACAGGTCTTTTCACACAGTAAACCCTTAAACAGAGCACTTTCTATAACAGTACCACAGTACCTTGCTCAACAAGTACTTTTAATGGTAAGTAGGTACAGTGCACTAGAGTGTGGAATATGACAAATTACTGAAATGTCAAGACATTGTACCGTTTCTCGTCCTTTCTTCCATCTTAAAAGGCAAAAAAGTTATCGTCTTTGATGTACAGTCGCGAACAAAGCTACATTAAATAGTAGATACAGTCGCGAGCTACGCTACTAATGATTTTACTGATTCCACAGCCCCAATATAACTATGAAGGTATTTCACTACATTAGTGCTGTCTTGCACTCCCAAAACGTTATCATCTTGGCAGTACAGTCGCGAACAAAGCTCCATAAAATAGTACAGTCGCGTGCTACGGTACTAATGAGTGATGGGCGGGCGACGTCTCATTAGTGACACACTTTACGGCGCTTTGTTGAGGAAAACCGTGGAGGAATGTTTAGTGAAGCTGTAGTACTGTGGCACTTGGTGGAATGACTTTTGTTGCGTAGGAAAGATGCTGGTATGACGATAACAAAAGAAAATTACGAAAACGTATACCTATAATTTTTTCTAGTCACAAACTTAAGAAAAACAAAAACTTAAAGTCCTTGTATAGATTCTAAATCACAAGCTTAAATCTGACCAAAAAGTCCACACTTAACAACTTCAAAAAGCGAGCTCTTTTGTTAAAAATCACAGACAGGAAAAGAAAATAAAACGACTTCGGATCGGATGTAATAGCTGCTATTAACACAAAATAGTAGCGAGTTACCACAGAGCTGTTAAAAGTAGAAGTGACATATTTGTACGAATACCTAAGCTGGAATCCGACAAAACGTCTGCTGCAATAGCAACAAAAAACATTAAACATAAAAGATTTAAAAGTAGAAGTGACACACAACACATTGTAACGCTGGCAGTTGTTGTCGACGCTAACAGTGCTTATTAGTCCATCTGAATATCGACCTTGGATTTTCCAAGAATGTCTTAGATACAATCATCATCTGCCTAGCCTTTTCCCAACTACATTGGGGTCGGCTCCCAGTCAAGACGGATTTAGTTGAATACCAGTAATTTACGAGGAGCGGCTGTCTACCAGACCTACACAGCCTATTAACTGGGTAACACGGTGCTTCACGGCAAGACTGGAGTCAGATTTACTGGCTTCTGACTATCCGTAACGACTGCCAAAGATCTACAAATAACAGCCGGGACCAACGGCTTAACGTGCTTTCCGAGGCACGGAGGAAACTCGGTATGTTAAGATGGTCACCTATCCACAGACCAACCTTGGCAAGCGTTGCTTAACCTTGAAGATCGACCCGTGCGGCTGTTATTATCTAGCCACGAGCTTTTCACCTTATGTCCCAATGTCTTAGATACAATACCACTGATCAAATCAATAGATTCATTAGAAATTGCATTACCTACCTATTGAGAAAAGATAAATTTCTAAAATACAAAAGCCGAACACCTGATATAGATTTGATTGGTTAAAAATATTTTTCGACAAAATGAACAATAACAAAATCTATGCTTGATACGAGGGCTTCAAAATCCCAGACCTAATAACACAACTACCAAGTAGAAGTGACACACAACACGTCTACACCACCATTGTGACGCTGGCAGTGTTTGTCGACGCTAATAGTGCTCATTAGTCCGTCTGAATGTTGGGCTTGCACAGTGATACAATGTTCAAAATCAACCACACAATTTGTGGACCTGTATCCTGTATTTTTGGTCCACAAATTGTAGCAAAGATAGAATTACGTACTGAAAGACAAAACACTTTAAATATGCAAGACATAACCACCAACTAGTCAAAATTGCTCACTGCGAGGCAAAAGCTATGATTCTTCGACACGCGTAAAAGACAAATTCATAATAACAGCTAATAACACAGCTGCCATGGAAGCTTTCAAAGAAGAAGTGACACACAACACGTCTATATCACCATTGTGACGCTGGCAGTTTTTGTCGACCCTAACAGTGCTTATTAGTCCGTCTGAATACTGGTCTTAGATGATCCTTATACACCACAAAGACAAGGGACCACAGACCTTGGTACAAAATACACTAACATTTGCATTCTCGTTAGTAGAACAATTGCTCTAAAACTACAAGACAAAACCACTGAATAGTCAAAATTACTCGACAGCAAGACGAAAAGTCTACGCATAAAACGGTGATTCCTTGACACACGAAAAAGACATCACCATAATAGCAGTTAATAACACAGCCACCATGGAAGCTTTAAAAGAAGAAGTGACACACAACACGTCTATATCACCATTGTGACGCTGCCAGTTTTTGTCGAAGCTAACAGTGCTCATTAGTTCGTCTGAATGTTTCCCCGTCATTACTGTTTTACCAGATAGTTACTCTAATGCAAGGCGGAATCTGGCAAAAATCCACGCTTAAGGACGCTTAAGGTGGAAGCGCCAGGGTAGCCCACGAAATACAAATACTTTAATGAGTTTTGCAATTTTCCGGTCAGTGTGAAGCTGTATGTAGAACAAAATACGATACGCGGCCGTAACGCGTATTTATCTCAAGAATTATTACCATTTTAATCATCAATATAACCCTCTTAGTTCATTTAAACCCTATTCAATGACTTTTTCATGAAATAACCATTCAGTAGGGTTTAAATGAACTTAGAGGGCTTTAAATGAACGCATAAAAGACAAAACCATAATAGCAGTTAATAACACAGCCACCATGGAAGCTTTAAAAGAAGAAGTGACACACAACACGTCTATATCACCATTGTGACGCTGGCAGTTTTTGTCGACGCTAACAGTGCTCATTAGTCCGTCTGAATGTTCGCCCGTCATTACTGTCTTTGTGTCCGTAATGGCGGACATGGGCGCTTTTTATGCACAAACTGTTACAGATGAATTGTTCAGGTAGCAATGGGGAATTTGTAACGTTTTGTTCGAGGAAATTCACGGCTATTTTTAGGAAATGTGTTTCTTTTATCGTGGGGAGATTGTGTTTAAGTGACGTGATTTGTGAAATGTGTCCATGTTTTTGGTTTGTGAGGTTTTCGTTGTTTAGTGAATGTTATAGAAATCTCATCGCCACTGAACCTTGCTTTTTAATGTTTTAAAGATGGTACGGACCAATTATGTTACACAAAATGGCTGATATTTGACCTCGGTTTGCTTGTCACAATTTCTAAAATTGGTAATAAAAGAATCTCGCTTTTATAGGCTCTGCCTCTGACATAAGTGATCAAACTCCACTTTGGTAATCAGAAGGATCGATTGAACACTCCATTCCTGGCTTTGCGCCAAATAGCGCAAATCAGGACGCGCCTATCAATGCTCAAGATCTGCTCTCATTTTTGTCTTCTAACTATTACAGCTATCATTTTGCCATATCAATGTCAGTTTATTAGTAACCTATGATGAGGTATTTTTGGTCAAGCGATAAGAAAACATAAGAAGAATATTCATTACGAGTAGTTCATATTGGGTATCCTAACTAATATTAATAATTAGAAAGTAGGTTGTTTATTTATTTCGCTTTAACGCCAAGAGATAGTGATCAAACGCGTGCCTATCAATAGTAAAAAAAAACGCTGAACCGATTTTCAAACTGTATCGTGTGGCATATCAAAAGAAAAGGTTTTACTGTGAGGGTTTTGATTATATTTTTTTCATAATTTTAAAATAAACAGTTTTGAAGTTGTTCAAGAAATTAGACCAAAAATTACCATTCACCCCGCTTTATCTCCGAAACTAGTAACCCAAAAATTTTGAAAAAAAATGCAGATAATAGTTATATACCTAAAGATTACAGGAAAACTTATAAAAAGTTTGTATTTTTAAAATAACCGTTTGCACGCGAGTCCCATTCGCACTTGACCAGTTTTTTTTTGCAGAAACAAAACGTGAACGCAAGCAAATGATATGAAAGTTTACAGTAGAGATTTCACATTTTACAAGCTTACATAACCTATGGCCAAATCACTTCAATAACCTTCAATACTTCTTGAAAGAATCGAACACTTATTTTTAAGGTCAATCACGTTATCGTGAACATACTTAAAGGTAAATGAGCCTCAGGGGTGGCAGCAGAGATACGGCCAAATAAATAGGCTAACCGTATCGCGAGATATTTAGCCCCCCCTTAAAATTAGGGTAATCGATCCTTCGTGGGTAAGGGTGCTTTTCTAAAGATGCGCGAGGTAGCTAGGCGGTGCGAGGATCTTTAGCGGCGCTGTGAAAATTTTTGACTGTTTCTACCAAAGCTGTGCCAGCTTGCGTGGTGCGGGGATGCGCAGCAGACTCTTTTATTCCCAACTAGCGTCCACACACACATTTCCCATTCGCATTTCTCACTCACATTCCTCGCTCGCATTCCTTTGCATACATTCCTCGCTCGCGTCCCTCACACAGATCCCTGACACACATTTCTCGCTAGCATCCCTCGCACGCATCTCGTGCTTTTTATATGTGTATGAACATCTAGCACCCCTAACCCGTTCTCACCAAAGCTGCGCTAAGCCAGGCTAGCAAAATGAACTAATCCCATTGGTGGAATTTTTATCGTGCACCAACTAGGTTACTACCTCTTGTGGAAAAGCACCCTAAATGAGTACAATATTAAGGGAGCGCTGATAGCTTTATCGGACGTTTTTAAGCCGATCCAAGTGGTCGTAATGGTGCACCACCTTGGCGTAAGTGCGGAACCAAGGATTTTTTATGGAATTAAATGGGGGTTAGATATGGTTTGGGGAGGAAATAATGATCTGTTATTATAGGGCTTAATCGTTTGAATATCTCAAATGTTTCTTCATAATTCTGATGCTACTT
Organism: Lacanobia oleracea; assembly: GCA_950371165.1. Lineage (NCBI taxonomy): Eukaryota > Metazoa > Arthropoda > Insecta > Lepidoptera > Noctuidae > Lacanobia > Lacanobia oleracea. Next base: position 16,306,021 of record OX493396.1, read on the forward strand.
AGAAAAAAAAAAAAACAAAGACTGCTTCTATATTCATCATCATTATTATCTCGCTCTTATTCCAATTAATAAAGGGTCGGCCCGACATGTCTTGATACGATACTTGTCTTCTTTTTCCAAATGTCTCGGAAAGTAGTCCATTCATAATCCCTGACTAATATTAAAAATGCGAAAAAGAGTTTGTTTGTTACTTCTTCATGACTTAACGGCTGAACAGATTTGTATGAAACTTAGCACACCGGTTGACCTTTTCCTTAAATAGGACATGGGATCCTTTTCATCCCGGTTGGATGTCCCGTTGGGATAATGTTCATGACTTTTTTAAATTATGAAAACGCCCAAACGGATCCAAAACATTTGCTTATGAAAAAAAAAATACAAACAATCAGATAAAAGAAAAACACAAAATCGTTTAGAAAAAAGGGGGAAATGAGAATACCGACACAAGATTGACGAGTTCCCGACGTCTGGAGCTGACGTTGGCAATTTAAACGATTCCCTATCGGGCACGGCTATCATTCAAACAATAAACACGATAAATCCAGGGTTTTTGTATTCATTGAACGATATGGGTTTCGGGGATAAAGAAGAAAACATGTTTTTTTAAAGAAATTTCGCGAAATATATTTGACGTTTATGAGAAACCGTACCCCGTTCCTTTTGTTTTTGGTATAGCTTACACATGTATTATGAAATGATAATACCAAAAGTTTTACTATGCAATTTTATGAGTCTGTAAACTTGCAAACTTGCAGCTTAATTAATCTAAGGGATTCGAATGCCAAACTGGTGCTTATGAGTCAAACTTACTATTACCAAGTATTTCTTTTTAAGATATTTAAAAAAAAATTGGCCAAGTGCGAGTCGGACTCACGTGCAAAGGGTTCCGAACTAATTTCTTTTTTTTTAACGTGTTATTTTAACACTATATAATTCTTATAGATTTTCCTGTTTTCCTGTAATCTATAGGTAAAGAGCTAATACCTCCATTTTTTTCTAAATTTTAGACTCAGTAGTTTCGGAGATAAGGGGGGTGATGGTAATTTTTCGTCTAATTTGTTTAATATCTTCAAAACCATTTATTTTAAAATTATGAAAAAAATATAATTAAAACTCTCACAGTAAGTCCTTTCATTTGATATGGCACACGATATTGTACAAATCCTTTTTTTTTTTAATTTTCTAGTTTGACCCCAAAAAGTGACCCCTAACTAAAAATTTAGTAATTTACGTAACGCTTCCGTGTTTGGGTCACAGAAGTCCATATGTGTAACAAATTTCAACAGAAATGGTCCAGTGGATCCGGAGAAAACTGGCTATGACAGACGGACAGACAGACAGACACCCGAGTGATCCTATAAGGGTTCCGTTGTTTGCTCGGAACCTTAATATTCAAATTAATCGACAACTAACTATAAGGAACTATGTTTACATTAAAATAAATAAAATTCTCTTAACTAACTAAAACTAAAAATTTACAACGTATAATTTTTTTTTTTTTTAAGGATGTGAAATCATCAAATGACTCCTCACGCTCTGGGTGAAGCAAGAGGGAGTGTCGACTGTTACTGACTAAAACCCATCCGTGTTCCTCCTAGTGCCCTTTGCGTTCCAAGGCTACGGTAGCCCTTTCGAACAGATTTCGCAGCAACGTATACATACATACATACATAACGTGGCAATGCTGCTTAATCGTACCAGTGGACAGCGATGTAGAAGAATGTTTCGACGCCATGTTTTAGATTATTCCTAGTCATTTAAATTTCGAACTAAGATTTTTCACGTATGCACCCACCCGGAGAAGATGAGCGATGATCGTCAGTTACTGGACGCCTGCGGGAGGACGTCACGTCGCCATCGAGGTTGATCGCAGCGAAGGTAGAATATCGATTCTACTAATTTTTAAACAACGTTCGCATTTTTATCTGTCTAGTCGCAATATGTCAAAAAAGCCTTAATCTATACTAATACATAAAACTGAAGAGTTTGTTTGTTTACTTGAACGCGCTAATCTTAGAAACTACTGGTATATCATCACGCTTAGACCAATAGGAGCGGAGCAGTAATGAAAATTGTGACGCAGACGAAGTTGCGCAGGCTAACTAGTTTTCCATACATTTGTGGGCCTAGCTTTACCTGAGATCGCACAGGATAAAAAGTTTGGAAGGGTGGTCTTAGTCCAGACAGCTGTGGAACACAAGTTAGTAACTGTACTCTCTCTAAATTTCTTAGTTTTTGAGATAGTAGATCAAACATCGAAACAATTAAATGATTACAGAGTAAAATGTTCAGACCCAAAACAAAATAATTTTCAGGAGTAAACCACCTTTTCGCAATTAAAGAATTAATGGCATACCTGTAGAAATGTCGGAATGTATAAAATGTAACAAATCTGACGGTGGCCTGAAGCAAATAACAGGGGTCAAGCAGGAATCTTTCTATGTTTGACCCTTAATTAAATATTTGTAAGGGTCAGAATGTTTGGTGAATTAAACATAAGTGAATGTGGATTTTGAACCGCAAGGAAGGGGGACGCGCGGTATAGGTAGGTGTAGCTTTCCGTAGTAAATTGTTTCGTTTTCATAAATAAATTGTCTTGGTATTGTGTATTTTTTACTGTTAACGAACTGGCAACTTTGTTACAAAAGGCAATTATGGACATAACTTGAGAATGAAGGCCGCAGATAGGCCCATTATTACGGGAAGACAAACCACTACAATCAACAGAGAGACAAATAAATGGGTTTTAAAAACTGAAAACCTATAATTGCAACTTTTACGAGTAACACTTAACACCTTTTCATACTATTTAAATCGTTCGTCCTGAACGATTATTTTTTTTTTTTTACTAATGATAGGCACGCGTTTGACCGCTATCTCACCTGATGGTAAGCGAGGATGTGGTCGAAGATGGAGCACGCTTGCCTAGAAATAACCTATTCACTCTTGATTTAAAGACTTCCAGGTTGTAGCTATCAGGAAACACAGACTCCGGCAGGGAATTCCACTCCTTAGCTGTACGCACTATGAATGGGTTCCCAAAACGTTTTGTGGACATCCCACCCAATGTCCACCATGTACCGGTGGCGCATCGCCGTTCGTCTTGTGGTCCGATGATGGAACGGGCTTGGCGGAATTAAATTATGCAATTCCGTCGCACATTCCCCAAAATGCAACCGGTAAAAAACCGACAGGCTAGCAACTCGTCGTCGATGTTCAAGACTTTGGAGCTTCGACGCGACGAGCCTCTCATTGCCGATGATCCTCTTGGCTCGTTTCTCAATTGACTCAAGGGCATCAAGCTGGTATCTGGCAGATCCATCCCAAAGATGAGAGCAGTATTCCATACACGATCGAACTTGCGCTTGATAGAGTTTGAGCAGCTGTTCCGGCGCGAAGTACCGTCTCACCTTAGCCAGAATCCCCAACTTCTTTGCAGCCACTTGAGCTTTTGCCTCTATGTAAGGGCCAAAATTGAGAGTAGATGTTAATGTAACCCCAAGAAGTTCAAGATGGTCGGTTATCGGCACGGTTTCACCGCGGAAAGATGGAGCTGGGCGGAATTGGCTCCTTTTGGCGGAAACGCGCAGCCAGAACCACTAGTCTAGAGAGCTGAAAATTTGAAATTTCGAATATAGGTTTATTTCATAACTGCTTTCGGTTTATTCCACAACATGAGTTGAAAATTTGAAGTAAACCTTTATTTAAAATTTCTAATCTTTGTTAAAGTGGTAAAGTTAAAGTTAAAACTTAACTTAAGCGTTTAAAGTTGACTTTTGGTTTCTTTATACTTTGAAGTTGGAAACCTATTATGATAAAATGAAAAAGGATTGTTTAAAATAAATTGCACCCCGGTGAAGCCGGTTTTCTTACATATAAAAGACAAGACCGCTCAATCGCAATCAATCGCTTTTAATTTTCCATAATGCACCTACCACTATTCTCTGCATCACCCAAAGGTTGACTGGTAGAATGCTTATGGCATTAATTCCGCCTATGTGCATTTGTGTGCTGAAAATAAATAAATAAGACCCGGAACATACTAGAAACTTTGTAATATAAATATCAGATCTTACTCATCAGTTTACAACAAAGATTTATTTCAGACTAACCCACTAACTAATAATCAGTAGGTAGCGCTGCTAATTTAGCGTTCTCATCAGAATCTTAACGTAAGCACCGATACGAGCGTAGTGTCGGGCGATCGATTTGGCTCAGTGCCCGAGATCCAGCACTTTAGCACTTCCTTACCGTGATCTTATCTCGGTCTTCTATGACATTATGAATATTAAGTTTTGGACCTTAATTGATGTGATTTAATATTGGGTAGGTTTGGTTTAGGATATATTATAATTGAATAGAAGGTTCGTTACGACACTGAAATGAAATACATTCCGGAACATTTGAGAAGTGAAATTTTCCTACTTTTTTTTTCCTATCTTATTTTCCCCAATTTTTGCGTCACTGTAAATCTTTTAAGATTTAGACAACGATTTAGATCACGGGCTATTCACTTAAAATGACATTCTGTCAGCGAGAGTCGATTCTCAAAAGGCAATTGGTATGTGTTTGACGACATGTGCCATGTTCACTGTGGCGCTCTGTAAGTTTCTGTATATCATCATGAGAAAAAGCCGTGAGTCCAGGGATATGTGTAAAGCTAAAATGATAATGAAATATCCTTATAGCAACTATAACTGAAATTATATTCATATATGTTTGTGTCCATACATTCCCACAATATCTCAAAAGATCCAGATCAACAAATGCATTTTACGTAAACAAGATATTCTTGTTCGCACCTTTGCTCGCATATTACACGAACCAGGTCGAGTTGCATTCCGATGCATTATTACAGGCAATTAATATTTCAAGGCGACCTTAACCCACTTTCGAGGTATTTATTGCCTCGTCTACAAAATCATGTAATGTGCAACTTTGTACTGTATGTTGTATGTGTGGAAAGATACGCAGAGTGTAGATTATGTTGCAGTATTGTTCAGATGAGCTCTGTGCTTTTTATCCGCCAAATTTTTATTCGCTCGGTATTTTTTTGGCGCCAAGATCGGCGAAGTGGTTGACTGATGGGCTGCTGCGCTACGTGTCGTGGGTTCGATTTCCATATGGAACAAATATTTGTGTGTTCTACAGATAGTTGTTCCGCTGTTTGTGTATGCGAGTTTATCGCAGTCGTGAAAAAATAGACAGACAGTAACTTAAGCTTTTATGTTAGAATGAATTTTTATTCAGTGTCATCTATTCATATGTTTCACAGCGCTCAACGATAAAAAAATGGCTTCTCTGAATCTCTTTCATTTAATTTAGTCAATAAAAACCAAACCACAAGAAAACAAAACAAGTTGATTATTCCATTAGAATTTTAACACAAAACTTTTCATTTTTCACATTTCTTTCCACCAACTCCAAAACGAATCAAAACTGAACACAGGAAACCTTTATTTTGCCATCCCCAACACATACAAACAAAACACACACACTCTCACCCTAAAAATTACACCCAAAATGAGTTCCAAATTACCAGCCAGCACATTCTTCACAACATGCTACACTACATCAGTATACCAACCGACTTCAAAACCCAAAAGGCAGATTTTAATTACGGGAACTGCCTCCGGCTTTTGAAGTCCCATTGTGCCTTTGTGCCGTGTGCGACTGTTTGTGAGTCCCTATCTCCGCAGTGTTTGTGGCGGAACAACTGGATTGCGCTCGGAGACTGCCGAATTTAATATTAACTGTGTTTTAGGCTGTGGTTTTGAAGTCATATGTGAGTAGGTTAAAAAGTTTTGAAACTGGTTTAAATTTCAGTGAGGTTTTCATAAAAGTGTGATTTTTAGAATCTATCTTAAAAACAGTCAACAACTGTTAAAAAGCTTTTATACAAAATCATGTTAAAATATATTTCGTATAAGTAGTAAACTACCTATTCGCACAAAAAGGTTTGTATCTATTTTATTTTGAGTCATTGACTTGACAAAGTTCTTATTGTTTGTATATATTTTTTCTATTAATTTTTTTTTTGGAACGAAGTCCTTATCGCGCGTTGCGAAGAGGGCTAGACGGAAAAAATTAAGACCAAAAGTTGTAACGACACTTTTTGCTGTAGTTGTAAGCCGTGCGGCGAGCGCGTGTTTCTCTGTCTGTCTCTCTCTCTCTCTGTCTCATAGAGAGCAAGCCAGTTACAGAATGAAATTACACTATTTTACTACTGATAGGCACGCGTTTGACCACTATCTCACCTGATGATAAGCGATGATGTGATCGAAGATGGAGCTTGCCTAGAAGTAACCTATTCACTCATCACTTAAAGACTCCCAGGTTGTTGAATCAGGTTATTTAGTTGTTTAATTTTTTTTTTTTAATAAACGTTGCCCCACGCTAGATATTTCTCCTGTATCGTGTGGTGCGTTTACAAACATACAAACTCACACACACAAACAGCCAGACCCGGAACAACTATCTGTAGGCCATACAAATATTTGTTCCGTGCGGGAATCGAACCCGCGACACGCAGCGCAGCAGTCACTCGCTCAACCACTGCACCATCCGTGTCGTCAAATTATTTTTATAAATCGTATTTTTTGCCAACCAACTTTAAGCCGTTGGTCCCGGCTGTCATTTGTAGATCTTTGGCAGTCGTTACGGATAGTCAGAAGCCAGTAAATCTGACTCTTGTCGTCTTGCCAAGACGTACCGTGTTACCCAGTTAATGGGTTGTGGAGGTCTGGTAGGCAGCCGCTCCACGTAAATCACTGGTATTCAGCTGAATCTGATTTGACTGGAAGCCGGCCCCAATGTAGTTGGGAAAAGGCTAGGCAGATGATGATGTTTTTTTTAAACCGAATTTTTATTTAAGATAGATAAATCGCTTATGAAGGATCCTTATAGTAAGATAAAAATCAAATGCATTTTCGAATTAGAATTTTGAAATAAAAATTCGTTTTTTTTTTTATCACAAACGCCAAACACACCAATCATTCGAGAACTTTGTTACAATAATACCTACATAGATAGTTATTATTGTTTTGTCCTCCTGTCTGACAATGAACGCACAAAACACATGACATTTCCACAGAACAATACAAACAAAATGACAGGACAATAATTATTCGTGAAAAGCTTTTATTCGAAAAATCGGAACTATTCGTAAAATTCCCATGATGAATAACTACCGGAAACCAGATGCGAGTAAATAATTCATTTGTTGGTTGGAACGTGGTTGTTTTTGAAGTGCGTTTTTATTGAGATAAATATCAGAATGTCGCTGTTTCCAAAATTATTTCTCGTACTATTATTTTGCGGATAGAAATCTGATTCGTACTGATCATAAAATTAATTTGATTTTATATTATTTAATCTAAAGTAAAACCAATATTATTATTTCGATTTGATTAAATGTAATATACGTTTTTCTATAACTGACATTAAAATAATAATTACGGTAAAGTGCAAGCGACGACTCTCAGAAATGTAATGAATATCACGAAAAACGTTTTTAACCAACAACTTATAGAATTTGAGCATATTTCTCTCTTTCACACACGATACACCTTCTCGTTCTTTAAACTGCGTTCTCCATTTACCTAAAGCAGAAATCCTATATTATTTTATATTTTTTATATTAAAAAAAAAAAATCTTCCGTTACTGGTGACTGAGTAAGTGACTGACAGACAACGCACAGCCGAAATTACTGGTCGTAGGACGTTAGGGAGCACTAAGAGGATTTCCCGGATTCCTTCGGGAACAGGAAAAAATGGGAAATGCGCGTACAAAGTCGCGGACAAATGCTAGTTATTAATTAAATTGGTAAAGCCTTCTTCCGCACTGTATCGCAGCTTTGCAAGCTCGTTATTCAGTAACGATATCAAAACACACACCGAGGTAATCTATTTGTACCACATTTTCAATCACTACCTTTTTCCGTAACCACGCTAATGAATTATACGCTGACAACGACCGCTCATTACATCCACACTGCCCACTAAATAATAAACCTCCAGAAATATATTTCAATACTGCATACGGACAATTATTTCGTACAAAAGCAGGACCAGCTACCGCAAAGTACTGACGGCCAACATAATTTATGAAAAGACCAAGCTATGTTCACCTTTCAGTGTACTGAAAACCTAAACAACGCCAGGTCAGCTTCTGCTGGATGTGTACAGATGATGTATTGTCCAGTGTACACGTTAATGTGACGTATCAATGCGAGCCAAAACTGTAATTTATTACACATAATTATATGTTCTACGTAACAAAATATTGGTTGCAATACAAATGATGTATTTAATATGATTGCTTTGCTGAAGTGGATTGCTTAATTAATATTTCAGGTAATTGATTTGAAAATGCTTCACGTTTGGTCATCAGTTTGAAAATGAACGCATCAATATGGCACTTATACACGGTGCAAGTAACTGGAGCAAGTAAAAGCGCGGGTTTTTAACGGGAGCAATATACATTCACAAATTAATCGCTTGTGCTTGTACACGGAGCAAGTAGCTGGAGCAAGCAAGGCGCGGGCTACTTGCGTAAGCATTACGTACAAGTTACTCGTTTGGTCAACGATTCAGTAGGCTTGAGTCGAGTTGTGTCAAAATCTTGCGCGTCGCAGATTGAGCGGGGTACTTGCACGAGTAGCTCGCGTTAGTACATGCTCGAGTCGCTGGGCCCACTAACGACTTTTCCACGATGCCCCGTGGAAAAGTCGTGAGCTGGTCCAGCGACCTGCGCAAGTGCCTCAACATGCTCAAGCTACATGCCGTGTACAAGTACCATTAGTGACAGTACGAGTACAGGTTGACTTTGGAATAAAGCAGGTTTTATATGTAACCGTTTCAGTAAGAGCAGTGGTGGCCCGGTGGTAATGGCTGCGACTTACGAGTTGTAGGTCGCAGGATCGAACCCAGGCAGGCGCTTTACTTTGTGTAAATTATTTCAAACGGAAAACATTGTGAGGAATCCGGCATTTTCTAGAACCAAAAATTCGATGACATGTGACATCTACCAACCCTGGGCCCGCGTGGTGGATTACGAACCACTCCCTCTCACCGAGAGGAGGCCTGTGTCCCAGCAGTGGGAACATTATTGGCTGATTATGCTTATATAGCTTGTGGCAACACTGGAGGTTGACAATTTACAAACAATCATAAAATTGAGGTTGTTTTAAGTATATAGATCTGAACAAACCTATACTGGTAACTCAACTTACTTTCGGCAGGTCGTGATACGAGAGCTTGACCCATTTGCAACTATTAGGTAACCGAGGAAGCCTAGTCAGAAACATATGGGTTTCGATAAAACACAATATTTCGGCTGCTTTTCCACCAGAGATGTAGATGTGTGTACTTAACGCCGCCGGCTGTCGCTGAAAACCAGCGCTGTGGCTCTATCTCGCACACGATTCCCAGTATTATGCTGAGCGATGGCCGTTTTTCGCGAATATGACGCATATCTTCCCAATTTTTATAATTTAGTTTTATTTAATTTCTATTTTTTTTTTTGGTATGCGTCATGCTTGGCGCAAATAAACGCTTTTTTTTCTTTCTATGCTACGTTGCTATGGAAGCGTTTGATATCCACCAATCATCTGCTGCAGCTATCCACTGGTTGTTTGTGGTTGTTATTTATGTCAGCACTCTTATTGTAATTTTGAGTTATAACTTTTTTCTTTTTTTTTTGCATGATGTGTCTATCGCATCATATTGTGCACTATGCTTGTACTGTATTGCTTGTGTTATAAGAATAAAAAGTGTAACAATTGTAGATAGGCCAATAAATAAAAAAATAAATAAAAAATCATATTAATCGGTCCACATAGCATAGCACTGGTGGAAACTGATTCAACTAAGCTACGTTTTTTATATGGTAGTATGTGTGCTGTGGATGCATGCTGTGGATGCGAGCTGTGGATGGTCGCGAGGTGTGTAGCTATGTGCAGAGCAGTGCGTGATATCCCTATTGTCGATACATCGCTTACCTCGAGCTGCGCATCTTCCTCGCACAGCTACATAGCTTACCATCAGTGGAAACGGTTACATAGTTTCGTAGCTTAGCTTTTAAATTCTCGCACCCTTATATATTTATGAAATTTTCCCAGAATTCTTCACTAAATAACATTTATTTTCTGTAGAGCGTGCTATGTCTATAATCAAATGGTGGAAAGGAAACTCCGTTCATTGATTTAAACTGACTTTCAATTTTCCTGAATTCTCAATTCCCTAGAATGCCAATACACCACAAACAAAACAAAACACGACTGTACACTCCTATAGTTGTGTAGTGTAGTCACCGCAGCGAGCAGCGCCCCCTAGCGGCGCGTTTTAATTGAGCTTGTATTTAACTTTCATTTGCTCGGAACAACGCAGACGGTTCTATTTGCCGCGCTCCATGCAAAGTGTTTGATTTGCACTTATTGATGGGATTTACATGGTTTGTTGTAGTTATTTACGACAGGTAGGAATACCTGGCGGACACAGTAAGGTACAGAAAAACTGTATCAAAAGAATTCAATTTGTAAGTCTGCAATCGAGTTGATGAGGGATTCTGAATATAACCTGTGTACTAATTCAATTATACCATTAAAAAGCATTTTTGACCGTCATGATTAATAGTTTAAAGAAAACCGAGTCGAACTCTCACAGCCAGGGGTTTGTACCATAATCCGAAAAAAACACGTATCTTGTGTTGGAGCCTTTAATATTTAGGGTTCCTTACCGAAAGGGTAATAAACGGAAGCCTATTACTAAGCCTCCGCTGTCCGTCCGTCCGTCCGTCTGTCAGCGGGCTGTATCTCAAAAACCGTAATAGGTACACTGACAGTTAACATTTTTACAGAATGTGTATTTTTATTGCCGCTATAACAACAAATAATAAATACACACAGTGTGTTCAACTGTCTACCTATTATGGTTCTTGAGAACAGCCCGCTGACAAAGAAGAACGGACCCCTAAAAATGACTAGTTCTCCATTCGCAAAGGACAGATTATTACGATTGGAAAATACGTAGGTACTTATGGAGAAAACGCACAGGAAAATCCATAGTCACGGATGAATTAATTCGCTGGTCTGTCATAAGAAATGTCAAAACAATTTTCACTATAGCAATCATAGAAATATTTACTTACAAAGAAAATCTTACCTACTTAATCGAAATCATAAAAATGTATTTAAATATCTACCAAGGAATAAGGTCTTTCAAATGAACAAAGAAAGCCTCCTTCGGGATTTTCTAGGCCGTTACGGGCCGTAATAAGGTCACTGTACAAATAATTAAATATTCATTACATCAAGTATTCAAACTAAAGATCGAATTTCTTACTCGGTATAAGATTTCATTTTCTTAGAAAAATATTTCCTTCTAAAATATAATTTAATGTTAACTCCCACGTGTAGTTTGTATTCATAATGTCATAACGAAATTTACATTTACAGGGTGTTTCCGAAGTTAGCGGCTTCAAACCTGTGATTGAACTGAATTGAATGCCACCAACTACATCTCACTGCTTGAAAATTAATTTGTTTGGAATTTTATATTCGACAAGATTTTTCCAGCGCCTTCGTAACATGCGTTTTCCGGTTCTTCCCGATAACGTAGGAATTTCAGGAAATCCTATTTTTCTGCCACCCTCCTTACACTCCCCAAGGAAACTACATGTCAAATTTCAGGTCCCTAGAACCAGTAGTTTCGGCTGTGCGTTGTCACTCACTCAGTAACGGAAGAATTTTATATATTAGGACTCGATTTTTCTCGCGCCTTCTTACGTGCGTATCCGTTTTACCCGTTAGCGTAGGGATTTCGGTATATCCTGTCTTAGTGCTCCACAAGGAACCTACATGCGAAAATTTAGTTTTGTACGACCAGTAGTTTCGGCTGTGCGTTGTCTGTCAGTGACTCATCAGAAATGCAATAATTCTTGGTTATATTTTTTGGGGTCTGACCCCAAAAATCCTAAACATAAAATTCTTCCGTTGAAAAATTGCGTTTCTTTGAAAAAGTGTTTTTTTATTTTGCTTTTATTTCTTTACTGTATAAAGAGACACAGTACATCACGCACAACACACTGAAACACGCTGAAACAGCCTGTATTTTTACTGAACTCAATGAAAGTTATAAAGCTAGCTACATATTATTTCCTCGAATCCACAGAGTAAAAGTTAATTTGGAGAGGAGAGGAATTAAGCGCCGTTTACAATGTCCGTGGCGCCATGATTTATTACGGTGCGTGACAATATGGGGCCATGAAATCGGCGGGCAAATGAGAGGGAGCGGCAGCGATTTCTGTATTACACGAAAAGTTTCGATTTGTGATTTGGACCTTAAATGTCAACTTTGAAGAAATGAGTTAATTTAAATTCTTTCAGTTTTATTGGAAATAATTAAGTACCTACTCGTAGATACTGGTGCCTTAAAATGACACTTCAAGTCGCAATACAATGAAGTAATTTAAGCTTGATATAAACTATTAAACAATGATAACAGCATCCAAGGATTATTAAAATACAGAAAACCTTATTAATAAAGAATGTAACCAAAAGCGTTTTACGAACCCCCTCTATCTTCCCTCTATAGTTTCCCCAGCCCGCTGTTTTCACGGCCTCAATCTAAAACGGGCGATAAACGCTCACGTTAAAGTTTACGACATCAACATTTGACAGGCAGTCTGCCAGACGTACGATCATATAAACAAAATTCGCGACGTTTGATTGAATACGTCTCGCAGACGTACTGGTGTTGCCAGAGTTTATTGTGGCTGGGTTGTGCAATAAATGGGTGTTTTATTAGGGATCCAACTGTGGATAGTAAAATTGGAGATGATGGTCTTAATTTAAGTTACGTGAAATGAACTGATTCAAGAAAGTGTGTAATAACCATTACTCTTTTGGGATACTCAGAAAAATAAAATAATTAGAGACTTTATAGATACTCAAATAATTTACTCTCTGTGGATGTTATTATTTAGCCACGAGCTCCTTTGTGAAATGAGGAAAATAGACCTTAATTAGAGGAAGCCACAATAATAATACACCTAAATATATATTATATGAATTAACCAATCCACTGTAGAAATAGCCAGACAATAATAAACACATTTATTAGAAAATAAACTAAAATTAGCTACCGTATATTTACCGCCGGATACAGATTTGGGTTAGCCGAGCAATGGCGGAAGAAAACGATGTTTTATTGTGACAGATATTATGCAATATGGCTTCAAATGTGACTGACAATTAGTTATTTTAATTTCCTATCAAAAGTGACGGGAACCTATTTCAGATTATCTATTGTTTTCTTAAATATTAACACCAATAGTCAAAGCTATGCTTAAGTATATTGTTCTGGTCAATACTTTTTAAATTATACATAAGCGTATTTTAAATTACAGATTAAAAACAGTACTAATTATATCCATCCATCAGATAGCAACGCAATAAATAAATCCATTAAAATCACTTACCATTAAACATTTTCAGATCAAATAAAATCGACACAATTAATTAACTCCGTATCATTCCTCCGTTCAGCACGCAGACATAAACATCACTGAATAAATAAAATCTAAAGCGAATCTACAGCAAATAAGAGCGCTGAATAATTCAGAACTAAGAACAGTTCTCACACAATACCAAACTAAATACTTTGAATATTTTATGCATAACATTTCGTAATACTTCGCTCTTCTAACTCGCCGCCTGATATTGGCAATAAAGAGAGTAACAACAAAACTCCATAAATAATAACAATAAACTAAGATAGGTGTTTTCTGAATGCAGACACTTCAGCGAATATCTCACGGGTATAATAAAGTTGAAGATGCTATAAAGAACAACATCTCAAGAGAAATTGCGGCTTGTTCTGAAGAACAAAATTTATGAGTTGGCTAAGACTAATAATGGTGTTTATGAATAAACTCATAATCGACTAATGGTGGATAATATCATAGGAATAATTGACCAAGTTTATGGTGATGTACGTGTTTTCAGATTGTCACCAAAGTTTATTGCGTAAGGCTGAAAAGGAAAACATGGACGGCGCCAAAAACAAATCGACTCGAAGGACCAAATGTTAAAATAGGTGCTACCTAGTTCCATAGAGCATAAAAAGCAACACGAGCAATATAATCATCAAGAACATACTTATACGTTAGGTAAAATCCAAGGTGGTGAAGATATATTATCACTTAAAAACAAAACACGACATAAACTTTTAAATCAGTCACCCCACATAACCAAATTTTCGACAACACCCGCCGTGATTTACACCCGCCAAAGATTGAATTAGCGAGGTGCGATCACTCCCCCTTTCCTATCATTTTCATCAGCATTTTGGGTAGTATTAAAAACACAGGACAAGCAGGGGTAACAGCCTGTACAAAATTTGTCCATCCAACCACAGCATACCGTAGCTGTGTGAAAAATTAAACGATCTTTCGACGGTCCATCGCGCTCAACGTTACAAACGGGCGTTTTAAAACAATATTTTCATATACCCCTCAGGCATATTTGTTTTTTTTTAATATACTGGTACATTTTCTTTGTTACCAAAAATTCTTCTGGTTATGAAATATGTGGTGAATTTTTTTCATTGTTTTTTGGAAGGCATTTCGTAAATACGAGGCCAATAAAAATGGAGCGACTGTTATTTGATGAATGTGAACAGAAAATATCAGAGCTATTTTTCGTTGCCATGTTTTCGGTGCAAGTTTTACTATTCATGATTAATTGGACCCGTTACTGGAATTCTTTGCACTGTGCAGGTTTTTAAAAACTGATATAAGTGTGTGTGATAACATTAGCATAAAATTAAACATTCATTAGTAAAATCGGGGAATGTATTTGATACCAACACTCTCTTATTTATTTATTATTAAACTTTATGTTAAACTAGTTGACCCACGCAACTTTGTTTGCGTCTCAATTTTCATTACTGCTCCGCTCCTATTGGTCTTAGCGTGATGATATATAGCCTATAGCCTTCCTCGATAAATGGGCTATCTAACACTGAAAGAGTTTTTCAAATCGGACACGTAGTTCCTGAGATTAGCGCGTTCAAGTAAACAAACAAACAAACAATCAAACAAACAAACTCTTCAGCTTTATATATTAGTATAGATAGTACGAATAGGCGGACTTGGTATTCTCTTTTGCTAAGTCCATTAATAAATTAATAATATGATTGTCAAATATCATCATAATAAAGTCTTTATGTTGTGTATTGATTTCTATTTGCCATACTACCCTCATCTAAGCAGACTGTTGAAATAAGAAGAACAAGGTGATAAACCTTGTACTGACAACCTTTTCTATGATTCTAATTTATCTGTGCCAATCTGCCATAACTTTTCTAACGCAGTGTTTGCTATAAGCAGGTTATGGGCCCAAAAACACGGGGCCCACTAGGATAAGTGCCTCCTGGGGCTGCGTAGCCCTAGAACGCAAAGGGCACTAGGAGGAACACGGATGGGTTTTAGTCAATAAGAATCTGACACTTTAAAAAAAAAAAAAATAGTCTGACACTCCCTCCTGCTTCACCCAGAGCGGGAGTCATTCGATGATTTCCCATCCCTAAAAAAAAGTTACGGGCCCAAACCACCGTACAAAACATAATTTAGTAAAAATACGAATCACCTCTTTATAATTCCGGTCTGGATCACAATTAAGTCGGTTCTGAACTTCAAATCTTCTCCACAAAATCTACATTTTCTCAACACAAGATCAATTCACATTATGTAAAGTGTATTTAGGTCTTTCACGTGGTTCATCCAATTTAATATTCCACATGAATAAATAAAAAAAGGTTCCATCAAAATGCAGATAGGTCTTTACTTCGTAAAAGCACTAAGTAAGTAAAGTATAAATAATGTATAACCTAAGTGAAGTATTCACTCGATTGATAGCATGAAACTGAAAGTTAAACACTTGAAATTCTGTCTGAGCTTGACTTAAAACTTAAGAACTTTAAGTTGATTCAATTAGATGGGATTTTTATTTCGTATTAAACGTTCGCTTTTCCAGACATTTTGGTTTTATGCTGGATTGGTTTTCTAATTTGAGAAAGTAATCTTTTAGTTTTTTGTTTGTTTGAATCCCTTTAGTCTTTGATCCATAAAAGTGTTGTCCAAGGGTATTTTGACGATCACGTGGGTCAAATTACAATATCCAGTTCAAATGACATTCGAAAACAGTTTCCTCGAAAATGTTTTTCAATAAACAGGAAGAAGTATGGACACATTGATAGTTATTATTTTTTTTGTTAAGCTTATACTGCGTCAATGTTGGGTAACGGCCTGCCTCATGACGCGCAAAAATTCCTCTTTTCAGCGCTTCCTTCCGATAGAGTTATGAAGAAAAGTATATTCTTTTTTGCTGCTTGCTGAATGCCGATGCAAATAAATAATACAACAAATACTCGATTAACTTTATTCGGAAACGAAGAAGAATCGTAGAAACTGCAAACTTTTTGGTAAAATCTCTTTTCTAAGTGACGCAGATAACAATTCCACCGATTCGTCAATACATTGCCGACTGCAGAATTGCAGGTACAATGGAGAACAAACACGTCTGCTAAGTAATTACACTGGCTGACAGTTAAGCCCCACTCAGACAGGATTACCGCGCTGCGCCGTTTTAACTGGTACACAGTGTTTTATTATCTCATTTTTATTGCAATTTAGCACGTGGGATGTGATTAGTTGGAACAAAGTTTGCACCCAAAGAAAAAAATCTATTTGATTTGTTCAGTTTGGCTTTAAGAGTGAACGAGAACGAGTGATTGTGAGTGTGGTTTGGTTTTTGGTTGAGGTGTGAGGGAACTGTCTCCGTGGTCGAATGGTTTAGGCGTTGGAAGCATACTTTGTAAAGTTGTTTCCAGTTTGACATTGCAAGCTTGAATCACCTGATTCTGATAAAAAGATTATTCCGTGCTTCTGAAGGCACGTATAAGCCGGTGGTCCCGGCCGCCAAATGGCGATCGTCAAATAAACCATGTCAGAGGCCCTTGAGGCGGTTTAGAAACTCTGACACTAGGGTGTGTGGGGTCGTTAGACCGTTCTGGTTCTTAAGACTAAGGGTTCGTTCGCTGTGCATAATTATGGATGGTATAGCTACCAAACTACGCGGGCCTGTGGACGGCGAGCACTGGATGGCTCGCCGTCTGATCAGAACCAGGGCCAAGTCTGCTATTACAATAGTGTCAGAATGGTCTATCATTGATTTCACAATTGTTGATTTTGACAAGTTTGGTAATCTACTAATATAAAAGCGTCATTATGACCTTCCAATGGTCAACCACTGACATTCCGTTAAAAGAAATGGCATAGAACGGTAATCTCGTACATAATGACAAATGATTAAATAATATGTTAAAATATAATTATACAAAAGAAATCTGGCATAACTTAATGTTCAAATTTAGTAGTTTTTTGAAAATCATTTCTACTAACAGGTTTTATAATATGGCAATACGAAAATGTCTTTCTACCACGATTCTATTACGAGACCATTGACCGACCAGTGATCGACCATTATGAATTAGCAGATTACGAACTTTTTGCAAAATGACAATGGGATCGTGTTGGAATGACGAATTTATAAAAAATAGCAGACTTGGGGCCCAGGCCCGGGTCGACGGCGCGCTGTGATCCCCACGCGCCTCATAGAGCTGTCTGTGTCGCCGCAACAGAATAAGACGCCCTGGGCGTCGGGAGTCGCAGGGCGATTCTCGGCCACCGAAGGCGCGGGTCTGCGGACGGCGAGCATTGGGTGGCTCGCCGTCTGATCAGAACCAGGCCCGGGTCGACGGCGCGCTGTGTTCCACGCGCGCCTCAAAGAGCTGTCAGAGTAGAAGACGGGGTCCGCTAGGGCCAGTGCCTGCTGGGGCTGCGGACTTTGTTCGAAAGAGGTACCCTGGAACGCAAAGGGCACTAGGAGGAACACGGATGGGTTTTATTCAGTAAGAGTCTGACACTCCCTCCTGCTACACCCAGAGCGGTAGGACTCATGTGATGATTCACATCCTTAAAATAAAATAAAAACATACTACTACACTACACTACTATTCATGCGGAGAACAAAATATTATGATGAAATGGCACACTACAAATTTATTGTTAATGGTATTTTAAATAATATTTGTGATCCTTATGTCTACATTGTCTTGTTTAATTATAATGTTTGTGTCATCATCAGGAATGATGATATCCGCAAGAGGACCAAAGTTACCGACATAGCCCGATGGATCGCCAAACTATAGTGGCAGTGGGCAGGGCAAATATTGCTCGTAGAACAGATGGTCGATGGGGCCGAAAAGTTCTGAAGTGGCGACCGCGCACCGGAAGACGTAACGTTGGAAGGCCTCCCACAAGGTGGAACGATGACCTGATGAAGATCGCGGGTAGCCGATGGATGCGAGACGCACAGGACCAGTTGTTGTGGTGACATTTGGGGCGGCCTATGTCCAGCAGTAGACGTCTTTCGGCTGATATTATGACGATGAACGTTTGTGTTTTTTTTATTTTCATTGTTTAATTTGAATTGAGATTAAATAATATTCTGTGAGTGTAGAGTCGTAATAATAATACAATTGTTGACTCTCTGCACGTGTTCGAGCTAACTTTTAATGTATAATAATAAAACAAGTAAATGAAAAAAGTCATATCTTGGGCACAAGATACATTGCAGGTTCATAGTTTAATAATTTAAATACTCGTACCTAACTTTTCCTTAAGCAAGGAAAAGGTACTATGATTTGTGATGCTTTGTCACCTGCCGTAATGTATCCAAACTCAAAGCGATTTATTATTATGAACCCGTTTCCCGATGACATCGGATAAAGCCCCCTATTTCACAAACCATAATTTCTTACACAAGTCATCTGAAACGTTTGCGACGAAAAATGAAAAAAAAAAATAGTATTTGAAACAATAGAAATTAGCATGTCTATTTAGGGGTGTTCCGTTTAATTTATTAAGGTGGGGAGGGGTATAAACGGGCCTCGTAAAACGGCTTTTAGGAGATATTGCGCAACGCCGGATGAGGAGGTTATGCAGGAGCACACAATCGCTGTTGTTGGTACGTATTTTCAACGTATATTATTTATTGAGAGTTTGATTCACGCATGTGTTTAATTTCTTTTTATTTTGTTTGTGCGAACAGATTTTTTTTTCAATACTACTACTACAATGAAAAAAAAAAATCTGTGAATTCCAACTATTAAAATATTTTACTATTCTGAGCTTTCGAGTGTTACCTCAGCAGGTGTCTTTTTCGATTTAAATAAGTACTTTCTTTTTCTATTCTGTTCAAAAAATGCGTGACATTAACAGTGACATAAATAAAAATTGAAAAAACCTACATCAAACAAACAAAATGTCATCCTAAGCCTAAAAAATAAAAGGTAAAAACTACGTAAAAGCCACATTATTCGTAGAAATACAAGTTATTTGTAAAAACTGAAAGGTCGCAGAGTCATTTCATTCATATTCCACGGCCATAATATTGGTCTAGACGTACTAAATCTTACTACATATGTTTAGACAGATTTAGTTCAAACACGCAAGTTTAATAGAAAAGGCTTCGAGTACTCTATTATAGAGGTGTTTTAAAATTTGTTAATTACTTTTTGTTTGGAACTGTTGAAACAATGCGTAATGATTTGTGTTTATTACTTTTGTTTGATTAGTTTGGCTCGCCGTATTACAGCATTATTTGATTTGCTGCGTGACTTTTTGCTTTCTTTTTTCCTAAACTTTATTAAGCATTTTATTAGATTGGTCTTTACTAACATGATTCAAGTAACTATAACAATTTCAGTTTAGGTTTTTAATAAGTCAAGTCAGTGACAGTAAATACTTCTTTTTCTTTCTTTCTTGTTTGTATTAAAGGATTTCATATTCCTGATAACCACTTTATTTAACCATAGAATGTTTGTGAAAACAACGGAATCAGAGAATACTGTTTTACTGGCACACTCTTGTATGATACCATCGCATTAATTAGTGTCATCTCTCAGCTAACAAGGTGAAAGCCCAAAGCTGGAGTTATTGTGACTTTTTTGTGACATCCTGACCTATATTAGATATATTATCACGCTATTTTCCTCTACGGGTAACAGCAGAACATGTCATTAATATTGTTCTGATCCTACAACTACGTAGTGTGGGAAGCCCTGAGGCATGATAGATTAGATTGAATGATTTGAAGAAGGTGGCTAGCAGCGGATGGATGCAGACTGCTCAAGACAGGGATGGTTAGCGCTCTTTGAGAGGTTTACGTTCAGCAGTGGACCGTAATTGGCTGATATTATGATGATTGTTCTGATGTATTCATTTGTTAAATGATAAATAAAATGAGGAATTACATTTTTACATATTACCAAAGGGTATAATTTAGACGGTCACCAAAAATGGATCAATGGTCACCAAATGGTTGATGGATCAATGGTCACCAAATTCTATCCAACTCAACTGTGATTGCCATAAAATGTAGGCTTGGGGTTACAAACTGGATAAAATAGGTTAGGTTAGGATAGAATTGTGACCAACCGCGCGCGAGCCGAGCGAGCGGTGCCGCGGTAGCGGCCGGCGAGCGCTACTTCTCGAATATTATTTGGTGACCATTTATCCGTTTTGGTAACCGTTTAGAACTTTTTTGGTAGTAAAATAGGTACTTTTTTGGGCGGTGTTTAAACACAAGCCATTACCAAACACCAACACAACACCGTGCACTGCGATCGCCAACCCGTCTGCTAAGCGTAGCGATTATGGCAAACCACCTCATCTTGGAGGCCGCCTATGTCCAGCAGTGGACGTCTTTCGGCTAATATGATGATGATGATGATATTACCAAAAGAAAAGTTATCCAATTTGCACCACATCAATGGTATCTGAATTCACTTTACGATGCAATGTATACTCTTCGCTAACGTTTTGATTCAGTTGAAAAACTGAAGCTTTCATTTTATTTTATAGGGCAAAGGAACATTATTTAAGCTGAACGATAGAAAAGTAATATTATTTATTTCTTGAAAAACAAACATCTTCTATTAAAATTAATTTTCAAAGATAAGTATTTAATTTTCTCACTAATTAGATCCTTTGAAAGGAGATCGAATCTCAAAGGTTTAAATAAGGGAGATAGATTGAAACAACAATTTGGTTAACGTTAAACCGCTTTAATTTGACAAAGCAATATCCTGAAACTATGCTTTGATGTTGTGTTTAGTATTAAACGTTTTAGAGGACCGTACAATAATAATGAAAGGACCAAACGGTTAAATATTTTTAATTTAACCTGATATCTGTCTGAAGCTAATGTTTTTCTCAAGACGGTACCTATAGTCTTCGCCACGAGAAGCTATACATTTTATAAGTTCTATATTGAGTTCTAAATCCCGAGATTTGAAGACGTACAAAGAGTTTCGACATCGGAATTCTACTTATGAAACTAAAATGCAGCTGGGTAGGACGAGTGGCAAGGCGCGGTGATGAAAGGTGGAATAAAGCGGTGACAGAGTGGCGTCAGCGGACTGGAAGAAAAAGTGTCCAGAGGCGAGATGAGCGACATTGTAACCAACGTAAGGAAGGATGAGGTTGGCACTAAGAGTCTGACAGACCCCTCCACCCGCCCCAGGGCGGAGGACATACACGAGGATTTCCCCCGTAAACAAGAATAGAGAGGTGTATGCTCAGCAGTGGGCGAAGTAGATCTGTGGTGATAGTGATGAGATACCTTCTTAGTAAGTAGACTAAATACCTAGTAGTTACTCTACTCAGAAAAACCTGCCCAAGTGCGAGTCGGACTCGCGTGCAAAGGGTGACCCACCCCCATACTAAAAATTTATTTATTTACGTTGAGCGTCCATATTTGGGTCACAGAAGTCCATATGCATACCAAATTTCAAGAGAATCGGTCCAGTAGATCCGGATAAAAGTGGCTGTGACAGACGGACTGATAGACAGACAGACGCCCGAGTGATCCTATAAGGGTTCCGTTTTTCACGGATGATTCGAACCCTAACGTAGATTATAATGTCAAACGGCTAAAAATACCCACACAAGAAACAATTATTTTCTAAACAAAATGAAATCTACGCAGCTTATTGAGACCGCTCCAAAAAACAACCCCCAATCTCCGCCTAAAATGGTAATAACTTACAAAATCTATATACATTTGTTTAGTAAACCATTCGGTTTCCCTTTTAAACGGCTCTAACTATCAGGCGAACAGTAAGGACGCTATAAATAACTGTTTCACAGCCCACTTAACGAATGAACTGAAAAACTTATCTAACTCTTTGGAATAGTAGGTTGGTACTGTTTTGTGCGAAAGTGATATAATAATCGAAATAATAGGAAAAGAGAAGGGAGTGAGTGTAACTGGCTGGAAACCAGATAAAACAAATAGAGATGCGAATTTGAATTTGGAATAAAAAAACAAAATAAGTTAAGTTCGACATGTTTACGTGTTTTTTTTTCGTACTGTGAAAACTCAAACACTAGGAAATTCTGTCGCATAATTGTCATGGTAATCAATGCGCTCAAAAAATTACAGCAGGCGCTACTTAATTGCTTTAAATATAGTAGCAAAAAAACGAAAAGATTCGAAGAGATGACACGAGATGCTGGACTAGATAGGACAGGTGTCCTACATTATGACGAAGAGTTTTCTTTAATAATTTTCTCTGCTTGAATAAAAAAATATTTCTAATTTTCCACGAAATTAATGCATGAAATATCGACAACACAACACAAGCACCACTTCACGGAAATAAATTAAACCACTGTTGCGGTCACCAGTACACCGACCGCATATAAAGAGGCATATCGATGGGGTTAGTTCCCCTAATGTTCACATAAATAATCATGTCCAGATCTTATCAAGTGAAAATACGACGCCAACCTGGAAAATAGTTTCCTTCGACCCCTTCACCCCCTTTCGACCCTCACTGCTTCGCCCCCAAAGGGGGGGAGAATTTTAATTAGAAAGCCTTTCATACGAGGAGAAAAATGCACTTCGGTTTTTACGGCCAATTAAAATAGGAAGAGTAATATTCAAAGCAGATTAAATGATGGAGTTTCGAGCAGACTGTTCTTGTGAATGAATTTGCATTTAGAGTGATTGTAAGTTAATTTTTGGGTGGTTTCAGAGAAGGGTGTTAATCTATTAGGTGCTCATAATTTTGCGTATATTCTTTGTAGAATCCTTTAGGGGTGGGTATTGTGATTATTATGTGTACGTCAGTCCACATTTTTGTCTTCGCAAAAAGATGCTGGGTTTGATTCTCGGGTCTGGCTAAGTGTCAATGGGTTTTAACATTTTGTATTTCTTAGTAGTAGCTATCTAGATTTGAGCCCAATAGAAGGCAATGGGCTCGCCTCCTGATACAGTAGACTTAAACGTAATTGACAAATTGGAAGTTATTATATGCACACCTTTGTCTTAACCTTCGGGAATCAAAGGCATAATGGTATTTCATGAAACAAAATAACGAATATGCCTTTTAAATGATACTTAATAAAGTTGTACAGGTTGGGTCACAACCTCATGAAAATTGCATTACTGCAGTAAATAAAAAGAAACAAATTTATTTTTATTTAAAACCAAGTTTAAATTACTGCACAAAATATTATGTCAACGGTGCATTAACTCGTAAAATAACGGAATAAGCTTTATTGTAACGATCCATGGAAATCGCAAAATAAAGGCAAGGTAACCCGTCAACGGTGACGGACCGAACAATATGAAAAATAATAGCGCCATGGGCGGTCATACATCGCGGGGCGGACGCTTATTATGACCGGCCACAGAGTAGGCAAGAGGCAGAGAATGTGTGACGGACGTGTAAATGTGGGTCAATTAATCAGACCTGAATCATGCAGAAGAATTTCCTTGGCTAACAACTATTACAACATATTTCTTTTCTCTCTGGATCCAATTATGAAGTCCATGCAGAAGCAGTTGCGGGCAGAAGCTTATCAATTGTATGAAATTCTTCCGTTACTGAAAGATTGTGTGACTGGTCGTAGAAAGCTGAAATTTGGCATGTAGGCTTCTTGAGGAGCCCTAAGAAAGAATTTCCCGAAATTCCTAAAAAAAAATAAAAATCGGATGCAATTTATGCTACATGAAAACTAAGCGTCGTCCATATATTGGAATCCGAAGTCGGAAGTTGGTACTTCGGAATCGTTAGTACAAAAATCAGAAGTAATTGGTATGGTATACCTAACTCACATGTAGATCTCAAATTTCTATTACCGTTCAAATAGTAGATTGAGCCTGAATTGCTATATTCCGAATACAAAATTACATGTGCCTCCCATCCGTAACAATGCTACAAATAAATCAACGTTAATCAGACTCCAATTTGCATAGGTAAAACAAATAGCCGGAACAAATCACCAATTTCTTAAGCCCGACTGATAGTGAAATTATGCACTATTCAATCTCTGTACACGAACTCACCTACTTATATTCTTACACTACGCTGCTGGCGGGTCGGCCAGACCCTAGAGCCGTGCAAATAAGCGTCCGTCTGACGAATGTACGACATTTGTTCCGTCCGCGGCGATTGTTAACCCGCCACCGCGCATGGAATTACCTAGATTACGGCTTGCGCGATCAACTCTATTAAATTGGTCATTCCGACCCCCAGTGTGTGGATATTTTTTGTTCAGATAAGCTTTAGGCTTGTTTATAGTGCCAATAAAATTTAATTGTGGAGCCGTAACGAGGTATTTTAATGTTTAAATTATGTATATTTTTGAACACGACTTATAAACTAGAAACTATGGGTTTACTGTTGTAAAAAGTGAACGATTTTCTTGTTTAAAAAATATCGGCGTTCGTCTTATTTCCTTTGGGAAACTGTTTTCACATGACTAGGAGGTATCTCACCGGAGAAAAGTTTTTAAAGATAAATCCTATAAAAAGTTACATTAGAAAGACCGGTATGTACGAGTACTTAGCTAGAATTGAAGATATAAAAATCGTTCAATCTTTTCCGATATAGACGCTACAGGTTTGAATTATCTTTTAACATACCTATCACACAGCCTTCAGTTGTCACAAGAAAAACATGGTCAGGTCACGTTTTATAATAACATAAACAATTTAAAAGGAAAACATTTCTAACGCAATTGTTTGTCCGCCATGAACAATGGACGGTGGCAGGTGCAATGTGAATCGCAGGCAATTTCCTAAGAGTCTGCGCGGGAAATTATTACATATTACCTTAGGGATGAATTTGAAGCCCTAAGTACTAAACCAGATGCAATTTAAAATGGTTTATTTGAAAAATGCACACGTGGCAGTATCGTTTTATTTGACAATTTAAATAAACATTTTTGTTGGATACAGAGCTGTTATATTAATGCAAAGGCATTCTATGCAAGAACCAAGGTATGAAATATAAAATAAAAGTGGGTAAGGTAGTACAAAAGTGATAACGCATACCTGTTCAACTGAGTTAGAGCATGCTCTAACTCACTTATAACCACGAAAGAGGCGCACAGTTTTACAGGTAAAAGTTATAGAAAGTCTTTAGTACGGTGTTACAATGATATTGAAGCTGCACAAGAGCGTTTATTCATCATCAGCTACTACTTTAACCAGTATTACCGTTGTAATATCGGCTTGGTAAACACTACAGGTGGTAGGAAAGCATCAGATAAGAATGGTATGCCACTAAAAAATTCTTGAGTACATTATATACAACTGTATTACTTTTAGCGTACATCACGATTGATAAAACCTCAATAAAATTAGATCTGTTCGTAGTGGAAGTGTTATGTCATCCATTATTCAACACAACAGAATAATATTATGGAATATAAAGTTATTTAAGTTTGTGAAGTGAAAAATTACTGCTCTTATGATTTCACGGTAAATGTATACCATGTTTCTCATCTCAATGTTAACGCGCCCAGGATTTATTAAAGATTTAAAAGAAAAGTTATGACAGTAAAATTGACACCTCAAGCTAAACATTATTATTCATTCCTGCTTGCCACTTGACTCATTTGTACCACTCTATGAGCTACAACAATTTTAGTCAATAGTATTGTGCTGCCTATGGTGACTTAACGTTGTTATAATAGACTTAGCTCAATACATTTGCTACAGTGAAGACAATAAAGCCACCTAAAAATTTTACAAATCAACTCGATTTTTTGCGCATTCCAAGTTTGAATTCGTTTCATTTCAAATTAACTACATATACCTCAAGGATTTCGTTCAGTTTCAAAAATTGCTAATAACACATTTAGAGGTTAAAAGTGAGGTTAGTGTTAATAACGACCCATGCATGCGTTTATTGACACCAATATCTTTAGAACGTCTTTAAAAGAATACTGCCTAACACAATAAGCTTTAGTTAAAGCCTTTATTACAGGTTAAACCTAGACAGAGGAGTTGTTTGACACTTTTAGTATCACGTGTTACTAAACTCTCGACAAACTCTATTTTATAACCTCTGTCTGCAATATTAGTCAATATAACACCATAAGGGCAATAAAACTCTTCATTGCAATAACTATACAACAATAAGTGTTAAAAGGAGTCGGCGAACACTTTTATAAAGACTTGGGTATCACAGACAGGTTAAAGCTATAATGTCTTAAGTATACTTGCTGCTACTAGCACCATTATCACTCTCTAGCTGTATTACATCGTCCATTAAAGTTTTAGTGCCGCGATTGGGGTTTTTTTCTAACTCCTCTTCGTCTTTAGTTAGAACTGAGATAATTATAACTCTGTTATATTACTTAAAGTCATAAAAAAGCCTGTAACTGACACCAAAACGTTATTTGGGCGTGGTCAACGATAGAGCATGCTTGCCTAGAAGTAACCTATTCTCAGCAAAAAAGAACATTATCCAAAAAAACTTAAAAGCCCATCGGCTGCGACATTAAAATAGGCCATAACTCAAAGGAAGAATGTGCGGTGAATCCAATTTAGGCAGTTGAATGAGAAGAGGAGTGTTTTAAACAACAGAACATCAGAGATTCATTAGAATGGGCGCGTATCTAATCGCCAGTCAGTCGCAGGCTGCGTTTCCTAATAGAAAATACTTTAATTTGTGAAGAAATTGATGTGGCAAGTTGGTATTTACTTAGGAAAAATCTTAAATCCACTGAGGGGCACTGACTGCGTTGTCAAGACGAAAAGTTAAATAAAACTTTTGATAATGAAAGTAAGCTCAGACGCTTGGCTCTGGCCTTGAGATTGGCTTTAAACATTAAAACATTTTTATTTCTACATTGCACCTTGACTTAGTATTATGAGCAAAATGAGTATTTTACGAAAATTACAGCACTGTAGGTAAGTGTAAGGATGTAAAGCATGACACAAAATTGAATTAACTTTAAAGTAAGCTATGGAAATCAGACGCAATTCTTTAACAACACAGCGATAACTAACTCCACAAACTAAAATAATTTTCCAACACCCCACCCTTAATTAGCCCCACAATACCACATCCATCCATTTCATCCATTCATCCTCGTTTTAAAAGAAACAAAAGGAGCATTCATCTTCACTCTAGGGACTCGAACGAATTGAAATATCAACGCACAATACCATTCGCGATTTTGAGATTTTCGCTGAGAACCGCTACGCTCGAGCAGCACTCGCATTGAAAGGGTTAAGAGAATTATTTAAATGTGGTAATGTAAAATGTATTAAGTCGAAATGGCGGTGCTTATGAATCTGCGCTGTCTTTGTGTGCTTCATATTTTTGGTTT
The DNA here is from genome assembly GCA_950371165.1 of Lacanobia oleracea. Taxonomy (NCBI): domain Eukaryota; kingdom Metazoa; phylum Arthropoda; class Insecta; order Lepidoptera; family Noctuidae; genus Lacanobia; species Lacanobia oleracea. The sequence continues at coordinate 16,333,781 of OX493396.1, forward strand.
GGTTTTGCTCCTATTGTTGGGAATGGTTTTCGAGAGTATTTATTCGAAGAATATGAAAATTGAGTGAATGAATTTTACAGTTTTACGTCAACTTCTGTGTACTTGAACGAACAGGCTAGAATGTGCTAAAACCATCATGATTACGATGTGAGATAGAGACGGTATACAGGATAAATAATAGCACATATCACAATCACTCATTCGCGAGGCATTGGCACTTCGTAGTACGGCCCCTGATATGCTGTGTTCTTTGTATCTCATGCAAAATCTCTCATTTATAAATCTTTGGCAGTCGTTAAGGGTAGCCTAGCCTTTTCCCAACTATATTGGGGTCGGCTTCCAGTCAAACCGAATTCAGCTGAATACCAGTATTTCACGTGGAGCGACTGCCTACCAGACCTCCAGAACCCATTACATGGGTAACAACACAGTAGCCCTTGGCAAGACTTAACGATTTTTCTGACAATACGTAACGACTGCTTTAAATGACAGCCAGGACTAACGGATTAACGTGCTTACAGAAGCAAGGAAGAAACTCGGTATATTAAGATGGTTACCTATCCACAGACCGAACTTGGCAAGCGTAGCTTAACCTTGAAAATCGCGTTAGCTCTTTTATAATATGGTAATAGTCAACATAGAAAAATATGACTGAAGAAAGGAGCTCTTCCTGGAAATAGGTAGCAAGGGAGCAAACGACAACAGCTAATGTTTAATTCCCATATTTCTCGAGTAAACTTTTCACTTTATCTCTGTGTAAGATTCTCTCCGAGTCGCCGAGTATTTGGTCTCATAATAAATCCAAGAAATCTCGAGAGAATTGTTAAAACAAATAACTGAGAAAATAAATTCTTAGAGAACTATCCTCCGTATTGTTTATTTTAGTGGAAAACTGGACTAAGTTATTAAAGTTGTTTTAATTTAAATCCACGCTTATTGTGAGCGTCACGACTCTAGTCCCTAAGGGGCTAGGCAGAAGGGTAGTATCGTGCATTTGCGCAGTTCCATTATAGAGGAAAGCCTATTCCTATAAATCGCGTGGGATACTATTGTAATGCAGCAAATGTGACTGATACTGAAAGAATAATTTAAGCAGCTGCCAAGCAAATATTTGAGTTTGCTTGGCATCTACTTTTTAACCACTTTAAATACTTCAGCCCTTCTACTCCTACGTGCTAATGCCATCGTGATTCCGTTGGGAGAAAGAGACGGAGCTATACCTACTAAGACAAATAATAATAATAATAAAATATCTTTATTTCGGACAAACTCCAATAGTGTTAGTAAAACATACAAAAATAACTTATTTCCTTTACCTCTTACCTCTGAATAGGCTATCTCTTTTTCACAACGCATTAGGGAGCAGGATGGTTTAACTTTGCTAAAAGTATAATTACCGACGCGAGTCATAAGCACAATCGTTATTGGTCGGTTTGAAGACGACAGCTTCGCTTCACGTCATTGGTTCGTCAGTCAATGCTCATCGACTATTGCGCTTGCAAGTTTCGTTCGCCCACCGTACATTGGTGAGATCAACCTGCTGCATTCATCTGTACTCACGACTCGTGTCGGCTACTATATTGCCAGCACGAGCTGTATAATTTTGTATATTTTTATTTAGTGTATTTTATCAATGGGCCTCAGTTGCCTGATAATAAAATGATTCAATTCAATTCAAAGCATTTTATTTCAAATAAACCATTCACAGGCACTTTTGAAACGTCAAGGTCGGTCAGTCAAAAACATGGAAGCTATTTGCACGTTCCAAAGCGTAGATCTCTATGGAGAAGAACGTGCAAGAAACTCCACGGACACTCTTTTAAATCATGTTCTGTTTTACAAAATTCCAAGTTACATATACTTGTTGCTTCTGCATGTGAGGACAATGCAAAGAAAAAAAAAAGGGCTTGTTATAAGAATTTTAAATATAAAGATTAAAATAAGCCAATGGCAGTTAAGAGATGACCAGTCTCAACCGACGGCGCCTGTTCACGAACATGACACGTGTATCGGCACCCTTCAGCTCAACCATTTCGAAGGGAACCGAATGATCAAACCCACGCGCCGCCATCAGCGAGACATTTGAGTGAGCATGACATGCTCTCAACCACCATGCTCGTTCATGTCCAACAAGTAAAACTATAACTACTCACATAAAATGTAAATGGTTTCATGGTACTCACATTTACAAAATTTGAAAAATATGCTTCTACTTTACACAAAACTATGGTTGTCAATGACCAAATAATGAAAAATAAATTAATAAAGACAACGATTAAGTTCTTACATCAAAAAGAATAAATAAGTAATTATAATAATAATATAATTTGTATGTACATAAGAATAAATAAACTAAATAATGTAAGAACCTCTAAAAGGAGCGAGCATCTCTTCCAAATATAAAAACATAAAAACCTAAAAAGTGGACCTAAGCAGCTGTGACTGTGGAGCAGGACCAGCATTTAGCCAAGCGTTTTTATCGAGGATATAATCTTCCAGTTTATAATACGCTTGTCTACATAGTGTGCGTTTTATGCATGCTTTAAATTTTCTCTCATTCAGTTCGAGAATATCAACTGGTATTTTATTATAAAATTTAATACAGTACCCCATAAAAGAAGTGTGTACTTTGGCCAATCTGAATCGGGGTTGATCTAATTTGTTCCTATTTCTAGTATTAAAATTATGCCTGTCACTAATCTTGCTGAAGAGATGAAGATTTTTCCGAACATACATAATATTTTCGTAAATGTATTGACAAGGTACCGTCATGATGTTGATATCCTTAAACAGTTCTCTTAGGGAATCACGCCGACGGAGATTGTAAATGGCTCTGATGGCTCTTTTCTGCAGGATAAATATAGACTCGATATCTGCAGCACGTCCCCATAATAAGATACCGTAAGACATGATACTATGAAAGTAACAAAAATAGACCAGCCTCGCGGTATCTATATCGGTAAATTGACGGATTTTTCTGACAGCGTATGCTGCTGAACTTAGCCGTCCCGCAAGAGATGTTAAATGAGGACCCCATTGTAGCCTTGAGTCAAGCGTAATCCCCAGGAAAACCGTGTTTTCGACGAATTCAAGTTTCTCCTTGTTCAATACTACGTCGCAATCATTTCTTTTAACGTTCGGTAAGGTAAATCTGATGCATTTAGTTTTTTCCCATTTAATACTAAATTATTAGCAGTAAACCAATTTTGGACCTGCTGTAGGGCGTTATTTACGTCGTCAAGATTTATGGAACGTCTATCTATCTTAAAAATTAAGGACGTATCGTCAGCAAATAATACCATATGAGGTTGATTTTTTAAAAGATGGGGTAGATCATTAATATATACTAGAAAGAGGAAAGGACCCAAAATAGAGCCTTGTGGTACCCCCATTTTGACTTTTAAGCCCCGTGAATTGACACCATTTATTTGAACTTGCTGCTGTCTATCATTTAAGTAAGATTTTATTAGACTGAGTGCAAGTTTACCTAGTCCGTAATGTCCTAGCTTTAGGAGCAAGGTTTCGTGATTTACACAATCAAATGCCTTGGAGAGGTCACAAAAGATTCCTATGGCATCTTGTGCCTCTTCCCACGCTGAGTATATGTGTTTTAACAACGTGGCACCAGCGTCAGTCGTACAACGACCCCGATTATTATTATATGTATTCACAAATGTCTCCATTGAACTTCGCTTTATTTACCAGCCTTTGCCATCAATAGTAATGTGATAAGATCAAATATTATTAAAACTTTAGTAGCAATAACGTTATTTTAAATATTTAAAAGACACCGCCGTTTATGGAATCTCCGATATTAAAAGCTCGCGAAGAAATCTCTAACATAAAACACATCGTAAAAACATAGATGTAGAATAATACGAGTATACCGATTATTTGCGGTCATGACTCCTATAAATGAAACATGTTAACATTGTATGAATTAATAATTACTACTTTTATTTTACAAACTTTTGCCAAAAACACATAGTATGTAGTAAAAAAAACTGTAATTTTAATTATAGTTTTTTTTACTATATACTATGTTTACTAATAATTACTACTTTTATTTTACAAACTTTTGCCAAAAACACATAGTATGTAGTAAAAAAAAAACTATAATGTTAATTACAGTTTTTTTTTTACTATATACTATGTTTACTAATAATCACTACTTTTATTTTACAAACTTTTTCCAAAAAAGCAAATATGTAGTAAAAAAAAATCTATAATTAAATAAAATTAGTAATTATAAATCTTTAAATAACACAGCATTCAAGATAGAATGCTGTGTTATTTGAATATTTTTACTTTTATGATACGAACTTAGAACTTACTACTACCACTACTAGTAACTATTGCTTACTATTTACTTCTTCTTACCTTGTGGGCAGTAAGGTCTACCGACCCTATACACCTTCGTACTATTTACTTACTGGATAGAAGATAGTTTTAAATAATTATATTTCACTTAAAAACACAAAAATTAAAAAAAAAATATGAGTCCTAAAATATGTTCGTTATTTTTTTTCCAAATTAAATAATAACATCACCAAAACCACTCAGGTGACATTACAAGTATTCCATTAAACTGCAATCTAGAGTTTATTTTTTTTCCATCGCCTAGAGAAATAGAAAGATTGGGCAAGTGCGAGTCGAACTCGCACACGAAGGGTTTCGTACCATAAACCTTAATTTGTATTATTTGTTGTTATAGCGGCAATAAAAATACACGATCTAAGAAAATTTCAGCTCTCTACCTATTACGGTTCTTGAGATACAGCCCGTTGACAACCGGACGGACGGACGGACGGACAGCGGAGGCTTAATAATAGGGTTCCGTTGGTTACCCTTCGGGTACGAAACCCTAAATACGTTTCTTGCATATTTAATTAAATTTATGATTATTTGTTGTTATAGCAGCAAAAAAATGCACATTCTGCGAAAATTTCTGACGGACAGCGGAGCCTTAATAATAGGGTTCCGTTCCCTTTGGGTACGGAACCCTAAAAAGCGCCTCGAAAATGTTCTAAATGGCTTAGACTTAGGACTGTTAGTATAACAAAATTACAACAACATAATTATATCTCTTGAATTCTAACCAAATAGAGGTATTTAGCACAAAAACCGCCCCCAATATCCAATCAAGACGGAGCCCTCAAAGAGCCAGCCAACATAAATTCAGGCCTCTCCAGACCCTAGCATGTCACAGGGTTATTAGCACAAAAACTATTACAGTCATTTGCAGGCCACATCTAGATATAACCCGTAGTTTATCGGTGATACCGCCGGAACATTGAAATAATTAAACAATTTTTTCGGTGTGGCGTGCCCCTAATAGTGCATGAAAGCACTTAATATTTATTGTTGAACTATTTTCGTAGATAAATAAGGAAAATGATAGTGTTAATGGAGTTTGTATTGGATGGGTTGTGATGCGTTTTGTTTGGATTTCGGATTTCATTTTTAAACTTGTAGGTAGTGTTTAAATTTTTTTTTTTTTGAAGTTGCGAGTTTAAAAAAAAATTGGTTGTCTGTAAAGTAGGTTTACGAACGATAATTTTACGTGATAACGTCATAAGAAAACAATTGAATTTTTAACAAACAAGCCGAACGGTTAGGCGGATCGTGCCTCTCTATCGCTTGTTCCGCGCTCTCGCTTGCGGAACGTGACCGTGACACTGTGTCACTTTTTAACCGACTTCTTCAAAAAGGAGGAGGTTTTATGTTCGGCTGTATGTATCTCTTTTTCTTTCTTTTTTTTTCGTTCGTGCAGCCGGCGTTCATCGTTTTATAAAACGTTATCACGTCAAAAATTGAACCCTTTGACAGATTCTCTGTGACCCGACTTAATATTGGTTTTGAAAATGGAATAAATTATATTTCCATTTAGTCCGCAGTCATATTATCGAAAAATATTGGACACGTATGTTTTGCTTTATCAAATCAATAAAAATGACGAAGATAAAACGCAGCAAAGATCAAAAGTGGGGAGGGAGGCTTGTGTCGTGAGTATTACTTTTTCATAATACTTTTTGTTTTTTGGTAAGTCATCTACCCTATTCGAATAATTAACAATAAAACCAGTTTCTCTAGTACAGTTTTACAACGACTTTCATGAAGTCTCTACTTTATAGAAATCTAAAAATAAAATCTTATGCAAAGAATTCTAGCACAGCGCAAATAATTTGGAACCAACGTACGCTTCTATTCTACTAAGAGAATAAATTAAAAGTTTTGTGAAAACCTTAAACAAAAGCTATAATAAATATTTCAAGCGTACATACAGACAACAATTAATTATATTCGGGACATGTAGTCACGCAAGTCGCAACGGTTACCACAGGTTCTCGAAGTTAATCAAGAAAGAGTACATAGTTGGTTTATATTATAAGTATAATAAGAAAACCATTAATTTGGTTAAATTTCTTAATATTTTGGCAAATTTCACAAATTTTTACAAACAATCTTATCTTGAAAACATTTCAAAAGTAGGTAAGATGAATAGCATTTCTTAAACTTTAAATCAATCCAAAGTGATCAACAAAAAACTAAAAACTTAAGATTTTTATTTGTCATCACTGTACGAACTAACATAAATCAGATCTTAAAAACTTTAAACAAGATAAGACTAAAAGTGACGAACATAAATTACATTCTTTTAAACCTCCAAACTCTAGATTTTCTCGAACATTGAGATCTAGAACTCAAGTCAAAGTTAACTATAAATAAGATTTCATAAAATTTTATATTTTTTATAAAAAAAAAATAATTATAAAAGATTTGAGTGGCGTTCTGACGTTTTCACACTTGATCCGCTGAATCATTTTTGATGAGTTTTGGAACAGGGATATATTGCACCATGGAGTCCATGAATACTTTTAACTCCCGGAGTTAATTCCCTTGGGTTGATTTCCGACTTTCATGCTAAAATAGCAGGTGGCAGAAGCTAGTTAACAATATTTGTACGATTTCACCAAGAAACAAAACATAAATTCAACAATGAATCTTGCTACATTAAAATAACTCATAAACAATCAATGTCAAAGTCCTTAATTCAACAACACTAAACCTGCAATTAAAAGATAAACACGCTTCGCAGAGTGCCGTAGATTACTCGGTGCAATAAACAGCGATGCACGTCTTAACTTGTGTGTAGGTACAATTGTACAGCGTGATAAACTTTATATTTATATAAAGCGTGTTTGTAGAATAAGTTATAATATGAGGAAAGTGCTCGAAAATATTGGGGATTAAGGATATGTTTTTAGGATTCCAAATATCCGTAACAAACGGAACCCTTATAGGATCACTCGGGTCTGTCTGTCTGTTTGTCCGTCTGTCACAGCCAGTTTTCTCCAGATCTACTGGACCGATTCTGTTGAAATTGGTATGCATAAGGACTTTTGTGACCCCAACACGGACGCGTTACGCAAACATATTTTTTTTTAGTATGGGGGTCACTTTTGGGGGTCAAACTAGAAAACTAAAAAAAAAGTTTTTCAAACTGAATTGTGTGACTTATCAAATAAAAGGGCTTACTGTGAGGGTTTTAATTATACTTTTTCATAATTTAAAGTAAACAGTTTTGAACGCGCCGCTGGCTGCAGCACTGGTCGCGTCAAATGCAGAGATGTATAATGTAACTTTCCGCGCCGCCCGCCACGCCGCTGAGTTCGTGTCCGCGGCCTAAAACTCAGACACACTCACGTGACGTGTTATCACGCTGATTATAGTGAAATAAACACTGTTGCTTCAAACAATACACACGTCTTAGCTTGTGTGCACAGCGTGATTAAACTTGTAGTTATTCTGCGCGCGATCGCTAGTGTTTTCATTGCACTTGAGATAACTGGCCTGTAATTTGTCGCGTACATGAAACGACAAGAATACGGGATAAGAGAGGTTTTTGACGGCAAAATATAACAATGGAATCTGTGGTCTCCTCCTTGCGTGTAATCTCATTTATGTGGTCACCATAAATGAGATTTATTATAAAACCCCTAATTAAAGCTAGGGTGCTATTTATTCGAATGTCTAGTGTAACAGCCAGTATAAACCGCTTGCACAATAACCTGACTAATTAATCGATATATGCCGTGTTAACACGCTGGACAGAGAGATAGAGAAGAGGAAGAATACATAATAGACCAATGAGAAGAACTGCCCCTTAAAATGACGTGCCAATGCCCTCATGGTTTCGTTTACGTATCGTTCATCGTTTGGCATACGTAAACGAGAAGACCACACACCCGCTGGGAGGACAACATCCCGTTTATAGCTGGACCACGCTGGATGGTCGTCGTTAAAGATAGGGAAAGCTGGCATTCTCTGGACTTTCTCAAATAAAAACTTTTTTTTACTCTCAATTTATCTATTAGCAGTGTTGTTTTTTTTTTGTAAGAAATATAAGGCTTTTTATTATTAACTAGCTGACCCTTGTTCACTTCGTTAAGCGATATTATGACACTCACAAATAACGTGGCTTTCTATTGATAAAAGAACTTTCAAAATCGGTTCAGTAGATCCAGAGACAACCTCACAAACTGTACTTTTCTATAATATTAGTACAGATTTATTTACTTAATTAAGTGCACATTTTTTGGTAGTACTTTTCACAGTTATTATTTTATCATATCAAAGTGTCATCAAACTAAATTACTTCCTTCAAAAATATCTCTAGTAATCATCCTAATATATAAATTCTTCCGTTACTGAGTGACTGAAAGACAACGCACAGCCTAAACTACTGGTCGTAGAACACTGTACTTTGGCATTTAGCTTCCTTGCACTCCACACGAGAAAACTAAAAAAGGATTTCTATAAATTCCTACGAGAACGGGAAAAAAGGGATATGCGCGTACGTATATCTCTATACAGCGTGATAGCACACCTATAGTACCATATTAACACGCTGCGCATAGCCTACCACAGGATTATCAAACGCAATAAACAGTGATGTTCCCCGCATTGGCGCAGTGCATATTATCTCCGTGCTCGTTACAATCTGTGTCTTGGCTCCTGTGGACGGTCGTAGGATATCGTACTGCGGTTATATTGTAATTGTGTCTTAAGGGAATATTATTTTAGTTTTAGTGTTTCTTTAGAGGATAGGGGCTATTATTGCTTGTAATTGGGGACTAGTTACGTAGTAGTTCTGATATTATTTATACGGTTGCAAATTAATATTGAGGGAGTATAACACTACACTCCCTTAATATTAATTTACTACTTGTAGGTACTTATCTAAACTAATATTAGTATAAAATAAGGTTGTACGTTGTTTTATAGAAGATAGTTTCATAGAATTTCATTTCACATAAAAATTTTCTCGTATTATCATTTCATAGAATAATCAATACGCAGAATACTTACTTTGAATAAATTTAAATCATAGATTTTTGTTACAAATAAACTTTGTTTCGATATTTATGATATCATAGAATTACAAATCAAACATTCTTTATCCGCAACAAAAAAACTTTTCATCAACTGTCAGTTTCTAAACGTTTGACAAAATACTATACATACCCTCCTATAAAATTACAACATCGCAGTCACAAAAAAAAATGCGGGTAAATTCTACTCAAGTAAAACTTTTGATCCGGGCCCGCTCGACGAAAATCGATCATTCGATGGCGATGGGAATAAAAGACAAAACTTTCAAGCATAACCATTAATGCAGCAAGCATACAGCTAGCATGCAGGAAGCATACAGCAAGCAAACGACATGCAACATGTAAGTAAGCAAGCATACAGCACATAAACGAGCATACAACATGCATAATGCAAGCAAGCATGCAGTATGCAAGCGACCATGCAATATGCAGAATGCAAGCAAGCATGCAGTATGCAGGCGAGCATGCAGTATGCAGGCGAGCATGCAGTATGCAGGCGAGCATGCAACATGAATGCAGCAAGCATGCAGCAATCATGCGGCATGCAACATGCAGCAAGCATGCGGCTTGCAACATGCAGCATGCAAGCAAGCAAGCATGCAGCACGCAAACGAGCAGTCAACATGCAGAATGCAAGGAAGCAACACAGTATGCAGGCAAGCATGCAACATGCAGCAGGCATGGTTTCTGTCACGGCTCCGGCGCTGCGGGTCTTCGGCGATTCCACGCGACCTTATCATCGCAGATGGTTATAACGCTCCGTTATAACACCTGCTCCTCAGCTCGCGGGCCGCCTCGCCCCTCCGCACCTACGCGGGCTTAAATTACACTCTAGGGGTAGGGCAGACAAGACTACGTGGGGTCGGTTTTACAGCGATTCATTTCTGTCAAAAATTTTTTTAGCACACATGTTGATTTTTTAAGATAGTATTTTATTTTGGTTAAATGCTATTTTATAAAAATGGCAATATGTGTAGTTAAATTATTCCGAACAAAATTCCGCTATCTTAAAAGTATGCCATGGACATTTTTTTTTTTTTAACTAATAATAGGCACGCGCTTGACCACCATCTCACCTGATGGTAAGCGATGATGTGGTCGAAGATGGAGCACGCCTGCCTAGAAGCAACCTATTCACTCTTGACTTAAAGACTCCCAGGTTGTAGCTATCGGGAAACACAGACTCCGGCAGGGAATTCCACTCCTTAGCTGTACGCATTATGAATGTGTTCCCAAAACGTTTTGTGCGTGTGGGTGGGATGTCCACCATGTACCGGTGGCGCATCGCCGTTCGTCTTGTGGTCCGATGATGGAACGGGCTTGGCGGAATTAAATTATGCAATTCCGTCGCACATTCCCCAAAATGCAACCGGTAGAAAACCGACAGGCTAGCAACTCGTCGCCGATGCTCAAGACTTTGGAGCTTCGTCGCGACGAGCCTCTCATTGCCAATTATCCTCTTGGCTCGTTTCTCAATTGACTCAAGGGCATCAAGCTGGTATCTCGCAGATCCGTCCCAAAGATGAGAGCAGTATTCCATACACGATCGAACTTGCGCTTGATAGAGTTTGAGCAGCTGTTCCGGCGTGAAGTACCGTCTCACCTTTGATAGGATCCCCAACTTCTTTGCAGCCACTTGAGCTTTTGCCTCTATGTAAGGGCCAAAATTGAGAGTAGATGTTAATGTAACCCCAAGAAGCTCAAGTTGGTCGGTTATCGGCACGGTTGCACCTCGGAAAGATGGAGCTGGGTGGAATTGGCTCCTTTTGGCGGAAAATAGACACGCTTGGGTCTTAGCAGCATTGAACTTGACCAGATTGGCATCGCCCCATTCAGAGACAGCCTGTAAGGACACATTCAAGCGCTCAACCATAGCCTCCCGAAGAGACCGGATCTGCGACCCACCAGCTCGTGCGTCGGACACGTATGTCTCAGCAACAGTGCTGTCGTCTGCATACCCAAAGGTACCGGGTTTAAGAAGATCATTAATATGCAGCAAGAACAGTGTTGCCGAAAGCACCGACCCCTGAGGAACCCCGGCATTAATATCCAGCAGTCCAGACGAGCAGCCATCTATGACCACTCGGATAGACCGATCCCTCAGGAAATCTGCAATCCAATCACACAAACCGGCGGGCAGACCGAAGGAAGGAAGCTTACTAATAAGGCTATCGTGCCAGACCCTGTCGAAAGCCTTCGAGATGTCAAGGGAGACCGCTAGTGCCTCCCCGTGCTTTTCTATGGCTTCACTCCAGATGTGAATGGCATACGCTAGAAGATCCCCAGTTGACCGATTTCGGCGGAACCCGTATTGTCGGTCACTAAGGATATCATTTCCTTCTAGGTACGCCAGGAGCTTATGATTCAGCACGCGTTCCATAGTCTTACAGAGTATGGACGTTACCGAGATGGGTCTATAATTCGACGGGTCAGCTCGACTACCCTTCTTGGGCACGGGTTGCACGTTAGCTTGCTTCCAAGCCTTCGGCACCTTTCCAGTCTCAAACGAAAGGCGAAATAGGCGTGTCAAGATCGGAGACAACTCAGGCGCACAAGTTTTCAGAACAATTGCCGGTATCCCGTCGGGGCCACTAGCCTTGTTCACGTCTAGGTTACGCAGCACCCTACGGACGTCCTTCTGATGAATGCGAATGTTCGACATGCTCGACTCGCATCCACCAGGAGAAGCAGGGAGCCTCGCGCCACCGGGATCCAGACGCGAAGATTGCGCAAACAAGGAAGCAAACAAGTTCGCTTTCTCCTCAGCGGAGTGGGCCAGCGTCCCGTCGGGTCTCAGCAGTGGTGGTAGTGAGGGGCGGCAGAAGTTCGATTCGACCGACTTAGCCAGGGACCAAAAAGCCTTACTACCTGCTGGGTATGAAGCAAGTTTGTTCCCTATTCGGCTGATGTGGTCAAACCGTGCCCTCCGCAACACCTTCTTGCAGGACTTGGCAGCCCTGTTGAAGGCTCTTTTCTTCCGAGTCACGTCGCTTGCTTTGCACGTGCGAGCGTCGACCCATGCCAGATAAGCCGCGTGCTTAAGCGCATCAGCGCGATTGCACTCGGCACTAAACCATGGACGAGCTTCGCCAGACATAGTTATGTCAGAGAACGGAATGTAGTACTCCATTCCCCTCCGCAACACATCCGTTACGGCGTCTGCGCACGACGAAGCATCAGTCGAAGAAAAGCAAGTAGGCTGCCAAGGATAACATGCGAAGAAAGATCGCATGCCATCCCAATCTGCTGACCTGTACCGCCATACCCGCCGTGTGCCTCTTGGGCTAGGATCGGGCGGGGAGTAAACGGACACAGACTTCACCAGACAGTGGTCGGAACTACCCAGTGGTGAAGAAATCGACACCGAATAGCGGTCCGGATCCGTTGTCAGCAAAAGGTCCAAGCAATTGGCAGTGTGCGAATCAACATCCGGCACCCTCGTTGCCTCCTGGACCAGCTGGGTAAGATTCAGCGCTAGGGCTAGCTTTCTCGTTTCTCGTCCAGCATGGTCTGTACACTGGTATGGGAATAGCCACTCCTGATGGTGGGCGTTGAAGTCCCCCAGTAACACCAATTGGGCAGAAGGGTACCGTTGCTGAGCCGCATCCGCCGCCTCACTCAGGTGCTGTGTGAGCTTAGTTGTCTCCAAATCACCGCTGTGCGAACGGTAGACACAAGCGTAGACAATTTTATCCAGGCCTGTGTCCACTAAAACCCACAGCGTTGAGAACCTGGAGTCCTCAAGATTACGGAGACGCCGATAACAGATGTCGTCACGGGCGTACATACATACGCCCGCACGTGGTTTGAAATGGTGCTCCAGGGTAAACCCTGGGTACGAAAGGTAAGACACGTCTGACGGACACCTGATCTGCGTCTCGGAAAGGAACAGGAGTGCTGGTTTCTCAGTCTCCAGGTGGTGATGGACTGCGGCGAGATTTGAGTGCAGACCTCGAATATTGCTGAGGTGCACTTTGTGGGGGAGGAAGTGCTGCCGCTGTACAGCTTTTTTTGTTTTGTTCCTTTTCGTCATGTTGAGAGTGAAGGTTGTTGAGGAGAAGGAAGTGAAATGAGGTTCCAAGCTGCTACCCTCAGGCACGCTCTGACAGGACGATATCATTGGGGGACTAGTCTGGAGACTGCGGGGACGCCCGAGCCCCCCCGGGAATGTCCATCGGGTCCTCCCCATCTGGTCGCCAGCCAGCACGATGGCGCACCCCGGGATTTTTCGTCAGTTGGCGGGGCAGCCTTTCATGTGTGGCTAGCACACTACTTGGGCCCCCAACTAACTGCGGTCGGCCAGCGGCGCACCGTGCCTCGGATCCCGCTACCCTCCGCGACTAGTCTCCCGATACGCCCATATCAACGCGAGCCTGGTCGGTCTGCCTGCATTGGAACAACTATTTCGACCCAACTCCTCTGTATTGGCTACACTGGGCATCGTACCGGAACACGGCTAGGCCGTTTGGCGGTACGCCTTTGCCCAGTGGGTGGTCACACGCCATCGGCCGAAGCCTACCACCAGTTAGTGTCACCTGATTAGCACCACCCGGGGGCCACGTGTAGGGTCTAGCATTGGGTATTCTCCTACGGACGCGGGTGACTCGGCCCCCAAAACCGGACATATTATAAAACAATAATATTTAATTATAATTACATTTCACCAAAGTATAAAATACTGTGGAAAAAAACACCGGACAAACAATATTCTTTAAAACATAATTCTACTGTTTGATAAGTTTGTTAAATAAAAAAATGTAATCATGAAATTCATTGAATTGTGTTTCTGTGAAATAGGTTTTTATTCAAGTAAATAGTCTTTGAAATAATAATATTTGACATAAAATTACAACAACCAAATATTATGTGAAACATTTTCTGCGTAACGATATTCTATGAAATTTCTGTCTGCGAAACAAGGGTACACCATAAAATAATAAAGGAAAATTAATTTCGGTCAAAAAACCCTTATAGAGAGATTCGACCAGATTTAGACCACTCGTGTGGTCTGTCACATCACAGCAATTTGGTCCAAATGAATTGGACCAATTCAGTTAAAATCGAAATTAATATGGGGTAACTTGGGTGACAAGAACTCATAATCAAATACGTTTAAGATCACATCTTTTCAAAGCATTTTCTAGTAACAAATTAGTGAGATTATCTCGCACTGTTCTAAAACGAAAAGTGTTAAAGAACCTTTTTTTAGGAATATAACGATTCTCTTTCTTAGACTTGTTTATATTGCTCATTTCTCTCCTAAAATAATTTCTAAAATTCTCGACTAAATAATTAACTCAAGAGAAAAGTCATGATCCATACATAAGTCATAACTTTTCACTCAAAACTTTAAACTTAGCTATTTAATCATAGAGCATTAAGCCACAACTTGCAAGGCGGGCCATTCACTGTAAGTCGCGGCGCGGTTACAAGTACCGAGTCGCAAGACTTTCATTGTGGCCCGCAAACTCGACTGGAACTGTGGAACTCGAAAACTATAGACTTGTGACTCTTGTGAAATGTTAGAACTGCTGTAGACTTGGTGATTTATGCATGTTTGAACATTCAATGGGACTATATTGCTTTTGTAATGTGTAAAAAGTTGGGAGTTCTAAGTGTTGGATAAGTAAAGTTGCGTGATGTTAAACTTGGGTATATGCGATTCGGTTGCTGCGTTTACTTTTTACAATTTATAATTGTAAAAAGTTCTGTTTGACAAGTTAGGCTCTTCTCGTTTGACAGGTTAATTAAAGGTCATGGCACATTATAACGGCACCGCAACGGCGTAGCAGCAGCACGGCGTCGCCTCGAATTTAGGCTATAACTAGCCGCCAGAACGCTAACTACGCGTCGTCCGCGAGTTGCAAGCTCGCAGTCTGACGTTGTTTCGCTGGCGACTCGGAGTCGGCGCGTTATAAGCACGCGATCGGATCACTTACAGCGCGCGGGCTGCGAGTCGAGTTGTAAGTTAGTAGCAAGCGCGCTGACAGCCTGCCGTTGGCTTTTTCATATTGTCATTATGAAATATTTTTACGACACACGATTTAATACTCTAATTGACACGGGCCATTGCTCCCTAAACAAACATATCTTTATAATAGGCGCCACACACAGCCCACTCTGCAGGGGTTCCTTGCCGCCGAAGAATCAGCCGCCCACGTCATCCTGGAGTGCGAGAGGATCCTGGGTGGCTTGGCTACGAACCGTCAAATCCTCGGAACGGTGTAGTCGATCCTCGAAACCTGTGAAGCTCCCGGGAAATTTCTGTGCTTCTGGGCGGAGCTAGGCTGGCTAACGTAGCCAGGATAACCACGCACAACGGACCGAATGAGAGTCTAAGTGCAGAGAATGGAGTCCCTACTCTACTCTACTAAATTTACTTGTCATTCAAATTAGAGTAGTTCTCTACTCTAATTTGAATGACAAGTAAATTGCTGGGTTGGAGCAGTGCCGTTGCGGTGCCGGTATATTGTGCCATGACCAGAGTGTGCTACAATCATTGTTCTGGTGAATGTTTCTAGTGAACAATCGCACCGGTGTCGCTTTATCGCGTCATAAATAAGGCTTACTTCCCACATCAAAGTATTTAGCATTGGCCCTTTTACTGAATTTTTATAGGTATATACGTACCCATTCATACATGTACTGCTACCTAAATACCTAACTAATATAAAAAATGTGTGAGTGAGTTTGATCTTCACGCTTTCACGCCTACATAACAGCACCGATTCATACGTATTTTGGTTCAGACATGGATACGAAGTTTTATTCCCAACTACATTGGGGTCGGCTTCCGGTCAAACCGGATTCAGCTGAATACCAGTGTTTTACGTGGAGCGGCTGCCTACCAGACCTTCACAACCCATTAACTGGGTAACACGGTACATCATGGCAAGACTGGAGTCAGATTTACTGGCTTCTGACAATCCGTAACGACTGCCAAAGATCTACAAATGACAGCCGGGACCAACGGCTTATCGTGCTTTCCGAGGCACGGAGGAAACTCGTTATGTTAACACGGTCACCAATTCCAAGGCCGCCCATTGTGTCACCCTATGTAATGTTTTCTTCATCTATCTTTTCTGTAACTTATATGGTGTACATAATAAAGAGTATTCTATTCTATTCTATTCCTTGGCAAGCGTTGCTTAACCTTCAAGATCGACCCGTGCGGCTGTTATTATTTAGCCACGAGCTCCTGAGATACGACCCTGGAGACAGTTATAGGCTACTTTAACGCGAGAAGCTGCGGGCAAAAGCTAGACCAACTCAATATTAGCTCTTGGCAAGTTAGATACTGGACAATGAGCGAGCCATATTGACAGAAGTGTGGGTGTATGCGAAGCCTTAGGTCTCAAGTTTTAGTAGCATAAGTCTCGGCTGAAACTATTCCACTATTAGAAGTCCGGAGAGAGCAATGGGGCAGTTTGATTCAATTGCATTTCGTGCGTGTCTGAGCTTTCCAACAATAGAATGAATGCTTGGTCCATCTGTGTGTCAGATGAGGTTTTTTTTTCTGAAGTATTCGTACAATAAAACATCATACCGAACACCACGAAGAATAAGGCAGACGTGTACCAAAGACCCATGTAATAGGAGCCCTATGTGATATTGCCATCCAACGGGCACAAGTTCAGACTCCAGGATACCTATGAAATTGCCGTTCTGCAGTACTGGCCATTTCAAATCAAAATAATTTTTGTTTGGCTAAGAATTCTAATTTCAAATTAATTTTATTTTAAAAACATGGTTTTTTTTTCCAAAAGTAGTCATTTGTTTAATGATTAGTGTTACATTTTCATCGCATTTCAATCTTTTTCGTCATCATGGATATGTCAAAAATTCGAGTAATTATGGAATATGAATACCGTCGTGGCAGCAACGCGGCACAAGCGGCACGCAACATCAACGACGTTTACGGAGCTAACACTACAAACCAACGCACCACCTGTTATTGGTTTGCTCGCTTCCGTTCTGAAAATTTCGACCTGAAAAATGAACCTCGCGGTCGTCCGAAGACTTTGGTCGACAATGACGAATTAAAGGCGATTGTGGAAGCTGATGATACACAATCTACGGCTGAATTAGCAGCAGCTTTCGACGTTAGCGTCAAAACAATATTGGTCCATTTGCGTCAAATTGGCAAGGTAAAAAAGCTTGACAAATGGGTGCCCCACGAACTCAATGATCGCCAGCGCGAAGTACGCGTCGAGACGTGCCTTGCACTGCTCAACAGACACACAAATGAAGGAATTTTGAACCGCATTGTTACCCGCTATGAAAAATGGATTCTGTTTGATAACCGCAAGCGCTCAGCAAGTTGGTTGGATCCTGGTTCAGCACCTAAACAATGCCCTAAACGAAAACTTACCCCTAGAAAAGTGATGGTCACTGTTTGGTGGTCTAGCGCCGGTGTGATTCATCACAGCTTCTTACCAAACGGGGTGAGCATTACTGCAGATGTGTACTGTGAAGAACTGAACACAATGATGGAGAAGCTGGCACATCTCCAACCAGCATTGGTCAATCGCTCGTCTCCGCTGCTCCTGCACGACAACGCGCGACCTCATACTGCATAGCAGACGGTCTCCAAGTTGCAAGAACTGGGGTTGGAAGCTCTCCGTCATCCACCCTACTCACCAGACCTTGCGCCTACAGACTACTACTTTTTCCAGAATTTGGATAACTTCTTGGCGGGAAAAAAATTAAATACCCGAGAGGCAGTACAAAATGCCTTTGAAGAATTTGTTGCCTCCCGTCCAGCTGATTTCTTTAAGAAGGGCATCAATAAACTGCCACTGCGTTGGCAAAGATGCATTGATTGCATGGGTGATTACTTCGATTAATACACATAAAAAATACATGAAAAAAATTCGTTTAAATTTTTTCATACAAAACGGCAATTTCATAGGTAAAGACCTATTATTTAATCCAATAACACTGCCTGATCCGGGAATCGAACCTAGGAGGTAGCACCTACGACCATCTACTAGACCAACGAAGCAATCCAAGGCTTCAAACAATGCAAGCTTCGCATCATCAAGTTTAATTTAATCTTAATAAAGCTTTACTAAGCATTACATTTAAAACCCTAAACAAAAGCGTTTAATTCTCTATTGTTAAAACTAAACATTCCCAGAGTCTTCACGAGCGAAATCTCGCAAAATTTAATCCAACTTCGAGTATTATTTACTTAAAACTCGCTTTTTCGGACTTAGCGCAAAGTTGTAAAGTTTCCTATAAAACGCAGACTTTAATTCAAAATTGCATTTAAATATTCAACAAAAAGGATTATCTAATTGAATAGCAAACGAGGTTCATGCAGATTTCTTTCTGTTAGAATTTTATTCTTTTAACGCGGATACAATTATTTCGAAAAGATAAAACGAAAAAGTTTAGTTTTCTAACAAAGGGTTGGAGCAGTCACCTTTTTTATCTTTTGTTGGAAGGATAGATACTGGACTTTAGTGAAGTTTCGCGACGATATTGATGTTGTTTGTGTTTAAAGAGGCTGGAATTACTAGATAGATAGTTTTATTTTGTAAAACATTAGTACAGCATCTTTGTATAAATAATTAATAATGAGTTTGGTACATTTTTGGACATTCTTGGTGTACAAAATCAGTTGAACAAACAAAAACAGTAATGTCAAAATTTAAATTTATTTGAAATTATAATATCAAAAATAAAGATTAAAAACCTTAGAAAGATTAAGAACCTTAAAAATTGCGATGTCAAAATTTAAATCGAATTGAAATTAGATGTCAAAATTTAAGTTTCATTCAAAATCACAATGTCAAGATGAGATTCAATTAAGAATAACAATGTCAAAATGAAAGTTCAATTTTAGTAAGACATGATAAGAAAAAGTGCACCTTCAGAATTCTATACAAGCAATAAATCGGTAAAAAATTCATCTACGCTAGTATAGTTATGAGGTAATTTCACAGGCTACCGAACTGACAGAATAATAAATATAATAGGTCTTAGCCCTAATTTCATTGAAACAGTTCGATCGCCGATTTAAGAGTTTATTAGGGTCACACTTTTAATTATTTTATAACTATTTTCTTTTCATTAAGCACCTTATTTTTAAATAACGAAGTAGAATACTAGTCCTTTTTTAGGACTAAATCAAAGAATTTTATGTACCGTACGTAAGCGTACACTTTACTTATTTTCCGTTCAGTGATTTTTTTTTATCATCAGCTATTATTTTTGCAACTTGGAGCTTATTTTTGCGTTAATCGTGTCATTGATTGCTTAAAAAAACGTCTGGTTTATTGAAAACTACATAAACTTCTTTACATACATGTGTTTTCACCATCTCAATTATAATCTAACCACAAGTGCAATTAGCCTTTATACTCCCACTAGCACTTCGCCCGCGACTTCGTTCGCGCGGGTTTACTTAGAACTCCAAGAACTTTATCTCCCATCTAATCTCATATAGGGTATATGAAAATTACTTATTAATAGACTAAACGTGGGGCAGTTCGTTCACTCGCAAGATTTTTGATGATACTAAAATCACCACTATTCCATTTCACCCGGGTTTTGATTGAATAATTTAAAAAAAAACGGTCATTGTGACTTAACCTTAACCATAATAGTTAGATACATACCCGAATTACATTATCGAAGTTTTCATACGGATCCCTAACTTTTTTTAAATATTGTATAGCCCATGTTCATCAGGGATAATGTAGGATTCTAATGGTGAAAGAATTTTTCAAATCGGTCCAGTAGTTTCGGAGCCTATTCAATTCAAACAAACAAACAAATCTTTCCTCTTTATAATATTAGTGTAGATAATCCAAAGTTCAGCACAATAAGCAACATTTGTAAGAAATTTAACATTTTAATGGGTTTCACTGAAGTGCGGCGAACTTTTGAGTTGTTTCAGTTTAAGACATTGTTGGATATGCATTTAGCATTTATTAAGACATATTTTAAGATGGCAATTTGAACTAGAATCACGTATGTTTGTTTGTTTAAGTAAGATAATCTCCAAGCTGTGTTAATGGTAGAGTAGATGGATACTACAAGGAATTGAGTGTGAGAGAGCCCGAAAGTTCGAAGTACTTTTGTGAGTTACGCAAGCGTTTATCCCTTCACAGCTAGCTTTCTCCCGCTACTTTGGTCCTGACGCTACAGGAAAGTTGATATAGACGATATTGAAAAGCCCTAATACGCAGTCTATAGCTATACTTATAAAGAGAAAAGATTTGTGTGTTTGTATGTTACGAATAAACTTAAAACCTACTGCAACGATTTAAAAAATCTTTCAGCAATGGATAGGTACATTAGCAGCGAGTAACATAGGCTACAGTTTTCCCCGTACTCCCACAGGAACGGGAACTACGCGGGTGAAACCGTGTGACGTCCACTAGTGAGTAATACAAGCGCAACTAACGAAATTAAGTCAACAAAACAATGGTCTCCTGTCGAAATTTCTTTTCACAAGACTTAGAACCAGGTAAAATGGACCGTTTTTTTTTAAGAATGGGAAATCATCAAATGACTCCTTCCGCTTTGGGCGGAGCAAAAGGAAGACAGACCCTTGCTGAATAAAACCCATCCATGTTCCTTTTAACGCCCTTTGCGCTTCAGGGCCTTTTTTTTTTTTTAAGGATGCGAAATCATCAAATGACTCCTACGGTAACCCTTTCGAACAGATTCCGCAGCCCCAGCAGGCACCTGCCCTAGCGGGCCCCGTCTTCCATGTGCTTCAGGGCCACGGTGACTTTTTCGAACAAATTTCGCCACCCTGGCAGGAAAAAGGATCCTAGCAACAGATTTTAAGTGTCAAAAAAAACTTGCAACGCACGAGCCTACTGCCTATCCACAGTTTAATCTTAACCTAGTCACGCTCAAACATATTAGGGTACACCGCTACAGACACCGTATCTTCGTCACAAAAAAATACACAAAAATGTTATCAGACTGTAATAAAAAAGAAAGGTGGAAGTCCCGTCGTCGTCAGCGATAAGGATTTGGGAGACAAAGATGGATGGTCCGCTGCAGACGCGTTATCACGGCGATCCCCCGCTATCTGAGGGCTAGTGGAATATTTTGTTTAATTACATTTTTATGGTGGGAACGTGGGACGGTATTTGGGGTATTCAACCTTGTGAAATATTTTGTTTCTGTGAAGGTAATAAAGTTTCTAACTCTTGGCCTAGTTACCTACATATGTAATTTTGTTAACATATGCTTTTTGCCGTATGGTGTCGGCCGGTTCCGTATGGTGCCGTAAAAGAATAACACCGTCCCATTACTTTCCGTGGTGTCGTAAGAGGCGACTAAGGGACTCACCAGAGAATGGCCAGCAGCGTTAAGAATAACACCGTCCCATTACTTTCCATGGGTGTCGTAAGAGGTGACTATGGGACTCACCAGAGATTGGCCAGCAGCGTTCTCTGTAAAACGCAACACCATACTCTGCGATCACCAACCCGCCTGCAAAGCGTGGCGATTATGGTAAACCCCCATCACAATTTGGGGGAGGCCTATGTCCAGCAGCGGACGTCTTTCGGCTGATACGATAACGATGATGTGCTTTGTTAAAAGCTCGTGGTAAATAATAACAACTGCACAGGTTGAACTTCAAGGATAAGCAACTCTTGCCGAGGTTGGTCTGAGGATGGGTGATCATCCGTTGTATACCGAGTTTGCTCCGTGTCTCGGAAGGAACCTTGGTCTTGGTTGTCATTTGAGCATCTTTGATAGTAGTTACGAGTAGTCAGAAGACAGAAAGTCTGACACCAGTTATGCCAGGCGTATCGTTACCCAGTTTCTGGATTGTGGAGGTCAGACAGACTATCTTCCTCTTATCAATCTGCCTAGCCTTTTCCCAACTAAATTGGGGTCGGCTTCCATTCCAACCAGATGCAACTGGGTACCAGTATTTTTCAAACAGCGACTTCCAATCCGACATCCACAATCCCCCTCTTACCTACATACCCCAAAACATAAAAAACCATATATGGTTAGTTTTTAAATTCAACTCCGAAAATATGCAAAAACCATAGTCAATCCCATAAAATAGCGAACATATCTAACAGCCGTACCGATTATTTTTGGTCGGCGTTATCTTTGCATCCGAGTGGGGTCTTAATGACCCCCATTATGTACGACTCGGATAAAATAACCCGTTGTTTATATTATTTGGCCGCTTTTGGTCGAATATTGTCGTTCAATTTAAATTTGGCTCATTTTATTGGCCGTTGTTAAATGAAGTTTAATTTAATGAGGGCTGTAATGTGTGTTGTTAAACTTTCAATTTGGAAGTAATTTTGTTTACGAAATGACCAAGGTATGGTAGTGATTAAAAAGCAGTATTTTTAGTAACACAATAAATCGTAGCTTTGTGCAGCTTCTGACTACCCTCATCGGAAAAAGGTCTGAGTTCATGTATGTATGTTAAGAAAAAAATATATGTCTATAAAAACAAAACAACAGTAACAAAGCCAACTCTAAGCCATGCAATTTATTTAAGATTTTCTGGAAAGCGAAATCACAACCGCTCTCATAGATGACCCATGCAACAGAAGACTGCAATATGCTAAATCACAGCTATATAAAAACACTAAAAAACTTCCTCAATTCATCAGTATCCTCCAAACGAAAACAAAACGACGCTTTGCGTTCATTTATTAATATTCAAATGAAAAAAACCCATAAAAAGTCCCGGAACACAAACGCGGAACTTTATATTTATAAAAAAACACAAGCGAAGTTGCGAGCAGACGTATAGTTAAAGTTCTGAAGAAGTTGCAGAGTATGATAAATACTTGGCTGGTGTAAACACATGTATGGAAAACAGTAGAAGTGTTATGGCTGGCAAGGGAACACTTGGAGAGGAAGCGAATATGAATAGTGTTACAATTAAAAATTAACAAGTACCAGACATTAATGCAGCGTTATAAAGTTCTGAGGCTGTAGACGCAGTGCCATTCTATCAGCGAATGTGAGTGTCGAAGATTGATCACGTGACATTTAGACAACGTTTGTCGATCGCATACATTTATGAAGCTTTAACTATCACCTTCGCCACGCCACCGCTGACAGAATGTCACTTGTCTAGAGTCTCTGGTGTCAAAAAGTAAAAAGGCTTCTATTTGCAAGCTTTCAGATAACGGGGTGAGACTGCTGCTTTTGCAGACACGGTAACTTTTACCAATTATGATATTTGATCATATTCATTCTTATAAAATACTGTTTTTGCAGGGATCAAAGCTAAAGACGTGCTGCGCAGTTCCATGCGCGCATTTATTGGAGCATGTGAGGTTGTTGAAGCGGCCACACTAAGAGAGCGGAGCCCGCTAGCAATGGCGGTCTGATACGGTCGGGGGTGCGCGTGAATATTATTGTATCCCGGGCCCTCCAGTCATGTTAACGGTAGGAACTGTGGGGTTTTAGTCGGTAAGAGTCCGACATAATAATCCGTCTCCCCAGACGGAGTATATCCATGAGGATTTCCCCACAAAAAAAAAGGAATCAAAGCTAACAAAAGTAATTTTGAAAATAGTCACCCTAAGAGACGCTCAGCATTAAAAACGATTTTGTATAATACCAACTAATGCTCTTTAAACAATAAAAATACTCATTCAAACAAAAAAGAATCATACAAATCGGCTGACAATTGGCTAAAGTATCGCTGAACAAACATTTTTCATGGGATACCTTTATACCTTTTATCATCAGCTCAGCAACATGAGATGATGATTACCAGGCACAAATATCTGAATTGCGAGGGTTGCCCTCGATTTTCGTGGGATCCCATCATCAGATTCTGACATAGTGACAATGGGACCAATCGAGAAGTATACCCTTTCAGATGAGACAAAAAAATTTCAAATCGGTTCATAAATGACGGAGTCATGAGGTAACAAACATGAAAAAAAGAAAAAAAAATACATGCCGAATTAAGAACCTCCTCCTTTTTTTGAAGTCAGTTAAAAGGACATCCTTCCATCATCTCAAATTCGATTCCCTTTTAAAATAGGAACATCCGAACAAAACCGAAAGTGCAGCAATCGTGAAACATCACTGAAACACCCACTAACATTACCACGTCACGTCCCACACCGACTGGGGGTAATAGCCGACTCTATAAATCAGAAGAACTACCACCAACATCCAATGTATGAAAGTTTTGCGCTAAACAAAACAAGAAAACTAATAATTGTTGTTATTTCGCACCAGTTTCGGTGGCGGTAAATAATGTTCAAGTGTTCGAGAGATTTAGTGGTGGTAGTTCTTTTGTTTTTCTATAGGCTTTCGCTAGCCTGTGTGCGTCTTGGGTGTTTACTATCCAGAGTGAAGGTGATTTCTCACAACTAGGATTTTTTGGTCGTGAGGTAGGAAACTTCCATAAAACTTTAAAAGATCGTTTACTCGAAAACACTCAATTTAGTCCTGGGGTCAATTTCGTAGTATATAAACTCTAGATTAACCCAATTGAAGGAACTCACATAGAGAACATGGCAAACATCAAGTATGAAATGAAATGATGGGAGAACAAAGTTACTCAAACATAATAAAAATGAGCTTAGTAGCCATATTTGCAAACATCGAAAATAAATATTTGACTTAATAAAGCACTGAAAAAAACAAAAAAGTTTACCGATTTTATTGAAAACGTATTCATAATAACGAATACAAAGTGATTGTGCAAACTGATGAATGAAATAAAACAGAATCACAAACAGAAGAAGAAACTCCAGAGACTGTCACAGAACTACCTAAATAAAGGCATGATAGAAGAACCTCGGAGCTCGTGGCTAAATAATAACAGCCGCACGGGTCGATCTTCAAGGTTAAGCAACGCTCCAAGGTTGGTCTGTAGTTGGGTGACCATCTTAACATACCGAGTTTCCTCCGTGCCTCGGAAAGCACGTTAAGCCGTTGGTCCCGGCTGTCATTTGTAGATCTTTGGCAGTCGTTACGGATAGTCAGAAGCCAGTAAATCTGACTCCAGTCTTGCCATGAAGTACCGTGTTACCCAGTTAATGGGTTGTAGAGGTCTGGTAGGCAGCCGCTCCTCGTTAAGCTCATTAAGCTTAATCCGGCTTGACTGGAAGCCGACCCCAATATAGTTGGATAAAAGCTAGGCAGATGAGAAGAACCTCTCTAACAAACGGTTCCAACTATTTCCGCTCAAACTGACATTCCGACTCAAGGAACACTCAAAATTCCCCAAATGAAGTAAACATAAAATGATGCTTAGTAATGCAAATCTTGACTCAATTACAATCCCCCCATTAATTCAGAGGTCTTCAAATTTTACAACCGTCCTTAGCAATCCCGTTTTATTAAAATATACAAGCATTATATGGATCACAACGGAACGTAAAATAAAAATTTTAATTCTATCCGATTTACATTCGGGAACAGGGATTTTTACGATTTTTCATTAAATTGACTATTTTTATCGAATCGCCAATCAACGCTCGAGCTTTCCGACTGAAATAAACGAAACAGCAGAGTTTATTAGTCGTATTTTTCGCCGTAAGCCCTTGTCCCATCTGATAGTTGAAAAATTTAATTAAAACCTGTTTTTAGATAACGTAACGAATCTCAGATTCGGGAAAAAATATTATGGTCGGCTTTAAAAGCGTTTCGAATTAAGTTCTCCGGGCGTCCTCTTATCTGTTTTTAGCCAGATTTACTTCCTCTTCTATGGACACCGCCGAAACTGTTTTTAATCTGGGATCCTTTTGTACCAGATCTTTGGGTCAGAGTAATTACTTGTTTGCAGTTTTATATCTACGAGATTTACGACCGTTCTAATGACGTACCCTTTGCTAAGTAGATCTTTTGATACGAATATTTTGTAGGACCTTTAATTTTGTGCTTTTAATATAGAGAATTACGATCTGAAGTTTATTTAGACGATAAAGTCTTTACTGTGCTAGACAACGAAATGTTTCTACAGTCGAAATGGACTCGTAAACAATTAAAGTTCTCAACACAACGGATTGTTTTGTCATTAATTAGAATTCACTGAAGCGAGTAATTTAAACAACGTAGGATAATACTGCCACGAGTATTATAAGAGTGAATTTTGATAACAAACGTACGAACGTTTAAAGTTTAGTGAGGAGGTTTACAGTGATGATATACGACTGTAAACCGTATCTTCTGTGAATTATATTCTTGTTTTAACTACAACCCATTTCGTAGATATCACGTGCAGACTGATAACTTTAATTATTATGAATTATTTAGGCATGGGCAATTCATAAAACGTTCATCGTAATCAAGTTGAATCAAGTAACAGGACAATCACACTTGCAGACAAATAAGTTAAATATAACACGGTTGTCACTCTTCCATTCTTTAAAGACCAAAATGGACTACTTCTAACTTTTATTTTTAATACACAAAGCATGAAAGATGGGCTAGATGGTAAAGGCAGATGGATAAATTTCTTACTTAAAACAAAACATTAAAGCTTACCAGACAACCAATAACGCAAAGCCCTCAAACTCAAATGAAAAACAGCCACCAATTAAGACAATCCGAAACTGTCCAAACTTGAAGCATCCAACATTCTTGATTGAAGTGAGTGAGACAAGAATCCAAGTGTAAATCCCTCAAAAGCCAAGTTGGCTGCATTAATCACCGCGGCCAGACGATAACCGCAAGGCGTGCAGAAATGGCCGCACTTAAAATAATTTAAGTCCTACCCGCAAAAGTTGGCCCATAAAGAACAGAGGACAAAGTCCCGGAAACATTTTTCATTACACCGGTTGAAATTTCTCGCCAATTCTCTTCTGTAAACAATTATAAGATGTGTCCGGTTGTGCTAATTGCTTTCTTGTTGCTTTTGTTTTATTTATTATTTAGAGGTGTCTTTGTTTCTTTTAGTTGTGTGTTTCATGATATATGGTTTTAGAAATAGACGTCTTGTGATTTATTGAAAGCATTTTCTCTTTGTTCGAACATAAGGTACTAATGACAATCATTAGTCAAAGTTTTCTGTTTCCAATAACGTTAAAACTTATCATCTCATTCAACTATGCTAGCGACATTACATTTCAATTTGTAGAAATGTAAGTTACATTCATTGATTTCAGACGCGACGCTAAAGATTAGCAATTTCTTCAAATACAAACAAAATCTTTCACACTTTTTCCAATTATACTCGCAAGAAATAAAAATTAAACTAAACAAAATCCCCAAGGAATAACCAACCCGTACAATTCCTCCCAATTAGATACAATAAGCACAGACAAAGAAAAGAAGAAAAAAAATCAGAAAACGCGAACAATGGAACATTTATTAGAAAACATTAAAAACAACGAAATAATTGAAAAACCGAACGGAGTAGAAACACGAAGCACAGACAAAAATAGGAAATGAGTTGAAAATGAAAAGGTTGTTCATCAAAGGAATTGTAGTGGGAGAAGTTTCTGTACTTAAAGCAATCTATGTATTACTTACAAACAAAGCACCGACGCCATCCATCTGGAAATTAAATAAAATACACGTTAGTTTTCATTGCAGACTCGTTTACACAGATCATAAAATAAGAAGTTATAGAAAAAACAATTTTACTGTTAGGATACGTATAATTTGTCATCGATACGCTAAGAGCTATCGATTCTCTCATCTTCATTATGAACAAGTCGCTTTTCAAGCAGTCTGATGTATCAGATCAGTGATTGAACTGCATCAGACTGCTTGAAAAGCGACTTGTTTCGAACTTTTTAGTCGTTTTTAGCGGTCGTGTTTTTTGACAAAGCCAATTTTTTTATTTACTTCATTTTAGTGAGTTACATTTTTGGAATCGTCTCCTCGAGCTCTTTATCTCGATAGGTTTTGAAAGTTTTTTGTTAATTTTTTTTTTTTGACGATGGGCCATTTAAATTTTTATACACCCAGTGTCACTCTCACAATCAAGACGAATCTACCGACAGCTCTCAAGTTAAAATCCATCGAGCCGTTCAGGCCGCAGAGCGTGCCAAACAACATACATACATACTCTCGAAAAACATAGCCCTCCTTCTGACTCAGTCGGGTAAAAAGTCTTCTTCAGACAATGGTAGTAGTCTGCTGGGCAAAGGTTTTCCAATAGCATTTTACTCATCCCAGTGTGTTCCATGTTACAAGGCTATTTCGACTTCTCCTAGAGTTTTCCTCGTGCAATCCTTCCATTATTGAGTGAATGTCGTAGAAGAAAGCTGAAACATTTAGTTTCCCTTCGAAGGCGAGCTTCGGTCAAGTCATCATTCAGCTCAGGGCCCCCCCTCGTCATCAAGCTGAGAAGTCGACAGCCAGGAGATCCACCTGACCAGCTGCTAAGGTCCAAAGGTCAGTCCCTAACCCTATTTTTCTTAATAACCCCCCGTGCTAAACCGGGTACCGCTTGGGTGATTAAGTTCTCGCAAACGTAGGATCTTTACGCTAAATAACCAAACTCACATTTTTTTGGTAAAAAACGGCATATGCGCGCACGAAGTCGGCAAAAGCTAGATAAAATAGAAACATAACAATTGAAGGTCAACCTAGAAACTCCTAACTAGCTGAGAGGTTTCCATGCAAGAATAGAACACTTGTGTGTCAGCAGGTGTCACATAGCGGCTCATAAGGCGCCTGTCACTGGCAGCATAGAAATGTTCTTATAACTTTTAAAATAAAACCTTAGACGCGCACAGTACAAATGTAGCAAACAATTTTTTTATTCATACGCCATGATGGAAATTGGTAATGTAATCGATGATAGAGCACACTTGCCTAAGAGTAACAATTTCACTCTTGACTTACTTAGTCCATTGAGGAGCTCGTGGCTAGATAATAATAGCCGCATGGGTCGATCTTTAAGCAACGCTTGCCAAGGTTGGTCTGTGGATAGGTGACCATCTTAACACACCGAGTTTTCTCCGTGCCTTGG
The DNA here is from genome assembly GCA_950371165.1 of Lacanobia oleracea. Lineage (NCBI taxonomy): Eukaryota > Metazoa > Arthropoda > Insecta > Lepidoptera > Noctuidae > Lacanobia > Lacanobia oleracea. The sequence continues at coordinate 16,363,079 of OX493396.1, forward strand.
AAAGCACGTTAAGCCGTTGGTCCCGGCTGTCATTTGTAGATCTTTGGCAGTCGTTACGGGTTGTCAGAAGCCAGTTAATCTTACTCCAGTCTTGCCATGAAGTACCGTGTTACCCAGTTAATGGGTTGTGGAGGTCTGGTAGGCAGCCGCTCCGCGTAAAATACTGGTATTCAGCTAAATCCGGTTTGACTGGAAGCCAAGCCCAATAAAGTTGGGAAAAGGCTAGGTAGATGACTTACTTAGTTCATTAGAAATCTGTAGGCTGGGTACACCCATCATCGAATCCCATGTCCCTGATGGATGGAACCAGATGAACGCGAAAATTAATACAAACGAAACAATATCGAAATTAGAACCATTTTACATAACAACCAGGGTTTCAGAGGACGAATTATACAAATGAATACAATTTACCTTGGAACGGACGACTCAATCTGTTACAATTATTTACATGCAAATTAGACAAGTTTATCATACTGTCGATGTCGGCCGATGAATAACGAGACCTCTTGTGATCGACAAAGTTGCTTAACGATGTTTTAATTGCTTTAGAAATTATGGAAATTAACAATCTGGGAATTTAATTTTAATCCTTAAATTGGATAGAAGAAGGACCGTGTTAACCAGATACTGGGTTGTGGAGGTCATGTGGGCAGACGCTCCACGTAAAACACTGGTATTCAGCTGAATCGGGTTTGACTGGAAGCCGACCATAAAATAGTTGGGAAAAGGCTAAGTAGATGACGATGAAATTGAGCAGAAGCGTTGTGGACAATATTCTGATTTTAAGTCATAAGATCAGTCAAAAAACATCGTGAAGAAACTGACATGATCAAAGAGAAAAATTAGAAACCATCTAGCACTTATTAACCTTTTATATGCCAACGTGATGGATTAAAGCCCACTTTCATCTCTCACTGGAGAGAGTCACAATAGTGGGAAAGTAATAGGTCATCAGCAAAGTTTTAAGACCAACTAAAAACGCTCGAAGAATCAAGAACTAAAGCCAACTCAAGAGAAAATTCAAATAACAACACACATCCCCAATAAAACACACGTTCAGAAAATAAACACAACATGCCAAGATTAAGTCGGAGCTTTGTGCTACCTCGCTAAACATGCCATTCACACAACATTCATCATTAAGCCGAAGGCGCAAGCAACACATTTCATTAAGAGTTGCAGCCACACAAGTCCCGACGAAGAGTAATTTCTCAAATCTGGGACTGGAGACGGAATCCTTTATCCTGTGCCACCAAATTTCGGCCTAAACCAGGCTCTGGCGAGCGTTCGCGAAGTGTCATTAGTTAAAATTACTGAACTCCATCTATCGCTCCCTGGGAAGCAGTTGACAAAGTTTGCGAAAGGGCCCAGGATTACCCTTTCTGTGGAGGTCTAAGGGACAGAAGAGAGCGTGGATAAATTGTGTTCCTGAAAATCTCCTTTATAGGTAAGCCACCTGCTCAACTACAATTAAAAGCTCGTGATTTTACTATAACGCTTAAAATAACTGCTGACGCAATCTGCCAAAGAAAAACAAACTCTCTGCTTCCGATATAATATCCACATATATTATTAAGTGTTTTAAAGTGATTTTAAAACACTTAATGTAGATATTAAAAGCGAGCTCCTTAGTTATTTCAAAATGTAGGAACCATATAGTCAAACTTGGAAGAAACATCGTCGTCGAACATTTCACTTTCTTCAGTAACGCACTTACTTACGCACTTATAATGTCTTCGTGCGTCAACTGTCTGCGTAAAAGTACGATGGATTACGGTCCCGCTGTCGCTCACAGCGTATACCACAATATTATTCAGAGCAAGAAGCCGGTGCTTCCCTTCATACACAAGTACAATATTTTAATTATTCTAGACTAACAGCGGTGAAGTTGTGCTGTTACTGTAATTATTAAGTTCTCGTGCGCCCTTGCGGATTTACAGTATTCACATTTATTTCTGGTTTGTAAATGTTAGAACATGGTTCTCATTGTGTTACAAAAGTTTGGATTTGCGAGACAGACAGAAAGGGTTTCAGTAATAGAATTACGTACATAGATGCGAGTCTTTAGAGTTTGTAAACACACACCGCATCTCAAAAAAAACAAAAGAAGGATAAAGATAGGTAACTAAAAGTTTTGGGAATAGGTTCAAGGTGTGATGGACTGAAAGAGGTCTGTGATTTCTGATAGCTATAACCTGAGGGTACCCAAGTCAAGAGAGAATAAGTTACTTCTAGGCAAGCGTGCTTCATCGTTGACCACATCAACGGTTTCCATCAGGTGAGAATGTGATGAAAGGCGGGCGTATCAACATAAAAAGATATAAATAACTTTAAAAATGTAATTTTCTAGTTAGATACAGACGATTAGTACAAACAGGGTAGCACTGGTGGCCCGGTGGTAATGGCTGCGACTTACGAGTTGTAGGTCGTAGGTTCGAACCCAGGCAGGCACTTTACTTTGTGTAAATTATTTCACCACTGCTCTCAAAACGGTGAAGGTTAACATCGTGAGGAAACCGGCATATCCTAGAAACAAAAATTCGATGACATGTGACATCTACCAACCCGCACTGGGCCCGCGTGGTGCATGACGGCCCACTCCCTCTCACCGAGAGGAGGCCTGTGTCCCAGCAGTGGGAACATTATAGGCTGATTATGCTTATGCTATGGTTATGATAAGTACATTACATATTAACAACAATGCTTCCATTGTTGTTAATACAATAACATCAGCAAATAAACCCTTGAACCCTATCTATAAGAAATCATTACAAATAGAGTTCACACAAGGTCCATTGCCAATTGATCAATCAACAACATATTTCATAGACGCAGATCAATCAAGACCTTAACCGAAGCACACATAATTGTTACTAAACTATTATTTTTCCTATTTGTTCAGTTCGACGGGGACCATAAGTTCCACAATGATATCTAACACCTAGTTTTAAGTCCTTATAAAAAAGTGCCTCAAGGGTGCCTGTCTATTTGCGTGGAGCGAGGCAGCGGAGCGGGAAAACGGGCAAATATTAACCAATCACGCCAGTCAAAATGTCAGTGACTCACGTGGTGCGGAGATTTTATGTAATTCTATTGGTTAAAAATTTCTCCGTTTTTCCGCTCTGCTGCCTCGCTCCGTTGTAATGGACAGGCACCCTTACTTCACTCGTTTCACAAAATCGTACAAAATCGACGGTTGATTTTGCTTACATTATAATTTATATGTAGCCCTTTACGTGACTAGAGGTCCAGCCTCTTCGGCCAAAGAATCAGCATTGCCATTTATAGCATTAACTGTTAATTTGATACAGGGAGGCTGAGCTGAGTGGAGGAACTTACTCAGAATAAGCAGTGAGTTCCTGAAAATGGAAGGCTCCGTCGAGGCCCGCTCAGAAAGAGCTAGCCCAACTCTAGATAAAAAAGAAAGGGTAAGCTACGTTACTACGTTAAAAAGACATCCTATTACACAAGACTAGCGAAATATGGGTCCTCTGTCCACCCCGTTCAGAAGAGAAAAGAGCACAAGCGTGATCTCTTCAACGACAATATTGTCGACCCTCCAAACGATCGCAAACATGACATAACCGCGGCAAAACCCACAAAATAATGTAAGTCGCTCATCAAAACCATATCGCGAAACTTATTTAGGGCCAAAATATCGAGGGTTGTAAAAACTAAAGGATTTACATAAACCCCGGACCTCCCATTTACGAGTTTGGGACACAATTTAAATTGTATATTAGGTTCTGTATACGCTTATTTCCTTGGAACGATGGACCAAAGGGATACGCGGGAAATAAAAACTTTATACTGGGATCGGATTGCATTTGAAGAAATGGAGCGAGAATGGAAATTGTCGATGTGAATCCTAATAATATTACAGATACGAACCTATGTTTGTTCGGATGTTTACATGTTTGGATCTTTGTTAATCAATCTCGCTTCAGCGGCTGGCCGAATTTGAACGTAATTGTGCATTCGGGTAGACCTGCGGGCTACTTGCGTATCTACCACACTATGCGGCCTTTCATCTTGACAATTCAAAGGCATTCATTGCGTTTGTCGAGTTAACAATTTTTTTCTAACATTCTCGTATGAACCTCAATCTTTATCAACTGGGAATTTCCTTCAAAACCATTACACATATGATAGTATGAAAGCAGTTTTTTTTTATTCCAGTAGTAGTTTCCTTGTCCTCAGAAAAAAATCAGATTATCACGCGGGAGAAATCGCTGGCAGCAGCTAGTGTGATAGGTATACATATTTTATTTCTTTAATACAATGGTGGTAAGTTGTTCGATAGTTTGACCTTTTGCGGTTTGTTATGGGAAGGAGATTCGCGTTTAGTTTCTGAGTGGAAGTTTCTAGAATGTCTGTTGCGTGTTTTGGGTTTGAAGAATTTGTTTCGCAAGTTTTTGGGCGAGGAATTATTATGTAAATCAACGGTTAAGGGTAGAACGTTTCTAATATCTAAAAAAAACTGGCCAAGTGCGCCCAAAAGTGAACTCCATTCTAAAAAATATATAATTTACGTATTTTACGTGTTTGGGTCGCAGAAATCCATAATGTGTACCAGCAACAGAATCGGTCTAGTGGATCCGGAGAAAACTAGTTGTGACAGACGGACAGACAGACAGACAGACACCCGAGTGAACCTATACGGGTTCCGTTTTTTGTTCGGAACCCTAAAAAATATATGACTAACGAATTCAACTAAGTATTATTTATGTCACTGAATTATGACAATCAGGAATTAGAATAGAAAGTGTCTAACTAATACTTTATCATGAAATTGTAAACTTGAACCAATTTTTCATTAATGCTCCGCCCCTTATGGACGTAGCGTGATTATAACATCACGCTACGTCCAAAACCTAGCCTTTCTCGACGCAACAATAAAATATTTTTTAATCCGAACCAAAAATTCCTGAGATTAGCGCGTTCAACCAAACAAACAAAAACTTTTCAGCTTTATAATATTGGTATAGATACCGGAAGTCTCAGTAAATTCAAATTTAGTGTGATTAATGACCACTTCACTAAACATTATATAACACCAAAACCAGTCGCCAACCAATCGTCAATACCCCACAAACTTTTCATCAAAAACAAATAAATTATTAATGGCAATTTAAGAGGGCGGATATGACGTCATAGTGCCTCCGCCGGAAGCTCTCCGGGAGGGCCAAAACGGCGAAGGTCCTTAGCACAGCGGGCTCACTAATGCCCTCCAAGGCCATTATACAGCCTTTTACTGGGAGTTAATAGCTCTCAGAGAAAGGACAAACGGGTGGGAGAACCAAAAACTTTCGTAAGAATATAAAATATGTAGAGAATTCATACATAAACATGCGTCATGAGTGGCAAGGCGGAGTAGCAGACCTTCGAGGGGGGATTAAAAATGGCGTTTATGTTTTTGTGACTTCCCCATCGCTTTTGGCTGTCAATCTTGGAGTCCCGGGTGGGTTAGGTTGGGTCATGTGAGGAAATTCGTAATGACTGAAGTTAAGTAGATATAGGTATTGTGAATGTCATTCATCGATTCATCATCATATCAGCCGAAAGGCGTCCGCTGCTGGACGCAGGCCTTCCCGCGCATGTCGCCACAACAACCAGTCCTATGCATCTCGCATCCATCGTCTACCCGCGACCCTCACCAGGTCATCGGTCTACCTTGTGGGAGGCCACGTTCCAATGCTGCGTCTTTAGGTATGTATCAGCAATATACTATTGCTAAAAGCAAACTAACCACAGTCATCTGCAAATTACGATCTGGGGGCAATCTTTGAATTTTTAAAGAACATTAGCATTCGCATCGCAGCAACTACGAGTATCACTAGAAAAGTAAAACAAAGACCTCCGCCGCGTCTGTCTATCTGTTTGCGATAAACTCAAAAACTACTGCACCGATTTTCGTGCGGTTTTCACCAATGGATAGAGTGGTTCTTGAGGAAGGTTTTAGTATACAATTTGTCTAGAAAAAAATAGGGATCCTTAAGAAAATAGCAGCGTGGACGAAGTCACGGGCGAAATGCTCGTCTGAAATACGACTAATTTCCTTACATTTTTTGGCAAGAACATTCATTGTCGCTGAGATGATATTGCGACTTGGTTATGTTACTATTTTGGTGCAAGCAAATTATACCTATCGATCTAACCCTCTCGGAATAAAAACAGACGCTGACGAAAACATATTCACAAAGAATCCTCTTTTTTAAGAAGAAAATTAAGCGAATACTTACAAGACTTCATGAATAGCTTCAATCAAGCATATTCATGTCTCGATTGAAGTACAGACATCTAATTTTCTCGTAGATACCTATTCATTTTCATCTATATGATAGCGTCTTTGAAAAGAAGAAATTTACATTGGCGCCACTCAAATTGCATGGTTTTGATTACAATTCAAGAGTTGATATTGTTGAAGAAATGTGTTTGAAGAATGAAGATACAGAATTTAATATTCATCAGCTTTGGGACATATAACATACATAATTCCGTACATGAACATAGACACTGCATCAGCCTGGACGTGTCTTACCATAAAGCATACTCATAGTAGCAAACGAGGTGGAAGGCCTCCCACAGTGACTTGGTGAGGGTCGCGGGAAGCCGATAGATGCGAGACGCATGCACAGGACTGGTTATTGTGGCGACACTTGAGGGAGGCCAAGGTATATCTAACAGTCCGGCCCTGGTTCAAGCCATGGCTCGGAGCGAGGAGAAGCGGTCACTTCCTTCTGCGAAGCAGTAATGCTAGCAAAGGAGGAAGCCGAACGCGTGAGGGAGAGGGAAACCTCACGCCCCAGCCGCCGCAACAGAAGAAGTCGCCCCGTCGGGAGTCGCAGGACGATTCTCGGCCACCGTAGGCGCGGGTCTGCGGACGGCGAGCATTGGGTGGCTCGCCGTCTGATCAGAACCAGGCCCGGGTCGACGGTGCGCTGTGTTCCACACGCGCCTCAAAGAGAAAAAAATTGATCAATTCAAAATGTACAGATTAAAATAAGCCAGTGGCAGGTAAGAGATGACCAGTCTCAGACGGCGCCCGTTCACGAACATGACGCGTGCATCAGTACCATCTAGCTCAACAATTTTTAAGGGAACCAACACACGCGCCACCATCAGCGAAACATTTGTGTGAGCATGAAAAAAATAAAATATATCTCTACATTATACAAAACTATGTTTTCAATGACCAAGTAAATAATAAATGAAAAAAAGCCGTTTTATTGTGTACCTGTACTTACTTTGCAAATACAATATTGCAAAGAAATAATAAAAAAAATATAATATAGGAGAACAAAAAAAATTCTTCTAATTATAAAAAAATAAATAAAAAAAAACCTAACTAGAGGGCCGAACATAGAACCTCCTCCTTTTTGAAGCAGTCGGTTAAAAAGGGGAACTACAGGTGCATTGCCTACAACGTTTGCTTGTAGCAGTCCGTGTCGCAACGACGCGGGAAGTGCTAACTTACAAGTACATTTGGGTCGTAGACATTTCCATCAGTCGATGATACAAAACAATTTACTGGAAGCAAATTGTTTTTTTGATGTTTTCAATGCAAATGGAAAAATACCACGCAGTAGCTATAATTGTTTGTATACTTAAATAGTATGTAAACTATTTGAACGCGCTAAAATTATTTATGATAATCCAGGAAGCGACAATAGTTTCGTTGTTAAATATAAATAGAACCACTACACAGAAAATTCAACGTAAGTCGGTTCGTCTCATGATTAAATTGTAACCAACAATGATGAACTTGACTTTTTATTATGCCTGGCTTACGTGGAATTCTACACGACAACCGGGAGGTTTTTGAGATCTTGGTGATTGAGACAATGTTGTTCCGCAATCCCTTGTCTCAATCACCAAGGCCCACAGATACGTGATTTTAGCTCGTTGTGCTGTACCCTACCGCATTCAATACTTTGAGCGCATTATAAAGAACTTGCCAGTGGCTTCTCCCGCGTGGTAAAAAGTAGCCTATGTCCTTTCTCAGGCTCTAGACTATCTGTGTATCAAATTTCATTTAAAAATCGGTACAGTAGTTTTGGCGTGAAAGCGCAAGACAGACAGACAGAATTACTTTCGTATCTTATACTAATATATAAAGCTGAAGCCGCGCTAATCTCAGGAACTACTGGTCCGATTTGAAAAAATCTTTCAGTGTTAGATAGCCCATTTATCGAGGAAGGCTATATATCATCACGCTATGACCAATAGGAGCGGAACAGTAATGAAAATTGTGACGCAGACGAAGTTGCGCGGATCAACTAGTTTATAATATTAAGTTAGGAAGTAAGGATTACCTTTCCTCTGAGGGCAGAGGGAAGAAGTCAAAAGTGAAGGCGATGTCGCGGCCAAAACCTAGTGCTAAATTAAACTGTCCTTGCGTTAACATATTATAGCCACTCTTATATAACATAGCAATCATTTTGCCATCATAATTTACTAACAAAAATATCCGACTGTGCTCGAGATATGTATAAAAGCGTACAACCCTGGTACTGGGTCAATTTGTAGCGACCGTTGATACTAAACGGTTTACAGATTTGGAATCAAGATGTTCAAGAATATCTTCGTTATTTTCGTGATTGTGATGATGGCTGGAAATGTAAGTAGATTCTGGGTTTTGTGGCACTGTTCTATTCTAAAATACACTACTTTTATTCTTCCGTTGCTGTCTGTTATGTAAAGACTGATAAGAGGTAACATGAAATGAAAGTATTTGCCGTCCACATAATGTTACAAAGTATGTAACATTGCATTAATTTGGACGGAAAATTCTACGCAAAGAAACGGAAAGAATTTTACGCAGCATTATAGTTTGAACTCCGAATAGGTATAAAAAACCGGTCAAGTGCGAGTCGGACTCGCACATGAAGGGTTCCGTACCTAAACCGTAAGTTTTATTATTTCTGTTTCCCTTAAGTTAGAAAATTTCAGCTGTTTGTGTCTAACCTATTACGGTTCTTGAGATACAGGCCGTTGACAGACAGACGGACGGACGGACAGCGGAGGCTTAGTAATAGGGTTCCGTTGGTAACCCTTCTGGTACGGAACCCTAAAAATAACGCACCGACATTTGTCTAGACAGACTTAGTTGAATAGAAAATATTCTATTGAAGTTAATAGATTTATGTACGAGTATATCATGTGGGAGGTCCATTACAGATCATCCCTCGTTCCAGTAGCCCAAAAGTTGTAATGTTAGGCCCGCGGGATCCGGTTGCTCATCGAGTTTTCAGTAACCGATTAGTAGACTCTTCACGTGACCTGAGGGCTGGCCTTTTCTTCGGCTAAAGAATATAAACTGCATCTGTACTTAGACTGAACTGAGAATCCCTCGATTCCATATTTGTTGGCTTGCTGGCTTCACCTATTCAATCCGCTATACAACTTAGGAATACAAAAAGTTCTTCTGGCGTCAAGAACACGCAAAGATTAACTAACAATCACCAATCCATGCATGTTCTTGATCATCATGTTATTTTTCAGAAAAAGGATGATTCAACCATCCGTTATCGGCTATGTTGGCCTGACTGATAATACTATCGGAATTAATCCTGAAGCTGATGACAGTTATGAATAGGTACCTACTGACAGTCAGTTACCTTATTATAACAGTACTAGTTTCTGCCAGCGGGTTCGCCCGCGTGAAATTAGGAAATCATCCTAAGGGAAAAAAATCCCATGTCCTTCTCCAGGATAAAGTCTACCCGTGTACCAAATTGAGTATGGAAGCACAGATTTTTTTATTTTTATTTGTAATGGGTTTGCTCTTGACTCTAGTCTATGTCAGAGATGACAGAGACAAAGTCTACGATGGAGCGAGCTTACCCAGAAGGAGCCTGTTCACTCTAACTTTGAAGAGATTAGGGTTGTAAGCTTTCGGAAACACAGACGCAGGCAGAGAGTTCCACTCCTTTGCTGTGCGCATTATGAAAGATTTGATTTTAATTTTAATTTGCAGAGTATGCAGCAAGGCGCAGGTGTCGGCGGTGGCGCAAGTAAGATTTTACGATATTTTTGAAAATTAGCTTCCCATTTATTCAACGTGTACAACATTAATCTGAATAGGAATGCAACATTTTAAGTATCTCTTTATATTGTTTTCTCAGATTTCGGAATGGGGGCCAATGCTGGAGGTATGTTAAGACTTATTTACAACACATATGATTCTTACTCGTAGGTACCACCGATTGTAAAACCAGAAGAACAACAGCTAAATAATATCGATATCTATCAAAAATGCTTTAAAACCGATTTCCAAAATAGGAGGAGGTTCTCAATTCGTTGGGTATGTTTTGTTTTATATATGTACTAGTTGACCCGCGCAACTTCGTCTGCGTCACAATTTCCATTACTGCTCCGCTCCTATTGTTCTTAGCGTGATTATATAAATCCTATAGCCTTCCTCGATAAATGGGCTATCTAACACTGAAATAATTTTTCAAATCGGACCCTACTGGTACGATGTGAATCCCGAGATTAGCGCGTTCAAGTAAACAAACAAACAAACTCTTCACCTTTATATATTAGTATAGATACCGATTACTCCGAGGTTTCTCATCCGATTTGTGTGTCTTGATTCAGTTTGGTTCAGTAGGTTTTATTTTATGAGCATTTTTGCTTATTTCAATTTCTGCGTACATGAAGACGTCGTCGAAGTATCACCATTTAAAAGTGAAAAAAAAAGCCAACCAACGGCTTAACATGCTTTCCGAGGCACGGAGAAAACTCGGTATGTTAAGATGGTCACCCATCCACAGACCAACCTTGGCAAGCTTTGCTTAACCTTTAAGATCGACCCGTGCGGCTGTTATTATTTAGCCACGAGCTCTTCAACCTCAACCAAAAAAAGCACTACAAAGTATAAAATAACCTTAATTTCGGAAATGTTAAAGAACGAAGATACAAAACCAAAAACACCGACTTCCGAAATTAAGGTTATTTTATACTACAAAGTATAAAATAACTTTCCATGGAAGCATTTTTTTGGAAGTCGGTTATACTTTTTTGTAAAAAAGTTTTTTATATAAGAACGGGATGTGTATGAATGGTGGATGTTGGTCTAGTGGTCACAACTACTATAGCCGGGGATTATGGAAGGCGTACTAGCTCTCACAATCCTCGGTAAAGTGTGAGATGGAACACCGGGGTGGTTTTTAGTCAGTAAGAGTCTGACAGACCCCTTCGCCCGCCTCAGGCGAGGACATCCATGAGGATTTTCCACCCCGGCAACAAAAAAAAAAAAAAAAAAAAGTGGTCACAACTACTCAGCCTGAGGTCCTTGATTCGATTCCCGAGTCTAGCAAAGTGTTACTCAGTATTCCGGCTGAAATTTATCACTAGCAGTTTGAAGTTTGCAATTTCACCCTGCACGTTTCCTATATTATTATAACCTCACAAAAAATGATTTACGTTGTGTGTATCTGTGCCTGCCAAATATCAATGTTTTCTTTCTTCTTTCTAATAATGACGAGTAAGTTATAATTGTGGCCTATTCCCAGCAGGTACCGGTGGTGGAGCAGGAGGTGGAGCAAGCGGAGGCTTCAGTGCCGGCGCGGGCGCAGGATACTCAGCTACCGGCACCACAAGCGGACAAAGCACTCAAAACAGCGGGAAATGAGCAATAACTACTAGTTTCTACCTTCAATTTTAAATAGTTTCTGATAATGCAGCTAGTTTATACTGGCTCAGAAGGAGTAAAATGTTTTTGTTAAATTTCTTTGTTGTTTTCATTCACTCTTACTGTTGTTTTTCTGTTTCCTTAGAGTTTTGTGTTTATTAAACTTAGGATTATTCTAAAACATAATAAGTCAGCTCTCAGTCTCAGTCATAGACTGAGAGCTAGCACTTTTTGAACGTCTACGCTAAATATGCACCTACTCAGATTTGGAGCAAGCCAAGTGCGAGTCGGACTCGCACACGAAGAGTTCCGTACCATAAACATTGTTGTTATAGCGACAATAGAAATACACAATCTGTGAAAACTTCAACTGTCTACCCATTACGGTTCTTGAGATACAGCCCGCTGACAAGACGGACGGACAGCGAAGGTTTAGTAATAGGGTTCCGTTGGTTACCCTTTGGGTACGGAACCTTAAAATGGAAGTATATCATACCGAGTTACTTAATACGGAGTCATAGAATAATCTACAAACAATAAGATTAAAGAAGTCCGAAACTGATCAATACTAGGTACAGACAATAAACTCCCTTGACCTCTGTTCTCGTTACTAGAACTACAATAGGCGTATGAGTCATGAAACAAAATGACAACACAGATGAACGACCTAATGACGTCATTATTGGTAATGCACAATATTATAACAATAACACAAAACTAGATAACAATATGGAGAGAGAAAAAAAACGAAAACTCATGATTACCTTTTGAGCTCACTTATGGAAGATACTTATATTGGTATTTTAGTTTCACTAAATTAATGTTCATTAAACAATACACTGTCTCGATCAATACAATGTCACTTTTATTATTATTGATAAGCATTTGACCACAATCTCATCTGATGGAAAGTGATGATGTGGTCGACAATGAAGCACAAGGATGGGAAATCATCAAATAAGTTCTCCCGCTCTGGGTGAAGCAGAAGGGAGTGTCAGACTATTCATGACTAAAACCCATCCGTGTTCTTCCTAATACCCTTTGGGTTCCAGGGCCGCGGTAACTCCATTTTTCTAAGTATGGGAAATCATCAAATGACTCCTCCCGCTCTGGGTGAAGCAGTACTTGACTAAAACCCATCCGTGTTCCTCCTAGAGCCCTTTGCGTTCCAGGGCTATGGTGCCACTTTCGAACAAATTCTGCAACTTTGCCTAGAAGTAACTTATTCACTCTTGACTTGAAGAATTGGTATGTTAGTTTTCATCAGCTCTTAACACTGAAATGTCTCACCATAATACTAACTTAACATTACAATGAAACGTTCTGCATATTTATAAAAATAGCTACCAACTGAAGTCTAACACAAACCCTGACGAATATAGTCTTCTATTCATTTGCCACAGCAAGGTCAGTACTTACGTAAGCGAAAACTCAAATGATCGTCACCACTATTATAATGTTATGTGTTAATAACACTTTCGTGAGACACTTTTATATTTAATATCATAACATACACAACCGCACATCTATTTCATCATCTATTTTTTTAGAAAACCAATACTGTACCATAGCTGGAGAAAGGTCTTCCCCATGGCTTTCGAACGCTCTTTGTATTTTGCCTTCTCCGGCAAATCCTTCAGGAAGGAATCCAGATCGTCACGCCAGCGTTTCTTTGTTAAACAACCACACATATATTCAGAAAAACACCTAACAGATGTTAATATACTAACAATCTAGAGTCATTTACACCTTTCCAAAATAAACACTTCTTTTAAATAATCATCAAACACTTATTCCTTAATTTTCACTAGAACATTGGCCACTATCGGAGTATCAAAGTGCACATGTAACTCACGGGAGGACATTTCAATAAAAACTTCGCCAATTGTGGTCTACAATCACTGCGGTCACGTGCTAGATATATATTACAACGAGAAAGAGTGTGGATATGTATGTTTGTATTGGTGATGCAGATTTTCTAACAAGAGTTGAAGATGCACTGTTGAAGATGGTTACTTTTGTCAAGGTCTAGTTTGCGAACGTCGTCATCGTCAGTTGAAGCAATTATGTATATCCAGGTCATCTTTGGTTTACTTCGTTCCATAATAGGAGAATCTGTACGAGATAATACATAAGAAATACCTGTAAACGATTTATTTTCTGCAAAATTGATTACAGTACAGAAGATCAATTGTTTAAATAACACATAAGATTCACCAATGGTGTTTGATCATTTAACTTGTTAGTCTACCAGGCATGTTAGGATATACAATATCAAAGTCTGAGTCACTTGCAAGCTGTGACTCAGACTTTGATATTGTATACCTAAAATGGATCAAAAATTTGCGGACACCACTCATCACAGCACGAAAGCGCAGACAGTCAACTTCCTCCCACTCTAAACTACGCTTAAGTGTTTTCTTGAGACTAAAGTTAAGAAGCTCCTTATAAAACCTCTGTGCAGTTTGAATCTTTCCTATTTACCACAGAGTACTGAGACGCGAGAGGCGGTCATTGGTAGAGACAAAGTTATCAAAACTTACATAAAAATCCCACAAGGCCACAAGAGGGACCGATTACCTGGTGAGGGTCGCAAATTGCCGATGGATGCGAGACGTACAGGACCGGTTGCTGTGCCGATACTTAGGAGAGGCATATGTCCAGCAGTGGACGTCTTTCGGCTGATATAATGATGATGACATAAAAATCAAGCGTGTCATTGAATGTTATAAAATAATAATCGCAGAAACAAAAATAGACTTTAGGCTGAGCGTTCCCTGCCTGTCTGGCTATCAAACGAATTCTGACTATGTCTATGCCATCCGAACTTGTGTTCAGTGCAAAAGAGTCGCGGCCAGCGTTCCGTAAACTGAGGCCCAAGATAATACGTTATGCAAAGACCAGAGGCCCTACTATGACATTATTACGCAAAACCATCATGATCTCGGTATGAGAGAGAGACGGAGCTATCATGACTACATAGACACACACACACTCGCACAGACTAAAATGTTAATAGACTAAGTAATACTGTTAGTTTTAATTAAATTTAAATCTGTCTGTTTTGTGCGAGTCCCAAATAAACATTTTTCTTTCTTTCTTTTTCTTTCTTTCATAGCACTATCCCTTTCCACAAAAGGATCATGACTGATGATGGCATTGGCAAGTCAAAGTAGAGAGGCAGTTTATTCTACAATTCTCGCAAAAAATGATGGTAAATCATAAGGCGCTGCCGGCACGATGTTTAGTCTGTGCTTAATGCTATCTACACTTCTCTATTTACGACAGTTTTACAGCAAATAAAACCGTACTTAAATGGATACACTAAAATCTGGATTATCTAGACGGGGTAGCGACACTTTTGTAGGTGTTAAAGAGTATTGAGGGCGTCGTAAATTGAATAGAGTTTGAAGATAGTCCGAAGTCCAGTTGTTGAAATTCAACCTTTGTGCGAAATCAAGTAACGGGCTCTGTTTAGCGGAAGGGAACTTCTTAAACTCCTTAAAAAAAAACTTGTTTTTCTTTATTTGTGATGGGTTTCTCTTGACTCTAGTCTACGTCAGAGATGACAGAGACAAAATCTACAATCGAGCGAGCTTACCCAGAAGGAGCCTGTTTACTTTTACGAGCGTTATGTGTTTTCTTTGGTTTTATTTACTATATAGCAGGTCCTGCTGGTCTACCTTCGTAATGCTTCGTGAATTAGCTGCTTCCAGTCACAATCTATGGACGATGCCAATGACGGCAATACTGTAATCTTATTCTATTCCAATGACTCGATAAGTAAAGGTATCGGTACTTGCTGGAAAATTTACGACCTATCCAACAACACCCCCCATGGGATAGAAGATAAAAAAAAACATCGCCAATTAACGTGCGTACCCAAAAAAAGTCTTTTTTCAAGATATATTTTTACCACTTTGTGCATGATTAATATACCCATTACAAATTCCAACTTTCTAGTGCTAAGCGTCTCTGAGCTAAACCGGGGACAGACAGACAGACGGACACGGCGAAACTATAAGCGTTCCTTGTTGACTCCGGAACGGAAAAGTAGTCGGCTGTTCCCTACATTTTGCCGAGTTATGCTAGGAAAACTGTACTGAACAACTGACTTTTTTTTGGAAAAGCTTTGGCTAGTCATTAAAAAAACCCTGTATACATATAGTCATCAAATCTAACAATCATATCAGCCGAAAGACGTCCACTGCTGGACATAGGCCTCCCCAAAAAGGGGGGGTTTGCCATAATCGCCACGCTTGCCAGGCGGCTTGGCGATCGCAGTGTGTGGTGTTGATTTTTACAGAGAACGCTGCTGCCCATTCTCTGGCGAGTCCCTTGGTCGCCTCTTACGACACCCACGGGAAGCGATGGGATGATATTATTCTTTTACGGCAACATACGGCACCATCCGACACCATACGGCAAATACATATAGCACACGTACCTAATAATACTGACCTACAATAAGCAGACAACAACATCTCTACTCGTCTATAAAATGACTTAGACAAATAAAAGTTTTATCGAGTAATTTGAGAACAAATTGGAAGGAAGCACACAGCGTTAGATACATTAGTCAGTGAAATCGTTTAGATAATCGCGGGCTCCTGCTCAGATAACCTCTTGGCCTAGTATTGATTGTGCGTGATTTACTATCGGTAGCTTCGAGTACTAATAGACAAGCTGTGGATCCGTGGACTGCGTCTATGAATGCTCTTCATGGTTTGAATTCGAAAAGACGCCATAATTTCTTAAGACAGATGTAGTTTGCCGGACCAAAAATGGCTGGACAAGTACCAAACTATACAGAGTTACAATAAACACATAAAAACAGTATTTCAGAGATAAATATCCATCTGTAAAACAACTTGGACAAATAAATACTTTTATCAAGTAATTTGAGAACAAATTGGATGGAAGCACACAGCGTCGGATACATTACTCAGCGAAATCGTTTAGATAATCGCGGGCTCCTGCTCAGATAACCTCTTGGTCTAGTATTGATTGTGCGTGATTTACTATCGATGGCTTTGAGTACCAATAGACAAGCTGTGGATCTGTGGATACATCATCATCATAACTGCCGAAAGACTTCCACTGCTGGACATAGGCCTCCCCCAAAAGGGGGATCTGTGGATTACGTCTGTGCATTCTCTTCATCGTTTGAAGTAGAAAAGACATAAATATTCCTCCTGTACCGCAGCTGTATATTAGTGATACTTTTATCAGTCGAAAAATCAATAGATCCAGCCTATCACAAGCTACTGCAGGCCTCATGGAAGCTGTAACACTCATAATTTTGTTTTTTTTTTTACTTTTTTACCGATTTCAGGTTTGATCCCATAGTAAAAGTTGTTCATAATGATGCTACGACACTTTTTCATGTTGTCGATTATTTCTGTTACCCTTTAAATGTCGGATGCAAGATCACAACGTTTTGTCCAACTTAAAATACCTATACGGTAAGTTTCCAATAGTTGTAGGAATAAAGGCTATAGGTACTTTTGTTGCGAGATCCATATTCACCAGCTCCAGTTTACGAGCTGAGATGAGGAGGCGTGCCAACGTTTTGAACAAAGATTTTAATTAGCAAAGTAGCTTGTCTTCTAAATACTCTAAGGTTGCTAAGTATACTCAGTAAATCAAGATATGTGGCGTTATTGTTTTCTATTGAATCTCATCAATTAGCGTTGTTTGTCTTATCTTAATGCTCTATTGGTGGCCGGCCAGGCGGGGATTCTGAGAAATGAGATATCTACTAATGTATTTGTTACATGTTGTTTTGGATACACAATAGAAAGGTGTTCCAAAACGTTTTTGGTTATTTCGTTTTTGAACACCGACTTCCGAAATTAAAGTTATTTTTTACTTTGTAGTGTTTTGTTTTTGGAAGTCGGTTTTATTTTTTTTTGTTAAATAGTTTTTTTTTTATTTTACAAGCACAGCTTGCCGGCGTGATATTATGTTATGAACTGGTGTAAACAATCAACAGACATGCGATTTCAGAAATCCCGATCCATTTTCTATCATTTATTGAAGAGTTCCGTTGCCTACCTCCGAAGTTCTGCATCTGATCTTCACCAAATTTAAATGGGACCAGTCCGAGAAAATATTCTTCCAAACAAATAAAGAATCATCCAAATCGGTTAACAATTGGCGAAAATATCGCTAAACAAACATTTTTCATGGGATCCCATCATCAGATCCTGACTTATACCTTCCATCATCAGCTCATCAACATGAGATGATGATTACCAGGCACAAATATCTGAATTTCGTTAGAAAGTTTATGAAAAACAGTGTATGTGCTTATAAAATTTGAGGGTTTCCCTCGATTTTCATGGGATCCCATCATCAGATTTTGACTTGGTGACAATGGCACCACCTCAGGAGTATAGGCTTTCGAATAAAAAAAAAACAATTTTTAAAATCGGTCCAGAATTAGCGGAAAAATCGGTGAACATTAAAAAAATAAATAAAAAAAAAAACAAGAAATATACATACAGCCGACCATAGAACCTCCTCCTTTTTGAAGAAGTCGGTTAAAAAATTTGTTTTACAGATGAGATTTATCTATGAAATACTGTTTTCATACGTTTATTTGTTGTTTGGTACTTGTCCCGCCAATCTTTGTTCAGGCAAACTACATTTCTCTGCCTGCGTCTGTGTTTCCGAACGATTACAACCCTAATCTCTTCAAAGTTAGAGTGAACATGCTCCTTCTGGGTAAGCTCGCTCCATAGTAGACCTTGTCTCTGTCATCTCTGGCCTAGACAAATAAAATAAAATATATAAAAATAAATATTGCAGCTGACTATTACAGCCTACTTAACCAATTATATGTTGGTATATTCCAAGACAATACAAAAAAAAACTAAATGGAGATACAAAAATGCTTTCTAATAAAGATTTCTTCTAACATAATCACCACCACCATCACACCTGCATTTTGGGTAAGCCGTCACTGGACTTATTTTTCTAAATAAAGAACATTGACAACTATGTGTTTTCGAACAATCCACCACAAATATTCGACCCATTAACCGCTTAATCGCCCTGTAAATTGGTTGTCGAATTCGAACATCTATAGTGTAAATTTCCTCAAGTCATTAGGAAGTAACGTTGCTGCAAAAATCTTCAGTTTTCGTCTAACGTCACGGTTTGTTTTGAAAACACATATCATAGTACACATTAGTAGTATGAACTCTATTAAAAAATACTTTCAAGCATTGGAAGTGTTGGCATTAAGAGTAGAACACACTTGTTGCAAAAAATAAAACAAAAATTACACTTTACTTCCGTTAGACAGGTTTGTTTTACCTTGTCATTATACTCTTGCCCTTAAAGACCACATTTACTTGATATCCCAATTTCTTTGGGGTTGCACAACATTTTTTCTTCAATACTTCTCCATTAGTCGTCACTTCAGTGATTTCATACAGTCCATCCATCGTTTCTCTGGTCTTTCCCTACTCTCGTGGATACGAGTTTTTGATTATGAATGGGAATGGATATTCCCATTCATAATCAAAACTTCCTGCACTACATTTTTCTCATTCCTCTGTATCACGCAAATGCACTTTTTCCAAAACAATTCATTTTTCAACCTCCTTTTGACATATTTACTGCAACTTTTTCCACCCTTTCCTCATTCAACTTCACCTTTAAACTTCTAAATCATTATTCATAGGCTCTTATGACTTTATCGCAACAGCAACAAACTATGGCAGTGTTCTTCAGTAACTTTAATCACAAATACAAACTATTAGGGCTAAGTTCACTGGCGCTTGTGTGTCTTTCTTTTGAGTCGATTTAATTCTCGATAACTTGAGGGCAAAGTTCTAAGTTAGTTGCTAAGGTAAGTATGGCTGGTAATTGTTGCGTCTGTTATGAAAACTGTAGCTTTGAGATTTATGTGTGGCCAGTTTTTGCCTCGCGACTTCGTACGCGCATATCCTGTTTTCACCTGTTCCAGTAGGAATTTCGGGTAATTCTCTCTCAGTGCTCCCCAACACTCCCCAAGGAGCCAAATTTCAGCTTTCTACGGCCAGCAGTTTCGACTGTGTAGTTGTCCGTCACTCACCAGTAATGCTAGAATTTTATATAGAGCTATATTGATTGACTAGTTGACCCGCGCAACTTCGTCTGCGTCACAATTTTCATTACTGCTCCGCTCCTATTGATCTTAGCATGAAATGGGCTATCTAACACTGAAATTTTTTTTTTTTTTTTTTTCAAATCGGACCTGTAGGTTCTGAGATCAGCGCGTTCAAGCAAACAAACAAACTCTTCACCTTTATATATTAGTATATAGATATTGATTTTTAAGAGGTTATGCTAGTTTAGGATTAAATGGCGTGCAAACCGGTGAAATATATTTTGTATTTTTTTTAATAGGAAGTAAATTATATATGGACGTCTGTTTTATAAAACCTATTACAAAATCGCTTTTTAACTTTTTACCAAACAGCATCGTATTCTAAATTCTTAATGTCGAGAAAAAAACAGCAACAGTGGTAATATCAAAACGTTAACACCGTTGCAATTTAATTTAGCAAGTTTGCAAGAAAGAATTCATTACTTCCAATTAACTTGCTTTTTAATATCCTTTCCTATCTACTTTTTATACTTCCCTAGATCAAAATGAGCTGCAACAAAATACTTTTAAACCAAAGGATTTTCTTAACTTAACTCTCATTACTGCATAGGAAGAACTATCAAAGAGAATATCAGAACATAAAGATGGCGTAAGAGAAAAGATAAAGTTAATGAAATCTCTTCATTGCTGCTATTAGATTTAAATCTATTCCTTTTAATAAGATCAAAAGAGAAGGTATTTTCTTGGATGCATTTTAAATAGTATCCTGAGTGTTTGCATGGGAATTGCAACTTTGTTCTTTGGAGCGAGAGGAAATGTGTTTTAGTTTGAATGTCAAATCTGTAGTTAGTTTAATATCTGTTTTCTCTTCAAACGGTATCAGTTTACTTATTTCGTTTTGAGCAGTGTGAAAATTGCAGGTAGGATATTTCAACTTTGTTGTTGATTAATTAGAGCAACGTAAGTAAAGAATGCATTATAATACTAATGTTTCTCACTCACACATACACACACTGCATACATGCGTGGCATGCTTTTATAAACCTCTAACGAATCAACAGCAACCAGGGTTTCGAGGTGCTTCGTTAACCTGCTATAACAACCAACATAGAGGAATCGTCTCCACACTATTGTTATTGTTTAGTTTTTTGTAAGCGAAAGTCAAACTTTCGGTCAACCAGTGTTGCCAAGGAGTGTTACTCGGTGACTTGGTTGTTGCGATCAGTGGTGCTATTCTGTAACAACATTTTCGTGTCTCAACAGCGGAATCCGAGGTGAGTATAAACACAAGACCTTTATGTTGTGTGTATTAAAGTTCACTTTGTGAGGTTTGTCACTCAGGTGAAGCTCGATATCGAAATGGTTATATACAGAATAGACTAGCTGGTATGTTAACGGCACAAAAGTGAAGGTATTAAAGAAAGTACGTGACAATGAAAGTGTTTTATTCTCTCGAGGCATGATTGTGTGTCCAGCGACTATTAATTATCGTCTTGAATGCTTGTCATGTGTTCACAACACGTCGGTAAACATCGCTTACCGTAGATGATATTCTATGATTTCGAAATCGTCGGTACGATATCCCTACTTCCATACATGTGTAATAACTGCAAAAGTAACCGTGTCTGTGTATTTGTTAAGTTTTCACGCTTTACCCGCTGCACTAATTTTGATGAGTTTTGATTTTGATAGGCCTTGATAGAAGGACATACGAAGGTAATACGTTCCCCAGGCTTAACTTCAACTCATCTGCCAGGGATGCGGATTTGTTCGAAAGAGGCACCGTACCCTGGAACGCAAAGTGCATTAGGAGGAACACGGATGGGTTTTAGTCAGTAAGAGTCTGACACTCCCTTCCGCTCTGCCCAGAGCGGGAGAATTCATTTGATGGTTACCCATTCTTAAGAAAGGTATAATTTCAAACTTTCATGGAGGCAGGATCTACCGAGTAGATAAAAATAAGAGCTAGTGTGAAACCGGTGACTGAAAAGTAGTAGGTGCCTATAATAATAATAATATGTTTATTTCTCACCACAATATAATACAATAGGTCATCATTACAATTTATCATTGTGGGAGACTGGTGCCTGAGCTAAGCTACAAGCCAGTGTTTCAGGACACCAGGACTCCGCCTTTTACATATAAATCAGCATTACGTAAATAACATTTCAGATTGTACATTGATGGCTGAACCCGAACATAATTATTATCCAAAAGTTATGGTTAGTATGATTGTGTTTATGTGTGTTTGTGGAAATTAGTTGTGATGTCATGGGCATATATTTATGTCTAAAGGCCACCCACAACAAAGTTTAATTTGCTATTTTCCCAAAAATATTTAAGTATGAAAGTTACAAAAATAAGTTATATATTTTAAAGTCTAGTTTGTCCAAAACAATATAGGTCCAAAGTTCTAACATAAAAAATGTTAAACTTAACTTAAACTAGTTTTTTCATAAATGTTGAAAGCTCTCACAAATGACCCTAAACCTCTCCAAAATTACGTACCAACAAAATTCCCTGAAAAGAGTCCCTCTTGTCCTGTACGTACACATCAACAAAGAACAAAACTGGACCCAACTGACATTATCTTGAACCCGCCTGTCCGAGCCTTATCTGACCTGTCATATCTGCTTACCCCCTGACAGCGAGGCGCTATATAAGACATTTTGTATGCCCCAAAATGTACAGACGTTTTGATGTAGATAGATTGTGTGGGGTTTGCTTAGTAGGTATTGTAGAAAAGGGCAGATTTTTTTTTTAAATATGGTAGGCGCCAGATAAACTATTTTTTTTTAATTTGTGATGGGTTTGCTCTTGACTCTAGTCTAGGTCAGAGATGATGGAGCCAAATCTACGATGGAGCGAGGTTACCCAGAAGGAGCCTGTTCACTCTAACTTTGAAGAGATTAGGGTTGTAACCGTTCGGCAATAAAGTACATTGACCTCCCTACAACTATGCCAAAAATCGCTTATTCACGAATTGTTTCCCCTATTTGGCTATTTTTGGTTTTCGTTTGGTGGACTACTGCCTACTGGGGAGAAGTACTGCTACAACGAATACGATAACTTAATCATGTCATTTGAAATTTCATTCATACTCCTACAACACCATGTCTAAACAATACTTTATTTTACACTAATTTCAACGCCTTATTTACCGGACAGACCCCGCAAACACAATAAAGAACGACCTAATTTTAAAATCAGCAAGTTCTTTAAAACACGCGGCAATCACTTTGCGAGACCATTTTTTAAAAGTCCAAATATAATTAAAATCCCTTCTTTAATACGTGGGGTGATCACCTCCCCCCCTCTCCGGATACGGGGTGCGAGTAATTTGAACGGATTTCGCGAAAAGGTCCCACTTAATATATTGTTGCGAAAAAGGGAAAAAGTTGACTAAATAAGTCCGGCTTAGCCATAGTGAAGAATGGCTTTAAAATTCATCGAGGATTTAAACTTTTGTGCTAAATGGGGACAGGCTAAAAGATTTAAGTCTTGTTGATATCTGAAATTAATGTTTGCCAAATTACTTTATTGGATACTACTTGACGCAAATACCTACACACTTTTTATTAGGGTTTCAGTATCAACGAAACCATTTTACTAAGCCATCACTGTCCGTGATTCTGTCCTTCTGTCTGTCTGTCAGCAGGCTGTATCTCAGGAAACGTAATAGGTGGACAGTTTATTTATTTATATTACGTACAGCTACATCACATACATTGTACAATAATTTTCAAAAAGCTCTGTAACAAAATTTCTAATGTACATGACAATTAAGGCGTACATAGCGCTCACCAGAACATAGTGCTTGCTGCCTTGAAATAATAAGTTTTATAACTTATTTTTTATTTTTTTTTTCGTTATTTATTTCTGTTGCCGCTAATAACAACAAAATAATAATAAAAATTAAATGTAAAGGAGGGCCTCCCATACTACAAAGGCATTTTTTTTTGTTTATGGTGCGAAGCGCTTCGTGTGAGGGTCCGACTCGCACTTAGCCGGCTTTTTGTAGCCCTTTTCTGTAGCCTATTCCACAGTAATCGTGCATTTACATACCTATCTATGTGTAGCCTTTCTATGAGTAATATTGTACCAGGATCAGTAGTTTCTGAGTTTATTTTAAAAAATAAATAAACAAACAAACCATTTTACATATTCATGATACTAGTTTATATTTCACGCGTCATATTCACGGGGCTCCCCAATCAGCTCTCATGACGACGACCTTAGTTCCCCCCTTCCATTATTTTATTGACGCTATCAGAGACCCTGATTGCCTTGATCTTGAGGCAGAAAATAGGTTCACATATTATTCATATTATATAACAACGTGTGAGAAAATGAACGAAGAGCCTGAAAAAAAGGTCACGGTACTCACAATTATGATCAAATTTTGCTATGGGATCAATTCCGGGAAAGAAGAATCGATGGCCCCATACATTTTTGTGTGCTTATTGGCAAAATGCATTGAACAGCTGTTTTCGTTTTGTTTTATTCCGTTACTTGTTGTAAACTGTAGCGTCACAAAAATCCGTACCAAACCTACCTTCAGCAAATTCTTCTATTTACGACTTTACTATTCTCAACACAAAATCATAAAACCGAATCCATTCTTCGTCAGAATCTGACGTGACGAAAAGAACCACTTACAAGGGTTATCTATGAGTCGCGACACAATACCGGGTTAGATAGGGTGCCGGGTTTGAGGACGAGGCATCAAAAATAGCGAACGATGATAACATATCATCCAGACGGCCAAACAGCCAAACTAACACTCGTAAAGTTGCTTCTACATGAAGATGCAGCGGGCAGCAGACGGGCAACTTTTTTGTTGCTTAGTTTTGTCGTCTGGGAGAACCGGAAACAGCCTGTAGTTTGGCTGTGAAAAAATTGTAGTAGGTGACAATGTATGCAGTTTCTTCATGTGTGAACTGGACTAATTTCCATACATTAAGAAACTATGACTAGGACTTTGAAATTTTATGGAACGAATTGAGATATTCTTGCGTTTGGTTATGTCATTATTGTCATCATCATTGACTTTCCAACTGGTGTGCATAGGTCTCTCTTTCATTCTTATGCCAATCCCCACGAGCCTGTGCCTCATTTAGGTTCTACCATCGATTTTAACAATGTCGTCTGCCCATCTCGCTGCCGGACGACCAACATGTTTAAAAGCTAACAACAAACCAAAAACTGTGTGAAACAATGCATTACATTGAAGTATTTTATGGAACTAAGCGGTACTAATTACTTTATTAACTTTATATTATACCTCGATTCAATTAAAATCGCCATCGCCAGCGCTCCCATGCAAAAAAATCGCCCAGCAAAATCGCAAGTCTACCCAATTTTTTACAACCTTTATCATTACACATTCTGACTCCCACCCATCAAATGGCCGAGACCCCTATAAATAAGCTACGGGGCCTCCAGATTGCCGGGTTATAAATGAAAGGGTGCACGGAAATTAGGGTTTTTTACAACGGAACCCTAAGTCGCGAGCGTGTCGCCATCGCCGTAAACAATTTTTCATACCGTGAAAAAGGCTAGTATGGCTGTATTGAGTAAATACGCCTTATTTGACATGATGGAATATTTTTTACGGTGCCCCATGGTAACTGATTACCCGACATAAGGCGGGGGATGTATTTTTTTCGTAATAAGGAAGACAATCAGACGTAAACCCTGGTGCAGACGGATCGTTTAATAGTTTGAAGGGAGAGAAAATGTTTTTTTTTTTGTGGAGCAGGAAAATAGGGCAATGGGGTTGGTAGTAAACTAAGCTTTTCTAGCGATGATCTATAATAGGAGACTCGTTGCGACTCGACTGCTGAACGTGAGGTTTAGAGTTAGATCCCCGGGTCTAGCAGTGATTTTGAGATTTTCGATAAAGAAATTAGGAGCTTAGGAACTGTCTGGAGTTCGGATTGCATTCGCACCGGGACTTGTTTCCTTGTCATTATTAAAAAAGTCGTTTAAAACGCCCCTTCTACCAGCCTCTGCAGGGCATAATAGCTCAATCTATCTTATCTTAATATATATAAATCTCGTGTCACAATGTTTGTCCTCAATGGACTCCTAAACCACTTAACCGATTATAATAAAATTCGCACACCATGTGCAGTTCGATCCAACTTGAGAGATAGGATAGTTTAAATCTCAAATTATAGTAGGTAGGGTAGGTAGGGTAGGTAGGGTAGGTAGGGTAGGTAGGGTAGGTAGGGTAGGTAGGGTAGGTAGGGTAGGTAGGGTAGGTAGGGTAGGTAGGGTAGGTAGGGTAGGTAGGGTAGGTAGGGTAGGTAGGGTAGGTAGGGTAGGTAGGGTAGGTAGGGTAGGTAGGGTAGGTAGGGTAGGTAGGGTAGGTAGGGTAGGTAGGGTAGGTAGGGTAGGTAGGGTAGGTAGGGTAGGTAGGGTAGGTAGGGTAGGTAGGGTAGGTAGGGTAGGTAGGGTAGGTAGGGTAGGTAGGGTAGGTAGGGTAGGTAGGGTAGGTAGGGTAGGTAGGGTAGGTAGGGTAGGTAGGGTAGGTAGGGTAGGTAGGGTAGTAGCCAGTTGACGGGAGCGAAGCCGCGTGGGTCAGCTAGTACTAATATATAAAGCTGAAGAGTTTGTTTGTTTGCTAGAACGCGCTGATCTCAGGAACTACTGGTCCGATTTGAAAAATTCTTTCAGTGTTAGCCTTCCTCGATAAATGGGCTATCCATTTATCGAGGAAGGCTATAGGCTAAATATCATCACGCTAAGACCAATAGGAGCGGAGCAGTAATGAAAATTGTGATGCAAACGAAGTTGCGTGGGTCAACTAGTGATACATATGTTTGTTCGGTTTCGCCAACTGATTTTTTCTCATGATATAGTCGCTAGACTTACGTCTAAGTTGCATTTACTCCAAATGAGTTCTGTGCAAGGATTGTTCTGTCTTTCAACAGAACTTTAACCGAATGGGATTTCGCACCTGCATGTTCATGATTTCGTATTGAATTAATTAGTTTAGACAAACAGTACGCACATGTACTGAGTAATTGCGTTCTGTAGTGTTTGACTTTGCAAATTCGCTCTCGACTATTTGGTCTTGCCTTGGCAGTTTCAGACGTTTGCTTCAGGCCTATACACGGGATTTACCTACTTAAGATAAATATGATGAAATAATCAAAATTATAAATAACAGTTTTGAGTACCTTTTGACAGAAATTTCAGTGAAATAAAAACCTTGACTTTAATTTTAAACACAGGTTTTAACCTAGTTCAGGCAAATCAGCAACTGTGTTCTGTAAAAAAAAGTTTTATAAATAAACGGTATTATTATTATTATGAATTATAGAGATCTCTTTCAGAAATCAGAATCAGAAGGTCTCACTCGTACAAGTTTTTTTTATTATTATTAATAGGCATACGTTTACATCTCACCTGATGGTAAGCGATGACGCGGTCCTTCGACCGCATCATCGTGTAGCACGCTTACCTAGAAGTAACCTATTCATTCTTGTCTTAAAGACTCCCAAGTTGTAGCTATCAGAAAACACAGACTCTGGCAGGGAATTCCACTTTAGCTTAACTGACATTGATGATAATTATGCATTAAAATAAAAGTACAATAATATTCTTAATGTTCCTCGAACCAACTCCACAACACACTCATAATTTAGCATGCATTGCGAACAGCAAACACAAGAAACACAACACACACAGAAGCCGCGAGTACACATCTACAAAGCACACAGTACACATGTACAGGGGCCCCTGTTCACAGCGGGGCCCCGGGTCTCGGCGGAGGCAAGTTTGCAGCCCCGCCTCGCAAGTTGCCAGGCGATGCATTAATTAATTTATTATTAATACAAGCTCTAAAGGGTAAATAGAGAGTTTTGGAAGTTTTTTATGTGTGCAGTGTCTTTTGTAAGCGAGTACTGTTGGTTGCATTTAGTAAGAGGAACTAAGAATGTGAAGTCAAGGAGAGCTACTGATCCATTTCGGTATTGTATCAATTAATAAGAATGATGTCATTCCGACTTTTGGTTTTGGTTTTTCCAGCATAAGTCCAATTTTTTTTTTTTTTAGTATTGGTAGTCACGCGTTTGACCACTATCTCACCTGATGGAAAGTGATGATGTGGTCGAAGATGGAGCACGCTTGCCTAGAAGTAACCTATTCACTCTTGACTTAAAGACTCCCAGGTTGTAGCTATCAGGAAACACAGACTTCGGCAGGGAATTTCACTCTTAAGCTGTACGCACTATGAATGTGTTCCTATGAACTGGAAAATATTAGCTTCTTAAGAAAAAAAAAATATCGTTACTTACCCTAAACAAACCTAAATGAAACGAAGGTGACTTTTAAATATCATGGCGTTCACCACCTGAACTAAGAAACAACAAAATCTCCTAAATTCCAATTAAACCTATTCAAAGCACTCTGCCACCCCTCCTAAGGGCCGCAGCGTGATGATATAAATAAAAGCAGCGATTAACACACGTTGTCCATTCCGTGACATGTCCAAATTAGGTCGAGGATACAATTTAAACTTGTACCGAGGGCCCGTAGATTAAGACCGAGGGTCATAGCTCATTATTAGAGAACATTTCACTACCGGGACTTCATTTTGGGAAGGATGTTCACTAGGTGATTGTCAAAAAACTGCGTTACTATTCAAACACCAACCTTATAGCAGAAAAGCTAAAGTATGTTTTCGATTGCAAAAAGCTCCGAGGTGAGATTCCAAACACTGGAACCAGATGCTTGTTGAAAATCAACCCTTTCAATTCAAAATTAAACCTTAGAACCGAAAAGCTAAATTTGGTTTTCCATTGCACTGGTCCGAGGTACGGTTCCACAGCATTGACCAAGTTCATCAGTTGCATGTAGCGACCCCAGTAAAATGTGTCAAGGGACAGAAAGATGGCCGATAAGTTACTTACTTAGCTCTTGTAATGTATGCAAGCTATTGTTAAGCTGTGTTAAGTTCTACTTGTCAACGGAAGTGTTTGTGGTAGGGATTGTAGAAGTAGGTACTTAGGCTTTAATACAAAGGGTCGCTAGCACTTGTAAAATTACATTTGAACAGGGCAACTGAACGAGATTTTGGTTTGTTTGTAAGAAGTTTAGAATAATGAAAACACGGGAGACAGTCCATGCCTTGCAGTAATTCATTTTAGAGCTTTTGAATTACAATCAATAAAGACGGCTGCAGAAATAAAATTGCCTATTCCCAAAAGGAGGTAGCCAACAGAAAGTGAAACTTAAAAACAATTCGATATCATAGTGCTGAAAAGACATGTAATACAGAACTGAATCTCCAAAAAAAAAAAAAGGATAGAATGTAACGATGCTATTTACAAAGCAATAGCGAAATAGCAATCAATCGAATAATTACAAAGTACAAAATAACCTCGGAAGAAAGAAAAGAAAATTAATTTCGGAAGTCGGTGTTTTTGGTTACTTTTTCGTTTTTGACACCGACTTCCGAAATTAACGTTCTTTTCTTTCTTCCGAGGTTATTTTGTAGTGTTTTTTTTTTTGGAAGTCGGTTGCATTTTTTGTAAAAAAGTTTTTTATTTCTCACTTTTTAGTGGTACCTAGGTACCTGCGTACCCATTAACAGCGTACCGGCGCAATGTTATGTTAAGAAAATGTGGTGTAAACACTAAAAAAACATGCAATTTTAGCAATCCCATTTGCTATCATTTATTGAAGACTTCCATCCGTTCCCTACCTCGTTCTTCGTCAGACCTTCACCAAATTGAAAATACTCTTCTAAACAAATAAAGAATCATCCAAATCGGCTGACAATTGGCGAAAATATCGCTGAATAAACATATTTCATGGGATCACATCATCAGATCCTAATTTATACCTTCCATCATCAGCTCAGCAACATGAGATGATGATTACCAGGCACAAATATGTGAATTGCGTCAGAAATCTTATGAAAAACATTGTATGTGCCTATAAAATTAGAGGGTTGCCCTCGATTTTTATGGGATCCCATAATCAGATTCTGACTTGGTGACAATGGGACCAATCGAGAAGTACGCCCTTTCAGATGAAACAAGAATTTTTCAAATCGGTTCATAAATGACGGAGTTATGAGGTAACAAACGTAAAAAAAAATACAACCGAATTGAGAACCTCCTCCTTTTTTTGAAGTCGGTCAAAAACAAGATAAAAATAAACCTTGAAACATCCTGCAATCCGGGACCAACCACCGAAGCTGAGCTCATTTTCCAGCAGATTCCCAAAGACGAATAAAACTAATTAGAATAAACTACCCTCTGTGACTACGGACAACTTTGATAATAAGAGATTATTTTCGGGATACCTTCAAATATCCTCAGAAATTTTCTTCGCTACATTTTTCTACTAATACAATCAGAAATAGCTGAAGAAAACAATAAACTCATCAATTATCTTCCTGAATAACAAGATTCTTTACAAAAACAAAGAAAGGAATTTCGTTATACAAGGGAGACAAGGCTTTAAAGTCTAAGGATTTCCATAAAAAAACACGCTTAGAATAAAAAGCTATCGAGTCTAGAGACAAGACAGCATCTATATTTTCTCTAAACCACGCTCCAGTGAAACATGTTCAAATAATGGCTTATCGGGAGGACGCAGCACGTTTTATTTCGAACATATCAACATCAATATCGACTCCGCGTCAATACCGCTCGGCTCAAACCCAATTTCTCTCACTACATATTACATTACCTGTCAAAACATGTACAAACAACGCGCCCCGTGCAGTAACGTGTTGTGAATTGAACACAACTATCTTGTTTTACCACTTTAGCGGTTATAACATTTAAATTGTAGTATGGTGGTCATGGGAAGCAAAAAAAAAATGGGAAAAAATAGCTATAATCTCCTTTAGAGAACTAATCTTAACTCTGAATCTTTAGTTACCGAACATGTTATGAATTTTGATGGTAAACCCTTAAAATTGGTACCCAAAATACAGGCTTGCCTAGTTTGGGGCCAATGTAAATAATGTGTTTGGTAATAAACGTTTATTTATTGAAATTATGTGGAAACTGATGGTCTGCCAACCGTAACCTCATCTTTATTCAATCAACAGTCCAAATCCAAACCAACCGCTTTGAACTCGAAAAATAAACACCATTTATTCGACAAAAAAGCAAAATAAACAGAAACGAAGAAGGGACTACATCAATATTCCTCAATTTCCACATCGGAACGTTTGAAATACGCCTCCAAGTATTTCTATCTATCATTCTCATGAACTGCGCGAAACAGGGACCGCGGGACCATCCATTACAGACAGTCTGCTGTGCACTAGAGAGCCAATCGGAAATTCAATTTCCGATATGATACGATCCGCTAAGAGATTGCTGAAATACGATAACAGCGCTCACCGATACACCGACATAAACGATATCCACTCAAGCTGATAAACAAATCTTTGATCCCGCAATTTATTAAAAGAAAAGATTGAATACAATAGGATAATTTTTAATTTATTAAAACAATACTAGCCAACGAACACAGAGTGCAAAACGTTTAGTAATAATACACTATGGAGTCCGCGTCAGACTCGCTTTCGGAAGCCCATCGGCGTTTAAATTGGACAACATTCGATAATTTACCGATGTACAATAGCGATTTTCTGGCTGAAGGCGCTTTAGCTGATCTCGAAGGTCCTGCCTTCATAGGTCTGCCACGTCTTTTCACCCCCGAATTGTTCAAACTATTTCCCGTGGAGATATTAACTGCAGACTTCATTTTGAGGTATAAGTTTTGCTGGACCCGACGTTGAACTGTTTTGCGTAAGTTGTGGGCATGCAGTTTGTTTTGCACTTCGGTAATTTGGACCGGTTCTGATTTGTTTTGAAGTTTCATTCGAGCTTCATTAGCTTCTTCCGTAAACGATTGTGGTGGCAGATGACCGTTTAATACAGCCTTCATTGCTTGCCTGAAATTTCAATGACCAATAGTATTGTTTTCCTGTAGTAAGATGTATTTATACCTAGTCTGACAACAACGTTCATGGAACGGTCACACAGTGCCTCGTAATGAAGACCGTGTGATCAAACCAGTCTTGGCTATTACAGAAGGCAAAAGGGGCATAGGAAGTCCTCCGACCTGGACAATGACAATCCATAATGATAATATTATATAATATGTTGAATCGTCAACATACGAGTACATATCATTATGGATAAGCCCATGAGGGCTTACTTAACGCTAAACGTGTCGCAAAGCCGCCAAGTGTGGCGTTAAGGTATCAGAAAAGACTGACCCGACATTGGAAAAAAGCCAAGGGATTGATTGAATGATTTCTCACCTGACTTCATCAGCAGAATTAAAATCCAATGCTTTTAAATCATTCATGTTGTGTGAATTTCGTTCGGCAGTATTTTCTGCTCTTGACGTTGTAGGCTCTTCATCTCTTAGGTTGGCAGCTTCATCTCCAGAACCTGGTACCGAACCTTCGCTATTGGATTTATCCATTCAGCTATTTTTACATATATATAAAATATAAAAATAAAATGACCGTGTTCAAGAAATAACTGTCATCGTGACATTACGTTACTTTTGGTATCGTTTGGTATAAAATGAAATGTTAAAAAAAAAGTTTGATATTCCCTTCAAACATAATACAAAAAGCTCAGAGGTCGCATGCAACACCTTTCAAGGGACAATATAATTTGCGATTCTTTGAGAATTTAATACAAATAAGACAAAATGAGTCTCGTAACTCCCGTCTAGACGGGCAGACGAAGACAAAGAAAAATGTCGCATTCAGTATTTAATTAATCAAAATCTCACGCCATACTTAGGTATCCAAATACATAATTTAAGTGAAGTCAACGAGAAACTTGGATGAAGTAACGTACCTACAGTGGAACGTTTCATTGCGGCAGGTTACGACACACTGGGGAACAATGGTTAATAAGCTTTATAATTTAACGCAAATTCACCCCGCCTTGGAACAACACGAAGACTTATTAGTGGCGGAAATTCTGCAGTGCGAAATTAGCCGAAGGTTTACGACAGTGAACGACCGAGGAACGCCGGAGGACCCGCTCGACCGGAATCCTTGGTATTGACTTGAATCTTTGTACAAGTCTGAACTGAAATGAAGTGTCAATTTTCAAAGAAATTAAAATAGCTTTCTTCGTGTCCAAAAATCTGGCGAAGAAATAGATTGGAATATTTGATATTGAACGGACAAAAGAACTGTGAGCAAGCCGCGGGCGAATGGGTTCAGTACTTGCTAGTAGCTCATTGGAGTATTTTCTCATGAAACAGTGTCCGGCCCGCATCTGTGCCGACCATTCTCATAATGGAATGGCCTGTTTATCCGGACCGGAGTTTTCTTCGCGGTTAATAGTTTTGAAATAAAAACTGAGAAAGTTTATATTTTTTGTCTTTGCATTTGTTTTTTTATGGCCACGTAATCGATACTGTAGACGTTTTGTTGAAGTGCTACATGTACACGATCGCATGATTTCTGAGATAATTATTAAACGCCAAATATAACCAACATTAGAATTATCTAGTTCTCACTCTCACGCCTACCGTTGAGTAATTTACGATAAGCCTTAGCAAATCACGAATATTGCTAACAATAAAACCTATATATAAACACCAGATGTAGCACAGAGACCGTAACATTACCTACCGAGCTAGACTTCACAAAGAAACCCTTTTATAAAGCACGTGCGACACAAACTAAAAATCTCAGCTCCAATCCTTTCCCGGTTTAATCCAGTAGGTACTTTCCAATTTTTCCTCTGCTACGATGTCACCACTCTAATACGTCACGAGGATTTATCACACTCTTTACTTCTGTATCGTACGTAAGTAAGAACCGATAAATTTCCCGGCTCCAATCACCTACTGCACTTAGCCAAGACACGGGAATTCACAGGGTCCATAAAATGTTGCAGGCTTTATTAGAAGAAGAGCAATAAACTGAGATTTAGTGAGATGTAATGATGTTACTGGGTGAGTGTTTATGAGGAATTCAAGTGGGCAGTTGTACAGGGCAAGTGTTTGGTTCTTTTCTGTAAATGTTTGTATTGTTTTCAGATTTTTGATTAAGATTGCGATGGCGTTCCCTGAAAATAAACGATGCAACAAACTCGAATGCCATGGTATTTCAACAAGAATTATATCAGCTTAGCAATTGCTATTTAAAATTAATTTCTTTTTAATCGTATTTTACATTGCACTTCCTTATATTTTTAACTTAATTCGTATCTTTAGTTTACACCTTTCCGTGCAATAGTTGTATAATTAATATTGTGATTTTCTGTAAGTGTTGCAGCACTAGAATATTTCTTTTAATAATGCTTGTTAGCTTTACTGTGTATGCAATGTTGACGACCCTAATAAATAAATATTCCCATATCATAATTTCAGCTAAGCTAAGCTAAGACGACCCACTCACTGATCCAGCTGACAGACATTTACTGCTAAACAGTAGCTTTTCTCAAGCATCGCCACAAAGTCAGTCCTGTGCTTCTTGTATCCTACTTTCCCGTAACTTCACTAGGTCATCGGTCTACGATACGGGAGCACTTGTAACAAAGAATTAACAGTCAAAAAAGAAACCTAAATTTAAATCGGTTCTTCCGTTTAGTAGATACAATGACACAGCCAGGCGCACAGAAAAACACGTCAAACTTATAAAACCTCTCTTAACACAACAAACTAACAAATAAACGAGACCACAAGCCTGGCTTCTTGTTAGTAGTTTCTTCATATGCAGACGTCTGCTTAAGTGTAGCGTCTAAAAAAGCTTGCTTGGCCTTGACCGCTATTCCATATAGCGTGGTTTCCAGTTTTCTAGGTCTAACTTAAAGGGTTTCTATTTACATTTTTAGCTTAAGAATAAAATACTGTAGGAAACTTTTCTGCCGTTCTTCAAAGAACTTTTTCTCGTTCAAACAAGAAAATAGTTATATTCTTTAGTTTGTCGAAGGTAATCTCTGGATAGAAAATAATTTTAGTAATTGGATTAGTACTTTAATCCAATTACGAAAATTATTTTTTATTCACTCTTGACTTAAAGATTCTGAGGTTGCTCAAATCAGGAAACAAAGACTCTTTAAAGGAATTCCACGCTTTAGTTGTCATCATCATCACATCAGCCGAAAATCGTCCACTGCTGGACATAGGCCTCCCACAAGTGTCGCCACAACAACCAGTCCCGTGCGCCTCGCATCCATCAGCTACCCGCGACCCTCACCAGGTCATCGGTCCACCTTGTGCGAGGCCTTCCAACGTTGCAACACTTTAGCTGTACGCACAATGAATGTGTTCCCAAAATGCTTTGTGCGTGTGGATGGGATATCCACCATTTACCGGAGGCGGATCGCTGTTCGTCTGTCGCACACTCTCCAAAGTGCAACCGACAGAACACGGTTTATATTTTTAACCGACTTCAAAAAAAGGAGGATGTTCTCAATACCGCTGCATTTTTTTATGTTTGTTACCTCATAACTCCGTCATTAATAAACCGATTTGAAAAATTATTGTTTTATCTTAAAGGGTATAATTCCCGATTGGTCCCATTGTCACCAAGTCAGAAACTGATGATGGGATCCCATGAAAATCGAGGGAAACCCCCAAATTTTATTGGCACATACAATGTTTTTCAACAACGCAATTCCGATATTTGTGCTTGATAATCATCATCTCATGTTGATGTTGCTGAGCTGATGATGGAAGGTATAAGCCAGGATCTGATGATGGGATCCCATGAAAAATGTTTGTTCAGCAATATTTTCGCCAATTGTCAGCCGATTTGGGTGATTCTTTTTTTGTTTGGAAGAGTAGTTTCCTGGACTGGTGGTTCCATTTCAATTTGGTGAAGATCTGACGAAGAATTTCGGAGGTAGGCAACGGAACTCTTCAATAAATGATAGCAAATGGATCGGGATTGCTGAAATCGCTTCCAAAGAACTATAATTTCGGAAGTCACTGTTTTTGGTTATTTTTTCGTTTTTTGACACCGACTTCCGAAATTAAAGATCTTTTCTATCTTCCGAAGTAATTTGGTCTTTGTAGTGTTTTGTTAGAAGTCAGTTGTATTTTTTGTAAAAAAGGATTAAAATATCCTAACTTTTTAAACTCCTTTAATGACACTTAAGTCCCTATCACAACACGTAAATTAACATACAACTTTTTCCGTGATCTCATGTTAAGAGGAAGTCTGACAATGTAAGAACAAAGCACCGTAGCTATAGCTTTTATTCGTACTGCGCCAGTTGTAATAGGCCACTTAAACAAACGGGTTCCATCGACTTCCGAGCGATGAGATAGCTATAAGAAAGTACTGTGTATTATTGCTTTACAAAGTAGTTGAGTGCCCTTTCAATCGGTTTTCCTGTCTCTCTTTTTTACATTTGTCGTTTAAGAGGATATGCTTGCAGATAAACTTTGTATGGAAAAGGTCATAACTCGAGGTTTGGCTCTCGACTGTTTTCTCTTCCAATATTAGACCGATTTTAGAGATAATTCACAAACTAAATACGAAGGATATATACTGTGTCCCTATGTTTTCCTTTTTGATGATTTATTAACCGTATAAGCACTAGAACCCTCATAAAATGCTCAAAACTGTCGGATAAACCGCTGTCAACAGAGCCCTAGTGTACAAATTTGGCAACTATTAATCAAAAAAAGAAAACATAGGGCCACAGCATATATCTTTTTTATTCAGTTTGTGAAATATATCTTAATCAGTCCAATATTAGAGGAGAAAACAGTAGAGAGCCAAACCACGATTTATGACTTTTTCCATACATTTTTTGAAACAGTATCATCTAATAGCCACGTCAGTGTGCGACTGAAAATGCTGGCTGCAATTTGTTCCTTATGAAAATGGTATCAAATGTAGCTCATAAAGCGTTCTTCGCCCGCGTGAATGTCGAAATTATACTAGACCGAGATTTTAAATTCCCTATGTCCTATCCACGACAAAGTCTACCCGTGTGCTAAATTTCATGCAAATCCTTTTAGCCAGCCAGACATAAATATTTATAATATTACAAGTCTCATGAATTAATGATTTGCAGATACAGAAATAGGTAACTCAATATGCAGCTGATTTACTCTTTTCACAAATACACAGTTGGTAGAAAACGAGCAGTTACATTGGAACTGATATAAAGTATTCCGAAAAACAAAAGAAAAACTTAAACCGCTTCAACCAATACATTTCACGAGCTTCCAACTATCCGCGCACTCTTCAAACTCACAATTTCGAAGAGTGAACTAAAGAACTCTAAAGTGGCTTAACCACAAACGAAACAAATACTTTTTCTTTTCTCCAACTGCATTTTTATCAAAGAAATATATATAAAAGAAAAGGCTTCAATATCTGACATATAAAACCAATAATATAGAACGCGAACAAAGTTGTCTTTCTGTTCCGCTAGGGCTCAGATGTTGGAGAAAATTGACCCTCACCGGTTGTCTGACCAGCAGATTTATAGACCAAAGATTATACAATACAGAAGTCTTTGAAGTGTTCCTGTATGGACGTTTGGTCACATAGACGATTGGGATACAAGGAATTGAAATAAGGACATGATTTTCCTCCAAAATTGCGACTTCTATGAAAACGGTATTAAATAATGATTCTCAGTATTGCTTTTCATAAGGGTAAGGTGGTAGGATATTTTTAACTTTTTTTATGTACAGTAACAGGACGTTATGCTACAAAGCTATTTCTACCAGAATATATTCTCTACATATCGATATGCAACATTATTATGACACAGCACAGCTTAATATGAGAAAGGAGGAGAATTCGGAAAATGTATGATAGGTTCACGTGTACAAAGTATCATCAGGCTTAACACGAAATGTTACTCATGGACAAGAAAACATCATTGATTTAATTCTGGGGAAATTAGAAGTATGTTCACGAAAACTTGTACTGTATAGAGATATTAGGACTTCGCCCGCGACTTCATCCACGCTGCAATTTTCGTAAGGGGACCTAATTTTTGTCTTAACAAATTATATATTAAAACTTTCCCCGAGAACCACTCTATTCATTGATGAAAACTGCATGAAAATCGGTGCAGCAGTTTTCGAGTTTATCGCGAACAGACAGACAGACGCGACGAAGGACTTTGTTTTATAATATGTATAGTGATAGTGATAATTGGGTTTCAGTAGCCACCTATCCGATGCACTGATACATGGCTCTACCCTGAGTGCCAGACTACTTCTATACCGGATAAATACGCGTCAAAAGGCAAAGTAATTATTATGTAAAACACCTTTAAATTCCTGCTCCATTAAGCGAGTACAGCTGTCAGCACATTGACACTACCCTACACGTGTCGGATTACTCGCCGTTCTCTAATAATGTATTGAGTTCAAGGGTCAGCCATTATGAACTGGAACCCTTTGACCAAGTACGCTCGTACCTTTTCATTTCACTGCCTCTTTAAAGGTATGAGAAACTTGTTTAATACTGTGTAGTATGTTTTAACGGACTTTAATATATTGTAGCTTAAAGAAATAATGTGGAGCTTTTAAAGATTTTAAGCAGTTTTTGCTTTGCAATAAGTCGTCTTATAAAATCGTAGAACATTTTAGAAGACAAGCAATTAAAAGTTTTTCTTGCTACAGGTTAAGGAATAAAACTCACCGGACGCTTGAGGAAGGAGATCGACAGCGGCAAAGGTGGAGAGACGATCTGATCATGTTTGCGAGGCAAACTTGGCAAAGATCGCCTCTAAGACAAAGAGGGTTAGAAGGAGACAGGGGATGCCTTTGCCCAGCAATGAGACAAAATTATTGCCTGTTTGCATTATGCTGTGCGATTTCCGTTTTGCGCGAATGTGAACGTATCCCAACTTTCATAAAATTTTACTGTTTTTTTCTTGGCGCAAATAAACTCTTTTTCTTTCTTTTCTGTTTACCAGACACAAATCTAGACTACGGGTTCAGAATTACCAGATGGAAAAGCCCAAAATCGCCCGACCCTGGAACTAACCCTTTTTATATGGATGGGAAATCATCAAATGACTCCTCCCGCTCTAGGCGGAGCAGAAGAGAGTGTCAGACTTAAACAGGAAACTAACCCTGGACTTAACAGCCTATCTTTTCTTCTTCGTCGTTCCCTGACTGCAGAGGATCGCGACTACATACCACAAGTCTCTAAGCCATACGGTCTTCTGCAGTGTGAACCGCTCTGTACATGCTGCCTTCGACAGCCTTCTTTATTCATCAGCCTTGTGTACTTTTTCTCTCTCGCGACTTTTATCTAAAACACCAGCATTTGCCCGCGGCTTCGTACGCGCCTAACCCGTTTTTTCCCGTTTCCGCGGCAAATAATTAAGATAAAACTATCCTATCTTTTAAGTTGGATCAAACAACAGATAGTTATGCAGATTGACCAAAATCGGTTCAGTACCTAGTTTCAGAGTTTATCTCGAACAAACATCGTGACACGAGATTTTTATAAGTATATAGATTTAAAGTACTATCAACTATTTGTTATCGACTAGAACCTCATATTTATTCATTTCAGTTATCTACACAGTTCCACTCAGCCATTAGGCTCAAGGGACCCATTCTTTTCCATCTTCCTCTTGCTACACTTTTGTCTTCACGATTAGATCGTTTTGTCTCTAATCGTGAACCACAAGACGTTTTGTTCGTTTCCAGTAATTTATAAAAAGCTTTGTGCTTGTTTTCACTAGTACTAAGCGAGTTTTTAATGAATCTATACTAATATATAAAGCTGAAGAGTTTGTTCGTTTGCTCGAACGCGCTAATCTCGGGAACGACTGGTCCGATTTGAAAAATTCTTTCAGTGTCAGATAGCCCATTTATCGAGAAAGGCTTTAGGCTATATATTATCACGCTAAGACCAATAGGAGCGGAGCAGACGAAGTTGCGCGAGTCAACTAGTGCCTGAATATAATTGCAGTGCTGAATTTTCGACACACAACGCTAAACCGAGCTTTAATAATCCAACAGAGTGGTTTTATTTAAAACGAGTTTGTTTTTTAATAATTACAGATTGTTTTATTTTGGTTAATAATTACAGATTGTTTTCTTTTGGTTAATAATTACAGATTGTTTTATTTTGTGACCAATTATTAACTAACTTTTGCCAGCGATTTCGAGACGAATTATACATATAAACTATCCTCTTGGATCGATCTGTCTATTGATGAAAACCGCATTAGCCGTTGCATAATGTAAAAGAAATCATACAGACGGAAAGCTACTTTACTTTATACAATGTAAAGATAGTTATTTATTTAACCGCTGTTCAAGCTAAATCTTGATGAGTGAAAACGGGTAAAAAATAATGTGGTTTTTTTTTATGAGCCTCAATTGTATAATGTAAGGCTCAACAATGAGTTTTATTGCGTATAGATTCCATTCTAGATAACGTCTAGCTTGTTAATTTATTAATTACATTTTTGTTAATCTGAATCTAGTTAGCGTCCATTGCGATAGGATCTTTGAAACTAATTAACAATACATACTATAATTAATATTTTTGCTTTACTTTCCAGTAATAATTCTTTACAGTAACAAAACGTCTCTCACATTAGTCACATTCTTCCAAAACACAAAGCAAATTCAAAGACCAAACA
Organism: Lacanobia oleracea; assembly: GCA_950371165.1. NCBI lineage: Eukaryota > Metazoa > Arthropoda > Insecta > Lepidoptera > Noctuidae > Lacanobia > Lacanobia oleracea. Next base: position 16,403,424 of record OX493396.1, read on the forward strand.
AAATTCTCCAATGAAAAGAATAAGTCCAAACCAACACCCAAATCGTTAATACAAAATTGATTTTAAAATAAGAAGCCCAAAGTTTAAAATCCAATAAAAGCGGATGGTTATCAGATCTAAAAGGGGAACCAAGACTCCATCTTCTTATTTACTTTGGAGACAAAAGATAAAAGCGTTCGTCCAAGGGATTTACACAATGGTTGTTTGAACCCCGCAAAGATACTCGAAGCATTGGAAATATTAAAATCTGCATCTAGATTTTTCTTGGGTTCTTGTTACGTAAAGCTGGGATGTAAGAAAATGTCTGCCTTGCCAATGATGCGGAAATCTTTGGAAGTCTTTTGTGAAAAAACTACGCTGCTTTCAGAACTATTGTAGAAAGAATATAACAGACTGACATGAACGAAATTAAAGAATATTTATAGAAGACAAGCTTGAAAGGAAGAAATAAAAAGCGTTCATTTCCGCCAAGCATTGACGCATACCAAAAAAAAATGTATAAAAGTTGGGAAGATATATGCGTCACATTCGCGCAAAATGGCCATCGCTCAGTATAATGCTGGGACTACTGTGCGAGACAGAGCCACAGCGCTGGTTTTCAGCGACAGCCGGATTCTGCCAGTGGATTCGTCCACGTGAAAGTCAAAAATTATTCCAAAGGAACATACTTCTTGGATGGAAAATCCTATTTTAGATCATCGTCTCACCATATTTCAAGTTCTTCCAAATCCGTTCAGACGGTTAGTAAGACGTGAAGAGGAAACAAATAGACCGTTAAACACAGGTACTTTTGCATTAATAATATTAAGAATTGAGCCAAATAAACATGTTACTGTCACAAGACACAGAAAAGCAGATAGAACAAACAAATCAAAAGTTTCGAACGGTATTATATCCACAGTAACAGACACCGGTAATCCGATATAATTAGCCGTACCTACCATTAAACTTTCCGAATTACGCCCGTCCAAGTTTCGACGTAAAAACTTCACCATTGTTAACTGTGAACTAATTGAGACACCGTGTCCGCGACTTGATCAAATTATAGCTACCAGAGGTGTTTCAGTAGCTTTAACAATTATTATCGGTGCTACTAACCGTTTTATGGAGCGCGCAGATAGTTAAATAAGTGCTATTGAAACTACTCTTTACAAGGCAGATTCGTTGAGTTTATGAACGGTAATAACTGGTACGAGACAATGGGACTTTCTAATTATTCATTTCTATTGGATGGTAGGAAGTAATCTCAAGCTTGTTTCAGAACCAACTCTTCCCACAGCTATAAGTTTCTAATTAAATTGCAGGCAATATGCTTATTAGCATATTGCCTGCAATTTAATTAGAAACTTGGACCTTATTTAATTTTGACCTTGTTCGTTTCTACATGAATGCTGTTTTCTGTCTTCAAAAATTATTCAAGTAGTTTACCTTTAGCACTTTTCTACCCAACGACGAACTTGTTCAGAGCAACTTTAAACACCGGTTGTCTTATATTCACAGCCTCAAACAACCCAAATCACATCGATACGATCAAAGAACATTCACCCCTCACCACACATTCATACAACATCGCATTTCAATTTAAAATTCATCCCATTGGATTTAAAATCGTTCAAAAAATCCATTGAAATCGCAGTCTTTAACATATAGACGCCACAATGGTTGTGGCCTCAAATCCAATGACAAGTTTCTATGAGAATCGTTTAAATCATATCGCACAATAGATTGGGGAATGCATTCAAAAGCCAACAGGAGCCAGAATGCGGTATGGAATAAATGGCATTTTGGTATCATCTGTTGTACTGAAGCGTTTATCAATATTGGATTATAATTTAACCTTATTGTGATGTCGACTTGGATTGTAGAGGTGGCACTGGAATGCGGATCTTTTACTTGGCTAAAAGATGAATAGAACAAACAAGACAGGCAGACCGATCTCTAATCAATTAAGAGAGACCGATGTTGTTCAGCCTGAACATTGGTTTTTCGTAATAAAATAATTCGCAACCAGATAACACTAACTACGGGTCCAATTGTATAACTATTCAGGTATCCACTCAAAAAGACACAAATATTTTAATCAAACTTGTTCCAGTCGTTTATGAAAAGCTCAGTGACATCCACACATGCAAAAGAATTATACAGATAATCTAAATATAGGCAGTAGTATTATGAGTGATTTACACATCTAATCTCCCAACAAAACTTTTGAATAAGCTACTCATAATTTATACACACAAGAAAACGTGAAGAAAGCATTCGACCTCTCAAGCTAAAGTGGGGCAAGATGAATAGGATCTCAAGTTTAGTACGGCGGCGGTACTCAGAAATGATGTGATTTCGGTTGGCGTGAAGTTGAAGCAGTTTATTTTGATATGTGTACCTGAGAGCACTTGAACGAAGAAATTGAGGCAAAGAGAGGTCGGGATGATGGACCATTTCTGTATTGTGAGGGAAAGATGCTGTTAAAAGTTTTAGGGTGAAGGATTGAAAAGGTTTGTGCCATTAATAATTTTCAACTGTTAAAAGGAGCTGACCCAAATCAAGCTACTTTCCTAAGTACCATGTTACGTAGTTGACTTTATTTTTCTAAGTAAACTAAAAAAGGTTCGGTGGCTAGGACAAGAGTAAACCCTGAATTTATCTATTCTGTCAAAAAACATAACGATTCACCAAACAAAAACATTTAGCGAAATAAAATTTTCACGACCTCAAATGGACATCATGAATAACGCGAAAACAATTTACGTTTCCCTAAAAGAGGAAAAAATTAAGACAAATGTAAGAAGAGAGTCCAACAAATAAACAATAAGGAACTAGTTAATAGCAATAGAACCTTAAGGGAGTGTCCAGTTCAAAGCAACTAAATGGTTTTGTGCTGAAACAATTCAATGGCCACCTGGGTCCCGGCGGGGCAAAAGGGACAACAACTAATACAGTTAGAATAGAATTACATCGACGATCTGTTATATGACGGATAAAGTAGTGTCGTAGTGGATAGCGTTTGTAGAATATTGGGACTTTTCTCAAAATGTAAGAAGAATAGATATTAAAAACCTGCTTATCCTGATATGATAGACAAATGTTTCTCGAGAATTCCACCATCGAATACATGATCACTTACCATTAGGTGATGTAGTTGTCAAACTAAAAAAGAAAATTCTTAAGAGCAGAATGCAGAAGATAGGCTTAAATTAACTATGGAAGTAATCTGTACTAATCTACACTAATATTATTAAGAGGTAAAGTTTGTGAGTTTGTGAGGTTGTAGGGGGTAATCTCTGTGCCTGCCGGGGTGCGGAATCCGTTCGAGAGAGGCACCGTAGTCCTGGAATGCAAAGGGCACTAGGAGGAACACGGATGGTTTTTAGACAGTAAGAGTCTGACACTCCCTCCTGATCCCTCCTAATCTCTGGATCTACTGAACCGATTTTGGAATGGAAAGCCATAGCCATATTAACCCGAAAAATTTCGCTCAATGAAGTGGGCACGGGTCAGCTACTGATTAATATAACAGTCCAAATCCTACTGTAAAATTAACCATGTCAAAATCTAGATGTTTGAATGAAGATGTCTATTAATCTATCACGACCCAACGGCTTTACGGATTCGGATGTCACTTGGCACATGAGTAGAACATGGTTAGCACATGGTTTTGGATAAGAAACGACAAAGGATATTCAACATTCCCGCGGCCGAAGCCACTGACAAAAGCTGATTTTGCAAAAGTAATACCTACTTAGAAATCTTCGATCCTTCGTCAAATAAATTAAACATTAATGTTCTCAGCACCGATAAGTCTGCAACAGACAGTAGATGATGCTTAATTATTATCGACAAAGCCCCAGGATATTACTATCAATCAATTTGTCTGCTCGCTAATACTCTGCAATCTCCCAGTTTACTAAACAATTTTCACTCATTTTCCTTCGACAAAGAGTCCTTTCCTTTTCCTTGCCACTACATATTTTCTCTCGAAATATTCAAAGATCCTTTCCTAGAATTTATCTCATTTGAGAAACTTACAGCTGTACTAACCATCTATATGGATAATCGCACAGTCATTTCCGTCTATGGGTATGTTTACTGCTACTAAATCCGCTTTTCCTTGTATTTCGATTTGGGGAATACAGGCCGTCATGAAATGCTAAAATGCTGTAGTTCATACATTATTATTTGCTGTATCGTCGTTGAATATTATTTTCCGATTTTGGTTTGATGGGTCAAAACATCTGTATTTATGTGTCGGTTAGCTCCAAAAGCGAGCACTTATTTCCAGTGACCATGACATTGGTCTAAAATTAAAGCAAGCCAAAAGCATTTATCTCCTATTAGTGACCGGTTAATTATATATTAAAACCTTCCTCGAGAACCACTCCATCTATTAAAAAAATCCGCATCAAAATCCGTTGCTTAGTTTTAAAGATCTAAGCATACATAGGGACAGACAGACAGGGGAAGCGACTTTGTTAAATACTATGTAGTGATATTACTGTAGCTACTGGCTTCCACTACTCATTTCTATAACTGACATACTTACAACCTCAAATTTACAAACAGCCCTGTTTCAAGTCCCTCAACAAACACACAATCAGAACAAAAGGGGAGTTAGTTAGCGAAACAGGTTGCACATCTAAATCGAGTGGGCAACAATAATTCATATCTGGGCACAAAGCAACCGGCTGGATTAATCTCAGAGGTCCCCTGGGCGAAAGACCAACAGACGTAGAACCCGTGGCGATTCAATTTGAATAGAAAAAACCGGTCATCATAGATAGTAATTTAGACGTGATTCCAACTGATAGTTATCTTATTTTTATTGAAAACGAAGCTTTTGTGTTTTAGTTGGAGTTCTCCAGGGTTTTGTTCGAAGAGAGGAAAGTAGATGAAAAGTTAGTCAGCCTGGAATTGATGTCTTTATGTTGAAGTCAGTCAACTACGTCGGATAGTTTTCCATTATTCCTTTACAAATTACTTGATATATATCCCTTTTCAGTGTAGATAGACAAACTTCGTATGACGTAGACTTGAAAAGGAAAAAAAACAGAGTTCTACTAGATACCGCTCGCGTCTCTATCTGCGTGTAATTAGTAGTTACTTCCCCTTGTAAATAATAGCCTTTGTGTTTTTATAAATGACTTTTAACAGGCAAAAATGGAGAGAAATTGTGAAGAAGGTCGTAACTGCCCAGAACAGTACATGACGACCACGGTCGCTCTATCAAGAGCGTACCGACAGAGAAGTGGTGTTGTTCTGATGTGTTAAAATAAAGTTTCATCATAATTCGGTTTTTGAAGAGTTACAAACATCCATCTTTACAAAGTTTCATCATCTGCCTAGCCTTTTCCCAACTATATATTAGGGTCGGCTTCCAGTCAGGCCGGATTTAGCTGAATACCAGTATTTTACGAGGAGCGGCTGCCTACCAGATATATTAACTGGGTAACACGGTACTTCATGGCAAGACTGGAGTCAGATTTACTGTCTTCTGACTATCCGTAACGACTGCCAAAGATCTACAAATGACAGCCGCGACCAACGGCTTAACGTGCTTTCCGAGGCACGGTGGAAACTCGGTATGTTACCCATCCACAGACTAACCATGGCAAGCGTTGCTTAACCTTGAAGATCGATCCGTGCTGCTGTTATTATCTAGCCACGAGCTCCTCTGATATTTACTAAGTTTCATATTTTAGTAAATATTAATTAGTTAGTAGGATAGTATTTGGAAAAAAGACCAAGGCGAAACTCTCTCGTAACAATACATGTTACTTTTATAACGACCATAAATAGGTAAATGTCGTGTTGGAAAGAATACGTTATTATCGGGTGTTGTTACTGTGTGCCATTATAAAACCAAATGTGGTAGGTCAGGGCTCAAAAGTTTTCCAGTCCACTGACCTCCTGGCACCATGTATCCCTACATGGTGACCCTGCCAGGTGTAATTAAACACACGACTTGACGTATAATACTGGTTTTTATTAGCGAACCATGCAATATATAGACTTAGACTACTTACACATACTAACATAGACATAATTCTAAGACACCCACACTACATTATAAGAAAAGTTTAGAAACTCTAAATAAAAGTGTTACGAGTCAGGACACAAAATAATACAAGTGTTACCTTTTTTTTTTTTTTTAAGGATGGGAAATCATCAAATGACTCCTTGCGCTCTGGGCGAAGCGGAAGGGAGTGTCAGACTCTTACTGACTAAAACCTATCCGTGCTCCTCCTAATGCCCTTTGCGTTCCAGGGGTTACCTACTTGGCCATTTTGGTAATGGGGTTGGCAAGTGAAAGATGATCTCAGATGGCGCCACCACTACACGAATCCTTGTCAAAGTGAGAATAACACTATTTTAATCTGTGATTGTTGTCTTTGAGATTCATTTGTATGTTTGTTTGTATATTATAGGCAGTCTGATTTCGTTTAAGGTTTATTAAATCGGATTCGCATTACCTTACATTATAGGTTATGTGATGCAGGTAAGAGGAAATAGTTTTTGACGATCTAATCAAACTGAACGTAATCATTTTCAAACATCCCTGAGTATTTACCTATCTTTTCATCAAAAACTGCTTTGTTATTGGCACTTATTACTGTGCGCTACTAGCGCCACTTTGACAGTTGTCGGCCCCATTTCTTTTTATATTGTTTACACGTGAACGTTAGGAGTTGTGGTCTAAGTATCCAATAATTTCTATAAAACTTTCTTTGATATTTCTTGTCGCTGTGACAACATGGGGTCTAGAAAGTTTGTGTAAAACTATAACAAGTTTTTTTACACTTACAAATAGAAATCAAAATAACTACAACAAAATAGGTCGAATTGCTCATAATCAACTAGAATTAACCATTTGTAGTTGGTACATCTCAAATTAATATATACCTAAAGACTTGTTTTCAAACAAAACGTCTCACCAAGTAACAGGTATGCCAACCTGTTACTAATTTTGATAGCATTATCAAATAAAGACTTTCTAGCACTCAACACGCAACAAATTACACTGAACTTATCACCGCAACAAAAGACTTCCTTGATCCGATTCTCATTCCATCAGCACATACAAATCCACGGCAGTTAAAACCACTATTTACTTAATACCGTTACCAGACGGTAGCAAAGCAAAATAAAATCTCTACGTTACCCCGTAACGGGGGAAACCCCATGGGCGGCTCTTAATTAAATACTGCCACGATTGAAACCTCGCGCCCTGAGAAATCCAATATTTCTTCAGCTTTTTTCCTCTCTAGTGCAACGTGAGTGAATGAAAGAGGGAGAACGAATGAATTGGTAAGTCAACGTAATTATAGAGTTTCTCAATTAAGGAATTTCTTTGATGAAGATATCGATGGAGAAAATGAATTGTTGCCTTTTTAATGATTATGGCAGTGCACGATATCATGCAGTCATTAAATGAGTTAAATATTTTTAAGAAACGGTCAACCTAGATAGCATAGTTAGACGACGTACCTATAACAATTTAATCCCTCTTAACCATAGCCCATTAACGTCGCTTTACTAAAATAGCGTTCAAATCTCCTTAGTGTCCTCTCACTACCCAAGCTTATTAACATGAAAACGGCAGCATTTGATGATATTATAAAGCTTTTATAAATATCTCATTTTTATTATAAAGGTGGGTCTATACTTAGGTAACCCAGCTTCATCCTAACTATCCTTTGATCCTCTCCAACAAAAACTAACAGAAACAAACTTACCATATTTTATATCGAAAAAATGTAAAGTTACTACATCATCACGCTATTACCTTCACTCCACCAGAGAAACTCGTTAGGCGTATATTTGACGAATATTTTTCGCGTATAAAAAGCTGTGTTGACTTTACTCTTATTAAAAATTCAAATACTAAGATAAAGTGGGCTTCCTACACAGAGCACGGAATCGAGACTAGTGGTGGCAAAAGAATCAATACATCTGCCTTAGAAATTTATGAATAATTCCAGTCTGACCGAATCCAGCTGAATACCAGTATTTTACATGGAGCGACTACTTATCGGACCCCCACAAAGCTATAACTGTGTAACATGATACCTGGATAGACTCTTATCATATTTTCTTGCTTTTGATACCACAGTCAAAGATGGACAAATTAATGAACTCCGCGACAAGACGGTATTACTAATATTTGCAAAACAGTCCCCCAAAACGCTCGCCCATCACCACATTCTAGTGTTTTAGCTGGAAAGAAGAAGTGGCACCACAAACTGCAGCAAAATAGTTAGAATTGGCATGGGTTATTGATTTCTATGGCTAAACATTGACTATCACTGACACGCTTGGTTTGTGAGTTTTGACTGTGTCATCTCTAACAGTGGCCACAGAGGCGTTTTGTTGTTCTGTGGACTCCAAGATGGGGCCGGTAAGTGATCCTGAGGATCATGATTGAACATTTTATATTCACTACAGGGTTCTAGAAACGGCTGAATATTATACCGACGACGTAATTATGGAGTGTTTGAGTTAATGAGTTAGGACGTTTAGTCTTATGGAGAGGTAAATGGTGTGAATTAGTTTGTGACGAGAAAGTGTGGGTACTTGGGAAATGGTAAAGGAAAGTATGGGTCTAAAGAGATTGTTTGGCATTAAAATAATATAGACAGTTAAATATAATGTCTACTTTCCGTCTAATAAGACTGAAAGTGGAATTTATAGAACTTGTCTCGTGAAACCTTAGTGAGGCATTAATTAAATACTTAAATCAAAATCGTAAAGCAAAGAGAATAAACGCGAAGAGGTGTAAAAGGGAATTTTTCAGAAATTATAAATCTTTGATAATTAAAGATTCGTCTGAGAAAGAAATTGCCCGAAATTAATGGGGGAGCGGTCTTTGAAACATTTTATTTAATAAGACTTTGTGCAGCCCTTCGTACATAATTGTAAATTAATTGCTTTCTCAGGAAAAAGGGACCTTCTAATGGCTAATTAGGTAAACGATAAATATATTTTGAACGGGAGGCCTCTCAGTTTCTTAACAGTGTACCTTTTGAGTTATAATATCGTCTTATTAATATACATCATAAGTAATTAGGTGTTTTTAAACGCCCATAACTTGTTTATAATTGATTAATTTAGACCCTATAAGACTTATTGCGTAACAGGGAACCCCTCTAAAAGACGGGTTTCTTTATCAAGGACTCTTGCGTACTTCCAATGTAGGATTACGCTGTTCAAAGTAAAAACTTTACGGTAACACTTTCGTATAAATAAGTGTCGAAACAAAAAAGAGATTGCATCTAATGAAACAGAACAAACGCTTGTCTAAACCTTTGTATTCAATGCACCGCGTAAACAACAATTAATGAAAGAATGGAGGAGCGTTGAGCCACAAGTCGTGCAAGCGAGTCTACTCCACCAGTCCAGTGTTAAACTTTAATCACCGCTTAATTAAAGGCGAGTAACTCGTACGTGACCGGTATTCAGCTCTCCACATGCTCCAATACTGTCTCAGCGGGAGATTCAAGATTGTACATCAGAAGTGGGCAATTTCGTTGTACTACCCTCATAATATGAAACATGTTTAATTTATAGCGGTTCCTTCAGGTAATATTTAAGGCTTTGTTATATAAATTTATAGTTACGAACCTAAAAACTGTTGAAAACTAAAATTCAACGTGTAATAAAGTTGCCCCCCGCTGGGCGCCAAAAAGGTGTGGTCTGCGAATGAATTCCACTAAGTCCGGTGAAGAACTTTAATCACTGCTTAATTAAACTAGAGTCTTAAAGGGGGAACGTGACCGCCCCTCTGTAGTGTACATGTTTAAGATAGGTAGGTACTCTCTCAGCAAGAGCTTCAAGAATGCACTACAGCACTTACAAGTGGGAAGTTAAGTTGGAACACTTTACGAGTGTATTTACATAGTAAGGTGCCTTAAATTAATTTGTATACTTTGCACTGAGCATGGAATGAATAGTTTATAAATTTTTTTCTTATATAAAAGGAGCTTTGTATATTCCCACACATCGTTAAAGCTTACTAACAAATTCAATTTCAAGACCTCAGAAGCCTCATAAAGGTAAGAAATTCGAGAAGAAAAATAAGTCCAACAGCTCATACCATTTCAAATAAAACGGCATTTGCCATAACGACCTTGCGCTCAAAATATATGTGCATCCCAAAAGTGATTTATACACGCCTAAATAAATAAACGTATATCAAAAGAGAACGTTGTACGCGAAACATATGAAGATAGTTGAAGACAGTAATTTTACGCATTATATAACCCGTCCCAGGGCAAAGATGTGGACATTCGTCATCCGACTTCCGAGCGAGAAGGACCTGCGCCATGTACCGTTATTTTGAAAGGACGGATAAACTTGTATCCGCTTACAGATTTATTTTCCGCACATAAATTATACCGGGGGACTCGATTTATCTGTTTTTGTCAAGTTATAAATTCTATGTATTTTGTTTAACATCTGCTGACTGGAATATGTGACACGCATTTTACATGTTACGTATTCAAAAGTAATACGTCTTTAAAATGTTGAATAATATTTCCGTAGCCCGCGTTGGGCGCCATTTGCAAGTAATACGTGAAAGCAATAAAGTCGACCAAGTCACATGTGAAAATGTGACTTGCATAATGTTACGTTCACTGCCTATAAATTCCATTTAATTAAAAACGTGACTGTACAAAAAAGACTTACTAATCTACATTTATTTTAATGTCACCGTTGTTTGCATTATCCAACGTTTCATTTTGGCACATACATGGAAATTCAGGAGTAACATTTAGGTTAAGGAAATACATATATTTGGCACGATTCTGATACTTGTTATACCCAAACTCATGCGTGAGCGTATGTCAAATAGAAGATATATTATTTCAAAACAACGCGTAACGACACGTCGACACGTAACATAAAAGACGAGCATTTCTTTGAAGGTACAAAGCCAAGTTTCAAGCCCTTGGCTTTTGCTCGAAACTATTTGAATTCTCTCCCCTTTCCTCTATATCGAAAATTCGAAACAGCGCATGACACGGGACAATGATACATATTTATCTAATAATATTTATTGCCGCCATGAAAAACTGCTGCGGTTTTCTCGTCTCTTTTCCTATTTAAAGTTTAGATGTTTTATGGGTGACGGGATTGTGGACGGTGAATCTACACTAGCGCACCATATTGTTATGGAAAGTAGATCGGGTGACGCGGTATAAGTTGGCTTTAGGAAGCAGTGCGAAAGAAACTTGTTTATACAAGAAATATTGTCTTTCAGGATCCCTCCAAGACACGACAAGTCTTTGAAACATTATTTTAAGAGACAACATTCTATGAGAGGGCTGCCAAGTTGCTAGTCTATGGACCAGCTTCCTGGCTTTGGTATTGACTATCCTTATCTAAAATCTCCTGTCCAAAACAATATCCGCTATGTTGTTTAAGGAAGACATTCAAGCTAGCACTTTATCGTTCGTCTTTCAAACGTCTATCGTATCTAGCAAGGGTTTATCGTGCGAAGGGCCCAGTTAGGCCCACATCACATACAAATTTGTCTTGTGACGAGATATTATCAAAAAGAACCCCTTCTCCGGACAGAGGTTCGATCAAGCGACTCGTTTATCAAAAATGGGAAAGGACAGTTTCGGAATAAAATTGGTGGGCCTTTTAAATACAGATCCTCCGATGAATTTATTATGCTACCTAAAAGTGTCAGCTACACTTTTGAGCGAGATGGTACAAAAGTAATGTACGTATACTTTGACGCTAAGGATTATGTGGTACAAAGCAAAATGGATCAGGGGGAAATTAAAATTTTAAACGAAGTTCTTGTAAAATAATTTACCTAAGAAATTTCCTGAATTCGTGATTCACTTTATGAATGTGACTATATGAACACATCAAATTGAAAGAGTCCAATATGTTTAAGGACACAAACATTAAACATGCTATTTATATTAGGATCTTTGACAAATCGGCCGATGGCACCCTATACGATCATGTTATGATAAGAGAAAATACTAAATAAATAGCTTTCTTCCGCAGTTTCAATCGCGTTAATTTTTATTTTAGCCAATAAAACAGTAGGTAGCCTATAACCATCTCTATCTTTTTTTTTTTTTAAGGATGGGAAATCATCAAATGACTCCTTCCGCTCTGGGCGAGGCGGAAAGGAGTGTCAGACTCTTACTGACTAAAACCCATCCGTGCTCCTCCCAATGCCCTTTGCGTTCCAGGGCTGCGGCGTCTCTTTCGAACGGATTCCGCACCCCGGCACGCACTGGCCCTAGCGGGCCCCGTCTCCCATGCTGACATCTCCTTGAGGCGCGCGTGGAACACAGCGCGCCGCCGACCCGGGCCTGGTTCTGATCGGACGGCGAGCCACCCAATGCTCGCCGTCCGCAGGCCCGCGCCTACGGTGGCCGGAAATCGCCTTGCGACTCCCGACGCCTGGAGCGTCTTCTTCTGTTGCGGCGGCTGGGTCGTGAGGTTTCCCTCTCTCTCACACGTTCGGCATCCTCCTTCGCTAGCATTACTGTTTCGCAGAAGGAGGTGACCGCTTCCCATGCCTCTTCGCTCTGGACCATAGATTGTACTAGGGCCGGTCGCGAGAGGTCGCCGCCGCCGATCGCCTCAACAAGGACCCGGCGGTTCTCCGCCCAAGCAGGGCAGACCTCCACCGTATGCTCCACCGTGTCCTCCGGGCGATCCTCGCAGTGTTGACACCCGGGCGTATCCTCCCGCCGAATCCGAAACAGGTATCTCCCGAAACAACCGTGTCCGGTGAGTATCTGCGTCAGGCGGAAAGTGAGGACGCCGTGGCGCCGCTCCAGCCACTCCTCAAAGAGGGGACTAATTGCCTGGATTGTGGCATGCCCAGCGTTGGGTTGCGACAGTCGCTGTTTCCATACCGCCATGAGATCCTGCCGGAGCTCCGTCCGCCTTGCTGCAATTTGCTGCGGCAGAGGAGTCTCGCCTTGTGGCAGAGGAGTCTCGCCTTGAACCATCTCTATCTAGGGTACCCATCTGTAATTCTGTACCAAAATTTATCAAATCCGTTCGTCGATTTACGCGTGGATCTATAATAAAATTGGATAGGATTTTAAAATTAGGATATGGGATATTCGTCATTCAAATGGCAACCCGACATATCCTACAAAAACAGTAGCCAATCCCGTTATCACCATCCACCCATAGCAAGTTGAATGAAACACATCAAACAATGGCCCATCCCATAACGCAAGGTACGCGGGAAGCAGGTGGCCTAAGGGTCGATGAATTACTCGAGGACAGCTGTGGAGTGTCGCCGGCTTTTTAACTACCCACACGAGTTTTATACGTCATCCGAGAGGATCTAGTGAAGTGCTTGTTTATTGCCAAGGATGGATGTAGTTGAAAGTGAGAGGAAAATATAGGTTGTGGGAATGAAATCGATGCTGTTTTTGAACATTAGTGTCTTTCTGTCTTGGGTCTCATGACGAGAGTCAAAGCGTTTTTGTCATCCTATTTCACATACTATACACACACACATATTTACATGTGATAGTGTGGCTGTTTCGATATAAGTTAGGCAATCACGCCCAAACAGCCGAATGGAGTTGATGAAATTTTAGCACTACGCCATGTCTTGGATTAGAACACGGGATAACTTTTTATTGAGAATAACTACTTTTCCCTGGGATTATTTCTGACTTTCACAGGGGCAAAATCGCTTGCGGGGAAATGCTATTATAATAAAAATATGGCACGAAATAGCGTATCGGGTCTAAGCGTTTTTCATAAACGCAAAATGTTTATGCTACTTAGCTACAAGGCAAAATATCGCACGCTATCCTTGCCAAGTAAAATAAAAAGGCCTACTTACATTTTAATACCATCATCGTCACCTGAACGACGCCCACTAGACACATTAACTGTCCTCTAACCTATATTTACCTCATCAAAAAACATAGCTTGGAAATCAGTCAGCAATTACTTCAAACGCCGGAAGGCCAACACTAATACCCATTACTGTTAAATTAGTATCGCCATTAAATGCTAAGGTGTCACCACGGGGACATTAACTCGACATACTAGTAATTGGATGTTTAAACAACACTCCTTATTGATGGCTAATAGAAATAAAGTGAGGAAGTTACGGATCATCGGTTTGAAATGGGTTTGTATGAAGAAGGTTGATTTTTTGTCTACATAGGTATGTTTTCGTGTCCCAAACGACCTAGAACGTGGACCAGGAAGTAATCTGAGAGATTGAATCTTTCTTCACGTCTTTCAGTCCAAAATTGAGTCGTTAAACTTTTGCAGTCGCTTTTCCAGAAAATGGTTTGCTAAACTCGGCTTAGAGTCAAATGAAGTTTGAAGTGCCAGTAATCCAAAACAGACGCATAACGAATTGCTCATTTGCATCAAAGGCAATCATTAATAACACTTCTTCATCATAATAATTTATGAGAATGTCACCACTAAATCAGGACATCCACTGAGTGCGAGATGGCGCCCTGAATCACCATTTCAACTCCGTATTATTATTGCGTGAGTCCTAAATCTAAAGATAACGCGATCCAACGACGTGGGAGGGCCATCAAAATCCCTTTCTATGTTTAAAATAAAAATTTAACCCTAAAAGCAGTTTCATTTTATGAAGGTTCTTTATGCCCTGCGGCATCGTAGATGCATTTATTTGTTCTTATAAAATTGTTATGACCTCGTTCCACAATTTCGTACTTTCTTTTCACCGGCGGTTTATATTAAGTCGGTGGGATGTTCGGTATTAAACTTTGCGGGTTCCTTTTAATACTGTACGAGATCTTACATTTTTAAAATATACGTCGCTGAATCTACCGTGCTTTGTCTTGCTTTGGTTTTATTTTTTCACAGCAAATTGTTCGCCCATTCACTGTGTTAATAGTAGTAGTGGTCTCGTAAATTATTTTTACACTATTAGGGTTCTTTTATTTTCTGTTCTCGTCTTCGTGCCTTGGACGAAAATGTTAACTAATTACTGAACAGAAGCGACTTATATTTTTCAGGTAAAATTATGTTAGGCTAGCATTATAGAACTTGGGTATCCATTCTATTAAAATTAAGTAAACCAAAGAACAACTGCTTTGAACAGTTTCCGTATTCCACAATGAATAAATCAAAGTCTGCAAACCTTTGTTGAGTTAACGACACTTTTGAAAGCAAAAGACAGCAACCTTTTAAAATGCCATTACTCACCGCCCAAAAACTAAGTCCAGAAATATTCTCCTAAATTCGTATATCATTGAAACAGTGCATCATGTTACCAACAGACATGGCGACACTCGACATTTGTTCGCGACACTTGTGACGACACTCCAAATGTAATATGTCGCTCTCGGGACCCGCCTGAAGAAACGCTTTCAACAATTGCACACATTTTTGTGTTTACTCTCTTGACATTTTTATTTTTGTGTACTTTTGGAGAAATGTCAGGTAAATAATTATCCTGAATTGTTGGAGACTGGTTGAAGAGTACGCTGACTGAACTATTGGAAGGAAAACATTTTCTAATGCAAGAAAGGAACGAGCAACACATTTCGTTTATGCTTGTTGATGAATTCAGAAAATAAAGTCTTGGTTTTCTAGTGATGTTACAACTCAATAGGCAGCTGCTGTACCTACCTATTTGACTAATACCACATACAGAACATATTTCTTTTTGTATATGTATGCCTCTGTTTACAGGAAAGGACTGACGGATGCAATAAAACCTCTCCAAAGACACCGTCCCCCCAAAATTCCGATGAACAAATAAAAGATATTCCAAGTTAAAATTTTTTCTTGTTCCCAAACTCGATTCTGTATAGCTGCACACTTTCATAAATATTGAGAACAAAGGACGCTTTTAAGATCTTTCCTTAACGGTTCGTTTCGCTCAGGTTCTAGCTCAAACAATATAAACCATGTTTATGTGTAACTTTTAGATGAGTCTTTGTTCTTCATTCTTCACCGGTTACTGTTACTGCCGTTATAATTCTTGGCGAGGGAAGCTTAGTGGCAATAAGTAGAACAGCAGTTATAAATATTTTTACTACATTAAATTACACACTGGTATTGAAGAAAATTATCGAGTTAGCCCAGGACAAACTGTTGGCTATCAAGGTAATGGAAATAAATGATGTAGGCACGTTACTCAAGTCATGCTGTGCAGGCACACGATGTCTTTCAAACAAGCTGTGAGCAGAAGAGTTAGTTAATTGTCATAAAGTTTTTACTACTTAGGTAGTTATAGGTCTAATCGGCACAGTAGTTAAGTATGTAGTTAACGAGTCATAGAGCAGCTTTGCTGGATTCTATAACCTTCGTTCTATGGCTCTAAGGCTATTAGGAATCTTAACGCAGGGGATGAAAATGCTATGGAGTTAATTTTACTCCTTAGAAATATGAGATATCGTACAAGTACGGAGATAAATCACGCAACTATTACGCCAATTACGCAACGGTCAGGCTTCCCTTAATCCGTATGCTCGGTCCCAAGTTAGAAAAAGGGCTCAGAAGCGACCCAACTTATACTGAGCGTCAGCCTCCATGATTCAAATTGATTTATGTCCGCCGATAAGCAGATCGAAAACTTTCCCAACTAACCATTTTCAGACGCTCACACGGAGTGGGAAAAACTATTGTTTCACTCTTCAGTCGCGTAACGCCGAGTGCTATTGTAATAAGTTATTGGCGGAAGGATTTGTGGCTATAAGTTAGCCCGCGCACGGTGCCCTGATTCCACAGATATTGATCTTTGTAAGTCGGACGCGCTCCGTCGACGGAAGAAAAACGATCACAGTTTAACGAAAGGGAACACCAGAATCTAATTACGGTTTCCTTCTTTACTTTCAACGTCCTTCGTAAACAATTTAGCTTGACATATTCATTAACGGCTCAATTAATTTACTAGCTATCAGCTATATCATCAATCTATAAAATTACAAACAAAACGTAGGCTGGTTTTGATTGAATTTATTTCTGTTATAAAAAAAGCATATTGTAAGGGTAAAAAGAAATGAATATCCGTCAAAATGTAGCCATTCCGCCACAAATGCGCCCTCATCCATCATAGGTAATCGGAAACGATCATTGCAAAAATGAGTATAATTTACTGTGAGCTTCGCATTTTACAGTCGACCCAAATTGCTGCCATTACATGCTACATGACACTGCGGTTCACCATAACGACTGTCCATTTTGTTCAAAATGTTTTATCCTGCAACTTTAGTTCTGCCTGTTATGTGACTTTTCTAGTCTTCTTTAAAGGAGGTCCAGTTAATAGTTTCTCGTCCCGTCGCCGCTTCTTGACGCAAGGTACGACACATTTCATGGAACTCCCGATAACGATCCGCTCCATCACACGGTACTGTTTATCGGAGAAGGGTCTCAATACGGCAAAAGTTACGCCCAACGCTTTGCCTTTCATAAGATCCTCGCGCAGCAGGGTATTGTCACACAAGCGAGTCTTGATGTACCTCAGAAGGTGCTCCAAGTCTAGATTATTAAGTTTAACTAAAGCAGCGATAGCGATTTTGTCATGATCTTCAGATTCCTTCAATTCTACCTCTAGTTTGATGTCACTGCCTCCCGAAGGGTATATCATTTCTTGGAGTTGGAAACGATTTGGGCCGGCTCCGACCATAAGTGCACATCTGAAGTTACTCTGCCGTCCAACGATGGTGTTCAGCCAGTTAGCGTTCCTGTCTAACGCTGCTAATAGAAAACTGACGAAGTCGGCTACTTCTTTTTGCTTCTTATATGACGCGATAGCAGCTAGGGCCACCTCAGGTAGCTCTGCAGTCTTTTCACCTGGTTCACGTGCCTTTCTGAAAGGAGGTCTCTTAGTTGCCATCGTCACTGCCAGTTTCTTAAAAAAGCTTGTGAAGATATTTCGAACACGTTTAGTCTGGAAACGCAAAATTTTGCCGTTTTTAGAAAAATTGATTGAGTAAAATGTATTTTTGGTGACTTTTTTCCGGTTTTGAATTTTGTTGAATGTCACTATTTGAAGTTGTGGCAGGTAACGGCCAGTGAATGTTTTTTTTCTGGTGATTTTAGAATAGAGGTCATAGTAGTTTGCTTCTTATATGCAAACAACAACAGTGTTCATTGGATGCTGGTTGTGAGATATCATTAATCCGTCTAACAATTCTTATTACAAGCAATAATTTCGCCTACACATCCGCCTACTTGTCTTACCACCAAACAACTTAGTGCGTAGGTTGCACGTAAACCTACATAATTTAGATAATTACTTTATCCAGCGGTGCGCAGTGCAGTAAAAACTCTGAACTAACTAGAAATAAATGACGGCATCGAAGTTATTTGAAACAGTTAATAGTGATCGTAAATGTAAAACGTTGGAATTCCAATAAACTAGTTTCGTTGAATGCAAGTTGCGACCAAAATCATGGTTTTCCATGCGATGGGAGTGATCAATTTTAACAGCCATTATATCGCCTTTTGAATGTGTGAAATTAAATAGGTATCGGTTTTAAATTGTAGCTGGGCGTGTGTATGTCATCATGGATCATATAATTTGATTTTACTATTTATAATCATCATCAACTTTAATGATTAGCAGTTGTTGATCGTTAAAGAGAAATTAATGACAAAATATGTAGTTACAAATTTTGTCATCCATTTTAGTGTCGATGCATTATTTTATTTTTTATCAAATCTATTTATTGAATCTTCATCTAGGTATACATTTATCTACTTGCCTGTAATTACGATAACCCATTTTGTAGAGTAAAACATAGAATGTAGATAATGACTTTACAGTAGCGAACATTAGAACAGTTGGTGCAAGAGCATCGACCTCAGGCCTCATACATATTTACAATCTAAACGCAGTAAGTTATGCTGGGCATTAATTTGCTGATGGAAAACAGAGTAGACGTGCCTCTACACTTGCATAGCTAAGCTCCCATCTTTCTATGTCACTGGTTAGTTGTATTTCCATCACTCTAGTGCAGACCAAGAACTCCATTGTTATGAAAACAGTCCATGGTCTGGTCGGTAACTTCTGTAAGGAATTCTAGTTTAAGTTATAATTGTATGTATGGATGTCAGGGTACCTACTATGAAGTCTTAAAACGATCATCATTACGGTGTGGGAAGGAGACGGAATTATACAAGTCGCATAACACTATCCCTTTTTCACAGCATATAGCATAATAGGGCCCCAGTTCTGGGACAACAAACAGTTTTTCTTTCCTTTAGTCAGCGAGGTACGAACTGAGGTTTATCCAAGCTGCCCAGAACACAGGCATTTAACTATCACCAATCGTAGAGGCTTCGTTTAAAAAGCCTACAGGCTCCATTATGATTTCAAAGGTATTATGATCAGTGATATTCCTCTTTTTCAATCAATCAAATAACGAAACAGAAGAATGAGTGATACTGAATCCTTAGAACTTAAACTAAGGCAATTGATGATTTGAAAGACAGACACAGGAGTAAACAAAATGAACTATTAATATACATACATAAACCTATTCAACATTATGACTGTGAAGGCTAAAATACCCAGTCAGACGTGGACACAACACAGTGTGCAAATTGCAGGGAATGAACTCAAACTGAATGTAAATTACAGATTTGAAAGAGCCACTCATGTTACGTGTGCTGGTGATGAGTTTAACTCAGCACCTGTCATTACGAGGCCTATTGCTAAATTGACGATTAATGGCAACTGGTGATTCTAGTACCAATTATAGAAATAGCTGGTTATTCTAATGTTTGTTTCTTTAACTGTGTGGGTCAATAGATTTACTCGCTTCTACAAAGCTCTCTTTACAAATAGGTACTCCTTGTGCATCATTATCTTGTCCTTGTTCCAAATTGTTTGTGGTCAACGCAGCATGTGTTCTTCTATTGGTAAAAATCTCAGTGTGTACTCTTTCTAGCTATTTAATGTTACAGAAAATCCATACATCGCTTCTTCGGTAGGAACTATGTCGAATCTTTAGTCGCAGTTTTAAACTGAAGGCCAAACTTATCTAGGTTCAAATGAAGGGCCTAAATGTCGGAAAAAATAAGGATTTTATCGTCAGCTATTAGGGTTTTAGAGTCAGCCCTAAGCCCTAAGTTAATGACGCAATCTGGAGTAAGTGAAGGTACCTAGATTTTTTAGTAAATAGGTATAAACTAGTTGACATTATATTTTTCTTTGAAGTAGACAAATATAATAAAAAACAGATGTTAAAATAGGACAAATTGCAAAAGTCTACCTTGAAATTAATATTGCTAAGCAGTACCAGAGATTGGATGAATTGGATCCCAAAGAGGATGCAAAAGTTGTCGCTGATAGACGGATAGGTATTTCAACACAGTGAGACAAAAACAATACTTTTATTCTGACGCAAATCAAACTGGTTAGATTCTAAAGTGAGATATGATCAAATATTTAGCATGCCATCATCAAGCGTCGCCGTGCATTAAAAACCTGTTTGAACTTTTTGCTTATTATAACTACATCATTTGGAAGCATTGCGACGGTAATGTGAATTGAAACATCCATGTAACTAGGATTAATTTAGCTTGCAAGTACCTCTCAGTATTTATTAATACGTCCATGTATGTGCATGTTTCACAAGGCTAGATTGATGCTATGAATAATTCTGTCTACAGTACTTACACTCAATTAGTATCTGATAGAAATTTAATTCGCAGCAAATTATACTATGCTACCTACTTCTGTCTTATGCAGTCAATCTAAAACAAAATATAGATACCACCTAATTTCGATTTAAATCAGTTCATAGCAATGTAGATTGTCTGATTGTGGTCACGTCTTAATTTATGGGTTCCATGACCCATGATGTTAATTTCTTGGTACAAATACCGGTGGGTTTGACTTGGTTTCTTTAGCTTGCATAGTTTTGCATCAATAGATTTTAATACAAATCATGTCGAACTGCATCATAACTGTGTATTTTAAATAACCTGAGTATCTAATAAGTAAATGTTTATTTGGAACTAATTAATCGGTTTCTGTTATAATTGCTCAATGGATGCTCTTAATTAAGTAGGTAGGTACGGCGTGCAGGTGTCGACGCACTGGTTGCCGGGTTCGACAGACCGGCTAGTGTAGGAATATCAATTTTCAACATGTGGGGTCGATTCGATACAGGCGAGTGAACACGGCTACAACTTTATAACGCAGGATATGCAGCACAGGAAATATCTAAATGATATACTTACCTAGCAAGTTTTCATTTTGTCTAACAATAAAAAAACTAGACAATTTCCTAACAGTAACTAAACATTAATCGACCCGCAACAAATAAAATCAGCTGTCGATAAACCAATAAACAACCTTATTCCACACAACATAGAGGTGATAAGACCCACAGATTTATACTTCCTACCTACCACTTATTTTTTATTTTACATCGTTACAGCCGTAACTATAAATTAGCTAATCAAACAGAACACTCGTGCGGAAACATCGCGGTCGGTGCAGAAAAAATTACTAACGCGAGAAATTGCCTTTCAAAGGGAAATAGCGAACGAGATCGCGCCGCGTATCGAGGTCAAACAATATATAAGTACTTATATAGAGCGCCCCAACGCGGGCATGAGCCAAATAGGTTAGGTCTAACATCGTCAAAACAATATAACTTACCGAAAACAGCATTCACATCCAATAGGTACCTATGCCGTTACAAGATTCGCTTCAACGGTCGTCGGCAATGCTGTCACTCACGCACACACACACAAATACACCGTAGTAAACGTCATAACCAACGTTTACATCGTTAATTACACTATTTGGCGATGTTTTTCGACGCTGCCAACAATATATCACATGTAGAACCACTTTAACTTGCACATATGACGGTCACCAGTCACAAAATGTTAATGAATCATAGAAAAAACGTATTTTTTAGTCAAAGACAGACCTAATCACCACTCCTTTTCTCTCACGGATTTCTGTGATAGCGAACAGCTGCGGCGTGTGTTGTACCAAAACAAATACCCGTAACGCCATCTGTTGGCGCTTTTTGCACAACAGAGACATGTGGGGTTTGGTGTCAATGGACTCTGGTGAACTTTCATAAACTAGCAATTAAGTAACGGAACCTAGATGGCGCTGTTATAAGGATTTCAGGTCAGTTCATAAATGACACTAATTTTTTATCAAATTAAACTCCAAGTCAAAAGATTGGGAAAAATTGCAAAACTAAATTTATAATTGTTTTTTTTTTTTTTATGTAGCCTTACGCAAAATTATAAAAAAAAACTAAATTTTATTGGCATACTGGATTTATTCGTTGTTTTTCGATCAAAATCTATTAAAATATTATTTTGCACTTGCTATTCCAATTCAGCTATCAATAAACAAAAACTAATAAACAAAAAGATAGCTCCGCCGTAACAGTGTATGACACTGCCGTGACCAGGATTCGAACCTGGGTTACTACGGCCACAACGTAGGGTCCTAACCACTAGACGATCACGGCTATCGGAGCGGTTACGAAGTGAGTCGAAATTCCGTATGCCTATCAAAACGTGTTCTATATTTACCAAAATATAACTACATAATTTCGGTATGCTACTTTTCTTATGTAGTTTGAAAACGCGCTTCTTTGTTTGGTAAAAATTACATGACACTGAGTTATAGACAAAGTTTGGTTTTAAATAGGTAACCTTTTCTAGTAGTTCTAGGGTAAAAAGTTCTAGGGTTTCGAAGTTTTCATATGAAAATACATTTCCTGACTTGTATCATCACCTTCTTGGTGTCGGCGCAACGCGAGTTTTGGAGTGATGAATTGGTTTGGAATATAGACATTTTGCGTCGTATCAGAAAGTGTCTTATGTCCTGTAAATTTGGGTTCTGAGTGTGAGTAGAAAACGCACAGGTAGTGCTGAGCTTCCGTAGAAGCCAACGGCCTCAGCATTAAATAATATCGTTATAGTTTCTAAAATCAATTTATTTTCATGAAAGAACTTTTTAAATTAAATTTACGAAAAATTATGACACTTTTCGAAATGAGAGATTCATTATACATTACACAATAAATAAATATTTTGTACTTTTGACAATAGGATAAGAAGAAAAACTTGAATATCAGTTGTTATGCATAATTTACCAACTAACTTTTTCTTAGATAAAAAGGTACAAACATACTAAAATAACTTCAATCGGAGATTGCTCACAACTCACAGTGAGCATCACACCGGGAACAGTGGACTGTGGAAACCTAGGCGCCAGTGGCGGGGAATAAAAATTGATTTGGGCAAGATTGGCATTTTGCGAGGCCCTCTAAGTCCTACCTAAGATTAGTGTTTTTTTTGAGGATTTCAGAGGTTGGATTGTATAAATGGGTGAGGGTGAGATGCGGCGAAATAGTCTTGATTGTTGTCGGCGACGAGACCCCGTCGTTTGTGGCCTTAGCTACGATTTTTCTGAGTTGACAAATGCGAAAACTGAGAGGATCTTCGGACCGCGAGACCGTAGGCGGTGGCCCACGTCGCCCACGTCTTGCGCGGCCTCTGCTAGGAGACCTTTGGCCAGTAGTGGGACAACATAGATTGAAATAAAAAGCACCAAGATGTAACATGGTCATGATGAATCGAGAAAAAAAAAAAGCGTTTTTTTTTTTTTTTTTGAAGTTTTAGAACAAAATCAGTAGAAGAAGAGAAAGATAGATAGAGATTATACGTTAGAGAGAAATAGATAGTTGGTATTTTGTTCTTGAAAAATGTTGAATAAAACAAAACAAAAGGTACAATTTCACTTATTTTATTTATTTTTTGTATTATACTTTACAGTAAATGTTCGAATTGTTTGCAGGCACGACATCGCTTTAAAAAAGTTCATTTTATTCGTCGTGTATATCTTTTACCACTCTAGTGATCCGCGGAATGAAAACCGCGAAGCTGATCCAGTGTTGCAATGGGTTGATCCTGTCTTTTAGACAACTCCAAAAGAATAAGCCTACGGGGTTCAAATCGAGTGAACAAGGTGGCCATCAGGAACGTGCAGGAACTTTACGTGCAGCATAGGAGTGCCATTGTCAAGTATATTCTACTTATATAAGTTTCGAATCTGCAACGCTAGATGGCACAATTTCTTTTTTGTTCCCCTTATCAGAGCGTGCAGGAACTATAGGTGGCAGCACAGAAGCATCAAGTATTCTTTCCGTCAAAGTTTCGAATATGCAACACTAGATATACTCTACCGTACGCGTTCCTTATCAGATAGGACAATGTCGCCCGATCCAATGCCCTGAGTGCCTATTATGACATCTTAAAACCATCATTATAGCGGTGTGGGAGAGAGACGGAGTTCTACAACACGCATAACACTATCTCTTTTTCACAGCTTAATCATGATGGCATTAGCACGTCATAATAGGGCTACTGGATACTCATTGTATTCTCGCTCAGGACGGGCGCAGTGCGCTGGGCAACCATCGTTCTGAAACCACGTTTAGTAAATCACTTATGGGCACGTCTTCTTATAATTCTGGCAAGTAATTCAGTAAAAAGTTCAAATGTAGTCATTTGAAGTGCGCGCAAGATAAGTCTGCGCGCGGATGGTGGCGCTGCATCAAATTGCACGCCTAATTAAATATTATTATTTCCGTCATTTATTTTAAAATATTATTACGTAATTTAAATTGTAATAGAAAGAATTCAACACCAAGGTATAATAAATGTACTTACTAGATTATATTAATTAGCATACTAATAAAATAAACACATTTCGTTCCGATTTCAACCGCGCCACTTATCGTGCGCGCACCTAGTGTCTTTCATGCACCACCTTTTTTATATTTATTTAAACTAAATGAACAATAGTTGTACATAGGCCAGTCAACCTCCCCTCCTCCTCTCTCGTCATCTTGTTTTCTCTCTCTCTTTCCCATGTGTCAACATTTTTGGATTCCCCAAGTGATTTGTTATTCCATAAGTTTTCCTTAACTCAATCCATCTCCTGTAGCATTCTATTCCTTTGGATATGTACTGGATATCGCCATGTCTGAAAATATTAGTTTAACAAACATTTTATTTCTATCAGGAGAAATATATCGTCAATTGTTTATGTATTAAGGAAACAGATGTAAATGTCTCTATAAAAAACCAGTCATCATCTGTTTAGTTTTTCTCAACTATGTAGGGATGGGCCACCCTATCTGATCTCCACAAGCCAAAAACTGGGTAACATGGTACTTGGCAAGGCTGGTGTCAGATTTTCTGGCTTCTGAAAGTCAAAGACCTTTTTAAGGATGGGAAATCATCAAATGACTCCTCCCACTCTGGGTGAAGCAGGCCGCAGCTGCGGCGGCGGCGGCGGCTGGGTGGGCAGTGTCAGACCCTTACTGACTAAAACCTATCCTTGTTTCTCCTAGTGCCCTTTGCGTTCCAGGGCTACGGTACCTTTTTCGAGCAGATTCCGCAGCCCCAGCAGGCACTTGCCCTAGCAGGCCCCGTCCTCTGTGCTGACAGCTCTTTGAGGCGCGCGGGGATCACAGTGCGCCGGCAACTCGGGCCTAGTTCTGATCAGACGGCGAGCCACCCAATGCTCGCAGGACCGTGCCTACGGTGCCCGGGAATCTGCGACTCCTGACGCCTGGGGCTTCTTCTGTTGCGGTGGCTGGGAAGAGAGGTTTCCCTCTCTCTCACACGTTCAGCCTCTTCCTTTGCTAGCATTACTGCTTGGTATAAGGAGGTGACCGCTTCACATGCCATCTCGCTCCGGACAATATATTGAACCAGGGCCGGTCGCGAGAGGTCGCTGCCTCTGAAAGTCAAAGACCTACAAATGACAGCTGGTACAAACGGCCTAGCTTTTACGAACAAATTTACATAATGAGATTGACCAAATGAACTGAGACCCATGCACGGACTGACCTCGGCCAGCTTAACCGTGAAGGTTGTCTCATGTGGCTGTTATTATTTAGCCATAGCAGTTTAATAATTACCTTTCTCCATTTATTTACATTTTAGGGTTCCCCAAGTGACTTCTTATTATTCAATAAGTTTGACAATTCATTCCATCTAATGTGGCATTCCTGTCTTTTGGATAGGTAATGGATATCGCCATGTCTGAAAATATTGGACAAACATTTAATTTCTTTCAGGGGAGAAATCTTGTCAATTATTTGTATAGAAGCAGAGGTAAATGTGTCTAATATAAATTTATAAACCAGTCTTCTTCTGCTGTGCCTTTTCCCTTTTCATTTGGGGTCGGCCCTCCTCATTCTAAGGCGCAAAAGACAGTTGGTCTTATGTTGTCTGATTGTCTGTACCTCCACCTGAGCTTGTTCCATATCCTTAGTAACGGTTGTACACCACGTGGCAAGTGGTCGTCATTTGCCTTTCTTCTCACCTGGGATGGCTAGGGCTTTCCTTACAAGGTGTTCTTCATCACGTCTCATCACGCGTCCATACCAACGCATACGGCTTTCAGCCATCTTTTCCAAAATGGGAGTGACTGATCCTCTGATATACTCATTGCGTACTTTATCGAGTCTTGTTACCCCAGCATTTTCATTTCGTTTGTGTGCATCTTATATTCATGTTGTTTCGTTGTGGCCCAGCACTCAGCTCCATATATCATAGCCGGCCTTACTGTAGTTTTGTAGACTTTTCGATCACAGAGAACTCAGAAATTAATAAACCAGTAAACAACAATAACTTAATTTTTGAACTATCTTGTTTTTATTATGTAAATTAATCTTGGAAATTTGCACTTAAACTCAAATAACTTAGCTCTTTTCATCCCATTATAAACAGCGAATTTTACAAAATAAACAATAAAATTGGTTTTTGTTATTTTGTCAAATTGTCATTTAGCGGCGAGTGACAGCTATTTTTTGACTCTAAATTAAAAATGTCGCCACCTACAAAAAAAACAGTATCATTCACTCCAAAGAATAAATAGGTACTCTAGGAAGATTCACTCAATCAAGGTCATGTTCAGACACTGGTATCCATAGACTAATATATATAAACTGTATCATCCATGGAACAGCCGTTTGTAAAATGCTATGCCTATAATTTAGCTAAAACTATACTAAATAATGGAAAACGTACATACATGAGCCCTGAAATCATTTTTCAGGCAATCGTGTAAAAAAGCAGGTATTTTCTTTTAGCATTCCTGTGCGCAGGAAAGAAGGGTCAGTGGGTCGTCTTAGAGGAAGAAGCTCTGCCCTCGTTTGCTAATGGTACTCAATACATACTCTAGGTGAACCTGAATGGCGATACTTGCGTTTATGCACTTGAATGGACAGACCTGACAAGGTAACAGTTGCATGTTAGGCCAAGGTCACTCAAGGATGACAAATCGTCTGGACTGCTGGATATTAATGCCGGGGTTCCTCGGGGGTCGGTGCTTTCGGCAACACTGTTCTTGCAGCATATTAATGATCTGCTTATACCCGGTACCTTTGGGAATGCAGACGACAGCTGTTGCTGAGAGATACGTGTCCGACGCACGAGCTGGTGGGTCGCAGATCCGGTCTCTCCGGGAGGCTATAGTTGAGCACTTGAACGTGTCCTTACAGGCTGTCTCTAAATAGGGCGATGCCAATCTGGTCAATATCTCATTCACGTCAATCCAGTCATGCTCCTCTTTCAGTGAGTGAGAAATACTAAATGTTTTTGAGATAAGTCTGAAAAAGTTTTAGTGTTTCTCATTCACTGACTTTTTTCATGCACACCAACACTGCAGGCATTTTCATCGTTCACTGGTTTGATCTCAAAAACATCTAGTCATTCTCATCCACTGATTTATTCGAGGTGTACCCGTGGTCTCGGTGGGTCGACCCATTATCTGGTCGACCCACAGGACGTACGCAACGTACGCAATTAACGCATTATGATATCTGAACTCTTGATTTTATACGAAAAGTTATGCAATAGAAACACACACCAGGTTGTAGCTATAGGAAACACAGACTATGACAGGGAATTCCACTCCTTAGCTATATGCACATTTAGGCCCGTATTACAGAACGTTACTCAAGTACTACTTAAACTGCGTTCAACCGATTAGTGCTTGAGCAAAGAATCTAGCCTCAAGCATTCAATTTATTTTAGAACTATCCTCAAACTCAAATCAAACAAAACTATGCTTGAGTAGAGATTTTGATCTCTGATTACGTGAGTAAGCATTATTATGGTAACCCTGAACAATAGTTTGTTTTCTATTGTAATTCTTTTTTTTTCGTACGATTAAACTGGATCAAAACCGGATGACGAGGTGGACGACACGACGTTATTGACACTGACAGCCACCCTTAACCCTTCAGAGTAGGTACATCATAGGTACATGTTCTGTGGACAGCTAAACTGTGAAACTGAGTTTTTTTGGCGGGATTATTTCGAGTGAAGTTCAGTGGCTGTTTTAATTGATTCCTAGTGGATATTATGAAATAAAATGCTGCCAAATACTGCAAAAAAAAATTAAATGTGTTGCACCCCCACTCTAATGAAACTCAAAAAAGATATAAATGAAAATAAAGGCTTGACTAAATAAAAAAAAAAACTGTGAAACTTCATCTTCATTGTCAAATTACTCAAGAGTCAAGCTCTTCAGAAATACAATAAAATATTGTTTACAATAATTATTGTGGTTCCGTGTGGTTCATATTTGGGTTAGGAAATATCTTAACAAAAAAGAATTTTACGCTTTTGGAAAGAAATTTATTGAGTACTACAAATATTAAAATCATTTTAAATGTTATAAAAAATAAAAAAATAAATTATTATAATAATCTACTTATGCAAATATATCCATTTTGATTAGGTAGGTACTCGATTTACTCCAAATTCACAACAATTTTCATGAATATCTATGCTCAAGCGTGGTCTCGACTACACTTGCGAAAACAAAGATCAAATCTCGCCTCAAGCAGTGATTCTGAGCTGATTGTAATTTTAAAATAAGCACACATTGAGTAAAGCTCAGTTAAGACTCAAGCACTGTTCTATAATACGTAAAAAATGACATTTGAAAGTGACATTGCTCAGGTGATTTTTGATTGTAGTTTCTCTGCTCAAGTCAAGTTCTAAAATTAAAACTCCAACTGAGACTAGTTTTAAGTAATGCTTGAGTATTGATTGTAGTTCTGTAATACGGGCCTTAATGTGTTCCAAAACGTTTGTGCGTGTGGGTGGGATGTCCACCATGTACCGGTGGCGCATCGCCGTTCGTCTTGTGGTCCGATGATGAAACGGGCTTGCAACCGGTAGAAATCCGACAGGCTAGCAACTCGTCTTCGATGCTTTGGAGCTTCGTCGCGACGAGCCCCTCTTTGCAGATGATCCTCTTGGCTCGTTTCTCAATGGACTGAACGGCATCAAGCTGGTATCTGGCAGATCCGTCTCAAAGATGAGAGTAATATTCCATACACGATCGCTCTTGCGCTTGATAGTCTGAGCAGCTGTTCCGGCGTGAAGTACCGTCTCACCTTTGCTAGGACCCCAAACTTCTTTGCAGCCACTTGAGTTTTTGCCTCTATGAAAGGGCCAAAATTGATTCTCATTTACTGATTTATTCTCAAGCAAACCACAGCAGTCATTCTCTTCGTTCACTGGTTTATTCTGAAACACATCTCGTTCTCATTTACTGATTTATTCTCAAGCAAACCACAGCAGTCATTCTCTTCGTTCACTGGTTTAGTCACAAACACATCTCGTTCTCATTTACTGATTTATTCTCAAGTAAACCACAGCAGTCATTCTCTTTGTTCACTGGTTTAGTTTCAAACACATCTCATTCTCATTTACTAGTTTATTCTCAAGCAAACCACATCAGTCATTCTCTTCGTTCACTGGTTTAGTTTCAAACACATCTCACTCTCATTTACTAGTTTATTCTCAAGCAAACCACATCAGTCATTCTCTTCGTTCACTGGTTTAGTCTCAAACACATCTCATTCTCATTTACTAGTTTATTCTCAAGCAAACCACAGCAGTATCTCGTCATCACAGACTTGATCTCGAAAACATCTTCTTTCGATTTTAATTTGCTCGTCGAAAACAACCATCTCATTTTTATTCTTTGAACAGTTATTGCATATCACTCATGTATGAGAGTAATATACAATAACTGTTAAAATTTTCTTTTCTTCTACTTATGGAAGCCTGCATGGAAATGTAATGGCCTAATATTTTCTGTGTTCAGTATGTGTTACATAGTCGGACACTGGGTGACTAGCTCAAATTTTGTTTGGTTCATCTAGATGAACCAGAACAGACTAGATTCTAGTCTATTCTGTTAATAACCATTTCGATATCGAGCTTCACCTGAGTGACAAGTCACACAAAGTGAGCTTTATTGCACACAACATAAAGGTCTTACGTTTGACACTCACCTCGGATTCCGCTGTCGAGATACGAAAATGTTGTTACAGACTAGGGGTACAGTTCGCGTCCGAAAATGTTCCGACATACACTTAGGTACCATTACAAGAACAAATAAAGGAAAATAAAAATAATTAGGTCAATTGCTATCGTTTATTGATTTAAAATACAAAACTTAGTGACATAAAGCTCTATCCTTTTATTGTTACAGTGCCTGCGAACTGACAATCCGATAGGAAATAAACATTTTAGCTCATCGCTTCGCGCACCACCACATGCCAAGTCACACATTCCATATAATCCCATACTGTCACAGTACAAATAAATAGTATAGTATATTACATACTCAAGCGCAAACATCTAGGGCCATCCTTGAGTAATGGATTTAGTTAGAACTATATCAAAGGTTGGTGTTTTACGTGTTCTTTATCACTTAACATCCCGACTAGTTTGTCATATATAAACATTGTCACTCACGGCAGATTTCCCCAACTTGGTACCATAACAAGGTAGCTTTGTCACAAAATTAAATTAAAATTCTCTTAAGTTATACACAAGTGTTACAGTGAGTAAACCATATAACTGTATATTATACGGTGGATACAGCATCTATTTTAGCATAGTTATCAAGTTAAAAGGAACTAAATTATTAAAACAATTATAATAATGTATATTACAATTAGGTACACTTGATGAACACAATTTAATAATTTTTACATACATTTGGAAACCTGCCTGTCGATTACTTCTTTATTGCTCTATCATTATCAAACTAAACGTGTATCCCATACTTATTCCTTATACTCATTCTAACAACCCTATATCTCATGAAGCAGAAAAGTATTACACTCAATATTATACAGATATTTCAAAAATTTATAATACAGAACAGCGAGATTAGAAATAGATTCAAATCTACAATGAACGAAAGTGATAGCACATATTATTAGATAAATCAAAAGTAGAAAAATACTTTAATGCTTCATGTAAACGAATAGCTTTACCATACATGTTTTGTTTAAAAATAAAACCATTTTAGGAAGGTTTTTATAAAAACTCGCAACAATACTTTGCGATAAGAAATAATTAGCTATCAGTTGCAATTCGTCATATATAGCTGCTTTATTCTGAACAATGGTCATTTCAGTCAATTTTTAACTAAAAATAATTAAACATAAAAATTTTACTATATCTTGACTTGATCAGAATAAAGGAGCTATGCTCCAGGACCGCTACTAACAAGATCTTTCAAGTCAATGGACAACTGTACACATAGTCTGTAGTATCTACATAAGAGATAACATCATCACCCATTCCTCATATTATACATCATATTTGCTAACCTTTATCTAGAATGTGTGCATCCACATTCGCGTCAATCTTAAACGCAATTTAGGATTATCCACAAATAAACGTTAACAAAATCAATAACCAAATATTGACAAAAATTTGATTATTTAATATCGAGCGACCAAAAAGTCGTTAATTAGTAGCGGGCCTAACACGTAAAAAGTTCCGGCACAATAAGGCAGTGATTCAGTGTATGCTATACAAAATATCTCCGTTTACAAAGTTTCAACCAGTCTGTTGCAATGAGGTTATTCTATTGTAGATTCAAATCCAAAAAGGTTGAACAAGTCAGTTTAATTCAATTTATTAACTCTTATCTGAAATACCCAAATTTTTTATATATGTTTCAACATTTCTCATAACCTACAAGTACATTTTGTGTTTTATAGAATTACCTATACACTATTCTCTGTTTTACACATCGTCTGAATATTCCAATGGAGTAAAGTAACCTATACGCGTTAAATGAAACACTTGAGACTTAAATCACAAGCATTATACATTGGAAATAAAACATTTTTACATTATACAACAACTCTGAAATGCGAGGGCATAGTTTTAATTAAATAATTTAAGTGTTTATGTGTAATTGTGTCGAGTCGAATCAATTTGTGCATTAACAAAAATACTTAATCTATTTCTTCGTTTGTATAAAACAAATTCTCATTGGCCCTTTGAATTTCAGTCATCAGTTGCCGACACTTTAAGAATATAAAGCTTGCGATAATAAAAACCGAACGAAAGCCTAACTAGCATAGATCGTAACTAAACTATAGATTATCCAGTTTATGTCGCAGTCTGTATCGATTAGTCGGTTTCCTAAATTTTATATACAATATTTATTTTCTACCATATTGCGTCCTTGATATGCATCGCGTAACAATAAAAAAACCTAGCTCTGATGCCCTCGATGCGTCCGGATGCGTCGAACGGGATCGTCGGCGGCCACGCGGGACGTTGTCTAAGTACTGTCGGTGAAGCGATCAAGAAACAAATAATACAAATACACGGTACAACGTAACAAATCGTCACCATAATATTTCTTTACAGTCAGACTTATCGTATTAAATAAAAATATAGAATCATAAATATCGGATTCAGTCCAGGGGGCGACGTACGACGTACCTCTGTACATTCGTACAGACGGCGCACTCGGCACTAGTGGATGGCCACGGGGCTGTGCGCTAGCGGGCCCACGGGCGCCAGCAGCTCGTCGTCGCGGCGCGCCGCCTCCACGTCCATGCGCTCGGCCGCGCCGCCCGCGCCGCCCACGCCCACGCCCACGCCCCACACGCGCGCGCCCACTGCACAACAACACACGTTACAGATCCCGCACTCCTCAAAACTGCGCACAGGCTTCATACTGCACAGAAACTTAGCCTGACATCCATAGACCAAACTATGACTTTACTCCAGCTAGTACAGTAGTGTTTCATACGAAAATTAACCGCACCCTTATAAAGTTTATATTCACGTTCGTATGAAAAGCTACTACACTGAAAAAGTCAAAGCTTGCTCTAAACATTTCAGGTCTTCCAACATGCAAATCATGAAGAATGTAGACAAAAATAGTAGTATAATATTAAGTTTCTGCAAATTATGTAGCCTGCAATCTAATCATACTACAAATCACCTAAAACAATTCATTCGGTTACACTGCTTGGTTGGTGAAATAAAAATCTATTGCGCCGGCGCACTGCTAGAGTGCACTGGACGAGTGTTGACACATAAAAAAGGACATTCAAAATTTTATGAAAGTGAAAGTAGTGTTGCTATAAAACTAGAAAATAAATAGATATAATATAGTCGGTTATAATAGTTGTTACTTGTTAATTGATAAAAAGGAACACATGGAAAACATAAAAACAAACAGGCACGATCTGCGGCCAATCTTTGTGGACATCACCGTTATTTTTTTTGCCAATGGCTGTCTTAACCTTAATCCCAGATATTAGGTCAAAATTTGTTTCCAAACAAGTATCAGGTGTTTGACAAGTAACAGGTAACCAAATTGCACAATATTTAGCAATCCTTGGCAATAGTGGTTACTAAGACCTCTCGATAAGATTGTACAGGGTTGCCAAGAATTGTGCAATTTTATTTGGCCCTGTTTGTTAACGCACAAACTAATTTTTGAGATACAGGTGAGTGTAGCAAAGCGAGGCCGCAAATCTCAGGTACACAAAAGCCATGCGTGAGCCACATGCTCGCATGCTACGGAGGGGGCGCATAACATTCCGATAGTGAGTAGAGTGAAGGCAGACCTGGCACGATATCGATAGGCACTAGTGTGGCGGCGCTAGTGTCGCGGGCCGGGGCCGCCGGACCGCTCTAGTCATCGCGGGTCCGACGGGCCATCTGCCGCCACAACATAGCCAATGTTAACAATGTACACACACGATGGAACCTTACTGGGCCATTCCTTTAAAGGAGGATTGAGGTTTTTGGCCAGTAAAGGCTTTAACTGCTTCGCTTTAAAATGCGGAAAATTTTATTAATGTTTTCGAACAAGGGGATGTTTTTCATAGTGATTAGTAGTAGACAAGCAAACTTATTAGTTTGTTCGTGTAAAATTAATCAAGATGGGATTTTTGCTGTGGCAATAGGTCTCTTAGCCAGATAAGTGTTGCCAAATTTAATTGTCTGCTTTTAAAAATAACTTCTATGTCAATTGAGCAGTTCGCCAAACAAAAATGTTACTTCCACAAATTTCAAACACAGGACATCCTTGAGACTTGCATTAATCATTTTAAATGAAATGAAAAAGCGTTTTATGTTAGCAAAGAACACGACAGAAGCTTGAAATGATCATATTAGATTTATTTACTATACTATATGACATCATTGGAGACATAATTATGATCATAGGATTCACAGTGACAGTTGAATTAATAACAAATACCATAAAAATTGCAAGATTGTACATGATACTGTGTGCATCATAGTTTTATTGCACGTGTTATTGCTGTATTCTTTAGCGTATTGCCTTGTCGTAAAATAAAACTTAGTTAAGTGAAACAAACATATTAATATTAATTCTTATCATTTTATGGATTTTTGAATATAGAAGTGATGATCAAAATATCTCTTTTTCAATCTAAATAAAACTTAGTTAAGTGAAACAAACATATTAATATTAATTCTTATCATTTTATGGATTTTTGAATATAGAAGTGATGATCAAAATATCTCTTTTTCAATCTGGACTATTACAGATCATAGTTTAGCTAAATTATTTTTTATTAGAAATAGAAGGCAGGTGTTAGCTAGGCTATCCTTAGATAATATTAATCAATATTATTTTGTTACATTTATGAAAATCTTGGAACAGGAAAAATATTGTGAATATTAGAGAATATCAGAAATCTATTAGTTAATAAGCGTTTAGTAAATAATAATGTTACTAACCGTGTTGGTGATGCGACTGTGCCTGCTGTGTGTTGGTGGACTCGTCTGCGGTCCGCTTAAAGAAATTATGTTGTAGCGCGTAGTACGGCGTTACGCGCTGTTTGGGGTCGTACTCCAACATACGGAGGATTAGGTCCTGGAAATAGTTGAGGAACTTGGTGTAAGGCTTAACACGAAGAATCTCTGCATTAAGTCGTGATGGATGTCAGGTTGGACATGGAAAAACTATTGAATATGTTGTAAGAAACCTGACCTATTAAGACAGACAGTCTGAGCTTGCTTGCTCTTGCAACACCCTATGGATTACCTTAGGGTTTTTGGATAAGAAACTCGTGTCTGATCAGGACATCTGGCTATGTGCCTGGTTGATAAGACCATTTATTGTGTATATTCTTGCCTCTTTGGAACAGACTAGAATAGGTAAAAACCAATAATATTCTATAGTACTCGTTTGGCGCAGAAGTGACTGATATTCTCCAAACCTGCTTATTAAGTCACTCATTTTGTTGCGCGCAGCGTTTGCGCGGCCTCCCACAAGGTGGACCGGATGACCTTATGAGGGTTGCGAAGAGCCGATGGATGTAAGATGCACAGGACCGGTTATTGTGGCGACATTATGGCCGCGGACACAAAATCAGCGGCAGCGGCGCGGCGACGCAGACTCGTTCACGAACCCATCGGGCAGATCGAGCGGCGTTAGAGCGGCGCGCGTTGTGTTGTGTTATGAAAAATTGCCTATCTATGACTACGTCACTACAGAAGCGCCGGCACCGCTCGACTGGCGCGCACCGCTCCCGCTCCGCTGCCTTCGTGAACAGTTCCATATAAATCTATGCATTTGAACGCGCCCCTGGTCGCGCCACCGCCGCCCCTCCGCAGTTCGTGTCCGCGGCCTTACGTCTTTCTACTGTGGATGATGATTCTTGGCGCAATTAAATGTTTCTTCTTTCTTTCTATGCCGCTGTACAGTTACAACCTATAAATGAACGAGAAGCCCTCACCTTAAACTTGAGATAGTCGGAGACGGAGTGTCCGGGCTCCCCGCGGCGGCGCGCGGCCGGCCCGCCGCCCTCCACGCCCAGGATGTCGTGCAGCCGCCGCGTGCCCGGCAGCCGGTACTTCCTGTAACCGCTGCACACATCAATATACACTCACACACGTCTTCCGATAGCCTCCGAGCCTAAAACTAGAGCCAGTTTATCATGACTGGGATACGAGTCTCCTTATGGGATCAATATTTAATCACACATAATATGTTCCATGACTGGGTTCATGAAGAGAGTAAATAGGAGAAAAAGTTTCTTTGCTAAATATTCATCGACACAGTGTTGGTAGAGCCCGGTTGACTGCTTTAGTCCTGCTACTACAACGACATGGTTACTGGTTTATTTACAGCTTATGTTGTGCAAAACAAAAATAATCATATTGCAGGTTATGGTTGACACGGCAAGAAAATACAATGACACTTGGAAGATATCCTTCAACTTATTTTGAAAAGTCATGAACTGTATGTCAGGGACAGTAACGCTTGATTTAAGAATGACACATAACTGTTGGTTCAAATGGGAATAATTAACTGGAACGATGTCACAATTTATTAACACTCACCTTCCGTCCTTTCCATTTACTTTCTTTAAAACATAACCGCCGCCTTCTGACGCCGGTAATTTGTCGAAGAATTTTCTTGTTTTGTGTGCCTGTGAACATAAGAATACCATGATAAATGAAGATTTCTCATCAAAGTTTCGGACAAAAGCTCTGGTTCTTTTTAGTTGCTGTGTGGCTGCATGTGGAGTTAGGCAGATCTCGGAAATGAACTTTGTTCACCAGAGCTTTGTGCTGGTGAGATTACTCTTCAGCAGGATACAGTATTCTTCACCCATCTTCATAACAACGTCTTTATCACCCCTTCTTTTACTATACACTCGTTAGTCCTGCGCCTAATTTTTCGGTCGTGCCGGATTCCCGCCCCCTTCGATATGAGGGTGAAGGAACAGTACCACCACCATATTTTTTTAGGCATTTCGACGATGGCGCACGATGGATTCACTGTTGACTTTGTAGCTATCAGAACAAAAGACTGGCAAGGAGATCCACGCCTTAGCTGTACTTAGCTGTCCAGCTAAACAATCTTACCTGGTCTAACAAATGATCAGGCGGCATGCCGAGAACCTCGACGATTTTGTTCATCTGATCGACCTCGTTGGCGCCACTAAACAGAGGCTCGCCGGTGTGCATCTCAACGAGTATGCAGCCCAGCGACCACATGTCTATCGCGAGGTCGTACGGCACGCCCAGTAGAACTTCTGGTGACCGGTAAAACCGCGACTGAATGTATTGGTATATCTGGAACATAAGAACATAGCAGTAAACACTTTAGACACCGCAAAGTAGGGAGCGTGCCGGATTTGTAAGTTTCAGCAGCGAAGTGTGAACATCAAGTAGGTATTTATAACGTTAAAGTTTCGAATTTGCGACACTAGATGGCACTGTTTTCGTCGTCCACGTTCCCTATACCTCCTTCTTCCTTCGAGTCGATGGTTAAAGTAACTCCTGCGATTGTAAGAGCCCAGTAGGTGCCTACGTTAATTGTAGCATTGGTGTATTTCGTCAAATCCCCCAAAGTACAGGTAAATGGGCAGTTGGGGCAACGTGTGGCACATGTTGTAAGCAGCCCATGACTGATGCTTGGCCTAAAAATCAAGGACCATTTGTTGGATCAAGACCGTGGAAATAATGTTTAGTAGTAGCTTTTGACATTCGAAGTTATCTTGAAAGGGCAAACCATCACCCACGCAGTAATTTAGTAGTTTGTAGCACAGTCCTAAAGTGATTCAATACCATGTTTTGGATTATCGGAGCTCAAAGGTTATCGTCGCAACCTAACTGTGATATAATTCGTTGTATACTTTACGTTTGGGAAGGTGAAAAAAGCTTTGCTAAATTACATAATGGCATTAGAATTTGCAGGCATATTTTAGTTTCATTTTTAGCTCAGCCGCAATAATCGAGATACATTCAGTCCAATTAATTCATCACCATTTATTACAATAATCTCAGTAAATACAATATAAATTCTCAGTAAACTACAAAGTAAGAAGCAATTAATTGACACCAGAATTAGAACAAACTAAAGGAAGATAACAGGGTTCAAGTCCATGTTATGACCTTAATTAGCGCGTCTACTGAACTGATAACGAAATAAATAAAAGGAAACAATTATATTGGATCTAATCACAGCACAAAAAATGGCTAAAAATACTTCCATTCATGAAGCTAGGTCGCTATTATTTTCCGATAGGTACGGGTTTTGTAGCGCTTTATAAAATATCAAACATTTTTTCGTGTATTTTTAGAAAGCAAGAGTACTGAGCGTGGTTCTGAGTTCGATTTCAACGTCTGTTATTGTTACGATTCCCTTGTTGGGATGTTACCAAGTGTTACTTAACTGTGTTTTTGACAGTTAATTTTCATTGGTTGTAGGCTTGCACA
Organism: Lacanobia oleracea; assembly: GCA_950371165.1. NCBI lineage: Eukaryota > Metazoa > Arthropoda > Insecta > Lepidoptera > Noctuidae > Lacanobia > Lacanobia oleracea. The sequence goes on from OX493396.1 coordinate 16,441,980, forward strand.
CATAGACTCAAACATACGGGCAAAATGGTAATCTCATTATTTTTTTTATTTTTTTTACAGAATGGTGGAAACTTGGATGAACTGAGCTTGAAGTGAACTGTCATTTCTTCTAATGTTAGGGATACCTAAACATGAAAATTTCACGCTCAATTCACTTAAGTTTCTAACGAAGACATTTAATCAGAACAGCAGTACTGTGGCCAATCTAAAACTTCAACTACTAGTTATTAATTAACCAACATCATACATGAATGAGTTTAATCGTGTGCGTTGTCGAAGGTAGTATTACGTTTAAAGTATATGTGAGAGTTGGCGATAACCTGGCCTCCTTCTCCACTGAATCACACGACCCCGATGTGATTTATCTGAGCAATTAGCTTGCTACGGCAAACGACTCGTTATAGACTATAAATTAGTAGTCGCTTTAGGTGCACTCGAATAATTCAGTGTGTTCTATTGAATTTCTTGGTAATTGCTAAAATTCATATTTTAAACTGAAGAGTGAATAACTTTGATGTTTGAATTACAGTTCTCTGATCTAATCATTATAATTGTTGAATGTTTCAGAGCAATTGCGTAGGTGCCTAAGTAAATAAGTTAAAATAGGTACTTGGTTGTTTTTCAATGAATATTTTCAACCTACACATTTTTTTATCAGTTTATCAAACATGATTTACCTCCAGGCTAATTCTGGCTAAAACTGACAGCTACATCTAAATTTATTTTGAAATACTGACGTGCTTTGACAACAAAAGCAATTATTTTTAGACGTAAGGTGTCTTGAAAACATGTAGATCTTAGAAGCTATGTCTAGATTAAAATACAGTGGTTTCAGACTATAAAGTAAAGGCAGACTTACCCTTTGACCTAGTTGACACGAACTCCCGAAGTCCACAATTTTAATGGCTGACCTTTTCGGGTTGCATAGTAGTATATTCTCGGGTTTAAGATCACAGTGAATTATATTTAGTTCTGGAATACAAAAGATAGAGGTATTAGTATTGTAGATAAGAGCCTCCTTATCGAGATTTGCTTGACAATGGAATTTTGGGACATCCTTGTGTTATTAAACGGAGGTTTCGTCTGTTTCGTACTGAATTTGGGATTGATAAAATAGAGGATCCAAGTAATTGTTTTACTTTTCAATAAAGATTTGAAATATCTGCTTATTATTAGACTAGTGAAATTCTTAATTTATTTGATGTGAATGTGACTAAATAAACAGCAAACACTTTGCGACTCCATGTTCTTTATCACAACCAAAAAAGACGTCCAATTTTGTACAGAATCACATCACATAATTGCTAAAACGACCAAGCCTGTGCTGCCCGTATCTAGTGGAATCAGGCAAGCTTTGGTCACCCAGTCTGGGCCAAGTCTGAAGCTGGGTAACAAGTAACCCAATTCGTCTAAATATACAAACAAGAAGTCTTACCAGGTTGACTAAGGAACAGTAACGCGGTACACAACTGCTGCGCAAACTTGCGCGTCAGGTTGAGCGAGACTCCCCTGAAGTTGGTGTTGCGTAGCAGATCATACAGATTGTACGACAGCAGCTCGAACACTAGGCACAGGTGGTTCCGCCACATAAAGTGGCATTTCAGTTTCACTGGAAATAAAAAAAAGCAGGTCAGTAATGTTTATATAAACATAAATAATTGCTAACATTTATAGGACTCTACTTAGATCTCGTCTAAGTGGAAAGAAGTGGCCCACTGACAACAGGTCGACAAGATACTTCGGCGGGTAGGGGCAGTCACCCAAAGACCAAGTTTAAATGCCTATTTATCTGAAAACTCAGTAGTGCTGTAAAAAAATCCCCTTGATAGCTCTGTCGAAGTGAGCTATCAACCTGCAGGTTGATTCTGTAAACATGTCGAAGTGAAGGTTCGGGTGAAGTGATCACAAAGTGACCTGTCAATCCATGCAATAGGATGGAATGACAGCTCACTTCGTGATCACTTCACCCAAGCCTTCACTTCGACATGGTTACAGAATTGACCGGCTGTAGCTGTTCACTTCACCTAAAACTTTCACAATGAGGTGTTAAAAAAATAGTCAGCCTTTTCACAACCGAAGTGGATAAAGTTCGGCATGGACTCTTGCAAGGCTGCAGATGCCTCCGTGTAAGCAACGAGCCGAGCTTGCCGAGGTCGGCAGACAACCTAGTGTAAGTAACGAGGCATCACGCCGCGCGCCGGCCTAGTGGGGATGCCGTTATAGACCGCGGCCTTAGACATTGACCACATATATTTTGTATTTGATAATGATAAGTTAGTATATATTAGAATAAATAATATTATTTTCCTCTAAGTTATTCACGTGTTTCGCTCTGACTGGAAAAGTAAACATTACATTAAAGTGAATCATTGTCTGTTTACTTTTCGTATCCACACTCATACATGTGTTATTGTTGGCATGATTATAAATAAATTATATTATTACATATCAAGCATTGAAAATGTTGTTTTGTTTATTTATTTCTTACTAAATTTCTGTTCTAATCTCAGGAAAGTGCTGTAGATATATCTGCCAAAATGCTAGAAGTAGCTGAACTGTATAGACCATTACAAAATATATTATCATCATCATCATATTAGCCGGAAGACGTCCACTGCTGGACATAGGCGTCACCAAGTGTCGCTACAACAACCAGTAACAAAAGATATCTTCTTAACCAATCGTATTTGGTGTTTACATGATCCACACTGTCTTCACAACGACTAAAAAGCCCCCGAACATTGTTGACTCCTTAACCATTATCGAATTCATCGAATTTTCGTCCAAGCAATATTTTCCACAAGACCGATTAGTTCAAACTCACCTATATAATACTTATTTTCAGGATCCGCTCTGTTCATCATTTTTAGTAACTTGACTTCTATTTGTGCCTGGTTTAGGAAGGGTTTCTTATTCTTAATTATTTTTATCGCTACTTGACACTGCTCCTCGTGGTCATACGCTTTCACAACCTGAAACATTGAAAACATAATTATTAGTTAATAGCATAGACATTGGCAGACTAACCTCGCCTTGTGTTGAAGAAGGTCATGTAAAAAAGCACAATGCGTTATGGCCAGGCAATGGAGAATGATAAGCCAATGACAATGACTAGATCATGCACTTTGCACCCTTACAGAATACTTCCAGAATTTGGCTTCCAGAAGTAGTAACAGGGTTTGAACGACCACGATCCGATATACCTTGCAAACGAATGATTACAGAATAGCCATCTAGTTCCAACGAAATTATCCCAAGCTTGAGACCTGCACGCGTACGTGAACTGTGGCGTACCAAAGTTCACTTACTTGGCTTAGATGCCACCGGAAAGTGACGGGTAAATCTATTGAGAGAAAAGCTCTAAGCTAAATACAATGTATTAATCGTTAGTCAAAAAGCTCGGTAGCTTTAGTTCAACGGCGTTTAAGACTAACTACTGTTTCCTTGTACCCAACTACCGCCGTGTATTGATCATATTTCTGCGTACAAACACGATATCCTAATGGTGACCTAGAGTTTCAGAAGTACTCCTAATCTGTGTTTATTACTAGGCCAATGAGGTGAAACTCATTATTGTTCAGTAATCTGACTGTAAGTAGCCTAGTACTGATAACATGATAACTATTACAAAGTATTGTGTGAATCACATACTTGACCGCTAAGTGCAGCGGGTAACTCATGTATTTATTTTTTCTGAGAACATATATAACACACCTGATAAGTCATACATTCTATTAGTCCTTGGTGTACTTTTGTACCGTTTAATTTACTATCGGAAATGAGTAAGTTAACTAGAAGTGTTTCTAGTTTTAGTCACCTTTAATTTTATGCAGATATTGGTTTTGACGGGTTCACAAAGTCTTCGAATGCTTATGTATGGACAACGCAAGGGTTTCAAATCTGAGATCGGGTCTTCCGTACTGTCCAGAAGAGGAATTTTTGCAGGCTAGAATGTAAAGGAATATATGCTCACCTGTCCAAAAGATCCCTTCCCAATCGGCGAGGAGATCTCATACCGGTCGAGGAACTTCTCGCCCTGTTTGATGATGTAATCATGGTTATCATCATCATACCCGTCGTTATATAACTTCCGCTCTTTTTTGTGAGAACCGTCCTCGCCCAGGTACTGTTGCGCTCTCCGCTTTTTCTTCGCGTAATATACCTGTGGACAAAAAAGGTTATTTAGAACAGTTGCGCTCTATGATCGTCCTAGTATTCAAGTTTTTTGGTTGACAAGGAAGCAGTATTTTTAGGATTCCAAAAATCCGTAAAAAACGGAACCCTTATAGGATCACTCCAGTGTCTGTCTTTTTATCAGTCACAGCCAGTTTTCTCCGGATCTCCTGGACCAATTTTGTTGAAATTTGGTATTTATATACTCGTAGACTAAATACATTTTTAGTATGGGGTCGTTTTGGGGGTTTAAAAAACTTTTTCAAACTGTATTGTTTGACATATCAAATGCCACATGGCTTACTATGAGGGTTTTAATTATATTTTTTTCATAATTTTAAAGTAGTTTTGAAGTTATTCAAGATATTAGACCAAAAATGACCATTCCCCCTCTTATCTCCGAAAAAATGCAGATTACCTAAAGAAAGATTACAGGAAAACCTATATGAAGTAGTGTTAAATGACATGTTAAAAAATTTAATTGGTACGGAACCCTTTGCTCTCGAGTTCGACTCGCACATGGCCAGTTTTTATTTTTGTAGATGTCGCTATTGTATAAAAGAAAGACTTCATTACCAGCCCAATGAAATGGTAAGCCAGCATGAGATAAAGAGGAAACATTACTCATAGATCACCTCATTCTTAACCTGCAAAGAAGTTATATTTTTTTTTACTGACTGTAGTAATGTTTGTAGATGTATTATGCAGTCATTGTGCGGATTTGATTTTTTTTGTCATTTTTCTTTATTGAGCCATGTTTTGCCAGTTTGCATAGACGACGACTGTCAGTTGTGACAACTTTGCTAGTTTTTTAATGCTTTTTTTTTGGCAGATTCCATGTATAAAGAGTTTTTGTGATAAAGGTTCTATGAAGTTCCAAAAAGAATAATTATAATATGTACATAGTTGCAAATTACAAATTGCATATTCTATGTATTCTTCAATGTAACATTAAATACAGCTAAGTAAAGAAATCTGTTTTACATCCAGAAACATAAGTGTACGAGTATATTCCTAAATACTGAACATTGCACTTGGATGCGTTATAGGAAATGAAGAGTAGCCGAACGCGGGAATTCTCGGTTGACGGACGTTGACCCAAATATGCGGTTGACATTGATCGACGACAGGTCGCGATATGCTTATATAAAACATTTGTACCGACGCCGACCGACGACAGCGAGGTACCGACGCATGGATTTGGGACTAGGAAGTTCATTGCTACCGATTTTTACGAGGTACCGCGAGACTCGCCCCGAATATGACTCATTGTTTTGCGACTGGCTGGTAACTTCGGGGACTCGACTGAAGTACATTTTAAAGTTTTGGGACGTCCGATGATTAACTGCTAAATTGACAAATACTACTTGATTTTGTGACGAAGCCAAAGCGTGATATGATTGACGCGTCAGAGTGCGTCACATGACTTGTATATATTTGGCATTTAGAAGCCGATATTACTAACACGGAAACATGACATAGCAATAATATCGGCGAGTGCATAGCATTCGCATCGCGGTGGTACGGAAGTGTCGCATATCGACGCAACCAAACGATAACCCAAATTTCTGACAGCGACCTACATAATATTACATTGTATGTTTTACAGGCGACCGAGCGCCCCTAACAACTGGCAAGGCTTCGTGCAACCGCACACTTATCTGTTCCACTAAACTGTTTGTTTGTTGACCGATGTTAAGCTATTTACTTTGATTTGTGCCGGTCATCTGAATAACATGTCCGCTGAAAGGATTCACATTTTGTTTATTGGTGTTTGGTCGGTTGGATTAGGAATGATAGTTCTGAGTTACATTTTAAAACGCGGATTTTTGATTGGTGAAGTGGTAATGACTTGGATGCGCGGAGACAAATGATGGTGGTTATGTGAGATGATGGTGTGGTGAGTCAGGCCAGTGACCGCGGCACGTGGCCGCGAGATGAGCGCGTCGGGCCGGGGAGAGACGGCGCGCGGCGGCTGTCATTGATTTTCCCCGTTTCCCCCCAACCCCGAGGCTGGCTCCCTCCCCACCGCGTCTCACCCACTTCCAGCGCCCGATAACGAGGTTAACGGGCGACGTGAGCGTCTCCTAAACTTTAATTATACCCGTACACCCGTCGTGCATGTTTAACCCGGCCTCTATTGAGCGTTTTGTTTGCAGCGCACCTGATAGCGAGACGTGATCCACTATTCGGTCGACGGTTAACTATCTAATGAACATGGCCGGAGATGGAAACGAGAAGAGCACAACTTGCACAACCTGTACGTATTTGCAAACCGAGCCCGATACAAATCTGCTAACTACGTCTTCACTCATAACCGTGGCGCGTCGCAAACTGTATAAACAATACGGAAGCTCATCTGCCGTTTCTCTCAATAGGTAAGTAAGCACATATATGTAGCGAAAATAATATGTTAGCTACTAGGAAATATGACAGGTTATGCGAGATAATATTCTGTTAATCCTAGGGCGAATAATTCAGAAACGTGTCTACCCATGCTTGGTTGCCTTTGACACAATGTTTGTGTACAATGTTGACAAAATTTGGATTGCTTTGCGTGAAATATTGAAGAATTGTTCTTGCCAAACCTGATTTATGAGACCTCGAGTTTTGTTTGTCTATTCATTCTTAACTCTCGCGTCATTTATAAAGGGTAAAAAAGTATGTTAGCAATAGAGTTCAAAGTCAAACGGTACAGAAACATTGGAATATATAATTTAGTTTTACAATATTGGCATGTTAGATAAACTGAAATATGCAAGGTCAAATATATTTACGTATAAATGATATTTTTCCTAATAAGTCTTGCTCGCATGACGTCAAGAGTCATGACGGCGGCGTAGTCGAAAAAGTTGCGTAGCACTTCGTAGCGCGTCGTAGCACCCAGATGTCGTAACGCAGAGCGCGTAGCGCAGAGCGCGTAGCTCGTAGCCAAAAAAAATCTCAATAATTCATTCGCATTATTAAATTAAAGTTTACCGATATTAAACCGATACTAGAGTTCCAGTGCAATATCATAGTTGCAGGGTTGGCCGAGACGAGGGCGCGAAAACATTTTCAAAGATGTAGTAAAACACGAAATGACTCATGTTTGGTCCCCTTTATTGTCAAGTGCACTGCGGTTTTTATTTTAGAGTTTTGAATATTTTTCCGTAAAAACATCCCTACAATGCAGCTTTAAGCAAATAAATCTGTTTTATAAATATCGAATCACTGCATAATCTGATAAAAGTAATGATTTAAGAACATTGGTGAAAACAAAGCAATTACCTATATTTTCTATTGCTTACTTTTAGTAATAGACTAATTGAATGTAGGTTATTAACAACCTACATGTTTAAAATAACATTGAAGAAAATGGGTCACGTCACGGTGTTAGTTAAATCATAATGAATAACAATTAAGATTTCCCTAATAAGTGTAATAAGTAGGTATTATTAAAAATATCGAAAAAAAAAGTTAGGTTTCGAATTTATTAGATACTCTCAAAATTTTAATATTAATGAAGTAATTGCCGAACAAAAACAATTTGAAAACATTGTGTGAACGATTAGAAAAAATCCGAAACTGCGAACAAAGTCACTTCCAGCCGCCGCTCTTAATCTCTGTATATCGTCAGTTATTCAATTAGGGGTGGACCAATGAGAAGTGAGCGGTGCGCCGCTGCGTATCCTAATTATTCACCAGCACCATGCTGGCATGCACTTCCTGGAGACCACAGAACCGAGGGTCGCGCTGATTTAAGCCAATAAAACTTTTATGGCATGTCGATACTAAAAGTAATGGGGTTTGTTCGTGGTGCAGATTCGTTTATTGAGTTTTTATAGGGGTTTAAGTTTGTTTGTGTATTGTTCTTGTATTCAATACTATTTTAATGGTTTTGTGAGTGTGTTCTAGAGTTTTGGTCCTTCGAACCGGATACATCTTAGTGTTAAGTGCCGTAAGGAAGATTTGGTATTTATACAGTAATAGTAGTAAGTAGAAAAGGGTTGAAAACATCTTTATAGACAACTAACTAACAAAATAAATACAACAAGGGCTTTAATACGCAAAAGCACGATACAACCCGTTTTTCCGACTTTTTGAAATATATAAAGCGATAAATTGAGATATTAATGGGCACTTTACAATTGTTATTGGCATTCAAGTTTAACAACAATTAAAACTTTGTTATTTTGCACTTGCAATTAGTAGTTCTTCGAACTTTAGTCTCAAGGAGCAGTTACCCAGTTCTCGGAATAAAAAACGCTGCCAGTTTTTATTTCAAAACTTACAAACATTAAAAGTAAAACTTTGCACCTGTTACATTAAAATCCTTTTAATTATTATTTGGTTACCTCCTGAAAATGCTGTTCTGGCTATAAAATTAAAGCGCCAATTTTTATACATCAGTGTTGCCACGTGGAAAAGTTGCGCGAAAATGTTCCGTACGTAATGAAAATCCCGATGTAATTTAACGCACCTTTTGTATAAAATTGTAAATGTATACTGATCGGCTTTTTCATTACAAACATACTTCAACTTTTCGAAAAGGTTGCTATCATGTGTCACAGATGAGGTCGATTGCCTAAACAACAAAGCAGTGCATTTGAATATAATATGCTATTTTTCTTCGTGAATTTTGCATGAATAACAATGAAAATATTTCGCTCTCAGTCGCAGATCTCCATATAAACATAAAATAAGCAATGTATCACACAATTGAATAGGTCAAGATGTTTAAAAGACCGCGATGTGCGACAATCATGCCAAAACGGGCGCGTTTATGATGGCATTGCAATTCTATGCGATTTTTATTGCATGTATTTGTTGTGTGCATGGAAGGATGTTGGCATCACACGGGCGCGATACATTTTTATTTATACGCATTGCGTCCTGACGTCACCCTGACTGATATCATCCGAATGCATTCGATGATGTAATGCTTGGATCATCGGCATATCGATTGCGCTATCAAGTTATTCTCGTGCTATAACAAAACACACAGCTGTCTATATTTTTCTTTCTCGTATACATACCTACTTATAATAGATCGTCTGGAGCTTTTTCTTCTGATTGTACCAGAGTTATGTAAACTCGTGCCAAGACGCCGATTGCTTTTGATCTTGGCTAAATAAAAACTAATGAATGCTGAATAAAAGATTTAAATCGAACGATTTCATCGAAGGAAACACTTTCGGAAATAAAAAAATGTAGAGTTGAACTTTGAGAAGCTAAGATCTGCTTAGGACTAATTAATTTTTTTTTGAGCGTTAATGAAACTTTTTCCTTAAAATATATAAACTGGTTATCCATCGTAACGGAAAGCTGAAAATCGCAACGGAATCCCGAAAAAGAGAATTCGCCGTATGCTAATTAATTTTTCATAGTCCCGCCGACGACACCGCGGTGATATGCAAATGAGAATTCGTCGCGCATTAGGTACTTTGGTTTACAACTTATCACGTCGTCGAGTATCAATTAAAGCGGCGGAACTGCGCAAGTTTACATCATTAACACCATAAAAAGACAGTTATTGCGAGAAAATTTGTGCAATCAATTAGGAGTTTTAAGAGGGGTCGGGGGTGTATAATGCGTGCAGAGTGCAGCGGCGACGACCGGGCGGAGGGGGTGCGGGGCCGGCGCGCGCATCTGTGTGCATTCGGCATATTTACCCCGATAGTGGGCGGGCAGGTTCACTGACCCGACCCAATGCAAGGCCCGCGTAGCTACGTAGGCCGCCACGACGCACGCTGGGGCCCGTTTCATTAGTGCCACCGCACACCGCACACACACGTAAAAAGTTAACACTGTGCGTCAAGTGGCACGCACGCTTTTTTTAATTATCTGTCGGATTATCCGGCCCGGCGAAAAAAGTCCAACAGGTACTCGCTTAAGTTTTAAGATGTCATAGTGCTTCGATCTAATGTGCTCCTAATACGTTAGAGGTGTGATCCTAAAACCTCGAGAGGCCCAGTGAAGTTTCGGTCGTCGCCGGAGCCATATCGATCTCTGTTTATTTCCAACTCGGTACCAGTCTAGATAACTGATTTAAAATTTATAACAAACTAAAATGTCCGTGAGATCGATAATTGAAAACAACGTCGTACAAATCTTTGTACTGTAAGACGGAGGGAAAGTACAGGCACAGCACAGGTGTACACAAATCAGGTAAAATATTTAAAGTACGTATATCAAACGTTTGCATAGCAATCGGAACAGCGTAAACACACACACGCACACTTACGAAACGTCATAATTGCACCGCAGCATTCATAAATCCAGCGGTTAGACAGACACATTCAGGGCTGTAAACTATAGGCCGAGGTATACTTATGCAAAACCACCCTTGCAATCGGCGAGTGCAATACCATAACCTACCCCAAGCGTTCCCCTCGTTGAGGCAGGTCCGGGCAGACGCCTTTGATGGGGCATTACCATAATAACCCAGCTAACAGATACTATTCATTACTAAATAACATGCATCGAACATATTTATTACGTTTACATAGTTGATAAACAAATTGACAGCCGGAATTTTATGAGATACGTTTATGACCGTTTAATTTAATAAGTTACATTGTGAATGTTAATGTCACATTAATATTTTGATAAGGAGTAATGAAGATGTACTCTGTTTGTGTAAATAAATACTCGAGCAATTCGATAACGACTTCAAAAGCTCTTAAGTACGTCTAGATGTAGGAGCTCTCGACCTCTCGATGGACACATAAATCATAATGCAAGTTTATTACGTATTACAAACATTTGTATGTTCTGTAGACAAAAATGCTTCTGATATTTATTTTTCGTAAAATGTGTTTTCTTTTTTATTGGAGGAATTTTGGAAAATTTAACAAGATATATTAGAAGTCTAATTGAGCAGTGTTTGTTTTTCTTGAGCTTTTTAGCTGTAAGAGCAGAGGTAACACACTAATTTTCAGTGTATATTGTTTTTGTTTAGCAAAATGAGCATTTAATTCTTCATCATTAGGTATAGAATGCGGCTCGTTGCCAGCGATCAGTCGGAAGAGCTTTGCTTTGGTCTTCCCGAAACAATCTCCTTGGTTAGACCCGGTAGGATAAGGTGAAACTTATTTGCACATGATATTTTTTCCGCAAAGGTTGACATTCAGCAGATGAGACCTCTCCCGTGTTACCATTGTAACATCTACCAGTTCTAGTCGCACAGATATATTTTCTAAAAATATCTAAGGTTCTTCAGAGGCTCGTATTTTCCGCTAAAGGCTCTTGTTGCCTATCGAGGGTTGTAAGCGTGGGTGTAAGAACATTATGATTGTAATAGCAACCAATTACCTATACCTTAACACGACTCTTGTTAGAGAAAGTATTTGTGTTAAATTGGTACCCGTATTTTGGGTTGTTGACCTTTAAAATTAGGTAGGTATTTGTTTACATGGTTGATTCTTTTTACTCTGCCCACCAGACGCCCATACTAAAATTGCATTAAAAATTTTAGTTTGTCTTGAGTTGTATAAGTATTATCCAGATGAATGCAGTCTCACAAGAAGTGCATCTGTTCGGAGATGACGTAATTTTTAAAGGCGCCGAAAGCGGCGTCTGACCCGATGCAATATGCTAGATTTTATCAGTTGCTTCGCGCGTTGGATGTCTGTTTTTTGTACTGCATTGAGTATCTGTTTGATCTGCCGCGATGAAAGTAATCTTGAGTCCGTTACGGGATACTTCTTGAAATGTTTTAAGGCAGTATTTTTCCTCGATGCTGATGGTACTTTTTAAATTACCATTATTAATTGTAGTAATTAATTTCGTAGGGCACGTTTTGACCATGTCGGACGTATCGGGGCCAAACTAGCATCGCACCCTCCGGGTAGTAAGCAGTTTTGGTCCCTGTCGAAAGCGATCGAAACGAATTTCTGTCGACCCACTTTGCCTCCAATGCTGAAACCTGATGGTTCGCTGGCTCACTCTGCAAGAGAAAAAGCAAATTTATTTGCAACTCTCTTTGCAGGCAATTCGCGTCTGGACGCTGGCTCCAACAAGCAACCACCAACTTTACCTCGTTGTGACTCTTCGATGCCGGAGATCAAAGTTCGTAATAAAGAGGTCTGTAGAGTATGCAGTTTAGATGTGAAAAAGGCCAGTGGACCTGACGGCATTCCAGCAAGATTGTTGAGGCAATGTGCACCTGAATTGTCTCCTGTGTTGACACGCCTGTACCGCCTCTCTCTTGTAAAAATAACGGTGCCGAGATCATGAAAGCTTGCGAATGTGCAACCGGTGCCCAAAAAGGGAGACCGTGCTGACCCTGCGCATTACCGTCCGATCGCCATTACCTCCATCCTATGCAAGGTTATGGAAAGGGTTCTGAATAGTAAGCTGCTGACCTACCTTGAAGACAAAAATCTCCTCAGTGACCGTCAATATGGCTTTCGCCGGGGACGGTCAACTGGCGATCTTCTTGTGTATGTCACGCACTGCTGGGGCGAAGCCATTGAGAGACACGGCGAAGCACTTGCCGTGTCGCTTGATATCTCGAAGGCTTTTGACAGGGTCTGGCTCACTGGTTTACTCGGCAAGCTTCCTGCTTATGGTATCCCAGCTGGTTTTTGTAGCTGGATATCAGACTTCCTGAGTGAACGGTCGATCCGAGTGGTCGTTGACGGCTGCTCCTCTGACCTCATGGCTATTGATGCCGGAGTTCCTCAAGGGTCTGTTCTCTCTGCAACTCTTTTCCTGCTGCACATCAATGACCTACTTCAGCCTGGTCTTGTTGGGTACGCAGATGACAGTACGGTTTCAGAAAGATACTTGTCCAACGCAACAACCAGTGGGGTTGAAGTTTGTTCCTTGAGAGAGGCCATGGTAGAGCGGACAAATTTGACCTTAAGCGTTGTCTCCCAGTGGGGTGATGACAATTTGGTCACTTTTAACGCCACCAAAACACAGGCGTGTCTTTTTACCGCAAAAAGGAGTCGTTTTGACCAAGCTCCTACTTTTCGGGGTGCATCTGTTCCTGTGACTGATTGGCTCGAGCTCCTAGACATGGAGTTGACATCCAGTCTCAACTTCGGCGCCACCATCGAGTACAAAGCCCAAACTGCGGCCAAAAAGCTGGGCATCCTAAATAGGGTGAAGCGATACTTTAGGCCTGGACAGCTTTTAACACTATACAAAGCACAAGTCCGATCCTGCATGGAGTATTGTAGCCACCTTTGGGATGGCTCAGCTAAGTATCAGCTTGCCGCGCTTGACTCGGTGGAACGCAGAGTTAAGAGGCTCATCGGCGACGTAAAACTGGTGGATGCCAAGCTACATAGCTTGACTCATCGCCGTAAGGTTGCCTGCTTGTCGGTCTTCTACAGATTGTACTTCGGTGAGTGTGCCCAAGAACTCCACGACCGTGGAGTCCATCAACTCATCCCACCGGCCCCCTTCTACCATCGGACATCCAGACGCACTGCATCTTACCATCCCTACCTTGTGGCTATTCCACCAATTCGCACTAAGCGTTTTCAAAGGTCTTTTATAATGCGCACAGCAAAGGAGTGGAACTCTCTGCCTGCGTCTGTGTTTCCGAAAGCTTACAACCCTAACCTCTTCAAAGTTAGAGTGAACAGGCTCCTTCTGGGTAGGCTCACTCCATCGTAGACTTTGTCTCTGTCATCTCTGACATAGACTAGAGTCAAGAGCAAACCCATTACAAATAAAAAAATAAAATCCTTTGTGGCGATTTCTTTATAGTTTTGCCAAACATTCTAAAGGACCACTACCGTGATGTCTGTCACGTATGCATGATAATCGACCAGATTTCTATTGGAATGGTTGGATCAAGTTTAGGCTGGGTTCACATGACCGCGCGGATCACCTCACAAACCGCGCGGAACACCTCACAAACCGCGCGGATCTTCCAACAAGTCGATACAGGTTTGTAGAACTTGTAGACAGTGTATAAACACTATTTAGTTTGATTTTGTACTGCGCGGTTAGTAGATCCACGCGGTACCTACTGCACGTTCATATGAACCTAGCCTTTATGTCTGATACCTTTCCAATAATTATTTGAAAAATTGGTTGTTTCTCAATGAAACCACTAGAAAAAGAGCTGAAAACTGAATTTTTATCTTGCATTTGGTTTTCACCGGTTTGAAAGTGTAACCCTGATACCGGAAAGCTTGTTCGAAGTCTGTTGTCAAATCGCATGTCAACTAAATATGATCGATTGTTGTTATTTTCGATACACATATTTTGATTAGACAAGTTGTCTGATATGGACACCTGTTTTTATAAGGCAAGTAGCACTTCTCTGATTCGAGTCTGATTAATAAATCTCCAATCAGATCAAATGCAGTCTATATATTTTCAATATCTATGTGGCAACGAAACACGTGAAAATATTTTGATAACAGCGACGAAAAGGCGCCAAAAGCAAAGGAGAATACAGGACAGGTGCTGACTTTTCGCCTACTGATACCAAACTAATAATATCATAACAAAAATCAACATAATTCACGATAATATTATGTAAATTGTTTCAACAAAAACATGTGCGGCACTCAATAATTTCTTAACCAAAGTCATTTGGCTGACAATTTAGTGCCATTAAATTTTCAACGATCAGATGCACCTTTGCGTTTAAAAAGCTGCTGTAAGCAATTTATATTAAACTCTTGGTGTAATGATAATGTCAGTATTAATCGGTGATTAGTAATGAAAACTGTATATAATCACGGAGACCTACCGCAACAAAGGTTCTGTTATATCATAGATCAGGGATCGCCGAAGTAAATAGTACAATTGTTTTTTTTTTAATCGGTAACATTGTTTTGTGCACGGATGCTTTACATGTGGGCGGTCTATCGATAAAGGTTGGAAAGCAAATAGGTAGGACTAGAATAGAACTTTTTTTTTCTAGATTGCTGTTTCGTAGTATTCTAGTGACATTGATACTTGTGTGGGTATGTAATTAAATGTCCTTTTGCAGTTGTTAGTTGCAACGTCATCAGCGAAATAGTCGAGACATGTTATAAAACTTATAAAAGTCATCATGTGCAACTGAAATGTTATTGGTAATTGAATAAAAAATAGGTGATTGTTTTTGTTTTCATATAGGTCACATGTTAATTAATACAGTTAAATTATATTCTATTCTATGTATACGTCATTTCGCTCTCATAATAACCGTCATGGAAATAAACGAGTGTATCTCAATGTCATAAGTTAATTAATGAAAGTTTGACGAAGCAGAGTGTAGAACGAAAATGATGTTCAGAAAAGTAAAAAAAAAAGAACATTATTTTAGGGATAGCTCTGTTTAGATGGACGTTAGGCTTAAAACATTCGCGAGAAACACCCCAAGTTCAAACTGTGCAGTGACGAGTAACAAACTGTTGCGGAGATGATAAATCCTTCAGTCTCGCCATCGAGGTATTCAAACTAATAATTTAGTCATACGATGTCGCATTGGACTTGCGCATTCCACATTAGGTGACATTTTCGCGACAGTCCGTCATACAACTATGCAAGAACAAGAGCGCCCATTAAAAATCATACACGTTTAAAAAGCCCGCCCTCAGCGCGCGCCACCACTTCAAAGTTTGACCTCGCAATTACTAAAATTGGTTTGATTTACCATTTTAATTGTAACAAAAAGCTTATTTTTTCCAACGGCGTGGACGGCGGAGGCGTCGTTGTAATCTCGACCGAGTGACTTTCGGCCGGAGGGTCCATTAGGGATCGGCGGGAGGACGTCAGGCTGGCGTGCAGGATTGGAATTTTGAGCTGTGGCGTCATGTCGTTAAGGCGTAGTTTCTGTCGGAGGTGTTCGGTAGGCGCGAGAGGAGAGCACTCGAGGTCGGATGCTGAGTGCGGGGGTGTGTGCCGGGCGCGGGGGGAGAGTGGGACAAAATCGATATCGTCGGGCGGCGCGCGACGTCTTGCGCCCCGGCCCTCCCGCCCCTCTAATGAATGAGAGCGAGCATAGTCATCTCTGCGGATGGCGGCTCCTGCGATACGGCACGCCGCCGCCGACGTCGACTAGACTCCGCTGCGCTCCCGATCCAATGTATTGCTGCCCGCCACGATAACGAACCGAACACTGATCAACCCTGCACACACACTGCAGCTACAATTTTATACAGCTTTAAGCTATTTTGTACGCTCTTTTTTGTATCGAAGAAACGAGTTCAGTTTCTTACAACGCTCATACACATTTCCAAATAGATGCTACAAACAGGTTTTTAATTCCAAATAATGGTCTTTTGGTACAATATAAACTGTTTTCACGAACTGTGCTTTCCGAACAAGACAGATTTCGACCTTCGAATTACATAACAAGAAAGTCAGAATCATTATGAACTGTACAGCGGAGAATCTCGGAAGTTGTAAATGAAGTTTTGAAACAAATTTAAAAGCGACAATTTTGTCAGAAAGAGACCGAAGATTAAATAAAGTTGTTCGGAAGTTTACAGCATTTCTAACGTCTATTACGGGAACGGTAGATTTATCGCAATAAATTATTACAAACATAGTGTGCAGGAATAAAATAAATATTTCTGGATTAAAGATTAAGTAGAAAATTGGTTAATATATCAGCGGTGGCCACCTTAATAATTTCCCACCCACACTTTGATATTAAAGATGGTGGGTGTTCCCGAGAACCACGCAAAATATTCATCAAATACCACCTACCACTTAATATTTTTACGTAGGCTTAATAAAGAGTCTGAATAACAACAAATTGCTAGAGGGTGTATGAGGTAACGGTACACAAATTGCCAGGCAAACAAGCGATCAGGTACGGTACCAGTACAGGATCATTTAAAGCATACTTTACGGCCCTTGCATGCCGGACGGATGCAACATAATGAATGTATCAGGGAATTTTATCCTTTTTAAACAACAAAGCAGAATTGGAAGACTAATACTGGTGCGTGCTGTCATTGTTAAAAGTCAAAATTATAAATCCCTCAAGTAATGGCGTCAAATCAGTTAATGTTCCCATGAATTTCGTAAACGCATAGAAATAGTCCCCAAAGTGTCATAACATTTAGCCAACCGCTTGAAGCAAAAATTCTGAACTTTTAGTTCCTCCCACAAACGAGACCACACAAGCTGGTAGGTACCACAGTTTCAGATGTTCAACAACTGAAATAACAATACAACAAGCCATGAAACTCTTAAAAGCCAGTCTCAAAATTTCCCTACAGTCTAACTAGTCACTAGACAGGAGTCTGTTGGTATGTGACGGTCCTAACAGCTTTATTAATAGCACCCAGACGCCACAACAGCTGAGTCCCATCGCCCTGAAGAGAACGCCGACTAATGGTGATGATCATAATGCAAAGCATACTCACAGACGGAGTGTGTCAAATCGTATTAGATGTACGTGACATGTAGATAATGTTAAAGGTTAAAAAAATGAAGCAATGTCAGAGGTTCTTTCTTCACACATGAGTCAGTGTTATGAGTTATCACTTGCAGACAAAGGCTGCAAACTTAACGTCATTATTCGATTAGTCTCAATGATATTCCAGATGGTTAGGATCCTTTGTAAGCAAGTCAACGTGTAGGAAGTGTAGAGCCATTGCAGCTATGTTGATGCAACGAATCAGATACGTTTCTATGACTAACAGCTGACGTTACAAGTAGGTCGCATGAATATCATATGTTTGTCATATTAGTCGTCCTAGATCTAGTAAAGACGAACTAACCATTGCTTGTCACAACATCACCTCGAACCTAGACAGACCAGCTGTGGGTGAATGGTGATCAACTGATCATAGATAAGACAAGCCCGGTGCACGTACCGAGGAAGATGGCTCGACGAACCAGCTAAAGGTACAGAAATGGAATAGATGCGGAAAGCCCAAGCTGTTGGAGGAGAAGAAAAAGTTGGAAACCCTAAGTAAAGTATGGTCTCGGAGTCTCGAGCTAAGAACATACAGAATGATAGATACGTAATGAAATGAAATCTTCAGGTCCAAAACGGACGAAGGTACAGGGATACAGCAAGCATTCAATTCGTGGAAGAACCAATGTTGAGTGAGTTGTTGACCATAAATAGATGCACACTCTACTTGTACATTGAGCCTTAAACTGGCTTAGGTAAACTCGAGTAAAATCTATTTTTAGATTTAAGAAAAACAAGTGTGGCTAAATATTCCCCTTTACAGAATTTCTATTTTTAGCTCTAATTCTAGTGATTTTAGTTTGGGGTACGAAATAACCTTGAAAACACTTTAGCAAAATTAGGTATAATAAAAATGGTGTCCAAAGATACCATTTTTATTCGATTCTATTTAGGTCCACCAGCTCATAGTTTAACTATGGTAATGATCACCTTCTTAGAACGGTCAACGGGACAGGCTTTAAGGTGATCTTCATTCCTTATATTTTGATTTTTATTCTACTAGCCAGAGCTGGTTTTAAAGAATTTCAAGTGTGTTGGCGAACATTTTGAAACGGACTTAATATTTGGTGTGGCAATCTTATTCTCCATTTGCTTGGCAAGAGTGGTGCAATACAATAACAACGCTGTCGTCTCTAACTTGTTCAAACTTCCAAGACAAAATTACGCTGTTCAGGCTATTACTAGTTTGCACATCAAGACTTAACAAGGAAAGAAGCAAAGTTCCCTGTAGACTGGTCATTCCCCACTGCATCTAGTAGAATAGATAAGAAATGGCGGGGTTTAACTGGGTCAGAGCAAGGCCCGGGCCGAATGTCTACGCCGCACCTGTATCTATGTACTCTCGTATTACGTATACACATGTATGTAAACAAAATGCGACAATTCGCTCACCGTTCTAGGTTACATATGCATCGCACTCGACGTTTATTCGACCTAATTTATCGGTTCGTTGCTTTGTGTATCAACTTTTTGTGAATGTGTCCGGGTGCCAAAATCTTTTGTTTGTTGATAGTCCATATTTATTGGCATTCAGGGCTTGTTTTGGTAAAAAATAACACATTCCCACGATCTTTTTAATGTTTAAAACACATAAATCAAGTAATAAACGTGATATCTACAGCAACAGTGATGATTACTGATTACATTACGGGCCAGTCTTTCGTAACGAAGAGTGCATTAAAGGTAACGGATGATATGGCACGGTGTCACTGCGCTTGTTTACGCAACGTGATCTCCGCCCTTGAGGTCAGAGATTGCGATAGATTCCGATAAACGCACGTGAATTGTCCGAGACGGTCACACGGACGCATCGTGAGCACATGTCCAAATCCAAACATTGAGTACCTCACGTCAATCGATATAACCAGCATACGAGTTATCGTTTATCTGATAATAAATCGAATTTCCTCCGAGTTTTACACAATACGGTGACGTCAATAAAGCGAGAAGCATAAACAGCGATAACGAGCAACTACAAACAGTTGTACACACCTGTGGGCACTGTAAATAATAGACTTATAGGATAATTTTAATTACAGCAATACAAAACGGCACTTGTTAAGCTTATTTTGAATTGTTTTATTGTCCTTGTATAATTATTCAAAGGTGCACAAGAATTATTGGTTAAATCGCGGTATGCGTTAAAGCGTGTTGCAGTGTTGCTTACCGAACGCACCAAAGTGACGGCGCGGAGAGATTGCCAGCGGAGCGTGTCGGCCAGAGTCCTGAGCAGGGTGGCGGTGGACCTCTCCCCTTTGCGCACCATCGTCCCGTCTTCACGCACGGCTGATGGGTCACTGCACCACTGCTTACGAGTTTACAAGCTAAACAGTTTACAAGCCACGCGATGCACTCCCTCCACGTTCGCCTTGACAGTTTTAAACGCAAGGCTAGACGCAGATACCCAACCGACACCTGACTCCACAGAGCGCGCGACGAGGCTCTTGTTAATGCGAATTATATTTTCAGCGGTTAAAATGTACGAGAACAAATATATTGATGTAGCAACCGCAATAATCGGCTGCGAGGACACGACTGGCTCGTTATCGCTGCGATACCTATTCTCCAGCTCAAGTAGACGATTCCGCATACGTGAATAAAGACCGACCTCGTTGTTTTGGTCAGTTGACGCGCGGCCCACATGAGCCACTTTGGGACTCCACGCGTATCTCTCACGTCAACAGCAACACACTTCTAAGAGCAAAAGTTTTCGGCAGTATAGAAATAGCCTTGAGGCCTGTTGAACACAAAGCTGCGTTTAATCTCAGTCTCTTCGGATGACGGGAGCATTAAGTTTTTAGATTAAACACAGATGTTTCGGATGTGATAATAATTCTGTTACAAAAATAAAAACATCAAAGCATAATATTTACTCAGTGACAGGAATGTATGAGTTATCGACCTCAACGGCCTTAACAAGTCAATGTATTGGAATTGTAGCAATTAGCGCGTCATACGTGATATAGAATAGCTTCCAACAGCTCATTAATTGTGTGATGCTCGCTTTAGTGTAAGCAATTTTATTCCTTGGTGGTATTAGCATGGAATTGTTTATTCTATGTGCGAGTGGTTATAATTAGCTGGGGCGCCGGGATCGTGGCAGGAGTCCAGGTCGATCACTCGGCTAATATAACGGGTCCGGACTATATCGGGTGGTCGGTCGTTGACAGGGGCATTTTTCCGGAATCGCAAACGATCCGCATTCCTCTGTGGTGGAGTTGGCGGAAAAAATAAAGATTAACGAGATAAATCGCACAAAATTGCAACAACTCCACTTCGATACACATCTTGGTCGTTATTCCAAGCCTTAACATTTGTGCTTTATTTTTGTACTTGTAATGTTTTCATCTAATAACATTTAATTATGAAACGGAAGCAAGTACCTCAGTGTTATGATGGTTATATCGCAAGATGGTTTATAAATGTAACTTAATTATACGGGAAAACCTCAACAGCAAAGGTCGGCGTTTTTCTAAGAATACGGGTAATATAGAAACCCGTGTGGTTTAGAGAAATATTCAAGTTTGTCTTTACAAGTTCAGTAAGCATACCTTGTGAATATAATTCTGGTAGAGTAGCGCCTACCGTTCGCTGATAGAGAATTGAATTCCGGGAATTACTGGCGGCATCTAATAGCTGTAACGCCAACCGTCTCCTGTTATAAATCTTCAAAGCATATTTCTCTCAACTGTTTGTACGATATTATACCTACTCCTTTACTGCAGCCTCTTAGTAACTTGTTTAGGAACTGCTAACGACTTTCAATTATGAAAAATGAATGAATTAGTCCGATGGACACTTTTAGACAAAGTTATTTTACATACAATACAATGTTTAAATGTTTTTTTTTACATTGTTATCAGTGTAAAAGACAGCTATAACGCAAAATTTCGGATTTATTTTATCAGAATAGATACAAATGACCCAATTAATTCGGTCAATCAGCACACGCTATTGCCATTTCTTCTCAGTTAAAATTCCGTGCCGTTTCTTGTCTTTGAAACTTTCTACGCCACACAGTATTCAGTTCGACAACCTTCGCGAATTTATGGCGCGTTTCCAAACCACACAAGGGAACATTTAAACTGAAAAATCACAACATATTCGAACAGCGTCCATGTGCACTAATCTCGTGCGGTTTTCTTTGTCCGATGGTGCACCTAAACAAACGTTAGATACGTACGTATGAGCAAACACACGTACCTACATAAATAAAGGAAATGCATAAGAGAGGCGTCGCGTCGTCGCAACTGAGCATCCCGGCCATTCCTAGATAGAGCACGCTGTTTAGAGAATTTCATTTCATCCACTTCAGATTAAACGGAATTCAATTTTCATTGTGCGGTACCGATTACCATCCCATGTGTCTTTCGATAATTGTTTTTAGGAAGTATATTATCATTTTACGTGTGTTCAATTTAATTATGACTGAGCAGCTGTTTAGTTTGATATTTGAATTTAAATAAGCTTTTTGGAATTTAATTGAAGGGTGTTTTCTTCTTCTTCTTTTCGAGTCGTTGGCAAGGGTGGGAAATCATCTTTGACTCCTTCTGCTTTGGACGGTGCAGAAGGGAGTGTCAGACTCTTACTGACTGAAACCCATCCGTGTTCCTCCTAATGCCCTTTGCGTTCCAGAGTCACGGTGGAAGTTGAGGGCTAACTCCACATTGTTTGAGGACAGTCATCATCTGCCTAGCCTTTTCCCAACTATATTGGGGTCGGCTTCCAGTCAAACCGGATTTAGCTGAATACCAGTATTGTAGGACAGTAACATTAATTAAATCCCCCAAAAGCACAAGTGTTTTGGCACATGGGGCACACCAGCGTGTGGCTCATGATTTGTTCTGAAGGGTGCTTGTTTTCACCTTTGTATCGTAAGTGTGAAAAATTTAACAACAAAAACTTACATCCCACATTAGGTGGTTTATCAAGAATTGGTTTTATCGCTGTGACATTGCGTGAAGGTATAGGGGTGTACAAATAAGGAAACACATTTATCGTGGTCGGCTGGTCAGAGGGCGAAGTGTGACGCGGCGTGCGTGCCCCGTAATTAACGTCAAAACGCTCGGCAAGATATTTTGCCACGTTAGCGTGGCGCTGGCTGAAGCTCACACCGAAGTGTCACGACGGAAAAAGAAACGGTTGTAAACATTTTTTCAGAATCACTGATTTCGAATTATCAGGCATTGTACCCTTAAAATCGCTTTGTTTACAACAGTTTTGTATCAATTTTGATTTACAATAAAGAAATTCTACTTTATCAACCAAGGTTTCCAATTTACTGCCCTAATAAATGTTGTCCATCTATTTTTAATATTTTCAGTTTTATAAACATTCGTCTCTGAATACGTCTACAGCTGAAATACTAAAACTTTCTGTACGACAAATCGGGACGCAGTATCTCAAAACTTAAATTTCTTACGAGAAAACTTCGAAAACCGTATTTTAATAGTTTCTGCGGGTAAGGTTATACCTAATTAGAGAATAAATTTAAATTGTGTTTCTAATCATGCGTATACCAAAACTAGCCAATATGTTTGATATCGATCCAAGTTATTTCGAATCAGACATCATGCAAATTGTATGCATTTCTTCAGTGCGTCAGCTGATTTGTTTACTAATTATATCATAAAGTAAATAGTACAAAGCGGAATAGATAATACTGTCAGATACCAGAGTTAATGATCGCCTCAACCAACATATTATCGTTAGTATCTACGCGGAAAATGATTATTTAAACACATAATAGTTTACACGTGTGATCCAAGAACGATTATTGTTTTAAATATACTTAAATACAAGTACTTAAGTTGTGGCCAGCTATTATTCAACGTTAGTGTATTGTTATGAGTCTTACACAATATGTTACGCAAGAATTGCGCAACGGTGTGACTGAAGTCTGCAAAATAATTGCCTAATCAATTTCAGTTTTCGTCCAAAGTCCACAATTATTCAATATTTATTTGTGTGCCCTTATTAGTAACGTGATGTGTTGGTGACAAGTAGGACGTTGATTTTTATGGGGTCATTAGAATGACCGTTATTCCAAGTGGAGAAGAAAATAATTTTCAAAATTCAAAAATCTGAAGTTTCAATAAAATATCCCTAATGAATGTCCCCTCTTATGTATTCGATGAGATGAGATTAATAGTATCTTGGAAAAGAACTTGACATTTCAGCAATACATTTCCGCGTATCCGAGTCCGAAGTCCCCCAGTACATTTCAAAACCGTTTAAAAAGCTTTTATTTGACATACCAACAACCGACATCTCCCAAACATCCCACAACCCACAAGCATACAGACAATGCGCAGAGTCTGTTAGTACGCAAACAGACCTCACATAGAGTGGTTACCGATGCCGGGAGGGGTCCAATCATTACCGGGCCATTTATTCGGCAAATTGCCTCCATCGATAACCGTTCGCGGGTCGCGACGCGGCGAATAATTTCCATTATTTCCTTTATTCGCCGCCCGACGCCCGCCGGCTGTGTTGACGAAGACAACCAAGAGTTGTTGTCAAGTAAACATATTGGGATTTGTTGCTATTGCCATGATTAATGTGTTTTTGTACGAGTAAAAATTGTGGACTCTTGACGGGTATAAGAAATTGGGTTTTGAATATGACGTTAAGAATTTATTACAACGCGTCTTATGAAATGATCCTTACTGTTATAGTTACGTTTACAAAGGAGACGTTGTAGTTTAAGGACATAAATAATTAACAGAAACATAAACACTAATAAATGTCACAACTCACAATATCTTTAATTGCTGTTGCACGTGGGAAATACTTGAAACACAGCGGTTATTGTTTACGTTTCTCATATCAAGACGCTGATATATTTGCTTTGGTATTAGTGCTGATATAGTCGCACTCGCAATGGCAATGGAGACTGGATGCCATGAGCACACTGAATCGTGTAGCGATTCGTATAGGCCGCAGGCGATCGGATCACGTGACAGCATTGAGATACCATCTCGGGTTTAATAGAGTTCTTTGCTGCACTCAATCATTGCCTCTGTTAGTTCGCAATTGAGGCGCAGACAGCAGCGATTTACGACGCAAGATCGAACCTCGCTTTCGACAAGCCTCGAGAAACGAACTAATGATTTAATTCCGAAAAAGGTAGCTTTAGCTTACTATTTTTTCGTCAAAAGGTTCACGTAGAAACTGCTAACTTGGGTCTTCCTATTAGATTATCGAAACATAATCAAGTGCTATCCTCGAATTCGACAATAGGCAGTGGAATCAATTATTGGTACATAACAAGATTCGGACATCTAAGTCTTGTCTTCTCGAATGGGGTCGTCCACCCTTTGGCGTGTAATCAGCGGGGGCTATGTCGGTCAATAAATCCACCGGTTCGCAGTGCAAGGTACAATTCGAGCTATTAGCCAACAGATTGGCTGCAGGCAAGACGATGGCGAATTCCGCAGTGAAGGATGCCTCGGTGCAACCGGCCTTCAAGCCGTGCACTAAAATAGAAATGCAAATACCTATACAACCGTTGCTAACTAGACATGTATAATGTTATCACATCATTATGCAATGTGCTCGATGTAAAATGAAATGACGATAAATTCTTCGTCTGACGCCTGTGCGTCTAAGCTGAACTTATTATGCTTAGACGTGGTCTATGACGATGGAAGTCGGATACGGGATAGTCGCCAAATCGCATAATAATCAGCTTCGTTTCTAGGAAAGAGAACAATACAAACGATAAAGAACAATTTAAAAATAATCCCGGCTATTAGAAATTCGATTGTTTTGATTAGGAGCGATAGCAGTGACGTGTCGTGTGATTTATAGATGATTGTGTGTCGGTTTGTATCGGCAGCAGTCGGCAACCCGGCCGCTAACAAACATAGGCGCGCCGTGAACCCGCGTGTTCTGATAAAGGCGTCTGAATGTCAACGCACCCGCCGGTCACCTTGAGCCAACGAACCACTCAAGTGAACGAGAGAATTTTGGCCAATGTCATAGTATCTTATCGTAATTTAGCTGCGTTGATGAGGTTAAACTGGGAACCTGGGAGCGATAACCGATGAAATGCATCGAGGTGTTGTACCTAATGGATACGTCTGAGCAATCTACTTCAGTAACGCAACTAGCGTTTATTAATATTTTTTTATACACACAACACACGTATTAATAAGTTGTCTACAAAGATTATTGGCTAAATTAAAAACATCAATTTTACTAATTGATTTAGAGTGTAATTGCTTTAAATTAGAAGCGATAATAGTAATAGATAATAGGACATAAATACTAAACGATGGAAATGTATGCCGTTTTAGATACCTACCTACAGTGACAAGGTATTACAATAACGTAGAGTTATTGAAACACCTCACGGCAACCGCCACGGTTTGTTTAATTACGTGTCTAAATACAGACGTATATTGGGTTAGCAACAAAAACGTTTTATACGTAAGAGACTGCATGCTCGATCATGTGTAGTCAAGCAAACGTCACAATATCGGCCCCAGTCGCCACCAGACTCTGTTGACGTACGTAATAGTATAATTAAATGTCACCGCGACACTCTGTTACCGGGTTCATACTACGATTGTGCCAAAAATAAGCGAGAATTCCATTGTCGCCGAGCACTGAAGTTTCACGCCAATTACATCGTAAGAAAACACCGCGAAACCATGCAAAATTGAAACTTAAACCGCTACTCTCTAGAGGCTGTATCACAACTTAATGTTGTGTCGTCTGAAAGTTGTGCCTTTGACACTTGGCAGTGAATTTTCACCACAAAAATACATTTTAGTGAATGATATATTTAGATAAGGGCGGTCAGGCATTGGCTTGGGCAGGATTCACGTGGTTGGGAGCGTCGATCTCGCAATCGTTTATGAAGCTTGATGCATCTCAGGTGCCAATGAGGCTGCTCCAGTTAGCTGGCTTGGATCGATGTCGACGCGCCGAAATAGCTCTCGCGGCCGCTCAGAATACACCCGCAAGGTCGCTAGCCGACCTGTGCCCTCTTTATGACCCGTCGCCTATCTTACAATGCCTTTGAAATCGGCGCGCACCTTTGTCTAATTTTACAAATTATTCGAAGATGATGAGGGTTTTCGAAGATCGATTCCGAAAACTGAGACTCAGCGAACTGCCTTAATCATTAAGTTTTTATAGAGTCGGCCTTCGGTTGGTGTTTGAAGTATGCCGTTAATTATTTCGTATTCGCCTTTGGTATACCGCAACATATTTAGCGAATGAACCGTAATGTGTATCAAATGACATCATTTTAACTGCACTCGTTGTCACGTCCACATGCAGTTCGACAGCGGAAGGGACGTGAAAGTTTCCACTGGTGGCATTTCAAGACCAAAAACCGGCTAAGTTCGAGTCGGACTCGCACATGAAGGGTTCCGTACAATAAACCTTGATTTTTATTATTTGTTGTTATAGCGGCAATAGAAATACACAATCTGTGAAAATTTAAATTATCTACCCATTACGGTTCTTGAGATACAGTCCGCTGACACACAGACAGACGGATGGACGGACAGCGGAGGCTTAATAATGGGGTTCCGTTGGTTAACCTTTGGGAACCCTAAAAAGTGCATAAGGGGCCGGAACTTGGCCGACGAATCGTGTCAACTGTTTGCGAAGTAAACTAACAAGTGAGAACTTGCCAGATTGTAAACTCTCGCGTTAACCACTCATTTAATTGAGGGATGCCTTCATGGCTAGCTTCACGGCTGAGAAAATATTTAAAAGTATTTTTCAAACAGATACAGACGTTTTGACAGTCTCAGCTTTTTCCAGTTTCCAGTCCATTAAAACCGTAATGCGGTCAGCGAGAAACAAAAATATATTGTTACGAAAAATGAGAGACGTAAACACACGAGAGTTAATTTGTTTCAGTAATAATAGCGCGTGTTTATTATTTGTCTGTGCCGGTTCGAGAATGTCCGTCAGGTGGTCCATCCGGCTGCGAAGGGTCAGCTGAGGAAATTGTCGACGGAATATAACGGGACGAAAAATAGAGACAGTAAATCGAACGATACTGAATACTGATGCACTTTAACTCTTATACAGTTTAGTCTTCCAGTGGAATCAAACTAAAGATAAGATATTATTTCATTTAATCTTCTTCTTCGTATAAAAGAATACTGATAGTACACAAATGACATTTTATTGCAACATTCTACAATGCATCCAAAGTTGTTCACACGTTAGTAAAAATTGTTCAGAATTTGTTAGTTTTTAAATTTACTTACAATAACAGGTTTATTAAATAAAAAATCTAGCACGTTAGCCAAGTTTAAATTAGAAAATACATAATGAAGCAGAAGGGCAGATACCAAAGATGTACACAAATTGTCTTACATTTTTTAGGTAGGTCATCATGGCAGTAACTCACTGTCTAGTCGCGGGAACGATATAATTAGCGAAAACAAATAGTTGCCGTCATCGGGCACACGACATGAGTGGAGCAAACGTTAAACTGATAATTTCTTTATTTAGATTAGCGAGTGAAGCGCTCGCAGAGGTCTTCTATTTTAAACTAATTTGGAGCGTATTTTTAGAGTAAAAATATGACTCACGGGAGTTGCTGGCGCTCGCCGAAGAATTATTTGACAACAAAACTATCGCGAAAACAGATTGTATTTTAAACAAGAATGACTTAAGTTTCCGAGAATGTACTCTTCTGACTAGTTTTAAAATTGAAATGGAAAAGATTGGAACAACTGCTCAACATCTGCAAGCACGTGACTCAGGTGTGGTCTTAAATAACCGACGCTGTCTAACGAATACACGTTTCCAATGAATAGCTAGTCTAAACTCTTTCAATTTGTAATTCCAAGAAATTGCACGTCTGTATGCAAGACCGTCAGTCATAACATAACAACGACTTGATAATAATGTGTCTGGCTTAGCATGCAAAAAGCTTGTGGTAACCCCTGTATAATCATGTCTCTGGTCTGGTAACTGGATGGCCAGACAGGGCAACTGGAGCGTTGCGGCGCCAGCGGCTTCTTGGCCGGCGCGCGCGCAATTGTTCCACCTTTACCGCTAACTTCATTATGACGTTTTGAAATTCAAATAGCATATTGCAAATATACATTTTTATAGTGTAACGTACACTGGTCTGGACAGAGATAAGTAGTTGTAACTGATTGCGTTGTTAATCATGCGCACTTCCTATTTAGTTTACATGGAAATCATGCTAAGAGAATCGATAACTTACTTTATCGATTGATGAAACAGGAAAAAGTAAACTTCTAGTCCACCATAACAGTCATATGATCACTATTAGAATAGGGCACAACAAAACAGGTCTAGAATACATTTCGGGAATCCCCAATTACTCAAAACACTAAAGTTAGATCACATAACATGATTAGCGTCCAATGCATAGGGGGTTTTATTCCTCACCACGCTACCGAGTCCATCAAATAGATCGGGGTTCCGATACGGTCTCAAAATAGTCGTTCGGTAGTGTACGCCCGTGTTTCGCATTACGATATTGGCCTTCCCATCAATTTTATTCGAATAGAGAGGCGAATTTGTCGCACCACCATCCGGTGCATTTTTATCTTGGCCGATTGATGACATCATCGAGATCACACTTCGACATTTCTAAGAATATCTCGAATATAAATTAATCTAATTCAATGCAAATTGGTTCTAGTATTGTCTCCAAGTACAATGCTCTACTGTGACCACAATGAACCTCCTAGCAAAGTTGTATTAAACGACTAAATTCATTGAAAAAGAAAACAAAGTCTGCAGATTGATATCAGCCATTTATCTTTAAATAATGGTATAATGAAACGGAACAACAAAATATCACGCGAGGAAATACCCAGACAGAACCAGTTCCTTTTTAATACCAAAACGAATCAAACTGTTAATATCAGGACATGAACAAATACCTCACACCAAGAAGAGGGCAATGACTACAAAATTAGCGCGTAAATCAAAATTGATTACACAAATATAATTGATCGTTTGATATCAGAGCAAAGTAATCGTCCAAATAAAAACATAAAATCTAGATCAAATTAGTTTGTTTTACTGCTATCTATAAATAGTCAGACACCGGACATATCAGAAATATATTTTATTGACATACATTACGCGTTTCGTATTGCGAGTTTTATTAGGCTGTTTTATATGTAAAGCGTTGTATGTATGGGTATCGGAGTCCATCGCAATATTGGGCCATCAATCTCCGGGCCAAGATAATGGTGGCGCGGTGGCGATGTAATAGTTCCTTGACCGCCTGATTGAAATATCTAGCAGTGGCAGCGGTGCCCCTCGTTACAGCCGCAGCCAAAATAATCTGACATGACGTAGCGAATTGAACGCAATCCTCGTTAATTTTTAAGCCTGAGATTAAAAATATTAGATGTCGTAGGCAAGTAACTAGGTAATACATACATAGCTTTCAGGTCTCCTTTTAAGGGATCAAAGAAAGTCTAGAATTGCTTTACGTACGTGCTCAGCAAATAGTCCTCGACTTAACTAACTACACATCAAAGCCTTACATCCTATTTTTGGATCATATTTCTGATTTACCTAGACCTTCAAAGGTTTTTACCAAGAAGTTTATGAAACTTTTTGGTTGGCAACAAACATCGCCCTAATTTTAAATTTGGGATCGATATCGGTCAAATAGGGCCTATGACGTATTCGTGAGGTTCATTACTGATTTATGATAATTGGCTTTAATAAAATCGAGTGGCTTCTGTTGTCCTTTTTTGTGGGATACTGATGTATTTATTTTACGAATCCACTACCATTCCTGTTATACTTAAATTTGTATAATTTCGTACGTATTAATGTGACTCAATTTCTTACACATCAAACTGAAGAATTTTCATCGTTACATGGCAACGTCACAAAAAGGTTGTCAGTTGCGTGTCTTACCTGAAACAAACAAAAATATTTTATTAATACAAAGGTTTTTATTCTGACGTATAAAACAGTGGAGCGAGTTGGTGGGCGAAGCGGGATCGATACGAGATGGCCGGGCGAATCATGCAAGTCATTCGGGTCGTCAACATCGGCGTGTTTTGACGTACCGAACACCATAATGACGTCTACTGTCTATATAGCTGCTATTATTTCGGGTCAGCTCTACTGTGAAAGAATTTTTTTCACGATAAATTGATGTTTTGTTACGTTGTGCGTCGTGAATCATCCGAACGCGATGTGATGTAATTTTTGTTTATTTCTAGGTTGGTTTTGTCCCGGGATTAAATTCCCTGTGGTAAAAGAATGTTTGTGGATATACTTAATTTTGGGTTTGGTTAGATATAATTTTAGAATCACTCTGCTTCAAAGATTTTTACGTGGTCTAGTCTATTGCTAAGAACAAATCCGACAGTTTTATGCCCCCGTTGTCGTCATCAAGTTTGAAACAATAGTCTTTAAACTAAACTTGCACATCTCGAGTTTGGTCGATATAGAGATTGTTGACTCTCGCTCGGACTTTGAAAACAAGTTCTTCGATGGCTTCCCCGCAATTGTGATTGGTGAAAAGTATTTCAAACTAGAGATTGAAGAGTGAGCATATTGTATGGGTTCAAGCAGTCTTGAGTTGACTCAAACAAAAACGATGGGAACATTTCATCGGAGCAACTGATAAAAGTCTAGTCTGGTTTATCATAATTCAAACACATACTTGACGAGATGATATACAGCATGTTTCAACATAATAAAATAATAAATCACGTCACACTCGCTGACGTAGCGTTGAAGACGCAACAAGACAGACATTAGTGACGAAAGTACGTATCGCAACAACAATAAAATAGAAAAGCATTCAAACATCAATTCATCACCGTCAACCTTTTGTAAACGTTACAGCTCGTAAAGTTTATACAACAAAACATTGACCGGTAACATAAAAGAGCGTACACACACGTGGGACGATAAATACTATGCCAAATTGCATGAGTCCCGTCGATTATCCCAACGGCCTCTCTGCATGTGGCCCGTAGGGAGGCGCGTGCACCCTATCTTACTTATGGAATTGTCTAATTTATCACTAGAGATTTATGTAGGCAGCGACGCGCCCGCATACAGTGTGTACACAGCTTATATTGGTTCCATTATAATATAAACTTATGCGAGGGATAGTCCTCGTCGGTCAGCGACAATGAGAAAGTTATTACTGGAATTGTCATGTGGACGCGCTTTGTCGTGCTCACTCCATGGGCTATTTAATTATGCTAATGTATTGAATATTGTTTCAAGCATCGCTCTTAATGTTTTTCCTCGTGTGCACTTTATTAAATTCTGTCAAAGGTCAGATACCGACTGCACGTCGTTACTTTTGCATGTTCTTGGATGCATGGATGGTTTATTCATCAGTTTGAATATTAACTCTTTTTATACGATGCCAGCGATACGGTATTGAATTTGAATTGAATTTCGTATGGATTAGCGGTCGTGAGCATGTATTTTTTTTTTAAAGATGGGAAATCATCAAATGACTCCTCCCGCTCTGGGTGAACAGGAGGAAGTGTCAGACTCTTACTGATTAAAACCCATCCGCGTTCCTCCTGGAGCCCTTTGCGTTCCAGGGCTACGGTGTGCTAGAGAAACTGTAATCATGTGCAATATTATTACCATGGCTGTGTCACAGAAAACTGAAAGGAAGTAGCAACCGAAAATCCAGGAAATAGGAATCAGTTACTGTTACTACGTGGATTTTAATTTTCCTTATTCAAATTATTAATATACTATGATTTAATGTGACAGACTACCGATGAGCCTTTAGTCGATGCATGAATTCAATACAGTAACAAAATAATTCCTCACAGTTCTCAGTACTCCGAAGCACATCAGTTTGATATCCCTGACATAAATAAGATCATAGACATGTCAATTTCCCGCAGCTTAGAGCGAGCCTTATTTTCTCGAAAAAAAAAAATATGTCCACATAATCTGGTTTTATATGTGGTCGTGCAGTCAATCAAGTTGGGCTCATCAAATCGGAATGAGTAGTGGTCTTCGGTAGGGTAACGGCATTTGGTCACGCGTCCTAGCAACTGATCAGACGCCAGTCCCCACTATCCACGCCAATTAGCCGGACATATATAACAAGACAATAGCTATATAACACGCTTGATAGATATTAAATTGTGAGAAACTAGCGAACGTATAAAATATTGCTTATTTGCTATAATGATCACGACGCTTTATGAAAGAGAATATTGGGGTTTATTTAATTTTTTATTGTGAAGATTTATAGAATAATCTTTTGGCACATTTTCAGTTTCAAAAGTGGACGTTTGATGCTGTGTTTACTTATGCGTGATTTATTTCAAACAAATTACTTGCTTGTAGATTCGCTTTTAAAATTATTTATAACATCCGATCCGACACAATATGATCTTTGTGCTCTATTTTAGATATAAGTACCAATTTTTTGATAGCAATTATCAAATTTATAATAAATCGATGATTTCTAGGAATTATAAAAAGCATTGATGTTACGGCTAAAAACAAGTTATATTTAAATCAACACACCAGTAGGTATCTTGAACGAACCTAATGGAATTTCTTTTTTGGAAAATTAATATCGATAAACATTTATTACGCGCCCATCCTTGTTGTGGACCTAAGGGCAGGGCGCCCTCTTCCGCCCCGATGGTACGCAAACACGTTTTAAATTATCACAAGCAAAGATTGTGGGAAAGAAAACGTTATATTGCGGGAGACGCGCCCAGGGCGACCGGCGTGAACTTCGCACCAACATAATATCGCTAACTGGGAAAACTTGGAAAACTACTAAATATCCGCGGTTTGGGTAACTATCGACAGCCGCAGGCCTCGCCGACTATTCCAATTATAAAAATCCATTTAAATCTCCTTCAGATTCGATTCTACCTCAACGTAAAACGATCCGTTAAATAGCCACTTTCGAAATACAAACAATCGGAACATTTTGTAACAACGACCAAGATTTATATTGAAATTCTTTTTGTACAACTAAAGTGTCCAAATTGGAATGTTCCGATTAAAGATACTTTTATTTAGCGGCGATAAAATAATAAACAATTCTCTAAGCGATTGAAGTTTTATTGTGCGTAAACAACAAGAGGCACCCCGGTTATAAAAACACAAACGAAAACCAATTTAAATACAACATTTAAAAGGCAATTCAAGATAAAAATTCATCCAGAAATATCAGTGGACACTGGACAGGCCAGTTGTACAAGCGAGTAACTTTGGATACTACGAAGTCACGAAGACGATGCAACTCGTCTATTTATAAACTTTGCATCGAATTAAAATAGCTTAACACTAAAGCCATCCAGGTAGCTTGGCGTGAGACCTATGAGCCATAACGGTGGCCTTTAAACACAATATTGTATTTTTTTCCTCCATTACCATACAGGAACTAATTATGGATATCGATTTGTGAAAAAAAAAAGTGGGGGATTGGATTATAATTTCGCACTCGCACAGATAAATAACACAAAAGAGTTAATAAGCAATTCAAACGGGATACAATTTCTATAAATATTTGAGTTTTGTATAGTTAGGGGTAAGACTGAATTGTAATTTGATGTTTGGTTTCATGGACTATTGTGAATAAGTCTAAAATACACTGTGTTTCTCGGCGAGTGGTTGGTACTGTTGTTTGTTGTTGGCACACGTACGCCCACGGATGAGTTTTCCCGACAAGCAGACGACACCGGTGACTGCATTCTGGGCCAATTGGGCAACGCCTTACGAAACGTTTGGATCGACCAGTAGTCGCTCGATCGAAGTTCACATTCATAATACTAACACTACTGCTAAACAAGCTTAGTTGCAGAGCTTGTTAGGTATCTATCATGATAATGATATCAACCAAATTTTAACTCGTACCTATAACACGAAGTCAAATGTTATCATCATTGATTGCAGGCGCACCGATTAGATCTACATAAAATACGTGACTTCTTCCAAATACCTATCACATATAATTTGACGTAGCAACGATAAAAGCATTTAAAACGAAACAATGTACCAGGAATTCAAAGGAAGAAATGCAGTCGGCTGCGAGACAACGTCGTTAAAACCAGATCGTGTCTGGAGCGAAAGTTGCATCGGCTCAAATCAGATGCAGACAAGAGAAATCCACGGCAAAGTACACTTGATACAGGTCTGTTCCCGTAACAACCGCAACCGTCGAGCGACAATTAGCACTCGTTGTAAATGTCACGCAAACGTCTTCGAGAAAGTCTTTAGAACACTTCTAATATCTGTAGAGGCGGCCTTTAAAATGCACTTTTATATCCATTCAGAAATAGGTCACGGAGAAGCATTAGACGAAGAACAAGATGGAGCTCTGCGCTGCGATTGTTTTATGCATATTTATAGATTACTGCTTCAATTGCTTGAATATGAATTTGACAGCAGTTCGCTGAATTTATGACTGTGCATAGCCATGCTGCATGTAGAGTGGCTAGAACGAGTATGAAAAAAGCTAACAATAATCAAACTCAATATAGACTCTCATCATGAAGTTGATGATAACTATACTTTTTATGAAAAGATTTAAAGCACAGTTCAGTTTCAAACTGCTACCCAAAGCAACTTATAATTTGATTAAAACTACGCAATTTTTCTCTCTTAGCGAAACTTTGCGCCAGTTAGCCTAGCTGGCGGTGAGGCGAGGTCCAACATTTTCTGAAACTTTGTGCATCTATTACGATTAAAATACAAAATCGCCGGGTAATTTTGGTTGCAGCCTACTGTACATGTTGAAATAGCTCAGAATAACGGTACCAGCTCACTGAAGCTGGTTTAAGGGCGAATTGACAAGTAAGGAGCTATTTTAGTCTGTCTACATCCCGTTTCGCAACATTAGCATACACCGAACCGGGTATAAATAAAGGCACTAAATATAAATAAAGGTACGGAGCGCGCGACGTTTAGCACTTCTCATCTGTTTTTAGGGTTCAATAACATAAATCGTGAAAAAAACAGTCTGTGTTAAAAGCCCTGAAACGGCTGTTTAATGCCGCTGTTAATTTAACTACGGATAAAGAAATAAATACATTTTGATCAGCTTTTTTAATGGCTTGGAAATGATATAGTCGATTGTAGCTTCCCGTAGAACACGTTTCAAAAGGTAAGGCAGTATAAAGTCGTATAGCATTGGAACCTTTATTGCGAATGTTGCCATTTCGCGCTTGATCTGTTTTTTATTTATGTTCATTTCAGGGAGAACACACCTGTTGGTTAATTTATGTGGAGACGTGTATTGAATACTTATCGGGCGCACACGTTGCTGGTTTACACACATCACACGACGAATAAAGCCTTCACACATAATTTAGGCCCGTTAAACGAGCACCGACTCGAGTATTCAAAGGAAATGATAAAATTGCAGAGGAAGACATCAGAAGATGTGATCCATTCTGATAAGACACTCACAAACCAGACTTTGAATTGTTTAAGATGATTTTACCTTAAGAAGTAAGGTCGCAAATGTGTTCCAAAAAGAGAAACAGTACAAAATTCACCAGAAGTTAAATTACTAAACAGTAACAAATTTTTCAGGTCAGGTTTGGAAACCCTTTCAGGAAAATATTGAGAAACAAAAACATAATTAAAAATATGATACAACTCTTGTAATGCGAGATTAATAAGCAAGCATTACTTCGACACTAACTTCCGAAAACATACACGTACTTAGCAACATCCGAACAAGCGAAGCATGTAC
Organism: Lacanobia oleracea; assembly: GCA_950371165.1. NCBI lineage: Eukaryota > Metazoa > Arthropoda > Insecta > Lepidoptera > Noctuidae > Lacanobia > Lacanobia oleracea. The sequence goes on from OX493396.1 coordinate 16,478,219, forward strand.
CAACAAGGCTCCTTTGAGCCGCGCACTCCTTTAACGGGGTAATTTTATAAACCGGGGAACAATGTCGTGCCCGGGGCGAGCACGGGTCACTCCAAGACTTTATTGAAGACATGTTTACGAGGACCCTCTGATATCGCCGCATTTATTCTATGAAAAACAAATTGCTTTGAGAAATGCACTTGTTTGATGCCTTATTGACATGAAAGAAAGAGCTTGGGTTTTTGTTATTTGAAGGAACATCTTGAGCCAAACCGAGTTCACTGCTTGGTAAAGACACATAAAATCTCGCCTTTCTCTCATGGAGGTAGGCAGAACCTGCTACGATCCTTGTATTCTACTTTTGCTTCGATAACGTTCATACATTTGGTCACTCACGCGTTGTAGGTACTTCGCACAATTCTGAAGAACTTCACCGAATAGATCAGTGCTTGGAAACGAGTTGTATCAAAATGAAGATTGTTATTGCAATAACAATTATATAAATTCCCTAACAATTTCAGCTTACAACACAATATTTCCCAACAATTTGTAGATCGCACAGAGATATGACACAATCGCGAAGAACAAAAACTTCGCACCCTGTGTTCAAAGGGAAGGGAACGAAACAAGTTGGCAAACTGTGAAAGAACTATCGAAAACAATTGAGCAGTTATCGAGATTACCTCAACAAACAAAACAAACTTTCCCTCTTTATAATATCGGTAAGATTCGTATTTCGTATGTTCCGAAAAGGGTCCATGCACGTACAGTTTTCTATAGATATGTGCGATATTATCTTTTCTTTGGGCTTCAGTACTTATCTAGGTGAGATAAAATACACGTAATCTGGTTCTCTATATTGTTAACTTTTGGATACGAAAATGATGACCAACAAGAGAACGACGTATCGTTGATGTGATATTAGTTTCTTCTAAAAATGTAATAAGGAGAAAATGGCATGTCAGCATTTCTTGTGTGATCGCAAGCTCGTCCATCGTTTTCGACGTTTGACAATATCCTTTTTTATTTTTATTAGAGATGGGTTTGCTCTTGACTCTATTGTCTATGTCAGAGATGACAGAGACAAAGTCTACACGATGTAGCGAGCTTACCCAGAAGGAGCCTCTCTCTCGGTAACGTCCATACTCTGTAAGACGCGTGCTGAATCATAAGCTCCTGACGTACCTAGAAGCGAATGATATCCTTAGTGACCAAAAACGGGATGAATAGGAAAACTGGGGACCTTCTAGCGTATGCCATTCACATCTGGAGTGAGCCCATAGAGAAGCACGGGGAGGCACTAGCGATCTCCCTTGACATCTCGAAGGCCTTCGACAGGGTCTGGCACGATAGCCTTATTAGTAAGCTTCCTTCCTTCGGTCTGCCCGCCGGTTTGTATGATTGGATCGCAGATTTCCTGAGGGATCGGTCTATCCGTGTGGTCATAGATGGCTGCTCGTCTTGGACTGCTGGATATTAATGCCGGGGTTCCTCAGAGGTCGGTGCTTTCGGCAACACTGTTCTTGCTGCATATTAATGATCTGCTTAAACCCGGTACCTTTGGGTATGCAGACGACAGCACTGTTGCTGAGAGATACGTGTCCGACGCACGAGCTGGTGGGTCGCAGATCCGGTCTCTCCGGGAGGCTATGTTTGAGCGCTTGAACGTGTCCTTACAGGCTGTCTCTAAATGGGGCGATGCCAATCTGGTCAAGTTTAATGCTGCTAAGACCCAAGCGTGTCTATTTTCCGCCAAAAGGAGCCAATTCCACCCAGCTCCATCTTTCCGAGGTGCAACCGTGCCGATAAACGACCAACTTGAGCTTCTTGGGGTTACATTAACATCTACTCTCAATTTTGGCCCTTTCATAGAGGCAAAAGCTTAAGTGGCTGCAAAGAAATTAGGGATCCTAGCATAGGTGAGACGGTACTTCACGCCGGAACAGCTGCTCAAACTCTATCAAGCGTAAGTTCGATCGTGTATGGAATACTGCTCACATCTTTGGGACGGATCTGCCAAATACCAGCTTGATGCCTTTGAGTCAATTGAGAAACGAGCCAAGACGATCATCGGCAATGATAAGCTCGTCGCGACGAAGCTCCAAAGTCTTGGACATCGACGACGAGTTGCTAGCCTGTCGGTTTTCTACCGGTTGCATTTTGGGGAATGTGCGACGGAATTGCATAATTTAATTCCGCCAAAACCGTTCCATCATCGGACCACAAGACGAACGGCGATGCGCCACCGGTACATGGTGGACATCCCACCCATACGCACAAAACGTTTTGGGAACTCATTCATAATGCGTACAGCTAAGGGGTGGAATTCCCTGCCGGAGTCTGTGTTTCCTGATAGCTACAACCTGGGAGTCTTTAAGTCAAGAGTGAATAGGTTACTTCTAGGCAAGCGTGCTCCATCTTCGACCACATCATCGCTTTCCATCAGGTGAGATAGTGGTCAAACGCCTGCCTATCAACTCTAACTTTGAAGACCTATCCAGTTTCACCAATTTCTGCACTTATTTTACCAATTTATTTGGCTAATTCCATATCAAGGTTTTCCCAGTTTTCCGGGTATCGTGCTAGTCATTCCTAGACTTTAGGTGAAACCCTTTGAATGGTCAGTTGGAATGTGTCCACGGGCGCGCGCGCAGTACATTCGAGTACATCGATGGTGGCCACGAGAATGCGTTTATTGCTCGCTTTATTGGAAAACATGCTTCCGCGTTCCTTGGCACGACCAGTACCGTTACGTATTTGCATAATGCTCAACAAACGTATTGGTTGGGCTCATCATTATTTAAGGTAAACAAAGGTGCATGTGACTTGGGTAATGAATTAGATACCGTTTCTGGGAATTACACGTTTCTCGAAAGAATATTGAATGAATGCAATTTTGATGGACGCTGTCTTCTGAAAGAAAGAAAAAATAATCGCCACAGAGCAGACGTGCATATGAATCTTATTAGCTAGAGATTCTTCTTGTTATTCTTGGTTTAACAAAAACTTGAGATATAAACAGAATTTCTATTTTGTTTGTGCTAAGTGTTTCCGATTACATTTTCACAAACATTTCTATAAGCTTCAAATCATTGTTTCATTCATTTGTCAACAAAGGCAAACAAGTTCATGTTTCCACTGAAAGTTCCGGGTTTTCAACTTTATGATCGAAAGTCACCAATTACTAAGCCATAATTTAACTAAGGTATGTTTAGTGGACACAGAATCGTTTTAACGCGGAAGATCTCAGAATATTGGTTAGGTATGTACTAAATTATTTCGTTATTTAGTACATGAATTAACTATAATACATAGTAAGTTCTCGTTGTGCTTAGTACATGAAACCCATGAATAAATGAATAATAGCGGTCGAACGGAACATGCCCGCGGCATACCAATTGTCCCCGGGATGCTAATAACGCTCCCGCATTTTTCACAAGCGCACCTCCTGACAAAGATCCTTCTTCATCGGGCGGCGAACGGCATGACAAGTCTTTGAAAATTAATAGAGTTACCATTAGGGAAGTGTAAGCGTGAGGCCATTGAGAAGATTCAGGGCATAACCTTGTTAATTTTCTTGAAAAAAAAAATCGCTTAAGTCGAAAAAAATCGTAGCAAGCGTGAACGCATCGAAAGAGCTCTTTATAATCCAATAAGCGGAACTGGTGCGGCGGCCGGCACGCGGCCCCCTAGATTCCTATTCCATTAGGTGTCGCCGCAGCGCGCAATTTGCAAATGAAAACAACTTATTGAAATTCTTTCCCGGCCCGCGTGTCGGGCGCACACAGCCAGAAGCATCTCTGATATTCGAGATGGCATCGGGTTCGCACTAAAATTCTTGAGCTTTGCGGGTTTATTTACTACTAATTTATTCTTCACAATAAAAAACGATTGAAATTGAGCGTAAGAAGGATGCATCTCAGTTGAATGATTGTTTCAATTACCTGTTTCCTGTTCAAGCCTGGAATGTTTAAAAACCAAAATGTTTGAATCGAACAAGGAAGGAAAATCATAACACACAACAAGGTATGTCGGCTGCGAGAGCAGTAAATTATAGGAATAACATATCACCATCGATCTAAAAAATTGGCCAAGCAACCAACCACATAAGTCGTCAGGTCGGCACATACATATTACAGCCGAACTATAAACGAGGAGGCTTAAAAAGGCAAAAAGGGGTCCGCCGCCGTCCAATCATGTGCGGTATTTTGCATAAATTACTGTGCTGCAGTGAACGGGTTGGATTTCTGAAAAATAAACGGGCGTAAAATAAACCTCAGTGGCCGAATGCAAATAACACCATTATATGCTAATGCGATGTGCGTAATCCCTACCGTTTGTTTCGTGCATGGAACAAGCCTTCCCGAATACGCATTCCAGAAATAGCAGCCCCACTTCCTTAACCTCTACGTAATATTAGGAATATAATTCAGCAGGCTACGGAGTGGGGTGTGCTTTGGTTAGTTATATTATGATTGTGTGAAAGATGATAGATATGGCAGGAAAGGGTAACTGACATCTTAGTTTAGCAACTGACGAAAAATTGTATGGGGAAGAAGAAATTTTGCGTAAGGTAAAGGCCAGAGCCGCGAGAGAAAAGAAGGTGATAATAAACTATTTTTCAAGATGTAAAAAAACATCTCAGGTGTTAATGAGAGAAAACCTAATTCATTAACTTTCATACTGAAACAAAGCATTTATCGACCGGATTAACTAAATATCGGCAGGAGGTTGAGTCAAAATTAGTAGCCGTCTAGACGAGGGCGACCTGACCGCGGTCCGACCTAATGTTTCAGCAATCACTTTGATATAGTGCGCGAACGGTCAAACAAGTACCACTGTCGGCTGTAACAGCCATTATAGCCCGATCTATTCGCGATAAATAGAGGTAGACGTTTACACGCCCACAAATCGCCGACAAAGGGTTAGAAATTCGAAACACCCATTTCAAATATTAAACTGAATTATTGTCGTCAGGCAGCCAAGCGCGATCAAAAGCCACTCGTTCCAGGTTTGTTTTTATTCCACGAAATCAGTTAGTTGTATTTGAGTGGTTTTGGTCGCAGAAGAATGTATTGCAACATTTTGAAGTGGCGGCATTAGCCGAGCATTTCCGAGGGTTGGAGCGCCGCGGCGGGGCACAATTACCCCAAATATAACCCCTATAAAACGAGAGCGATTATACCGTTACACGTTTAGCATCGAGACATTGGTATACTCGAAAACCCTCCGTGGAAATATACGTGCATGCGCCGAGGATACCTAGTCGGCAGTCGTAAAACAGTTATAATAGGCGCAGTGCGGAAACACAGCTTTATGGGGTCCCTGAAACACGTAACATGCGCACTGAATCGATTATCGTATGGTTATTCTGGTATTTGAGACGGGTCACGGAACAAAAAAATATTTATGAACCATAAAACGACGTACATACCAACGTTACAAGCATTGATCAAATACATTGGCGTCGAATGCGACGTTCGAAAGGGGTCGTGAAACTCATCGGCTTCACCCGAAGACAATCGCGCTGAGAACCGACAAAGTTATGATCTTACCAAAAATAATAAAACATGACGAGTTGCGTGGGACGGTGTGATTAACAACAATTAAGTACCGACAGTTTTATTTCTATTGTTCAACACCTAGCTACTTACACCAAGTTTGGTCGACTCATAAAGTTTTCTGTCAACAGAAAGTTCTACTTTTATGGTGTTTGACTTGGTACAATTTACTGAAGTGGATATGTTATGTTGAACGATTAATATTTCTTGGATTTTCGACGTGTTACTAAAGAAATAGCAAGAGAAAAATTCTTGGAAATAGGTAGAAAATCCTTCGCAAGCTTTTGTTCCATGTCGTTAACATTGGAAAAGTATGTTGGTGCTAAGCTGCTAAGTCACAGTAATTTTAAAGCTTTTAATTATATGTGAAATTACTAGTCGATCCGAGTCCGTTATAAACAGATGTGGGTTAGACATTGTAAGTAAGAAAGAAAAAACTGTACGGAGTATGACTAAGCAACTTTTGATTCACGAAGCATCAAAGTAGATGAGGCCAGACGTTGGGAAATTGCATCGGGCAATCGGAGTGTCGCAAAAAAATATCAATTTGCGTTGGGAAGATTCAATTGTCCGCAGGCGGATGAAACGCGTGAAACATAAGAAGCTAATTTCCTCTGGGATGAGGTTCGCCTCGGGAAATCCTCGTCTATGGACGTGAACGTCAATGAACATGGACATTAGCAGCGACTTTGTTTTTGTTTACGACGTGTATGTCCTCGGCGGGTTTGACGTTGCCGGCGTGAAAGTTTTGTTGTGAAAAATGTTTTATTTTTATCGACGTTTATTCTTAGGCTTTTCGAATTAAAAAGCAATCAAATAGAATTTGAATAATTGATGGTCAGCTCAGTTCGTTTGTACTTAAAATCAAACAGGTTAGTGATATTATTTAGATTGAATTTATAAGTAAGATTATCATGATCTATTAAAATATTTTTGCTGACATTCAAGCACGAACTTACTGTCCAAAACTTCAGCTTCAGCAAAGATACATTCAACAACCCCTTTTTCGATAACTTTGATTCGACCTAATTGTCAAAAAAGAGCTAAAAAATCGCTGCGTTTATTCGTTTGAATAGCCCTCCGGTTGCCGCGTGTGTGACGCGTGTCTACGGCGCCGCCGCACGTCTTGAACGATCTGAAGGGAGCGGAGGCAGTCGCGTGTGCATAATGTAGGGCTGGCCCCCGCAGCGCCGGCGTCAACGACCGGGCCGAGTCAAGGACGCGCGAAGCCCGCCCAGTGACAGAGCCCGCCGATAAAACCGCTGTTATCCAAACGTAATAGGTTACTAGCGTGTGATAAATTTAATACACCTATAAAAATATGCGAATTATAGAAACGTGGATTGGATAATGAAACGATTTGTGTTTGTCGTTGAAATGTTTTTTGTGGTAACCTATAGAAAAAAAAAATGTTTATTTTTAATTAGGATTTTTTTATTTTATTATTATAATGTTTAGTTACGTTAAGATTAGTTTACTTATTAAGTTAAATTTAACAAAACGGAGAAAATCTGCTATAATACAATAAGCGCATTCCTTGAGCCAGATTAGCCCAACTATAAGTATCGACCAACAAAGTACAGTAGGTACATTGTATAATTAATTATACTAAAGATATGGTACTCTAACAGGTTTTATCAAACGATGAATAATTTAGGTAACTAATTGATAATTACGATGCATGGTGAAAATGAATTGATCTGACACCTGTGTCCCGATGTGAAGTGTCAACGCACTGCTAATAATATATCCTGTTTGTCTATAAATATACCGATGAAGTGTCACATGGCTTTCGCATCCACTCAATTTTTTAGGGTTCCGTACCCAAAGGGTAACCAACGGAACCCTATTACTAAGCCTCCGCAGTCCGTCCGTCTGTCTGTCAGCGGGCTGTATCTCAAGAACCGTAATAGGTAGACAGTTGAAATTTTCACAGATTGTGTGTTTCTATTGCCGCTATAACAACAAATCATAAAAAATAAGGGTTCTGGTACGGAACCCTTCGCGTGCGAGTCCGACTCGCACTTGGCCGGATTTTTTGCAAGTATGCACTTTATAATCAAAACATAATACGATACTAGCTGACCCACGCGGCTTCGCTCCCGTCAACTGGCTACTACCCTACCTACCCTACCTACCCTACCTACCCTACCTACCCTACCTACCCTACCTACCCTACCTACCCTACCTACCCTACCTACCCTACCTACCCTACCTACCCTACCTACCCTACCTACCCTACCTACCCTACCTACCCTACCTACCCTACCTACCCTACCTACCCTACCTACCCTACCTACCCTACCTACCCTACCTACCCTACCTACCCTACCTACCCTACCTACCCTACCTACCCTACCTACCCTACCTACCCTACCTACCCTACCTACCCTACCTACCCTACCTACCCTACCTACCCTACCTACCCTACCTACCCTACCTACTATAATTTGAGATTTAAACTATCCTATCTCTCAAGTTGGATCGAACTGCACATGGTGTGCGAATTTTATTATAATCGGTTAAGTGGTTTAGGAGTCCATTGAGGACAAACATTGTGACACGAGATTTATATATATTAAGATAGGTACAAACAAAGGAATAACGAATTCGTTTTTCCAAACCTCCCACCATTCCGCATAGGATTATTCAGTCTGTATCTGACACTTGAATAATAACGAACTGTTTACTTAAATCATACTGAAAACAAACAAAATTCATTCGACCCGCAAATTCCGGGAAATACACATTCGTCTTTACAAATATGTATTGGAGAAGGATTTTCCAAGGTAAATGATATAGTCAAACTGTGCTGCGCATCGTATAACGTTCGGTTTGTCCTATTTATTTCATTCACTGCATCTATTCTCGACGGTACACTTGGCAAAGATATCAAAAGGCCTAGAAACAGACGATCCGTATTGAATTAACGTATAAACAAGTAAAACGTTTTAATCTTATCTAGTTTCTGGACTGGATGGTTTAGGAGGCTGAGTAACGGATACGGTTTAGCTACTTTAAATCTTATATGAGATCTGTAGGCTGCGTTTGAGAAGGATGTTAAAATGCTAGAGAAATGTTTCAGGGCGGAAAGCCAAGTGTTTTTGAACAACTGTTTAGCGAAGCCTGTCGACAGGGAATGCCAAAACATTTTAGCCAATAAAGCAACTCAAGAAGTAACAAATAACATCAGAATAAAAATTAAATTTAAAATTTAAAAACCCCCGACAAAAAAAAACTTAAAAAAGTGAAAAAAATAATACGTTAATAAAAAAATAATATTGATCCTTTTACTTTAATATAGGTACGATTTTTTGGGCCAAGTGTCTTCACCTCTGGAGACCGCAAATTTTTGTATTTGTTAAGTTTATTATTATATTATTAGCGGTCCCCCGACGCGATGACGATAGCCTTTTCCCAACTATATTGGGGTCGGCTTCCAGTCAAGCCGGATTTAGCTGAATACCAGTATTTTACGCGGAGCGGCTGCCTACTTGACCTCCACAACCCATTAACTGGATAACACGGTACTTCATAGCAAGACTGGAGTCAGATTAACTGGCTTCCGGCTATCCGTAACAACTGCCAAAGATCTACAAATGACAGCCGGGACCAACGGCTTAACATGCTTTCCGAGGCACGGAGGAAACTCGGTATGTTGAGAATTTGAGATGGTCACCCATGCACAGACCAACCTTGGCAAGCGTTGCTTAACCTTGAAGATAGACCCGTGCGGCTGTTATTATGTAGCCACGAGCTCCTCGTAAAGGTTAAAAAGTAACCACCTTACTATAATAAACGTTGAAGCTAACACCCGAATAAAATATGACCAGCAAACACAGTTTCGATGGCGATACATTAGGCGGCCTACTAAGTAGCTAATTGTGCCAATAAGGGCGAGTAATACAGATTTATTTTTTGCTAGTCACGTGAGAAAGTGTGAATACGGTTGTGGAGTGTGACAAGTGAGGGCCAATTTGGGTCGGGGGCGAGTGTTTGCCCACTGGAGGCCTGGGCCACTTAGCTGCGTACACTTATTCAAGATTCAGACGTCTAAGCAACAACAAATGTTGCTCTGTTTCTTGGCAGGAGAAGATATCTACTTCTATATCTATACTAATACTAATATAGTATAAAGCTGAAGAGTTTGTTTGTTTGTTTACTTGAACGCGCTAATCTCAGGAACTACTGGTACGATTTAAAAAATTCTTTCAGTGTTAGATAACCCATTTATAGAGGAAGGCTATAGGCTATCATTACGCTAAGACTAATAGGAGCGGAGCAGTAACTAAAATTGTGACGCAAACGAAGTTGCGCAGGTCAACTAGTATAGATATAAAATGAAAACGAGGAATAACAATAAAGCTAAAGGTGGTTTTCTCGAAGCATTGACTATGGAATACTTGTTTGCACTTACAAATAAACCAACCACATTTATTTTGATGAACATATTGCTATACTTAATTCGAACTCATCACAATGCGCGCGGTTACGGATAGACATGCGATCATTTTATCGTTTTCTCGTCATTATTGGATTGAAAAAACTGCATCGCAATACCAGTCGGCATTGCGTTTTGTTTTTGTTTACATTTTATTCTTTACCGGCCATACTTGTTTGGTATCTGATAGTTGTTTTAGCTGCCGAATTGGGCAATGAAAAAAGTATCACATTATTATAGACTAACACCCGTGTTGGGTTACACAAAGAGAATAGACAGAGAAGCCCCGATATGCTTGGATATCCAATGACAGTACCGTGACATGTTACCCTATTTTGGTGATGATAAACGATACTACGTAGTATAGTTAACACTAGAATTAGAAGTCTTCACGGTCGCACTTTAGTTATCGGACGTACGATGACGTATAAGTATTGTATTCATGTAAATCTTATACTTACTGATGTAACACTAAATCAGCATTTCACTGTATGTTTCTCTTTTTATTCCATTGTTCATATTTTTAATCGCCCCCTCAATCAGTTACTTATCACGGTTTTTATTTTAAACCAGTTGCCAACAGAAATTTCACATTGCTAAAATTAGTTCTGATACCGTAATTGGCTGGAATTACAAATTAGAATCCATTACTTGAATTAGTTCGCGCTACAATGTATTCTATGCCACTTGAGCAGCGTAGCCTCAAATGAAATCAACGTGTCAAAACAGTATAGTTAGACTCAGATTTAAAACTCGTAAACTCAAGATTGAGGCCCTAAACTACAATAGTTAAGGCGCCCGAGTCAATTGTGGTCCGTACGTACATAAAACCCATCGTACAACAACAAGGCAGCAACGAGTCGCGTCCAGATTGTCTTGGTGCAATCACTTCCCACCGTAATCGTTGCTCCTAGCTATGGTTTTGATTAAATTATTAGTTCCCTCGGTTCAGGTCGTCGTCAAATAATACATAAACAATTGTTATGTCGCTTGAGCAATTGTTGACGACGAGTCGTGTATTGTTGGATATGCAACTGGTACACTCGCACGGGTATGCATTGTTGTCGTCATTCTCATATAAAAGCTTGTGCCCTTAATTGTGTAGAACGTTTATTTACGTGACGCGTTTATTTTAATATAAACATGTAGCGCGTAATTCTAAGGCGATTATTTATAGAACCTTTGTTGTGGATGTATTGATCTTTTACTGTTATTTTTAAACTGATGTAGTGTCACAATGTTTCCCTGTACGGTTTTGTATCGTTTTTCATGTGTTTTTACCTCGCATTATGTTGTTGGTAAACAAATAATTTGCCGCCGAAGGTCTCTTGTGTTTAGGTTACCGTCATTGCCAACATTTTTAGCTTCGCGTCTATTTATGGTACTTGGAAATGTACAGAAATAACAGTCATTGCGGGACATTCGATTTTAATGATTAATTACAAGGACATTGCGAAGTACATCGGCGGCGAAACTCAATCAAAGGTAAATAAGACAATTTCCACAGAAAGGAATTAATGTAAATATTTAATAAGGGGAAATAGTGGTACAATTAGAGTCGTCGGCACGTACTGGGCCTAACAACGCGCCGATTATGTAGCACGAGAGCTTTTCTAACAATAACATGCCATATCGTTATGTGAGCTGGAAAGCATTCCAATCCTTTGATTGTTTATCAATATTTTTTTTAATTATCAACAATTTTTTGAGGGAATCATCACAAAAAAATTCGTTTCCGCAAATAGGTAAAGTTATTTATCAATTTTATTAACCGTAGGTGTATTTAATTAGATATCATATAATTTTAATTACCAAGGCAAATGACTTATTTGACGTCAGTCACGTGTGGTATCAGATAAGACTATAACAGGTTAGTTATTTCTGATCTAATACAACGAGATTACGTACAAATACTGAAGCCGCAATAATAAAAAGTTAACAAGGCATAATAAAAATGTAGGTATTAAAAGCTTGGCAAACTTAACTAAAGTTGCTGTTGCTAACTTGCTATATCTGATTCTGCATACAGAACATTGAATTCAGCCAGGTCGAGGTTTTCAACTTTGACCGACTTTTTCAGGGTTAGCTCAGCAAGAACTACATATTCACACTGGCTTCTCATTTAAAAAGCTTTTGAAGTTTACTAAAATAGTCGTTAAGTGTATGCGACCGTATTTATACAACCTGTATTTTTAGGGTTCCGTACTCAAAGGGTAACCAACGGAACCCTATTACCAAGCCTCCGCTGTCCGTCCGTCCGTCTATCTGTCAGAGGGCTGTATCTCAAGAACCGTAATAGGTAGTAGACACTTGACATTTTCACAGATTCTGTATTTCTTGCCGCTATAACAACAAATAATAAAAATTAAGGATTATGAACCCTTCGTGTGGGACTCCGACTCGCTCTTATTTTTATACACGGTGAAAGCAAAACAAACTCGCCATTAAAAACAGTTCAAAATCCACAAATCCAAAAGCGGAACGTATTCGCCTCAATCATTCGTAAACTATGGCAATTAGCCGCGATCAAACAGAGTACTTAATATTTATTTAAATTTTACAGCCGAAACCATAAGTTTCGTGTACAACTGTGGAATAAGTTCGATCACGCCATGGCTCGGCGCCGTGCCGGGGGATTCCCGACAATAGGTATTTCACTTTGTGCACGTGCAATTTACTGTGACTCTATAAAAATATTTACTACGTTGTACATTTACAACGGTTGCTGGCTTCACAATGGGATATAAATGCAAACGCGTATTGGTTAAATCATTAACGGTAATATCCTGTTTTTCATGTGCACTAAAAAGTAGAATATCGGGAATGTATTCAATATGCTGTTGTGAAAACTAAGTCAATTATGTTTTCTTATATCAACATAATCGGACAACCCTAATAATATTTTTATCTGTCGAACCATTTACTAAGCTGGCTTTATTTTATGATGTATTTATCCAACAACAACGTTGTAGTGATTACCGTCACATGAAGCAACTACCAACCAATAGATACCAGTAAAGCTCACATAATCTAGAATTCTAGTTAGTTTCGAACTAAAGTCTATTGCAAGCAATACAGCAGCTAATCTAGGACCGTCTTGGTACAGGACCAATGAGCCCCAATTCGTCAGGACCTCGCGTCTCCCGACGATTGATAATGATCGAGCGAGGGCACGAACTAGCGCCTGGCGCTCTATATGTCCTGGCAGTGACGATGTAGAAAACATTGCTGGATATATTTGTTGCGTTCTGTCTTGGTTATTGTTTATTTCTATAAGTCAGGTGAGAATCTGAAAATTCATGAGCTGTGGCTGTGATAAAAAGCGTTTTGGGGATAGAGCACAATAAAACAATACAAATAATAGCTCAATTGTCTGCAACAACGAATTATCCTAACACTAAAATGCTGATTATACTTCATTCTCACCGAAACCAGTTTTGGTACATATGAGAAGGTTCATCACTTCCATTCACACGGTTTGGACGCGAGCGGTGCGGCGGGGGCGCACCAAACCTGTTTCATAGAGACAGGTGTCCCTCCACCACCAGGCCTATCGAACAGTTTTTTGTTTATTTTCCTTTATAATTGCGGCCTTAAGCGTGCCGTCCACGGCGTCTCTAGTCATCAACTCCACAGACAGTCAGTGACATGTTTAATTATCAGAAATCGACTTTTTGACGCTATCGGCTTTCATTTCACTGCCAGCTCAGGTGTTTGAGAAATGCTAGCTACCGTTAATGAGTTTTTTTTTTCTGTAATTTAATAGTGAACGGTAAAATATATTTCGGAAGAAGTAGTCGAGTAAAAATTTGTTTTTCATGTTAATTAGGCATGCCGTGAAACCCCCATCAAACAAAAACCCATGTTCTTGTGTAAAGAAATGTGAACATGTACCGTACTCGTTTAAAAGCGTTCATTGTTTTATAATAATATATGAAATTAATTACATTTTCTAGTAGCACTACGCGTAGGAATTGCTAGGTGGCACGTAATTTCCCCGGGGCGGTTTGACGAACAGCGGATAACTGTTTAAGCTAAGAGCGGGTAGCGAATAATAGCAAGGGGCCACTCCACGAAATTTCAATACAAAACAAGGCTGTAGATAACTCGGCTGGTATCGATACATCGAGATACGAGTTTGGCAGTTTCTAAGAAGGAACTGTTTTCGCTACAACTTGTTACTTATGGTAACGTCATCAGAGACGTGGGAAATTCAACGTGTAATGTTCGGGACGTATTCAAAGTGTTTACATTGTTATGAAGACGGATAGAGACGGGATCGGAAGCGTCGATATTATCGTGTCAAGCAGGAATGCGAATACTCCACGCGTGTATCGGGAATATCAGCTCTTGTATCATCTTCTGTTTGTAGAACTATAGAATGTCTGCTCAATCGCAACATCTGTATGGGAAAATTTTAAAACAATTTGTACAAACTTGTCAACGGCTGCTTCCGGGCAATGGCATTTATGCATGATTATACCGATTAACAGTGAATGAATACCAGTTTTTTTTATCCAAGGTAAGGTTTTTTTTGTCCTCTCTAATTTGAAGATAATTCTTAAATTGGATGCATCTCTAGGTCGTCATCAAGCTACTCTATTCAGAGTGTCGGATGCGGCATAATAAAATTCTTGCAATCGTCCACTTATCAAGTAAACAAAGTTTGCGGCACAGCGTACTGCAATATATTTATTTATCAATGAGTAAATACATTTGTTATCTTCAACCTGTTACCTGGTAAGGTTCGCCTTGACGTCGCAGGTTGATATGTAATGAACTAGTTTCCATGAATGATAAGATTAATTTTGGCGCCTAACAGTAATTTGGCTGAATCATTCTGCGTAAGTAAATATCATAAGGCGATGTTCGCTTTTGGTAACCAGTTTTTACCGGATTTCATTTAAATTTTATTTTTACATCTACGCTGTATAAAATTCATTACACAAATATTCTGTAAGTACCTACATACAATTTGATATACAGATGGAACATTATAATAATCGTTAATCATAGTTCACATAATCTGGTGACACGACAATATTACACATAACTCTCCCGCTAGTTGGCAAGTGGCTTAACTCGCGAATGTTTTTATTGTCAAATGAGTTTCTGTGCAAATAAATCTATTCGCAGAACCACTTTCTTAACATCAACATTAATAAAATATATCACGCAGGATCATTTAAAATGATTAAAAAGTAAAGGGGACAACTGTATTTTTTTTACACAGTTTTTCTGTTATCTCATAATCTATACTAATATATAAAGTGGCTTAACTCGCGAATGTTTTTATTGTCAAATGAGTTTCTGTGCAAATAAATCTATTCGCAGAACCACTTTCTTAACATCAACATTAATAAAATATATCACGCAGGATCATTTAAAATGATTAAAAAGTAAAGGGGACAACTGTATTTTTTTTACACAGTTTTTCTGTTATCTCATAATCTATACTAATATATAAAGCTAAAGAGTTTGTTTGTTTGCTTGAACGCGCTAATCTCAGGAACTGGTCCGATTTTGAAAATACTTTCAGTGTTAGATAGGCCATTTATCGAGGAAAGCTATAGGCTATATATAATCACGCTAAGACCAATAGGAGCGGAGCAGTAATGAAAATTGTAACGCAAACGAAGTTGCGTGGGTCAACTAGTTTCGGTTGTTGTGTTTAATTATTGTAAGAAGTAACTAGAAATTTAATTATTGTTTTTTCGATATTCATCAGGTCAACGTCTTAATCATAAGAAAAAACTAGGTGTCAAAATATTTTTGGCATAGGCATTACTGGGTCACAGTTTAAAACATACAATGAGTACAGTAAACAAATCTAAAAATAGCAGTACCAGTACACGTGTACCGAGCACGCTATTAACTCGTGATGCAATAAACTTCGCTATCAGCTAGATACAGTGAGTAATCGGGAAAAAAGAGTTATTCTTTATATTTGTGTTATCAATTCTATACACATTATTGTTTATTTAAACTTTGATGTCATGCGGAAAAACCTCTGTGATTATTATTTGTATTTGAAGCTAGTTAAAGAAGTTTAGTTGTTGCTGTCAATACTGATTGAGTTGTGTAAATAATTTGATGTATGTTCTTGAATAAGGTAAAGAAATAATAAGTGTAAGGTCTTCTTTAGTTACCTACTGTTACAACTCAGGTGTCTTATTCAGTAATATGTTTTCAGCTACGTCCTTTATACACCCATTTTTCAGACGTTTTCATAAAGGCATTTAAAAAAGTTGAGACTTTTTCTTGATGGTTCGTTTAGGTTTACTCCAAGTACAAAAGATTTAGTCAAAAGTGACAACGAATTCAATGAAATAACTTAGGAAGTGAATAATTGAATTTAATCAAAAATCTTACGAGAGACGACCAGATTGAATTTCAATTGACATTTTAAAACTTCAAAGAATACATTGATCTGTCCGAATTATAGTAGATATCTATTAAAATGGGGATGATTCCTTTTACATTCATATCTTACAATAACCAAAGAAGTAAACCAGCCTGTATACAAAATGTAAACACTGCAAGTAATCAATTAAAATTCACAGCGAAATATTCTGACAGTGTACATTTATGTAAACAACAGTAGAAATAGTATAATAAAAAGTCCGTACACAGTTGTGCACAAACACAGACGGGCGCCCGGTAATCCACTTAGTGATTATTTTATAATGTCTACTTCTGTAATCAACAAGATTAAACTTCAATGCTGGCGGAGTCCGGTGCAAAGTATAGCCGACGAAACAAGGAGTGGCGCTAGTCGATACTCGATAAAAATTGGTGACTCACGGTCTTCCAATGATGTATTATTGTATTGAAGCGGCATCGAGATAAAACAACTAAATTATCCTTAAAGGAATTTCGATATCAACGCTACGTGCTGATAAAGCGTTATGGCAACAGCTTGTTGTCAATTGCTATTTTGTTTGGTGTTAAATTTTATCAACATACACGGCTTGTTGTTCAAAAGAAATTCTTCTTTTCGCACGCACGAATTTTTTGGCAGTTCCGATTATACATTTTCGCGCACCCTTCTATGGGAAGTGGAGCTTTAATATTTATACAGGTTGATGAAGAAGAATTTTACAGTTTTCCTTGTTGGTTTATGTATTTATGA
The DNA here is from genome assembly GCA_950371165.1 of Lacanobia oleracea. Classification (NCBI taxonomy): domain Eukaryota; kingdom Metazoa; phylum Arthropoda; class Insecta; order Lepidoptera; family Noctuidae; genus Lacanobia; species Lacanobia oleracea. The sequence goes on from OX493396.1 coordinate 16,495,332, forward strand.
CGGAGGCTAAATACCTACATGGCGTTTCGAACGCCCTGTGAAGGTTGTAATATAATCTACATACTATATTTGCACTTACGTCAACTCAATGACGAATCGCAGTCACCAGAATAGGTACATACCTGAAAAGAAAAATAAAATTGTTAATAATGCAAAACCACATTGAATTATTCTTAGAAGTAAACAGATGAAGTTAATCAACAGAATCAGTTCAAAATAAAGTATTCTGAAACAAAATAGAACACACTCCCACGCACGCCCCTTGTTATTACGTTGAATATTAAATAAGAAAAGACCTATGTACATATAAAGTTCATAGCGTAAATTTTAGCGGGGGTTTCATTTTTCCTTTCATAGTTTAGAAGCAATAGAGAGGGGTATGTGAAATATTAACGCGTTGCCCTGCGCTGCGGTCCCGTTTTGAATTTACAAGCCGCCATAACGGAACTGAGAGTATTTTAAAATATCAAGTAACCGTGTCAAGGATGGGTAAATCTAGTGATTAATGAGTGTGATTAGATAATGCGGGCTTTTTCATCATAATATTCGCCGCCAAAAAGCTTTCATGAGCGCGTTTGGGGGACAGAAAGTCACATGATATCATCCGGATTTTTTAGCGATGATTTACACAAACAAAATTTATGGTCTCAAGTTCTCCGAAAGGATATGAATCACTGATCTGTCTGTATCCTTATGGCGCTAATTCTTATATTTATCTGATGCAAGCTTCCTTGTTACATTGAAATGCAACGAGCAAATAAAAAACCCAATGGTTGTTTTGTTCCGGCAGGTCTTCTGTGAATTTAATCAAAGATAACAATGCTGTCGCCAGTGATAGTAATCAGTTTGTTTACTTAAAGTCAAGTAAAAAATATCTGAGATATCCTCATGCGTTGCAAAATGAGCAGAACTGTATACGTTAGTATTATACAGAGACATTAATAATGTATCGTTTGAGGTTAACCGTCCAAAGGTCATGTTTGGGCCAGACAAATCTCCATTAAAAGCGACCCAGAGAAAGGTCACGCTTTTGGCTTTCATCGCACATAATTACAACTTGATCCTCTGTCCTCGAGGGTTGTGAAGTACATCTGTACCATGAAGGCCGTTTCCACCTGCAACCACCTCGCATGCTTGTTGCATTACATTGCAGGCTATCAAGGAATAATATGAAAAATCGGTCGATCGTACCCCGAGATTCGCTTGCAGGTACAAATGTGGCCTTAGGATTTATACTTTCAAGAACGCGAACGTAACAGGTAAGATTATGCTTTAAGAGCTGATCGAAAAATAAGGAAAATATCAAAGTAAACACAATGGAATTAGGTATCTTGGTGATGTGTGTTCAGTAAACGAGTTTAACGCAGTTCAGATTATTTAAATTGTGTAATGTTAAGAGCCCTATCACAAAATTGCGTTTTCACTCACAAAACTGCTGTCTTATAGCATTATGTAGAAATAAGGAATATTATGATATATTTTTCATTTCATTTAGTTCGTACAGTAGTTCAATCCGCGAGCTCGAAAAAGTGCCGTCGCGCTTTTCATGAGAAACTTACTTCGAAATTTTGGCTTTTTACAAATTGATAAGAGAAAAATGTAAAAAGTAAGGCCGCTTCATACTATATTAATAACTATTCTCAACTATCCAATAAGCCAAAGTCGTCTAAATATTTCAGTTTCTGAGAATAAGAAAGCCAAAGTTGGCCATTTTACGCAAAAAAAACACAGTTAAATTGTAATAGACCTCTTTAAAATAAAATCTTTCTAACTTTTGATGTAACAGTTGCGGAGCAGGTGGTTTATATTTGCGCAGCGGGCAAAATCAGTGGTATTGGGTTTTATAGATAAAAGTTTAACACCTGTTCTCTTGACCTAACTAGTTCCTCATTTAAGCACACGTTAACATTTACTAGAGTGCGCTTACACAGGTCATTTGCATATCTTAGCTATTGACTCGTCTAGACTTTGTTTGAATTAGTGTTCAACGAACTGAGACAGCCTGATTTACGAGACGTTAAATTGCTGCCAAGATGCATAACGAATTGGTGGAAAAAAGTATACTCAACTGACAATGTATTGTGTAAGAAAACCCATAAGGGCCGCGTGGGTACCGCACGGAATTTGACTGTTCCAATCTGAGGGGTATATTTAGTATTTACTTTTCTAGGAACGTTTACTCTCTAAACCTCAGCTCAGTCTTAATGTGTAAAATACTTCGATTTCCCTACTTTTCTGACATTCATTAGTATTCAGCTAAATCCGGCTTGACTGGAAGCCGACCCCAATACAGTTTAGAAAAGGCTAGGCAGATGTTGATTGCCGCTGAGATGATATACCAAACTAGCTGACCCGTGCAACTTCGTCTGCGTCACATTTTCATTATTGCTCCGCTCCTATTGGTCGTAGTGTGATGTTATATGTATAGCAAGACAACAAACAAAAAATTCTTTCCTCTTTATAATAGATAGGTATATCTTAAAATATTAGAATAGATATTGTTTTTATTTTTTCCGACGATGAGCTTGATGTAACCGACACACTTCGTGTAATGCAGAAACACACTATGGATCCTATACCTACGCACTGTGTTCTCATTAGGGCACTCAGGCTGGAATCGATAGTGAGTGTTTCTCGGAAACAGGAATATTAATGCGTATAAACAACATACCTACACGTGATAACAATACCGAGTATTTTTAGATTTGCTGCCAACTTTTAAAGGTTATAGTGCGAGTCATGCCAGAAATAGAGGTTACTGGAATCTGCCTAATTTTATTCACATTTCAGTGAAAGCTTGCGATCATAACAAAATTTGTTTTAATTGGATAGCTTAAAGAAAAACCTTAAGTAGCTTAAGAAAACATCAATGGGATAATTTACTTAAAAAAATCTAACTAGCCCGTCTGATAGATTTTCAAAAAACATTGGTCACGTATTTTTTATTTTTTCATGTAAACAAAAAATAAAGAGGATACAGCGAGTTGAATACACGCGTGACGTCATTTGGCTTGGTAAATTTGGTACATTTTTACTAAGCCAGATGACGTCATGCGTAATTTTTTTTTTTTGTAAAATACCGTATTAAGAAGGCTCCTTCCTTTAGGTATTCACGATTATTTTGGTCTTCGTAGTAGGCCGTCCTGTTCTTTTCTATTTGCGACCTTTTGATACGGCGGCTTATCTTGCTCCTTTAAATAACACACTAAATTAATCCCGTATTTTTGTATAATTATTTCCGCTGTCGCAAGCGTAAAAACCCGAGGCAGAGTGGAGCAGATAAACCGAAAAAGAAGGATTCGAGGTTTTCCTGTTATTCCCTGATCATTAAAAACAATAATGTTATAATCTTTTGAATGTGTCACGCTTAATAAAAAGCACATATTAACTTATGGTTACAATAGGAGAAAACAAAATGATTGTCCTGTTAATTGTTCTTTCTTTTTTAGGACCAGAGTTCAATTACGGGGAAAATACAAAATAATAGCAGTTCATCCGGGAATTACGTCTAGATAAGAGAACATGTAGATATGTACTATCAAGGAAATATTGACCTGGCCACCTAAGTGTAATTATTGCTTGCACTGCCCGGCCGGTATAGCAGCGTCTTTGTTTCTCATCGACCAATAGCAACCGTCATCAACACGTAGTGAGCAAACCTAACGGGTTTTTAGGCTCTTTTTTATTATATTTGTAAACATCCACAAAAAAAACCCAAACCATTTCTTTCAACATTCGACAATCAAATCAGTCTTAGTCATCAATGCAAAGGATTTTGTTTTAAAATTGGCTAGGTCAATATTTCTCTGATAGTACCTACTTAGGTACTACCGTCATAGGAATGTATTCATTTTTCTGGTCGAATGAGAGAGAAAACAAGAAAAATTGCAAGTTTATTATGAATCCTTTGTCTACTATAAGGAGTCATTAGGGAGTTTTAATCTTAAATTGAGGTTAAAAAGTCAAACATAATTTATTAAACTGGCAACATTTCATAAGGTTCATATGATAACTGACATGACCAAATCAGACAAATACATACACATAAAATAGTATTAAAAAAACCTCCATAAAGTTTATAATGCGGGGAATTCCCGGGTATAATAATACCCGGTCGAGTCAAGCAGCTTGTAAATAATGAAAAAGGTTCAAAAAGGCAATAAAGATTCACTTTTATAGTGAATTACGCTGTATAATGTCAATAGTAATCAGAACTCGGAAATGATAAGTCAGTGTCACAGAACAAATTGGTACAGAAGGCCAACTGTATGCAACGAGTGGAAACGCATCTCACATTGTCACGCGTCTACGCGCAGTCGTTACTGACGGGCGTTCGTTTGATATCGTCACGTGTGCCGGCTTCTCTCGTTGGATGGAGTAGGGCTTCTGTATCTACCTTTTCTGTGCCACAGTCAGCCATACAGCACTCAATCAACACCCCTCCACAGTTCTAGGTAATCAAACCGCAGTATTATCAGACCCAGTGGGTTATTTTTAATTCCCCGAAACCATTAACGGCTGCAAACCCTAGGTTGGGTTAGTTTTCCGCAAACGTGTAATTGTGAACGGAAATAAAATTATCGATGAACCGACGATTGATCGTTTGAACATGACAACGTTTGTAAACATACAAATGTTGTTTTAGTGTTTTATCATTGAAAGGCATTTTATTTGTATGTATATGTTATGAACAGAATCGAAGTTATGAAATAAGAGACATCCGAAATGGTTTGGGCTTTTTTATGAATGAAAATTACAAAATAATCTAACTCGTTATTGGTTTGTAGCAAGTACAAATAGTTTTTAAATAAAATTCTTTATCTGCACGTGGACATATTAATAAATACCTCGTTGGAATCATAAATAGTTCGGAATGAATAAATTTAGTTGAGGAAAAAACATCAATGAAGGCCTGAGTTTGCAATTTACATCTTGTTATTCCCCTCTCCAAGAAAAGAGCATAACCTTTTTCATATGACTAATGTTAATACTCTATAGAAATCTTGATACTCGCCTTCCTATAAAACCAGAATACGTAGTTACCATAAGTCAACTCATAATCATTCAAACAACAAAATTATCGTTAAGGCAGAATTATGACGTCATTATACAAATTACAAGCTGCCAATGAGAAGACATAACTGTAATTAATCTTGTGCGCCTAGGCACATAACGTATAGTTATTTCGTAGGAAACGCTTCAACGTCGCTGGTAAGATCGTATAATTTGAGCAAACTATCAATTACAGGAAGGCGCTATGTAAATGAGGAAATATATGGAAGAAATGAGAAGTATACACGAGGCCAAGTAAATTATTAGGAAGCTCTATTATTATTTACTTAAGTTCTCAGCTTGTTCACGTGTATTTGAATGCAAGCAGCGATCTCCGAAACGTATATGGAGCACATACCGATCGATACTTTATTGCTGTTGCATGTTTACATTATAATTATGCGACCAATTCAAGTAACTTGTGTAAAAATCTCTATTCCGTCCCAGCCTATAACATCCCACTGCTTGGAAGCGACATGCGACACCGCCGTGTCCAAAAAGCACGTTGTTACGCATAGGAAGTTTAGGACGGACTCCACCTAAGCGAAGTTGTCCGAAGCGGAGACAAGAAGAGTTGTTTTTCAGCTAGGGTGTATCCACCGAAACTGTGCGGAGATGCGTACTGGCTAGATTGTAGCGGAGATGTGTGCTAGCTAGGGTGGAGAGGTGCGCTGACTGCACTTCACGCCGCACACTGTTCTCCGCTGCGCGCCATCGTCAGCTTGCGAGGCAAAGCTCACATCTCCGCCTTGTACCGCGGCCCAGCTTAATATCAGCGTGTTACGGGTCACATCTCCGCTTCCATCGCGCCATACAAATATGATAGATCGGTAGAAGAGATATGTGATTAACGAAATTCTATTGGTTTTTGAAAAGACGTCTCCGCCCCGCTCGTCTCTTCTCCGCTTTGGTGGAGTCCGGGCATAATGAAATCTGCCCAGCTCACTCCGCATGAAAAATCTCTATGAATCATCTAGTCCCTATGGAAAACCCAAAAAAACAAACACGTCATGAAACAATAAAAGCTCCGTGACGTTTTATCTTGTACACAATACGCTGCTGTGACTGAAGTGTGGTACATAGTGTACACAGTACATAATGAGCCGTCGACGTCACGGCGTCGAGTGCATGACGCACGGTTAGCGGAATCGGAAGCTAAGCCTACATTCGCTACCCACGCGCGGCATCCAACACGTGAAACGAGAATAGGATTAGGTGACGATCAATGGCGACCCCAATTTCAACCCTAAATTCTGGCTATATGACATATGCGGTAGATTAGTTCAGTGTGTCTGTACTTAGTAGAGGAAAGAAAACAGATGTTCATAAAGCAACATTAATAGTCAACGCCATCGATAAAATTGTTAACAGTTAATTATATTTATCAAAACATTAATAAAAAAATAATGATAAAAACTTCCGGTTTACAGTCTTATCAAAACCATATCAGCATAATTGTGACCCAAGCAGATTAACCCGGGCTTATTGTGCTATTTGATGTGGGTGATAGACCCGTGCAACAATCAACACGCGTGTAAACAGATACACGATATCAGTGGAGGTTTTAAGCAGAAATGAGAACGTTGCTACCCACCATATTTATGACCTTTGAAATTTTCAGGAAAACATTTTCTTCATCGATTTGACCTGAAAACCCTCTTAGTTTTCACTCAGCGAGTGGGAGGTACCAACTAGTATGACGGTACAGTGATAGCGTCACTCGTCTTTTTTCATAAATCATGTTTTCTTGCCTCTATTTATCGTTTATAAATAGGTGTTACGTTAGATTGGTATCCATGGCAACGCCCACGCATCTCGTGGATCGAGTCCCGATTCAGATAGGTACAAACAAGGTAAGGTATTTTTAACTCGGATTAATCCGTTATTCGATATTTATTTGTAACATGGGCTCATGACGTCCTTGAATAGGTAAGGGAGTTTGTTTTTAGCCATTCATGATAAGTTTGTGACGCCGTCAATTTGCGTAGGCTCTTTACGCACACAAATGTACAAAGAAGGACTTAATGCCTTAGGCATTTTTCTACCAGTCAACCCTTGGGTGATGCAGAGTATAGTGGTAGGTGCATTATGGAGAGCAAAAAGTGATTGACATTTATTTAAATTTCAATCGCTTTGAAGGTATAACTATGGCTACTTAACTACTAACTACGTTGAAGTTGGCTTCCAGTCAAACTTGCAATAAAGTACATTCACCTTTTCTTAAATCCCTTCGTAGAAACCGGAACATTGTCATAAGAACTGTTTTTCCTTACTAGAGACGGTAAAGGATCTCGATAGATAAAGGACAGCTTTATGTCTTTATTTCTGTTTTTGATATTAAGAAAGTAAATAAATGTATGCGAGTCAATGACCATTATTGCACATTTATCTGGCGCCTACCATAAAGGGGTGCAGCGATGTACCAGAATTTTTAATGAAGCTACTGCTTAACTGACCACTATGTGCCAGTATTTTTAATGAAGGTACTGCTTAACTGACCACTATGTCCCAGTATTTTTAATGAAGGTACTGCTTAACTGACCACTATGTCCCAGTATTTTTAATGAAGGTACTGCTTAACGGACCACTATGTCCCAGTATTTTTAATGAAGGTACTGCTTAACTGACCACTATGTCCCAGTATTTTTAATGAAGGTACTGCTTAACTGACCACTATGTCCCAGTATTTTTAATGAAGGTACTGCTTAACTGACTACTATGTCCCAGTATTTTTAATGAAGGTACTGCTTAACTGACCACTATGTCCCAGTATTTTTAATGAAGGTACTGCTTAACTGACCACTATGTCCCAGTATTTTTAATGAAGGTACTGCTTAACTGACCACTATGTCCCAGTATTTTTAATGAAGCTACTGCTAACTAACCACTATGTCCCAGTATTTTTAATGAACCTACTGCTTAACTGACCACTATGTCCCAGTATTTTTTTTATTTGAGATGGGTTTGCTCTTGACTCTAGTCTAGGTCAGCGATGACAGAGACAAAGTCTACGATAGAGCGAGCTTACCTAGAAGGAGCCTGTTCACTCTAACTTTGAAGAGATGAGGGTTCTAAGCATTCGGAAACACAGACGACGGCAGAGAGTTCGCCTCATTTGCTGTGCGCATTATAAAAGACGTTATTACAAAATTATTTATGTACTGACTACCGAAAAGATTTATAAAATAGATTAAGTATTAGTATGTTACTTTGTTTATTACCATGGCCATGTTTGGATTCGTCTAAATATAGACGAGGTAAAGTATTATTAACTTGAATTTGTTATCCATTTCTATTTTCAACGCCCTTGAGAAGTTAAGGGTGGGCGTTTGTTGTTCAGACAGAGTTAAAAGCGAGCAAATCTGCATAATATGATGTTATCAATGAATTGATAAGTACCTATTTTATAATATTATGGTCACGGTGAGCTAGACTAAATCGTTTTTAAGACCTTTAACCGACTTCGAAAAAGGATGAGGTTCTCAATATGATTGTATATTTTCTAAGTTAAATTAACATCTGGAAAGGTTTCCATGAGTTAGAGGTTTGTTTATACCTGCAAGCACGAGTGTGTCCTAAATGGACACTCTCGTACAGCGAGTTTTTACAAAACATTATGCATGTTTAACTGTTTCGGATATATCGATGTTAATGTGTAAATAAAATAACATTGGAAAAAATCATTCTTACAATTCAATAATATTTCAAACGAAACCTACAGTTTGAGAACAAGAAACAATAATAAAATCAGTACTGTCCATTCATCATCATCATCATCTGCCTAGCCTTTTCCCAACTATATTGGGTTCGGCTTCCAGTCAAACCGGATTTAGCTGAATACCAGTATTTTACACGTAGCGGCTGCCTACCAGACCTTCACAACCCATTAACTGGGTAACACGGTACTTCATGGCAAAACTGGAGTCAGATTTACTGGCTTCTGACTATCCGTAGCGACTGCCAAAGATCTACAAATGACAGCCGAGACCAACGGCTTAACGTGCTTTCCGAGGCACGGAGGAAACTCGCTATGTTAAGATGGTCACCCATCTACAGACCAACCTTGGCAAGCGTTGCTTAACCTTGAAGATCGACCCGTGCGGCTGTTACTATCTAGCCACGAGCTCCTCAGTACTGCCTATTATGAACAATAATTAAGTTGCAGAAACGATAGGTTTAATAAACATTACATAAAGGAACAGAGAACCATGTCATATAAATAGTTCGGCTATTATTTACCTATTAAAATAATTAACTTTCGGGAAAGAGGTTTTTTTTTTTTTTATTTGTGATGGGTTTGCTCTTGACTCTAGTCTATGTCAGAAATGACAAAGGCAAAGTCTACGATGGAGCGAGCCTACCCAGAAGGAGCCTGTTCACTCTAACTTTGAAGAGATTAGGGTTTAGAGCTGCTAAAGAAATTGAATTAAATCACTGAAATAAGTAAAAAAGGTAAAGCGTTCACGCCGACAACCGACAGAAAAACTGACCGCTAATTTATAAACCACCCGACTGAACGTCGATCCAGGTCGATCTGCGGCAAGGAAAATCTTTTAATTATATCTTAAAATATAGCCCCGCATTCATAACATTACAAATATTACGATTAAAAGACTTCAACCTGGTACAGTCATGAAGAAAAAGCAAAACGATCCACAAGTTGGAAGCCGCCAAATCGAATTTAATGATTCATTGCTCTATTTTAATTTGCAATACAGACTGGCCGACGACGGTCGGTGCAGGTAAGAAGTAAAGCTATTCAAAGTTTAAAAGCAATCTCGGCTGACTGCACCCGACGATGAGCAGGTAAAAAGTGGCGAATCGAGAACAATCCTACGTCGACCGGCCGACCACCCAGCACGGACTATCTAGGACGCGCTGCACTGCCCACGTACAGACGATGACAAAACTGCTATAGCAATTCGCGCCCATATTTAATTACATACTGAGCATACAGATCCCGTATAATTACAAAATTAAATCATATCAACGTAGATGTTCATTTGATTTTTTTGGTAATTAATGACTTCCGTTAGTAGCGTTTATTCCTCTGTTAATTACGAGAACATCAAATTAATTGAAGAAAATGTTCGAGCATTGAATTTGGAATAATAAGCTCATAAAAGCGAAACTATTATTTTACGTACTCGCTTTTCTGTACCTAAGGTAACTGTCTTGCTGTGCACTGATTAAGTCTCATAATGAAGTTCGCTTGCGATGCCGTTTTAATTACACTGAGCGGTAAGAACAGCATTGGTTTCGTTTTAATGTGAAAAAGATACCAAAATACACCGCTATCGCTACATCAAAGTAACGCGATCTCTTAAAATAATACTTTTTCTCGCATTATCGAGAAACAGTAAAGAAAATACGTAGTATAAAGTGTATAACAGATCATTATTGACCACTTAGGTCAGCGGCAAACATTCTCAACAGGCCAACGCCCCACCGTGCGTCTCGTCGCCGGCAGTCGAATATCAGCTCTACACAATGCGTTGCAAAGCACAATATCTCGTGGCGATTGACCAGATAGTTGGATCGCCCATCCTATACACTGCGCTTCAATGCAGTTCCCGGAATGCATCGGTCTCCTTTGCAATATTTTTGTGTTATGGCAAGCCAATTTGGTGCAAAGTTTTTCCAGGTAGTAACGTCGTTTATCAAGCAAAGCGACCCTTGAATACAATAGCTAAGGGTTGTTGAATAGACGTTTAGAATTCAAGGTTCTTTTTTTGTGTCAGGTAATCCTTCGAGGTGCGCTGATTTGTCGCTGTTTCTCGAAATATGTTTATGATTTGTTACCTGGCCCCCGAAAACGGCAACGACCATGAGGTTATTAAACTTGTTTTTGTTACAACTTCACAGACACAATATTTAAAATATGCTATATGCGAATAAATAGTATAACATGAACATTGATATTGTATTTTAAGTTATTCTGACGATAGGTAAAGGCACTGTTACATTAGCTTTTATAACGTACTTAGGTTCCCACGCAAAAAAGTAGTGCCAATTGAGTGAAATAAGCTGCGTAACATAATTAGTTTACTAGTATGTTTAACCGACTTAAAAAAGTACAGGTCCTCAATCAATCGGAACCTTTATGTTCCCATTCCCATTTCAATTTGGGGAAGATCTGATGAAGAACTTCGGAGATAGGCAACGGAACTCCTCAGTAAATTATAGCAAATGGACCGGGATCAGGGTTGATATGAATTTAATCACTTGATTTAAATCAGTGTTTAAATCGCGATTAAAACCAAGTGATTTATTTATAAAAATCAATGATTTAAATCAATACTTTTGATTTGGTCGCACCAAATCAAAAATAAATAATACGAAACATAATAATTATGTAACTGAAGGAGAATTGGGTATAATCGAGCAACTGCAGTGTACAGTTGCTTCTTCCGCGGAAGTCGAAAGAATTTTTTCGGCATTCGATTTGGTGCACAGCAAAATAAGAAATAAATTAGGCACCGAGAAGGCAGCCAAATTAGTCTTCCTTTTGAAAAAACTTAATTAATTATATTCCTTGTTCATTAAAATGAGTGTGTTTTTTAAAAAGTGATTTGATGTACCTAATTAAAAAGAAATATAAATACGTTGTGTTTTTATTTAATTAATAACTGACTTCCAAATTAAAAAGATCAGAATGTAAATAAAAAACTAAAAAAAAATCCGATTTAAATCAAATTAATCCGATTTAAATCGGGATTGCTGAAATCGCATTTCTATTTTCTGTCAGTTTACACCAGTTAGTAAGCTTTGAAGGCACATGTGAATTACCCAACACTAAAAAGTGTGAAAAAAAAAAATACTACTTTTTAAACAAATAAAAACAACCGACTTCCAAATAAAAACACAACAAAGTATAAAATAACTTTAATTGAGGAAGTTGGTGTCAAAAAAAACAAAGAAACAAAACCAAAACATTGACTTCCTTTTTTGATTTTGAAGTGTTTTTATTTGGAGGTCGGATCTATTTTTTTTGCAAATTAAAGTAAATCCGTCACTAATACTTGCATTTCAATTATGTACGAAGCAACTTTTGTGTTCACCTGTACGAGAAATAACAGAAATGTGGGGATGCTGAAGTGATGCTAATGTTCGTATTTGGCAGAACGCAATACATCTGCATGCATTAAAATTTGCTCTGTACCCATCACAAACATGTAACAAAAGTATCTACAATTTTGCTGTTAATTCCACCTTAACGAAAGTAAGCAGACCTCGCCTGAACAACATACAGATTGTTGAAGCGTGAAACTGTCAGAGGGACATGAATTGACGTGACGAGGACACGTAAAGTAACGGCTTTAGTAACTTTCTCTAACTGACAATGTGTAGCAATATTTCGACAACCTTTTACGCACTCCAAACTTTATTGACGTTTGGAAGAACAAAATAATGAATAAGAACAGGGGACTAAAATAAAGCCTGGTAAAGGGAAAAAAATCCTAACTAAAAGTTCGAAGCAGCACTGTAAACCTCAATTTAATTTTACAGGACAATTAAGAATCAATAAAACAAGAACCATTTAAAGAGCCAAGTCTGTAATGAAAACGATAAAGTTGATCTAATTAAGACACCTGGCATTGAAGTGTTAAAGAGTATCGGTATCGACGCAACAATTGGCCGAAAGCCGAGGGGCCGCGGGCCGAATGCCGAAACCCTTGGTGTGCATTGCGACGCGCCGCGTTATCTGTCAAAAGCGTAGCGGCTAATGAGCAAAGTTGCCACAGCTCGCCTGTGTCATACCTCATACAGCACTGGCGGCGCTTACAGAACAGTTACCAGACGACCACTAGCTTATTGTAGGATTCTCGTAACACATTCCACCACAACTTTTTCACAACTACTTAGCCCAACGCTAATTAACATACAAATTAGAAATTCCATTCCAACTGAGACAATTAAATGACAATATTTCTGTTTGAAATGTAATTAATTAAAAATAACGAGACATTATTCGTAAATTATGGATATTTGAACATGCCGAAGCTATTAAAGAAAGTTGTTATGAAATCACGAATGATACGAAGATCACTGTGGGCGTAAAGCTAAACAACATCAAGGTTAACATTAGTGGACACGTGCTTCGATATTTTGCTAATTCTATAAAGCATATGTTTAAATGTTTAGAAACAATGAATCACGAAAGTAGAAAAAAATTTTTTTTTCACGCAGTGGAAAGCTCTGCGACAATTGAAGTTGAAATGACTAATAAAAATTCCCGAGCCAGTGAAAGCCGTGGAAACTCGACATTCTCAAAACGATGCGTAGAGCTTCCAAGTCGTGCGAATTCTTAGTCGAGTCGGAAGGCATGTAGGAAGAACCTTTACCCTAGTCTCCCATACCTAGAAACGGTACGGAGCTTACAAAGTGAATACAAACTCAGAACGCGAACGGTATAAAATTTACCAAGAATTTATTATAATTAAGTGTACGTCCTTTGAGCATTGTACTTTGTACCGCTAACCTACCATAAAATCAGATAAAGCGTTTTCAAACAATGAAACCGAGAAAAAAAGGAAAATCAGGTGACCTTAAACGACAACGAATTCACGCTGAAACAATTACACGCACATCTAGGGAGCGAAACCGTAAGCGCATGCCATGGCCGGCCGACACGAATATTTCACTTATTTTGCATACTAACAAGCAACGGTCCGCGCAGGCGCGACAGGTTGCGTCACCGGCCGTTGCGCAATCCACTCACGCGCATGGAGACTGCCATTCATCCGGCCGCCTCGCTTGGTAACAGACTAGATTCGCAAGATCTAGAACCGCGCTTCCGACAATGTCATTAATCTATTGTGTGACGCAGACATTTTATTGGCCTCGCTAAATGCCATGTCGGAACCGAGGTGCTTGGCAACAAAGGATTTGCGAACAACAATAAATGCCACTTGTTATGATAAATAATATCGATTTGTGTGACTGATATAATCTAATGCTAATAGTGTATTATCTTGGTCCATGATAAATATTTGTTAATTATTACAGCAGCAATAAACGAGTAAAAGATGCTGTGAATTAGCAACAAAGCGATGATAATATTTGCCTCATAACTAGTTTCAGTTCACTACTATTAGATTACTTTATCACATAAGCAATTATTGAATGAAATACGAATTCGTCTTCATTGAATGTCATGCGTGTTATCGCTACTTTTTTGACTGATATCGAGAGGTGCGAACATTTGCGATAAAAGGAGGGATGCAGCTAAAAAATAGCGGTAAAGTCAGAGGAAACGCGGGCACAAATAAAAAAAGTGACCATGTCCATTCATAAAAGATTAGTGCGTACCACATTTCTATCGAACTTTCGCGCGATAACAGACCGGATGTTTGGCCATGTGTGGCATTGTTCACACAAGCCCATTCGCTATACTAAGATTAAAAACACAATAACTATTAGTTCAATCGACCATTGAGCTAAGGTCTGTACCCAATTTGGACTGACGATTTCCTTAGTGTTACACCTTCCGTTTGTTCTTCGCAGGCGTTCAAATGCCTAGAGCAGGGATGGCGAACCTTTGGCATGCGTGCCGGTGGTGGCACGCCGCAAAATAATTCGGGCACGCCAATGTAAAATACTTAGCATCCAGGTAATTTGTTACTTAGCACCCTAACTTTTGTTTTTTTTTTTTTTGAACTACGATATCGACTTCAGTATGAATTTCGGGTTCACAATAAAGAGTTAAATAAATAGCAACTAATTTGTTGTTTTTGTTCATTACATTACCAAGTTAAGATTCTTTGGTGGCACTCATGGACACATTATTATTATTTTTTGGAAAAATGGCACGATTACCAATAAAGGTTCGCCATCCCTGGCCTAGAGCAAAAAAGGAAGTTACACGAGTTACACCGGACTGAGGTCAAAATAATTGTGATAATGATAGGAAAACATCTTCAGAAGTAGTTGTTAACAGAAGTGAGCAGTGGTACTCTCTGTTTACTTACCAAATGGATACGGCGCTCCAACAATACGCCCTTTGGGTTTAAATGTCAAACGGTAATTGAGTTGATCTAGCGCCGGGTAATAATGACACCTACCGGATGTCTGGCTGCACGTAAATTGTTTTGCTGCCAACTAAATAATTTAATAATATTATATTATATGTATATACATATATGTACAAGCCGGATGCAGGCATTACCGGCACAGAATGCTAATTGTCAGTTATCGAAATTGGTAAAAACCAGTTACCCGATAAACAAACGTAATATATGAGGATAAGTTCCACGATTCGGTTTGTGTTATATTCCACAACATTCGACTTTGACTTTATAAAGCATCTATTATTTTGCCCACTCCGATCGTATTGACGTCGTGGTCTAGAGGAAGCTTTAGGTGGGTGGACTTTTACTGTTTTTTCTCTACCCAATTTGGGATGCTCCTGTTACCTTTACTTAAACTTCAATGTTGAGCTTGCGAGACATTATTTATGTTTCCTTAACTTTGAAAGATTTTCCGCGTATTCTATTTAGAGCAGTTTCTCTAATGCTGGGTGTATCATGTATGATATATGAACCAACCTATAAGATGTAGTCAATACAGAGATTATCGGGCATCGCTCTGACCGCTAACTATAGCAAAGGTGATCTCTACATATCGTATCGAACGGATGTTTATACAAGCAGATAGGTGAATTTTCCCCGGTTAGTTCAACCACTTGACTTTGATCGGACAATCAATAAAAATGTTATAATTACTGCGCAAAAACGGCAAAATATATTCACATGCTCAACATGTTTATCAAAAGGTTCACAGAATTGTTAAGCTTGGTTCATGTATTGAGAATAGGCAGGAGCAATGTCCGGTGATCCGTCCGCCTAAGCTCCGTGGCTCTAATCTAGTTACCTAAGTGAACAAAACGCGAATCACACTTATCACGGGCGACGTCAGCGCGAAATCGAGAGTGGGTGGTTATCGCTGAGGCGCCCCGACTCCCAACGTCACACCGCACTCGCGCTGCGTCCGTCAATTACGTCAAACTTGCGTAAGCCTACATTTCATAGAACCGATTGTTTATCGAAACAATTCTTCATCGTTACATCACTTATATTTACAATCTTGATGACTGTGGTCTGTGAACAAATCAGCAACTTCCTGTCTGCCTTTAACATTTGTCGCCTTGAAGATTTTTCAGACAGTTTACAACAAATTGGTGACACGCAAGTTAGGGAATTAACGAGGCAATCATTCGGCTCCGGCCATATAATCGCTTCAAGTACGTCGCTAATGACAAGGACGCTACGAAATCTGCGAACGCGTTCGCCTGTTGCGGACGATCATGCCCGAAATTGAAAAACCAGAAAATGGATGTGCTAACTGCTAATCTATGATGTACTCAGGAAATTGTAACCCGTTTTTGGGATAATCTCAATTAGGGTTTTTTGACAAAAAAAACCTATTTTACTAACTAGCTAATATCCGCGACTTTGTACGCCCATATCCTGTTTTTTTCCCCGTTGCCGTAGCAATTTCGGGAAATCCTTTTCTCTTAGTGCTTCCCTTCACTAACTAAGGAACCTACATTTCAGCTTACGACCAGTAGTTTCGGCTGTGCTTCGTCTGTCAGTCACTCAGTAACGGACTAATTTTATATATTACGATATCCATAATTTAATTAGCGAATGTGATGCTGTATGAAGCAACGTTTCTTCATAATCGTTACAGTGACATTTCGTTGAACTAGTCAATCAAGTCATATTTATATAGTCTTTACAAGTTGCAACTAAAAGAGTTTCGTCATATTCAGCTTTCACTGTGCAGATGACAGCTGGTTCGGTCACCATGCCGTATCCACCGAGTACATTCGTATCTGTTTGAGATCAGCAGTGACTCACTTGAGTTGAGGCCATTGCTACATCAGCTGACTCATTGAGCGCCGACTGCGAATGGGAAATCCATTGTTTTAGTGTCCTTAAATCTAGACTCGTGTTATGCCTCGATAGGACTTAACAACCCCTTCGCTAACGACTAAACGTTCTAGCCTTCTACTATTACTGCTTTATATGCAGTCAGACAGGCGTCACTTCGAGCAATTAATGGAACACCATGCACTTTTACTGTCATCATTACTATGGAAACAGCTAACAGCATTCGTGGATTACATCCAGTTTTTTCCGGTCGGGTAAACCCGTGTGACACATCCGCAATCCCACGCGATTACAACAGCTAGGTCAAACCTATTTTCGTATTTAACACTGGACGGAACTGGACAGTATTGCGATATTTGTTGTGACCATTTACAACGCCATAATCGTTTGTTTGCTCTCTCAATTTATGAACATATTCTACTGGAATAATGTATGAAGTTTGATAAATATGTTTTATAACAGAAGCTGTTATTAAATTCAAAGCAACATTTCCAAATCCACTTTCTACGAAAACTGCAGAATTCTAAAACAATTCGCTTCGTTGACCTCAACGCCATTTGAAGACTAGACAAAGTATGAACCGTCTAGACGAGCAACATATTGAAGAAGTCGAATAAGGAGTTAAGAGTTGAAAATCTTAATTGAAAATGTCTATATTAGCAGAGATACAACAGTCAGCTGTTAGACAATGCAAGGTGCGGTGCGGCAGCGAAGCAGTGAATCAGTGACTGGCATCAGCTGATTCATTCGTCGGGTAAGCGGCCTTGCATGCACCGACTGTGAGAATGAATACACAAGTAACGTTAATCACCTACTTGACTGAAGGATATTTCGAGGTAAATATGAAGTAATAACACTCTTATATGTATAAGAAACAATTAGTACTTTTGCATGTTACATGCATTATGTAGGAAATCAAGTTATTCTTTGTTTCTGGAACACACGAGCAATGTATATCTGTGCTGTTACTCAACGGAGCTGCGATTTCTCTCGGTGATATTATTCACGAACGC
Source organism: Lacanobia oleracea (assembly GCA_950371165.1). Lineage (NCBI taxonomy): Eukaryota > Metazoa > Arthropoda > Insecta > Lepidoptera > Noctuidae > Lacanobia > Lacanobia oleracea. Next base: position 16,513,291 of record OX493396.1, read on the forward strand.
GTTAAAGTTGAGAATGAAAACGAAACGCAGAAAGAACAATGATGAATGAAAGTCAGTAAGTATGTGTGTGCGATAACTGTTGCCAATCAAGTTTCCGAAACAAGGTGACATCAATGACCTGGAGACGAAGGTGACCCGCACTCGAGCAATACAATAGTTTGTCGAACTCGCGATTATTTCTGCAATTAGTTTTCCAAAAGAGGTATTTATTTTTAAACGTACTGAAAATCTAAGCAACGATTTTATGATAAGTGGAACAACTCATGGACTTCTAACGTCAAAATGTCGGGATGCAAAAACAATATGCTCTCAGAATTGGTACGCTAAAGTCTTCATATACTCGTAAGGCTGCAACGAAACCAGTTTTTCAATGACATAGTACAGCGTAAATCGTACAAAAACCTATGAAACAGCCGAGATGTGGTCGACATAAAAACACTGTTTAAAAAGAAATATAAAACAAAAAAGTAAAAAAGATGAAGCGTATTTACCCCCACCGGGGTGGGCAATAGAGGCTGCCGCCGACTAATTGCGAAAAACGAGATTAACGCTCACTGTAGAGGCACTAAACGAGGATGGCGCTGTTTACCACCCCAGTTTCATTCCTTTTACAACACCACTAATAGACTTATTTTATTAGGGAAACGCCGAGATAACATTTATATTAGCAACTAAGTAATCATCGTAAAATCAACACTATTAAGTGGCCGCTGATGTCCTAGCTAGACAGACTGTTTAGCAATCAAAATAGAGTGCTGTAGTTTAGCGCAGCAATATAATATATTTTGCAACAAAAACTACAATATTACGTCCTTACGTCTAGAAGCTTGACTTTTACCGTTTCATTTCAAACAAACACCACATTGATTTTGATAACGTCATCGAAATACACATGCGACCACCAAAATGTATACCAGATTTTTTTTTTATTTCTAACCCCAAAGTCCCAAACAGCAACAACGAACAGGCAGCATTTACAGACGGCCAACTAGAAAACAGAGGTGGCTAATTGCCGGTAACCGTGCAAACGTGATTACCTGCACTGCATCCGAGTACGGCGCTGTACAGATGTATGGGAGTGTGCATTGTGATGCCTCTGCTCACACTAATTCAACATTACGAGAAATAACACTGATCGGGTACTGTCTAGTGAATATTATTTAGAACTTAATAGACGCTAACTATCAATATATTTTGTATTAAATTGACCAAGTTCTGTTTGTTGTTCAAACCTAAAACAGTTCCTCAAATTTATACTTAGCAACAATAGTCACTTTCAAGGTATTCATTAATTATGTACATTAAACTGTTGCAGACAATGAAGTCTCCACTTAGTAAGTAACACATTAAATAATCTGACTTAGGAACACGTAAGTCTTTTACGGTACACCGCTGTTGGGCCTGATCGCCCCTGACACAATCCAATTACTAAACGGGGATTGTTATTTAAGAGAGAAAAACCAGACAAGTGCTAGTCAGACCATAATAATAGATACAGTAGGAGCTTGAAGGAAATAGGTCAATCTGTGTAGAGATAAGAGGCTACGGACCTGTCAATTAAGCAGTGAAATGGTTAAACCTCATTCTGCTAAAAGCTGCTTACAGTGTGAAGGAGAAAAGTCGATGTACCACATACGAACACACATTACTACATTATAGCTTTTTACACTCACACATTTTTCCCACTCGTAATTCTTTAATGCGATCGTCCTTATGTCGACGTATCAATCCGAGCCAGAGATACTTAACATTGTAACACACAATGACACATAATTACTGAACATGGCGCTGTAACGCCACGTGTAACTCTATGTTATGTAAAAACGCATTTTTCCCTGACATTTACATAGATGATGAGTTATAAAAAGTTGCCGATTGAGTTACAATAATTTGCATGTAACGAAACGACTTGAATAAATCACCAAAGACAAATGAGTGAATGATTTGATAAGGGTCTAATTTTCGTTTCAGGTATCTCCTAAAGAATATTACTAATTAGCAGGCATTGCATGAAAATTAAGAGAACAAAGTTCTCCTTGTCCTCGAGACAGAAATCCTAAATTAGCGGCGAGTGGCAGCACAATAATATTCAACAAACTTAGAAATTAATTATAAATTAAGGGACGACAAATTATATTTCTCACGAAATTGAATGAAGACATTACTTCGGGGGTGAAATAAAAGCGGGTTGTTTTCAAATGTTAATTTCTTCAAGTGAAATATAATAATTGTGCGCATTGTCAGTTGGACAGGCAGAATTGTTATGCTGTGTACACCAATCTGTTTCTCAAGATTATAAAATATTCTCAAGACCTTGCATTTCAGTAGCCAATCAGAAAGCTTACATTCACGGGAGGTAGTTAAATGGCTGAAATGATATCATTTCATTCAATATGAAAATATTTAGTACGTGGGGAAATAATCGATTGTTTTATATTTATAATAAGGCCCCATGGAGCGTGGGTTGGTTGTCTACACACGCCTCAACTCAATTATTGAAACCTTACCGGACGCTTTTGTATTATTTATTGTAATAACACGTTATTTATTCACCGTATGATAATGAAAGCTACAATTTATTTCAATTTACCTTGTGCAAACCGCAGAAAATTATGGTGTTGAATTTGGATATTTAATTACTGGTGTAACTTCGTATGTATGTACTTATCTTTGCTCTTCCGGCTATAGTTTATGACCGTGTGTTTCGTAACAAATGATACAAATTAAGATGATGACGTCATTGTTTTAATTATCGCTAATTGGAGAAAAATATACTATTGATTGGCGTTCTATCTCCTTTACCATAAGAAAATGCGATGAGAGAAAAAGAGACTTATCAAAAACAGTCCTTATGTAGATGGTGATAAAACTTAAGTGTCGGTTTCGCATTGGATAGTGCACGCAAGTGTATAATAAATCATATAGTTACTTAATCGTCTCCTTGAAACACTTTATTATCAGACGGGTTATGGGCGTGACATACATTTCATAGTAAACACCGTTAACTTACACATGTAGGACTTTAGTTTTAACACAGTCTGTGCCACCGACACGCCTGTTGTGTTTATGTAAATAAGCTATGTATTTGTCCCATCATCATTAGTGCTTTGAATGTTACAGGTGTATTTTACATTGTATTTTATTTTTAGAATAAAATTAAATACGTTAATAATGCCATACTACATTAAATTAAACTGATTTCAAGTCAACTATTTTTGAGTTGCTATTTGAATGACACTTTTAATCAAAATGTTACAGTTTTGTTTGAATGCAAGGGTAACGCTCTTTTTTCAATCGCCTCATTTTATTTTGTAGCTGAAGCGTTACCAATTCTTTAGCATATGAAAAGACAAGGCATATTGAACCGTTAAGTGAAACATTGTGTAATCGATCACTTAGAATGGCCGAACATTCATGAAAGAAAATAACGGGCGACGACTCATTAATTAAACAAAGCGGCTACAGTCGGCGGTGACAAGCCGCGTCCCCATTCCCGCGAAAGGAGATCAACCACTTTCTATGGAGCTTTGGTACTCATGCCAAGTTCTTTGTACATTAACAAAATATATGTTATTAAAAACTTTATTATACCCATATTCCAACAGTTTTTGTTTGAATCTGGTAATTAGTGGGGTTATCGAGATATCTTGGTTTGAATAATGGTAAAAAAAATCGAATATTTTTTGTAATAATATAATGGTAAGGCATAATGAGGACAACCTGATGTTATTTTACACATGCAAAATGTTTTTCAATGTAGATATAGCTTGAACATTTAGGCTAGAAGTATTATGATCGCAGTTAATCGGTGACCGAGATAGAATGAAGGCAAAAGAAAAAAAGAGGTTTTGAATAAGGACATAAGCTGAGTTTAAATGAATGTGTTATAAAAAAGAAATAAAAAACACTAATATAATTATTGTTAATAGTTTATTTTTATTCATTCTCCATATCTTCCCTTACTAGTATGTCATCCAAGAATATAGCTGGTGCATTTACATTTTGGTGCCGTGCCCATCCCAAAAACCAAACAACCGTCATGGTGTGGGCACAACAACCGTGTCCGTGAATAGCCGTAGTCTGTTTTTATTATTTCAAGACCAGTCGTCAATAATCCAAATCGCAAGCACAATCGAAATCCGTAAAAACAAGCATAAAATCGTAAAATAATCGTACAAACAAGACACAAGGTAGTTTCAACAAGCATTCGCAAGTGACACTGACTGACAGTTCACACTTTCACAGACGGATGATTGTCAAAAAAAAGGCACAGACAAAAAATGTCGGATCATTATATCGATTTTATTTATCGATCGTATATTATGTGTTAATGTAATTATCTTTTAAGTTGTGAACTTCCCACACATAAATACAATTATTTAAACTATATTATATGTAATAATTAATATTATTTCATTAATGAGAGCTAAATCCTTAGCTTTTTACTTTTTTCCGAATAAATTGATTATCAAAAAATCGATTTACATTATTTCATGCGTTCCTTTACACGTTATTTTTGGTTAACACAATTATTACCTTTAAAAGCTATTTTTTTAGTTATCCTACTAGTTACAATTCCCAGTTTATAGATGATAATCTATAATTTGATGCTTGATATAATATTAAAAATTTAAGCATGTACAACTCAGTACCAATTTGGTTGATCTCTTTTCAATACTTCTCTATTGGGGTTATCTGTGACAAGGTTGTAAGCAGAGGACCACCTGAGAAACGTAAACGTGAACGTTTCCGAGTAAATCGTGAACAATGACCAACTTCATGAGATCTCTCAATGTTTATTGTGTACGACACTATATGAGCAGCTGAGGCAGCTCTCGATGCACTGGCCATCGACGAAGGTTGAGCGATGTCAAGTAAATTTTAACACGCAATTAGTAACCCGTCGGACACCTTGGCACCGATCGTCTGGGTGTTTCAGGGACGTGGCTGCAACCACCCGCTCAATTCCGATGTAGTACACCCGCACAGCAACCGGGGTTCCAGTCTGACGCGATATTTCGGGGGAGGTCGCGAGTAGTTTTATTGTTCGCTGCTTAACGCGCTTTTTCCGTAATAGGCCTTTGGTAACAAATGTCGATCATTGTTTTTGCACACGCAATCTGTCGGTTACGAACCGTATAGACAGGGTATAACGAAACTTTTATGTTGTTGCTCTAATTCCTTTCAATCAGAAAATTATTTTAATAGCCGTAACCGTTTATTTTTGGCGTATCTTGTGTTCGCAAAAAATGTGCTTTTAGTACAAATTGCGTGATATTCAATATAAAATTATACAAATTCCAATCAACATTTTCATAAACGTGATATAAACAAAATAATTATAATGTATTGGTTGTATTCGTATGTTCATGTAAATTCTGTTTAAACTGTTTACAACGAATCAATCAAGTGGTAATACAGTACTTAACACGGAAATGTTTAAGTAATTATGTTAATTAAAAATTACGAATGATATCGTTCGCGTCGTAATCGGCCCGCTCACATTTAGTATTGCAGGTAATCTATTCGAGCCGTCAGACATATAATTATAATAATACAACATATATTTTAGTATGGCACGCTACATGGAATGTACTCGTATGTGTCGCTAAGCGGTCGAAACAATGTCGCCGGTGTCAAAGCGTTTTGTGCGTTCGTGTAAGTGGTGGTGGGTTCATTTTGGCAGTTGGGGCGTGTTGTCTTGATGGAAACGGTGCGAGAGTTTCCAAGAGTAGGTAGACCGTAGACCGCACCTCGCCGGCGCCGGGTCGTGTACAATAATCCGGGTGGCAACAGTATGAACGTGACGTCGTACACTCACCTTGACTCACTTTAGTCGGCCCGTTTGCTCGACGTGTACTCGTGATTAGTCTAGAGAAAGAGGCTTGTATGGCGTTTCTAACGTGTGCCACCAAACGTACCAACATCTTCTTGTAACTTAACACTAAATTATCCTTCAAAACTTGATAGCAGCGAGTATTATCAAAATAATTTAGCCTAATCATCAAAATATTTATTCATATCTTTTTATGATTGGATCGCAAACTATTTACTTCAGCTATTATTTAATGTAAGAAGAGAACACTTTCTTGTGAAACTAACCGCCGCTATGAATGGGCGATATCACAAATAATTGCAAGCAGATAACTCAAACAGCTGATGCTCTGCCATTCGTGTCGTATCAACACGATCATATTCATGGGGCGAAAGCGTGCCTCGTGACGCGGGGTTTTTACACAAATTCCATGTGCGTACAGATGGGAAAATGTTACATACGTTGCCTATGTAACAAGTCTAGGAACTTTTTATAAATGTTTACTCATTAGCAGATTCATTAGCCTTTTAAAAACGAGCAAAAACGTCATTACGGTATGGAATTCGATGTATTCTAGGAATGTTACGCTTTTGGCGATGTCGTTGAGAAGAATTTGATAAAATATCGATTCGAAGAAATCAGTGTAAATCTATCTAATCGTAGTTTGGTTCGATCGGTCTAGACTCGAGATAAGGATAAAAAAAGAAGGCAACCGCACTGGTTAACTGTACAGTGAGATTTCGATCTTAAAAGCAGTGCCTATCTCCTTGACTCGGTTCGTATTGGCATCGACGGGTCGGCGCGTTGCGAAATTCGCCCACAGGCCGCAGGCGTTAGTCATTGTCGCCTATTGCATCCAGTGCAGACAGGGCTTGCTTCACACAACGTTATATGCTCCATTTGAGACTGTATTGATGAGGTATTGTATGCGATTAGGTAACGCTCCGACTCTTTAGTGTTTTGATTCATTACAGCGATGCCTGTTCAGATAAAAACATTGCGCTGCATGAAATTAAGTAGATAAATATCAGCTATACAAGGCGTTAAATCTAATTAAGCTGCAGAAAGACCTCTTGTCGCGTTTTTTTTTGTATAAGTAAACAACACGAAAGAGCATAATTCAAAAAAACATTGACAATTGTTTTTCGGGTCAATCTGAGTTTCACTAAAGCAAATGTGCAAATCTATTGTCCGTCAGCGGAATGCAAAAAACATGACGCAATTGGGTCATTTGAAACCAATAACTTCGCCGGCGCAACCGCAATGTGATATTAATAGACAACTACCGAGTACCGACAGACAGACACTGATTATTTATTCAAGATTATTAACCAATCGACGAACACAAACATACTTAACAATTATTTATTTAATTATGCGGTTTTTCTTCACGATTCTCGGTAAAGGGTTCCAATAAAAGTTGAAGAAAAAGGGAATTTATAAACAAATCGTTATTGCTTAAATTGTTTGGCGCCAGAGAAACAAACTGAGTCTAATTTACAACGAAACGTCCAGTTTGTTTTGGTCGTTCATCAAGTCGAAACAAATGTTGAGGCCGAGAGGAAATAGAAATCAAGTTCCGAGAAAAGGAAAAAACGGCGGGAAGTGACGTTGCTTGACCCGAAAAAACGGTTACAGCGAAGTCAGACTTTGCCTTATATTGGTCAGTTAGCATCAGCACTGAGGAATTTCTTTGTTTACACGTTATTGACAGCGCAATACAAACGGCCAGATTTAGCACAAGCCCGTGCATTAATAGCACTCTACTATTTTTTTAGCTCATGGCTTCACTTGCGTAAATGTATTACGTAAACCAATAAAATACGCATGTATATTGAGCTTAAAAACTGCAATACGAGACGAAGAATGCATTGAAATTCAGTTGCCAACTCGTTTTTTTATCGACCTTCCTTTAAAATCGGAGATCACATGTTAAATGTTTTTCTTTTTATTTCAATACTCTTTTGAAATCCGGTGCTGTTTCGAGCGTGAAAGGATTAAAAGCGTCTGTTTTATCTTCCGCTTCCTAGCCTAGTTTATCGCAGCCGAGCTCATGCAAGTTCTAAGACTCCTAATACCCGTGCACCTTTAACTCCCACATGACGCGTCTCGAATCTGGCAGAGCGCCATGTAAACACACCACCAAATAGGGCAATGACCACCTTACAAACGCAAATAGAATATTTTCTATTAATAATCGCGTCCGAAAATAAATAGAAAGCGAGGGGAGACACCACGTGTCTCCCGTATACTAAGATTAATTGCCGCCGTTCCAGAACGGCAGTAGTAAACGTTTGGAAATGGATTATAAAACTTCCGAACAAAAACCTGGAGACCAAGCTTTCTCAATTTATAATAGCAATTAAAGTCCGCTCTCTTTTAAACTAAGAAGCTTTCAAGTCCTTAAAATCGGACGGTCAGAGCATTCAGATTGAGTGACGTGAACTAATTTTATCGCAGTTTTTCCTTTGTCATTGAGTTATATAAAAATAAAGGTGTTCCGAGCTCCCTGGGGTAAACACTGATTTGTTGAACTTATTTTTAGATCGTAAATACGGGCTTTGTTTGTGCTGATGGCCTGATATAAATAGAATGTTTTATCCCGATACGGCTTATGATGTTTGGTTCCGCCTAAATATTTCATGATTTAAGACAGTATAAATAATGTAAAATACTGATTGTCAGTAGCCAGAATCTGACTCCAGTCTTGCCCAAGAAATACCGTGTTACCCATTTTAATGGGTTGTGGAGGTCTGGTAGGCAGCCGCTTCACGTAAAATACTGGTATTCAGCTGAATCCGGTTCGACTGGAAGCCGACAATATAGTTGGGAAAAGGCTAGGCAGATGAAATAATGTAAAATACTCTTAAGAGGGAGATGATGTAAGAATAATACGTTGTGATCTATTGAACCACACACACTGTGTGAGGTCCATTCACTTTACATAACCGACTTTGAGAAGCTATTAGATATTTCACATAGATCTTAAATATCAATGACAATATCAGTAAAGACTAAGCAATCACGATTTCAGTGAACTGTTACAACTGTAGTATCGACTTTGAGATAAGCCTGAAGTGTTAGGGTTGAAACGGATCATGAAAGAAGTTATTTCGAGACAAAGAAAAGAGCAGTGTACCTTTAAAATTAAACAATATTAGAAAACAATTTCCACTACGTCAAACTTTCCACGTTTCTCGTGTCGTCATTTGTGGCTCGTGTAAATGAGAACTGTGACGCGTTTAATGCGCGAGAGACCAACGCCGCAGTGAAAACCTGACATGCACGTGACTGTAAAGGTCATTCATAGTATATCGATACTCGGAACGATAGCGTGCCGTTTGACAAAGGAAAATGAAAAAAGAAAATGTATTACGCAGACTACAGGTAACATGGGATAAAGGCAGGCAGATGATGATGATGATATCGATATGTCACCGGAATATTGCAAACTCCGTAAGATTATTATAAATCTTAATTAGATTGTAATTTCTCGACAAATTTTGAATACAATTAATCCTATCCAATTTCACTATTTTTTCAATATATCCGTATCTTATTCAGAAAAATTAGTTTACTATTTCACGCGATATTTTACGATCTTACGGCGGCGTTTACAATAATCCGGCGTCAGACACATTGAATAAAAATATCGCTACAACGATATTTTTTCGAAAATCGCTAGTAATCTCGTGCTTTCCGTAAACAAGATATTGACGGCAAAAGAAATCATTTGCGTAGCAACGAAATTGTTTTCCTAGAACGAAACCCATTTGCGCAGTGCGGCCGTGAGGTGACGACATGATTGACTTCTAAACACCATGTTTAAAGTGCAGGGGCAGACGGCTACTGCACTCATTAGCATTAATCATGTAAACAAAAATGTTTCGACGCATTTAGCCTGAGGCCTGTTGCTGTCTATTGGAGATATAATGGAGTCAGACGTTTCATTATTTGTCATGTGAAACATTGCCTTTTATTTTTGTTGTTTCCAGTTTGGCTAGGACAATGCAGGCTATAATCACCTGATTGTCTGATAAACAGATGATTCCGTGCTTCGGAAGGCACGTATAAGCCGGTGGTCTCGGCCGCCAAATGGCAGTCGTCAAATAAACCATGTCAGAGGCCCTTGAGGCAGTTTAGAAACTCTGACACTAGGGTGTGTGGTGTCGTTAGACCTTACTGCCCACACGATTAGAAGAAGATTTAAGTAAGGTTAAGGTACATTTTGTACAACTTATTTAAAAATCATTAAAGTATGCCTAATGCTTATGGAGGATATGGAGCGTATCTGCAATAAATTTTACAATAAACGCGTGCTCTACACAATTCTCGAAGGTAAAATCAGAACAGAATGCGAATCGAGTCCGTGAAATTCATATGGCACCAGAATGAACTCGGTCACCGCTTCATTGAAGAGCACAGTCAGTAGTTCATTGAGAATTTTTTATTTACGATGCAATAAATCTGCTCTCACGCGACCTCGGGCGGCCTCCTAGCAACGATTCGCCCACAGTGTCGAAAAAGGACGGAACTGACAACGCGTGGTATGTTGGTACTTGGTACCTGCAACGCCTTCTTTACCAATATGTGGGATGTAGCTTGTAACAACCCGATCGTTTTCAACACAGCAACGAGCAATGAACTTATACAATGTATTATAAATAACAACGGCCTAAAAATGAAAACATGATGCAAGGCTGATGAACAATTTCCGCATACGACATGTAAACAAAACAATAATTACGAAAGTACTGCCAGTTTAATAGCTTCGAGCGAGAATCAACAATGGCGGTTGCATATATGGCGGCGTAAGTAAATTAATAACCGCAGATGACACCGGTTAATTCCGGATTAATCGAACAATCGAATGTTATTCGAAGCGATGATCGATTGTTATTCGATGTTCTATCGACTACCTACTGTTACTGTGATATCATTCGATGTAACACGCGGCTGAAGAGTTATTTTGAAATTTTAATATTCCTATTAATCGAAATATGAGATATCCACTTACCTCGTTTATGTGTTTGTAGGTTTTGATGAGGTCTACGCTGAGTTTTCTTAGCGGTGCTGTCGAGGGGTCTCGAAAGTGATGTGGTATTCGGGCCTGCATAGCCTGGGCAAGCGAGAAGTATTCATTAATAAACGGCCAACATTAAAAGCAGACAAACAAGCAATAAGCTAAGGACATTTCAGGCATTTGGACGGTACTACACTACAGACAACAAAACAAAGCATAGGTGTTTGAACTCACATTAAGGTGAAATCTGCAAAATATATTCCACCAAAATAGATTTTAAAAGTGCATAAAATAAACGGTATCATAGGTAACATAAAAGGTAGGATAGAATACACAATTATCATAACATTCATGAAGCTAAGTAAGAGACGCACGTAGACGCCTTAATACACGAGACGGTTTGTATAAACATCTATTGAATAAAATGTTGAACAATCGGTTCACACCTGAGGCGAACCTACAATATATCTCTAACACAATCACTGTCGGTAATAACCATACATTAGTCCCGGTACTATTAACGTCACTGGGCGTATTCGACGCGCACATCGACGATTATCTTACTAAGTTTTGTATTGAAACATGCTCACTTTGACAATAACAAGGAAACCCAATATTTTCGCTCGAGAAGGACTAGTCGGACACATTTATTAATTAACCCAGTCTAGACGAGGGGTATCTATCGATCGTTGCCAGTTCGTATTCAACGCTAAATAAATACATCACTAGTGTTTCAGTGAAAGAGAACTTAGTTGTAGTAGGTAATTAGTGGCACTTTACTGACTAATTTATTTACTTGCGCGTAATGTCTAGACGCGCGTGGTTAATGGCTCTTTTAATAAAACAATAGGTGTGGCACGCGGAGGTCATGAGTTTAAGAAACTTTATGTTTATGCAAATGCATTATAGCCTGCTTCTGATAAAATTGGGTTTAGAAGCGATCGTAGAAGATAATGTTGACCCGGGACTCTAGCTGTAGTTCTGTAGCAAAATTGATTTGAGTTCTGGACGTTAGTCCCCCAAACTGCCTCGTGCATCATTTACCTGGGCGGGGGTATGGTAGCAGCAGAAAGCTCGGGGGTCGCGCACAGTGGCGCTCACCTGAATGTCTGAGGGCGCGGACATGGAGGCCAGCTGGTCTTCGGCGACCAGTCTCCCGTACAGCGGCACGTGGCGCCGCTCGCCTCCAGCGGCCTCGGGCATGCCGCCGCCAACCACGCCCACTGCAACAAACACAACATTACATGACATTTGCGACACTTTACACCTATTTCAACACCGATTCTATTAGAAATACAACATTAAAATCAAATCATCAATCTCTGGAAAATCAGTGTAGCACCGATACAAAAAAAAAAACAAGTTCACCAAATATTTTTGTATCAGGAAGTTCTTACCAGAGCGCAAATACGATAATCCAATAACTCGACTTTAAACCAACTCATCCTTGCGTTGACTTAAAAATCTTTGACCAATAATTTTTCCAAGTTTCCAACACCGACATTACATATTATGCTAAAATCTTCAACTGTTGTTCAAGACTGCTATATCAAACAACGTTTGACTGTGTCATGCAGTACAGCAAATACATACATTGATCTTGAGCTAATAAAATGTCAATGATTTATAATTATTTACACATCTATTTCGGACTTTATTTTTATATGACCGCAAATTGGTGTTGCTCGGTAAAGAAACTAATATTGAAGCTATTCCTCAATTATGTTTAATCGATGTTATTAAAATTTGAATAAACTGTGGCGAGATCTATTCGTAAATTCATGGCGATAATTCGATAAAAACCAGTATTAAACTTAGTCATTATTAGTTCGGTAGACGGCGCGGGCGTCGCATCTCAATCAATCTGGTATCGTAATAGCTCAAATTGCCGTGTGAACAAGCTGTATCCACCTGATTGCCGCCCACATACTGCCGGATCCAAATAGTTGGTAGGTATGTTAAAGGTGAATGAATCATTCCGGATTGACTTGTTTCACGAACTTTGGCCGACGTCATCTCTGCGTTTATGGAAACACGTTAGAAATCGATATTATTAGCGATGGGATAATTTGGAACAGTCATTATTGAACTGGATTGTAAATTCATTGGTGATTGCTCATGCTGAGCTAGCCGAGACCGTGAAGTCGAAAGGATACTTTAAGTTCCCTTTAAACTAAAGTTACCATATTATCAAGAGACAGCAAAACAATGTTCTTTAAACTGTACAGCATGTTAAGTTGCTTGTAAGAATCCTGGCTTGCTCCACCAAAGCCGTAGAACAAGTCGCTAAGTATCGTATCGCCAAAGTTCTCACATCGGACTGTCCTCCGGGGGATGCTTCTACATGTCTGAAACCTGCGGTGAAATAGTCGAGGTCTCATTTTCTTACTTTTTACCTATAAAATGTTATGTTTTCCTTCAAATATTTTAAAAATACAATAACTGCTTGGCAAAACTTTTATTTTTGCAACTACATATTTGGTCAGTAATTTTTTCTCAGCGAATCAAGGAAACGGTAAGTAATTTAATGGAAATTACTGATTATATGATCTCCGTGAAACAACAAGAATGTAACTTTCTCCAGGATTTACCAAGTTTAAAACAACTTCACACAGAATTACGCGACTAATTCGAGTCTTAACGGCTGTAAATTTCGATCATGAACGTCTTCTCGCAATAAAAAATTCATTTCAACCAGTAAAATTAAATCGGCTACTAAAATAAAACCCCATAAAACAAAGTGTCCTCGGTCGATTTGAAAATGTTAAGAGATGGGAGTGAGAGAGATGTTAATCAGCATTTGTTTAATACATTGTTAGGAGAGTCGAATTCGTTTTAACATGTAATCCAAGGTGTGAATGTGAACTTTATCGTGTTCAATCCAGAGGTCGCAGACAAGTTAATTTAGTCTTATTTATGTACCGTCTGGTACGACGTGACATTTCATAATAAAACACCGACGTTCGAGGCTCGCTACGTTCTTTTGCTGAGCAAAAAGTTTGTTGAACGTCTCACAAGTTCTCATTACGTAGACTTACACAGGTACCTATTTAAATTGGACCTAATTTCTGAGACCATTTCGTTTTATTGACGCAACAGGTGTTGGATAAACAAGTTTTAGGCATAAAAAAATCACAGCAGTTTTGAATTACAAAAATATAATGAGAGTTCTTGAAAACCATGTTACATTATTATTCTCTGAATCGAGCCGATATAAATTGGCATTACAGGGACACAGTACGTCCAATTTCAAAAAAAGGTTTGTTTAGGTAGAAGGTACGAACGAAACAAAATGAAGGGTTATAAATAAACGAATTTGTGGCACTTAAGTAGCCGACTTTTTATGCATTGGAGGTTAAAAACCTGACTACATTTTCACCAGACAAGAAGTCGTATTAAAAGCAGTTAGTGAAGAGGAAACCAGTAGTTTAAACTGCTTCTGAATCTAGGTATAACAGCCCTATAAAACCTAGTGAATCCATTTCTTTAAACGTTTAACTAGGATAAATCTTAATCGACTTAATAAAGCTTGCAAATAAAATTAGTTCTTAGCAAAATTTTGCTGTTTAAATTATGTCTGCTGTACTTTTTTTTTAAATTTTCTGAACTTACAAGTTTTACTCTCATGCATTTATGTAGTACCTGTCAATGCCCAGGAATCACTAAAATTGTCATTGATGGACGCTCACAAGTCGTCCTCGATTTTGAAAATTACCAATAGGAGTGCTTAAGGTGATTCAATCAGTATAAGGCCGTTTTTCGTTTTAACGTATCTTATTAGGTTCCTGGAACAGGAATGTGAAATTGTGGTATATGTTTTTTGACTATATGATCTAGTATTCAACTGAAGGAATACACGATACGAAGACATTTACTCGATAGAAAAAAAAATACAAAGTTCGAAATATCTTTTTACTTTTTAGCTACAAGACGCAACGCTTTAGATTGGTCCTATGAAAATTACTTTGAAATAGATTAAATAACATTATCGAGGTTTCAACTGAACAGATTTTAATTTAATAATGCTTTTATGTTATCAAATCCTAAAATTTATTTTGGCACTTACGTTTTTTTATTCCAAGCTAGTCTCTTATTATCGACATCTCATCTTTTGCCTTGCAAAAGTATTTGCATCTCTCTTGTTTGTTCAGTTCTTTAGATGCTCCATGGAGCTCTTGCAAGCAGGAACTGCGTCACTTTTTTCAAATCGGAGCTGCCAGATTTTAGTAATTTAATTTTTTTTTTCAACAGTACCTAAATGGTACAGGTTTAGCAGTTTAAAATTAAATTTAGTGTTAATAAAGTGTCTGAACCATGTGAAAGTATATTTTTATGACCTTGAACAATAATCAACGTAATATTTTTCTATCTGCGCCAACTTTTGAATTATTTATTTATTTATTTATTTTATTATTTATGTACACACAGAACAATAGTGTGTTTTTTAAAATTGGTGTGAAATAAAAGATCAAAACAAAATAAAGTACAACGTCGTTGGTAGTCCTTACCGGAAGGCGACAATGGACGCGTTTTCCAGGAAATTAATAGCTACGGCTTGAAGAAAATAGCGACTCCAAGTCATCTCCTTCATTTGCATACACGTAAAGAATCCTCTAAAGTTTTCATATCACAAAGCAATATTGGGTAAACATTTTATTTTCTATATTGGAGTGTCAGTTTTTACAACGTTAATTTCACATTTTATCTCAACACACGCTAAAATAAATGTTTTCAAAGATCAATGTGCAAAAACTTTATAAAAGTCAAAGGTCCTAGAGACCTAGAGATGAAAAGGAGTCGAGTTTGAATTGTGTTAAGTAACTACTAGCTTTTTCCCCCGGATTGTCTGCGTGGGTTTCAGAAGTTCCAGAAATAATTGATAAAATATGTTATCCTACTAATATTATGAATCTAAATCAATATTATGTGGTAATAGTTGTTAGCTCCAATTTTACTTCCTCATAATTTGTACCCTCCTGATATTTGGTTAGTCCTTACCCCTGGTTATTCCAGTCCAGGACTCGGCAAAAAGCTTACTTTTCTTTAACCTCTAGCGGCCGGAGTGGAACCATTGGTTCCACCCGACGTCACTGATTTAAAACTTTATTTTATGTTCTTATGGTCTATTTTCGTTTCAATCAGTGGCGTCAAGTGAAGCCAATGGCTCCACTCCGGCCGCTAGATACAAATGACAAAATACTATCTCGCAAGTACTTAAAATAAGAAATATAAAATATCTTTAAGTATTTGAAATGTAAAAAAAAATACAGTATTTCAGCTATTTTCATTTTGAATACAAATTACAAAATACTATTAAGACCACCATCAAGGGCATCAAGCTTGTATCTGGCAGATCCGTCCCAAAGATGAGACATGAGAGTTCGATCGTGTATGGAATACTACTACTCCATACACGATCGAACTTGCGCTTGATAGAGTTTGAGCCGCTGTTTCGGCGTGAAGTATCGTCTCACCTTTGCTAGGATCCCATCCCAACTTTCTGGCAGCGACTTGAGCCTTTACCTCTATGAAAGGTAATTGAAGGTAGTAACTAACTTGAGCTTCTTGGTGTTAACGTAACACCAAGAAGCTCAATTTGGTTGGTTATCGACACGGTTACACCTCGGAAAGATGAAGCTAGGTGGAATTGTGAGATGTGATGGAGGGAGAGACCGGATATGCGACTCACGAACTCGTGTGTCGGACACGTATCTCTCAGTAACAGTGCTGTTGTCTGCATACCTTAAGGTACCGGGTTTTAGCAGATCATTAATATACAATAGGAACAATGTTGCCGAGAGCACCGACCCCTGAGGAACTCCGGCATTGATATCCAGCAGTCTGGACCTATGACCACCCATATAGACCGATCCCTTAGGAAATTTGCAATCCAATCAGACCGAAGGAAGGAAGCTTACTAATAAGCCTATCGTGCCAGACCCTATCGAACGCCTCCGAGATATCAAGCGATACCGCTAATATCTCCCCGTGCTTCTCGATGGCCTCACTCCAAATGTGAATGGCATACGCTAGAATATCCTTAGTTGACCGATTTTGGCGGAACCCGTATTGTCGGTCACTAAGGACATTACGCATATAACAACGGCGGCGTGCCGCATGTAATAGCAGCGGCGCTCATACATCGGAATTTTACTGAAAAGGTCGTTACATCAGATTTAGGTTCTTGGGTATTGGTTAACTAAGTATTTAAGTAACGTTATATGATAAAGAGTTAAAATATATTTATAGAATCAATTTTTTTCACTGATAAAAAACCATCTCTGAAAAATGCACGGTTTCTGAGAAAGAGTGTACGTATTCGAATCCATGGCAAAAAAAGAAACAAATTAACTACTTATCATTTCATTCTTTTCCATAAAATACTTAGTTAAATTATGATAAGCTGATTTTTTACAACTGATCTACTCCATAGCTTCCGAGTGCTAAAAATTCTCTAGTACTATCTCTATCGCACAATAGGGAATATGCATGAAAAAGATATTTTTCATCTGTACAGTTTATCTAAAAATATAAATAAATATATTACTAATAGTGAAAATAGAATCAAAATTAGTCGAAAAACGAAGGAGATATAATTATTTTAAACAAATATATCTGTCCCTCTCGCGAAAACGCTGTTTCCTATGGCAGCTGTATAGGCGTCATAGACGATGACGTCAAAGTTTACATCGGACTTCTCTTTCTAATTTTAATCTTTGAAGCTTTATAACTACATCGCTGATGAAGGTATTTAAAAAATAATTTCAAACTGTTTACTAGAGCTAATTAGTATTTCATTTTGCAAATAAAAAAATCGTATGCATATTCCCTATTGTAGCCATACAAAACATGATATAATTTACTAACGACTGAAAAAAAAAAATCTAAAAATAAATAATTAATTGTCTGCGTTCAATATTTTACTTTATTCTAGTCTAATCACCGTTTATAAGAGTGCTGCTTTTTGTTAATATTTTGACAGCAGAAACTTATGAAGTTTGTGTGCGAGCAACACTGTATCAGTTGGCGGTTTGAATTAATTTGATGTTTTGGCGCTAGGTTCGATATTTCGAACTTTCCATGTGGATGCATGCGGGGACCACGTCGGGTGCGCGGTGCCCCTCGGCGCTTTCGAGCTAACATACATTTCAAATATACGCCCTTAAATAGGTGTTGAAACATGTCCTTTCAAGATTTAATCATTCAATTACTAAAGCATGTACAGCCAAAATAATATACTTAGTTCAAAACTTGATACTTACATTACCCTGTTTGAAAAACCTCACACGATCAAACAAACCTAGCGTCAATATTGGTAGGCTATCAGGCCTATTATCAAGTACGTATGCGCACGCGCATTCGCTGTGTTATCGTCACACACACATGTGCATCAACGAGCATGCAACTGCGTAGTTTATTGTGAAATGTGTACTGTTGTGTGTGAAAATGGTTTCGCGAACTCGGGTATTTGTATGACAAGGTGCAAATAAACATGTTTGTTTTAATGATTTGCATTTTAAGTACTGTCTAGTTGGGATATTGGGGTCAAGGGATCATTTTGGTCTGAGCATTTACTGTAATTGACCAGGTGAAGGTCTAAATGCTGTGATCAGCAAGCGATAGTGTAAATGAAGCATTATATATATGTGCAGTATCTTGAACTTTGTAGAATTCAGGTAAACACAACTCAATGAATACAATTACGTCTTGAAAGATATGGACCCCAAAAAGTAAGTCAATCTATCATAACTATATTATTAATTAGTGACAATTTCTAAGTGATCAAAGTCCAAGTGCACTATTGTTTCCCATAGGCACATATACATGTTGTTATCTTCACCCCTGACTGATAATAACTTCAACTGCGACTTCCGATTTTGGAAAAAGCTGGATTGCTCGAGTAAAAACGAGTATTAAAAAATATAAATACCTTATATTCCAAATAAGTATTACGTTACGAAAATAAAATAATGAATCTAAAAAGTATCGCCTATTCTGGATTTGGAATTTAAGTTATTTAATTGGTATTTTTATTATTCAACTGGCCATAATTTTATGAATTTAAACATAATATTTAAGAGATCATTAGATTTTTATTGAGTTATAACAGAGATCTCGATCAAAAATACTCGTAGTGGTTCATAATGTTTGGATTGAAAGGATGGCGGCAGGATCAGTATTTATGTAGGCCAGTCAGTCTTCAGTTAATCGAACACAGCAAGACTACAGTCAGTCGTCAATAGAATGCATCTTCCAAGACGCATGACAGAATCGTTAAACCAATTCTCGTGGCATACATAAATATGTTAAAATTATCCACATCCGGATAACTCAACTCTCCGGACGCTCAGATGAATGGATGTACGACTCCGCTCCGATTGAAAATCAGGCCGCATCCGCCTATTAGCATTACAAACATTCTTAGTTCCGTACTAAAACGACTGAACAGCTAACAAAGCGTATTCATATTTGTTTTCTTTGAGCCTGTTCTTTCCAAGACATGTAAAACTATCAATAAAATTCGATACCCTACCAAATTCACTTTCTTCCCATGTCAGTTCAATACACATATTTTTCAATTTGATTATCTGCCAATGACAAAAAGGCACAACCCTTTCATGACACAAACGATATACATTAGTAGGACCATATGACAATTCGGCGTAGAAAGGCAGCACGCGGCGAAAGCGCACGCGATTTCTGTACCCGAGCGACGACGATCGGTGATATTATAACAAGTTTGCATTTAAACTGCGCAGTATAAGCGTCCAGGGTAAGTAGACCTCTGCGACAAGGTCGTATTTCCCCTTGGAGATCGGATGGTCGTGGTGCGAAGGGAGGTGTGGAAAGGCCGTGTGTGTGACGAAGATATCGGGCCGACGAACGGATGAGACACGCTGCTACGTCATCGCTGTGCTGCAAACGTTCGGAACCGGCCGCGCCGCCGGCCGACAACCTGTGGTAGGTATGTCAGGAATGTGACTAGCCTCCGGTAGATTGGCGTGGGAGGTGCAAGATACCAGCGTCCGCTGTTTACGAACCGCAATTGCAAGTGTAAATTAATTTAACGTCTAATGTCCACATATACTATTATTGTGTTTAATTAAGTTTTGTACTCGAGGCATAGCAACCAATATAACACGAATGTCGTTAATTGTTAGTCAGATTACGTCGCGGTCGGACTAATGATTATGAGCTAGGAAATCATGTGATATTTAAATGTCAAATGTAACAACTTTTAGCTTTGTTTATTTAGAACAGAGTACCAACAAATTGATCAATATTGGGATACAACGGTGTCTGGTTCTGTTTTGAGCTACAAGTCAATTTGCTGTGATGTGAGTCCAACTTTAATTTTGTATTATTATATTAAGCACAAGGTCGCATTAAAACCGTGTCATGGAAGTTTAAGTAAAATGTATGGCCGATCGTAGTTCGATGTAACTGCGCAGTTCTCGTGTCGAGACTTCGAGGAATCCATTAAGGCGATCTCCTTGACGCATTACTGGTAGCAATGCCACTCGGGGCACTATGCACAATAACAATGTGAAACTTACTGTTGTCAGGTTCATTTTCGTAGTAGGTATCCATCACTACAAAACACGAAACTAAATTGAAAATTGCACTACACCCTAAACTTAATTGTAAATAAAATTGCACTACACAAAAAATCACTAAATTAGCGTTTTAAGTCACAAAGAAGCACTTGAGCAATCCAAACATCGTAAGAAATCCTCGTCCGGAGTGGAAGCAAACAAGCAAATGCGCTCATCGTGTTTTTTCACTGTCTAAAACTGTGGACACTTGAGTATGTCTTTGTGGATGAACACAGAACGTAGTTAGAGAATCAATGCGTCGTCGGTGAGCGGTGGGCCGGCATCGCCGAGCGTCCTTGCCCGCGTCACCCGCGTGTTATTGTTGTGAAACAATGTTTATACACGTGGCGGCGTTGATGCGCACTTCACGTCTCCGTCGATAAGGACGCTATGTCGGCGCGGCCAGCCCGCCACAACTAACGCGCGAAACCAATGCTTGCTAGTAATAACCGAACGGAAGGCCACGTGATTCAGATGACAAACGCGTCGGTAAACTATACACTGACCGACCGCGAGCCATGCTTATCGGTGAACGATTTACTATCAAATCTCCATGGCGAGGAATTATTACTTACGTTGTATTACTTTTCAAACATGTTACTAAGCTGTGACGTCGCTTTGTAATAAGATGTAAGAATAAATTAAACTTAGTTTAGAAGGAATCCAATTACTTTTCAAAGTTGTACTGAGAGGAATAAACTTGAGTATATACGGAGCCCGCAGCGAAATTCAAGCGATTACTCAAAAATATCTTTGAAGTATTAGGGTAAAAAAGCGCAGGACGCGCACCTCGAACAGTCATATGCATAAAACTACACGAATTCCTTTTTTCTTGGCTGCTGCCAGCCACGCAATTTCTCCGATTGTATGCAAATCCTCGACGCAAACAAAGAATGAAAAAGCACCGACGCAGACGTTCGCTCCATCCCACCTGTGTCCCCCATCGCGTCCGTCTGAGCTGCGGGCAAACTAGCGACCGTTGCGACGCAATCCGACCGAGAGCCGCACCGTAAACAACCACGATATTATTCCTGAATAGATCTCATCTCTTTACATATCGACCGCCACCGTCTTGTCGAGCACGCTTTTATTAGCCGTCTTCAACTTGTGAATTATTCAGCGAGTATTCTATTAAGCACTTAGGCAGAAGAATAATGCATCCAGTAGATTTTCATAGTGGCAGGGTCGGCGGGCGTGGCGCATAAACAGCACCTTGGCCCGGACGCCCGGCCCGAGAGGAAAATAGAATCGAATGCATCAGAATGTGACCCATTTAATGAAGTGTGCGATAACGAATGTGGACGTCTTATTGTGAACGTAATCTGTATTCATTTATATCATGACATATTCATATCATTCTCGTTAGTAAACAATGCTAACTAACACGGTTACTACCTTGTATCTGCGATTGTTTTTACAGAATTTATTTCGCGAGTGGTAACAGAGGTGTTTACTCAAATAATAGACAGTTGAGTAAAAAAATACATAACATTATTGATTAGTTTTACGTCACATAAACGTGGTGACGATTAGGCTGTTGTTGGGGAGCCTCATTTGGTGCCATTAAGTTTTTATTCGAGAAATATCGCGTATAATTTTAATGTGAATGTCTAATTTAAAGAAAGAACATAAGTTATAACAACAAATCAAGCGTAAAATTTATTAACCTAAGTGTCAAATATGTACTCGTGTCGTGTCTCTATAATTTAATCTCTCAATAATAATTATTTAGTCTCTATTATTTTAACGTTAACGCTATAATCTAGACAGGTAGATGGAAACAAAAGTTTTGGACAAGTCGATAAAAAAAAGAGTTGATTCCAAAGCACGAAGATAGTAATGTTGCAAGCAAAGATGACATTAATTAAAAAAAGAAGCAGTGCGCTGTACGTCCGCGTCACATAGTCGTCACAGACGTCGTCGGCGGCGCCGGTGCGGCAAGCGCGCTGCAGATGGTAGCACGCGAAGCCCGCGAGGCCACAGGACGGGTCCAAGGCAGGTTTAACGGCCGGCCGCCCGCCTGTCTGGCCGTTCACCCGGGGCCCGCGCGGGGGCGAAACGTGCGCGAAAACACCGCGCCCGCGCCGTTATTGCCTCACGCTCCAACCACACATAGCAAAACGTTTTCCTTTGTCGTGTTATCTCTTTCTGATTCTTACAGACAGTAAAGGATGCGGCGCAAACGCACCGTGTGCGGACACAGCACAAGAATACGCAGATACAAGGAAGCGATACACGATTGTGTATCTTATCGATCACTAAGCGATGGATTGGATCGGACCCCAAAATCTATACGAGTGTTGTTGAACTTGACTTGTCAACGACATTTGGCGCGTTTTCGGATGTGATAAGTCGTATAAAATATTTTCCTTGCTTTATTTGGAACAGCGACCGCGGACAGTGATTTAGCAACCCACAGTACATAACAAGATATCTAAAACATTTATATCTCTCGCAGTCCTGTTTATCCCATAACGGAACAAGAGCGTGAAGATAAGTAGTTTAATTTATGGCCATTCCCCACAGAGGATTTACGTCAAATAAATTAATGAATTAACCACGCCTCCTGTGTAATTAGGATGAACAGCTGTTCAGCAGTTAAGTTATTTACCAAAAAGCGTGCGGTCTCGTTCGGTTCGGCTAATCTTCGGTGAATGAAGGGTCTTTTACAGTTCACTCAATTGTTTTGAACTCGTAAATCCCAACAAATCACTTAGCGCGATTTCCTCAATTTGTCTGCCAAACAAGATAAAGATTGTCAGAAAACAATAACACCGATTATTGTTAATTAACTTTCGTTTGAGCTCGGCCGTGGTTGATTCTTCGCTTTGTTGTTACGCCAGAAGATATTTTATTTACTTTGGTAAATATTGCTAGGATGGGAGGCTTGGCTTCAAACCAGAAAGAAGTTTATGAAGGTACCTTTCGTATCGCAGCGTTTTCCCGGTTTTCCGGCAGGGTTTTCTTTGCATCAAAGCTTTTGGTAAAGAGTAACTCTTTACCAAAAGCGCGATTATCGGCGTCGGTTCTTCTATTTGCGTCTGCTATCCATTAAATAATGCACTAAACTTAATTAACTTACTGGCTTGCACAACTTTTGTAAGTAAGAAACTACTGATTCCAAATTAAACTTTTATTATTCTTATCCCCAATACTCGAACTTGGCAGTTAACCTTGAAAACATGAAGTAGGGCCTCACTGCTTCAATTCCAAATATCAAATGCGTCACAGATATTCGGCGGGCAATTTACTTAAGATCTCGAGACACCGACGCAGACCATTGTCCAGCATCCGAGCGAGATAAGTGTGTCGTTCTAGATTGTGCAAGCGGCCACTGTTGCGGCGTCAATGTGCAAAAACTTCGGCGGTCAACGACGCTGGGGCCCGATGGGGATGCGCAAGCGCAACACCACCAAAACGGACACCGGCATTACTCATTGTTCATATTGAGTGTTATGATACGAAATAATACTTGAATCACTCACAATTGAACCAATTACTCAATTATAAATCAGATTTTGAGGTCACTAAATTAATAAATTAATCTTCATTATTTTGAATCTACCCTCAAGTTAAAGACTAATTTCTGATATCCGTTAAATGACGATCAATTTAACGTGGTCTTGAAAGGTCTCGAACAGGAAGTCGAGCTAAGGGCAATGAACACTCGAGTGTGAAGGTCGCAAAATAAATAAACGTGTCACAGTTGGCACTGGCGGATAAATTGATAAAAATATTGTATCGGCTTGTCTGACTGATGAAAAACTGTTTACAGACGACATTTCTTGCCTAGACTAATTAGCTAAGTCTTAAATTATGAACATTTCGGTAACTAAGAACATTTCACTTTGTGCTGTACTAAATAAAAGTGAATGCTTACTTTTTAAAACGAGCTATCATCAGACGTCACACATTTACCAGTTACCGTTAAGTCATGATGCTTTCCATACTCATTCAATTATTAAAATAACAGCACTGTTGGACGCGCAAAAACCTTTGCTGCCGGTCGATGACACCGAGGGGCACTTTAGGGCTGACTCCGTCATACTTCGTCAACTTCGTACCATAGTAATAATAAAATACATACTTAATTTATTTTCCTCATAATAAAGTACTAAGTGGAAATAGCGTGTACATACTTTCAGATTTTGCCTTATTGATATCGGATATACACTTTCTTAAGAGCAAGATTTCTATAGAGACAGCGTTTTTAATTGTTGAGGATAGATAAGGATATTCAATACGTTGGGCACTGATACGTTTTATGTATGTTTATTGTGTTAAAATGTAAATACCTATAGTTTGCAATGAAATCGTGGTTACAGAAATAATGGGGCGCGATCACTGGCCCGCCGGAGAAATCTTAACCATTTACATAGGGTACCTGAATGCCCACACATTTAGCCCACGCTGCATGCTGCCTGCGTATTGTCCTCGCCTGCCATGTATGAATAACTACCCCGAATGACTCGTTATTGAACTCTGATATTTTAAGTACCATTGACGGAAATGTTTCGTAATGAGCCATGTTAATTGTGTATTTGTAACACTGGAATTACCGCCTACAAAGCATGATGATTGACAAATATCTTTCTTGTTCAAACAATCGCGTTAACTTAATTTCGTGTAGCTCTGAATTTCATTAAAACGCGGCGCTCTCTTGGGTTTAATGTTACTTTATTACGACTTCTGACCTAAGAAATTTCTAATTATTCGAGACAATTTCACCGGCACAATGCGTACAGACAATTTTGGTGGGGAACGATAAATCGTCGTTCCGCATTCCGATGTGAAATTCATTCACAGGTCGAAACGAAGTCGTCTAGACTGTGTGTCGGAGAAAGGTGACCATTCACCGGCCGGCGTGACTCGCGAGGCGGCCCGACTGCGCTCCCACCGACGACGTGTAAGTAACTGGTTAGTAATCGGCTTCGTTATCATGTGAACACATTATTTTTTTTTTATAGTTTTTCGTACACTCTGCAGATACCGTTCGATTCAACAACAGTTAAAGACAACGTTTAAAAGTTATGGGAATTCTTCAAATCATCATCTTTTTGACCCTGATTGAACTTAAGCTATCACTCAATAACGCAACTATACGACGTTCACGTTTGATTTGATTCTCAATCGAGCACTAAAATATTCTCATAATCTTGTAAACAGCGCGGCGGTATCGTTTCAAAGTACAAAACTAAATAATGTAAGTCTTGTAAGCGAGCACTTTCCAAACAACACGATATCATCTACATGACGGCGGTGCACGAACGTTTGGTTTTAATGACAGCGCACCGTGAGGCCAGCATCCGCGTAGCAACAGCTTTCAGACAGTGAATGAAAGTTGATCGCGGCGGAAAAAATGCGAGACCGCCGATGGTTCCGGCACAAACGACCGCCGCGCCATAATATTTGGCACTCGGATCCCAAGCTGTAGCCCGACCACCGCATTACAGTTTTCATCGACATTTCACTACTCCAGATTTTTTTAACATCGTCGCTGTGTCCACTGTTCTTTTTAGCTATAATGTTTGTCGCGGGACGAATTCGCTCCTTCTAATTTATTCTACAAAAATTTTGTTTCCTCAAACATTCTGAGATAAATTAGCATGTTTTATTTCGCATTCATGAATCTCAAATAGGTTGTTAACGTATTTATCTGAAGTCTTCATCCTTATCCTGATAAGCAAGGAAGATTTCACATTTAGCCAAACGGCTTCTACGGAAATCCCTGATGATTATTTACAAAGAACGTTCACCCGTAAACAGTGCAAACAGCTGCCATGGTGGCCACCTTGTTTCTTTTTCGTAACATATTCGAAATAAAATGTCCCGTGTTTATATTCTTTCTGAACGATTTATTTAATAATGATGTATTAAATGGTATTAAGTTAGCACTTAATTTTGCAATACAAATGATTTTTTACTTATTTGGTTTAGCAGCTGTTAAACCAAAATATTTTTTTCTTTCATTATTTGCGTAATTGGATATTGTGCAAATTATTGAACTACATATAAATGTCACTTTAAATCCGGGGTAGCATGTCCCGATTTTCCGAGAAACTGGGTATTAAGAGCAGTCTTTGTGTTATTTAGAACTGGCAAATGCAACGATCTCCGGTGGAGTGCCAAAAGCGTGGGAGGTGAGAGTCGCGGGCATCACCACCGGAAAGTCGAATAAAATATAGGTGTTACCGACTTTAAAGCGGGTCATCATACTGACAAAACTGCTGTTTGATGTTACAG
Organism: Lacanobia oleracea; assembly: GCA_950371165.1. Lineage (NCBI taxonomy): Eukaryota > Metazoa > Arthropoda > Insecta > Lepidoptera > Noctuidae > Lacanobia > Lacanobia oleracea. The sequence goes on from OX493396.1 coordinate 16,539,968, forward strand.
CGATAGTTATTAAATTACAGAACTCACTTTACTGCAATAACCGATGTTGCTAATAATGGCGGTAAGTAAACAAATAAATATAAGCGTCAAATGAACTGAATCACAGAACGATATGCTCGATCGATGCGTTCGATAAGCTGTTACCGAAGACGTAAAGTCGTATTATCTAATGAAAGCATCAATGCAAGCAGCAAGCACCCATCTGCGAGGGTTGAACACAGAATTAGGTTAAAGGTTGGGGAGGTCGACGCCGCGTTAAACAGTTTTAGGGTCGAGGCTATATGGACCGATCATAATTCGCCCCAAAATAAACTCCAAATTATGTCATAAAACAATCTAATATTTACAATGTAAAAATAATTTGTTGTTAGGTTATTTGTAGCATAGGCATAACTGGCTCATGTTATTTGTTGTTGTTGATTGATGGCTGCAAAATGTAGGACGCCGAATTTAAGACTTTAATTACGGCGTGATATTTTCATGTCGGAATACGAAATTCTCGAGTTGGTTTCGCCGCTTTCGAAAATACGGAATGTCGAGAGTGGGATTCTTACACAAGAGGTTTTATTGCTGCCCTGTAAATGGTTAAGTTCCAGGTGTAATATTTATTATGGAGTTAGTATTGGAAAACAGTACAATTGAACAGAATGCCAGTGGAAAATCGGGGTCAAAGGGATGTAGGGCAGGGTGTACTCTACCTACAGGTGGGTCACAGAGGGCTGTGTGCATTCAACAATGTACACCCACAGGGCTTTATTCACCTGCAGTAGTTTAGCCTGTTGTACCATTAAAGGAGGTCATTACATGGAAAATTGTGTTATGTCCAATGAATCAAGGGCCCATGTGATTTGATTCACTTGGATTATTGCAGACTGTGGAAACATCAAAAGGGATTGTTTAACACAGAATTAAGATAATGGGCATGAGGGTAGAAACTTTACCTTTGAGAAAATGCCTGTTATAATTTACTGAAAGAAAAATGTATTGAATGGCATGCACAAAAGTTCTAGTACTTCACTGGAAAATATCTAAAAAAAAAAAACCCCTCTAAGTTCAGAATTGGTGGGTATTAGAAATCTGATTCAAAAGCATGTGTTATTTTTTTCAGTGATCTGTTTGGCTGATTATCATATTTCTATCAACTAATTGCTACAGCTAATCTCATGTAAGGGTTGATGAGATCTGAAGCCAATTTGACCCCTGGTTTATAAAAAAAAAACAATGTCAATGACTTCTGAATTACTTTGTTTGAATACAGGTAGGGTAGTTGAAAATTTTATGTTTATCTAAAATTTATGTGCTTCTGATACACATGGGGGTTGAAAATAAAGTTGAACATGTTCAAGCAGACACAATTGATTGGATAAGGGTTTTTAATCTATTTCACAACTACTCAAAAAACTAAAGCAAAAAGTGTGACTACCCTGCAAATGTAAAAAGTGAACAAAGTGATTATTGTATTAAAAAAAATACCATGCTCTACAGGAGTGACTAATCAGAAAATTTCTTGTGATATGGTTGTGTTTGCTGTTAATATGGTGAAATGAACATCATGCTGTAGTCAAGGGGGAAAACTTGTCTACCTAATCTAACTACATACAAGCCAAATTATGTGACTACATGCTATAGTCATGTCATCTGTTGGTGTTTTAGCAAAATTCGAATGTTGTCATTATACTTACACTTTTTGGCATTCTCGTCCATGAGCATGTTGAAATGGTGGTGGCGGTTCCACGCAGCCATTTTGCCTTCGTGAGGAGCCCCGAGAAGCACCAGGGCCGCCCCGGCGGGCCCAACTCCGTCTAGGGGCTCCAGTGTCCTCAGCGCACTACAACTTTGTCACACACTCATAACCCAAGGAACATAGCTATCACACACTCGCGTTCAAAACGCCGTCGCCCCGGACGGCGATGTCATCGGCGCCGACGCGCGGCGCACATGCCTTGCACTTCCGCTCCACGCACTTATGCACACGCGGGTAAACAAGCACGATCAAAACGGCACCGAGCGGTGATTCACCTCTAACGCCCGTCGCGCTCCGCACTGCAGGCGACTGTAGCGGCGCCGTGAGCCGCAGCCGACTGACACCCAAACACTCGTCCCGTGTCACGTGTGCACTATGTGCGCTGCACCTAATTACATCGACCAACAACACTATCCCGCACTATTTAATTCACACCCGATTAGAAATCACCGTCCAATATTACCCATAAATTAATGAATTCAACCGAACGCGACGCGAGCGAGCAAGACGCGCGACGCGGTTTCCCTTCGCCGTTCCGATCCTCACTGCCCCGAATCGAACTCGCGAACAAAATAATAACAAATGTGCATGAGATGCTCGCTATAATATGTGCACGTGGGTTGCGTCACAGACAAGACCGACAAATATTATGAAATCACTTATACCGATCAGAATGTTTCAAAAATTACGACGGAATGCCTCTGGATGCAGACAGTTAATGGCCAGCAAACGAATATAAAATTTTATGAAATACGAACTTCACTGTCGCACTCACAAGTATCCAAGTGATTGTCTGATCAAAAGTTAAAACAGTATAATTACAACACCAATAACTACACTATTTGTAAACAAAACATAGCCCGTAACACATTCAGAAAATAACAGTTTTGAACAGTAAACGCGAACGCGTTGATCAAGCGCGACAAATAGGACAAAACATGGCAGACTCGAAAAGCACACGAATGTTGTCTATGGTCGTTTTATTTTTAAACGCTCTGGTTCCATACAGAAAATAAATTGAATATTTATCAACGAATACTTTTGAAATCTTTGTTTTGGAACGAGAATCGTTACAAACGAATATTGAACACTGAATATTTTATTTCATTAATGAATAATGGGACATAAATATTACAATACCAGTGAAAAATCAAATAACTGGTGAGAAAACTAGAAAATCGATAGAATCTTGCGTGAATCGGACTGTGCTTGAGAGTCATAGACTAAAAAAATATTATTATTGCCAGATCTAAAATATAAAATATTCAATACTTGTTCGTTTCCTTCATTCAATCATACCATTTTTTTAGAAGGAGGCGGCGTCGGGTGTCCCAGATTAAATATTTAGACGGGCCCAAATTATAACAAACTAGCTGTCCCGTGCCCACTAGGGTTGTAGTGGGCACGGGTCAGCTAGTTTGTTATAATTTGGGCCCGTCTTTTGTTGTATGATCATTAGCAGACTTCTAGTATCTAACAAAAGATTGTTGCCACACTTGCCACTAAATTAACAAGAACGCGATCGAAGCGCGAGCGAGCTTCTGTCGAGTAGTTTTACATTATTTTTATGTATATTTGAGTTGTGTTGATAATTTTGATTTATTTTAATAAATCATCGGTAAATAAAAAAAAATCTTGTACCGATCAACTCAAAACTAGGTCCAAATTAAAATTAAATTTTGTCTTTCTAGGCCAGACTAAAACTCGATACCAACATTTTCAATGTTTTTTTCTGAACTAGTCAGCAAAATAGTCATAAATTTTTTTGTAAGCTAACCTTTTTGAAGCGTGAAATTTTTCATACTTTTTTACTTGGTCCTATGCTTAGATCACAGAGTACTTTTATATATATAAAGATTATTATAATCAAAGATCCTATTCTATGTACTACTATAAGCTACAAGCAACACAATATGAGATTGCTAGTTGTTTAAATTAATTTACCATTATATTTTATAGAAAATAAATTCTGATGCTGACTGAGATTCAGTGTTTCAGACTTTATATTATTATTTTATTTTTAGTAAATAGTTTTTTTTTTCTGTAACTATCACCACCAGTAGTGACAAGAGTGAATGAATGGAAAATTGGAAAGTTTCATTTCATTCAATTATGTTCAATTTCAATATGGTCGCACGTCACCTTCTTGCTTAACGCTTCTTGTGAAATCGTGTATTTATTGCAAATTTGTAAGCTCGCCTACTTTTGAACCAAGAAAACAACAGAGTTCAGATCTTAATGTCTTTGTGAGGAAGATTACATATAAATCAACACATTTCGATTTCGAGTGAGAGGTTTATTAATACTGACTACAAAGCGAGGGACGCATTGTGCGTCATACATAACTTTAACCTTATTTCGCCACTGACTGTGGTGTTTATTCTACATCATTCAGCGTAATTATAGAACAATGCCCAAGAATGGCGGAAGAATTAGAAATTTCAAAAACAATGAGGCTTTTGGTAAGTATTTTCACTTCTCACGATCTGTTTTTTTCCCCACAGGTTTGGTTGATGGGGTTTCCCAACACATTGCTTTTGTGATGCAATAAAATCTGTTATTTTTGTTTGTTTATTACGATCACCATTATTCTTGCATTTCTAATGTTATAAAAGTTGGTCAAATGTTAGTAAGGACTAGATAGAAGTCATTAACGTCATCTTTATTTACAGAACACGACGACAGAATGCACACTAGTAACACAAGGCGTGTTAGTTTCAAACCAGGGACAAACAAAGGAAAAAACAAATGGAATAATGCCAAGCTACTGTTGGACGATGACATTGATATGACAGGATCGGGTGGAGGTCCTCATGTACATCGCAACCGAGCATTTAGAGGCCGCGGAGGTAGGCTCAACTCCCCAGCACCAAGAGCAGGTCATGGAATGATCAAGAAAAAGTTCATTGCTGGTCAGCTTCCATGGTATCAGATTATCATACCATATGGAGCAAAACATGAAAAAGATGTTGTTTTGAGGACACTACTGAGTTATATTTCACCAGACATTTTCATTCCACACTACTACAAAATCAACGGAAATGCTGCAGTCTTTTATGTGGATGATGTTAAGCTTGCTGAAAAGCTTTTCCATGCTGACAGGAAGATTACTATGTCAGATGGTTTCAAGTTAATGGTGATCGTAAGAAATGCTGTACCCAGTGTTGCTATTGATGCTGAAATGAAAGAGAAAATGAAGCTGGCTATGGCAAAGAGATACAATGCTACTACTAAGGCGTTGGACTTGACCAAGTTTCATGCAGATCCAGGTACGAATTTTTTTTTATAATGAAAATGAAGCAAATCATTACTGAGCCCAGATGCAATAAAATTGTAAGAATTTTCATTATTTGCTTATCAAGTTGAATACTTAGTACTTGTGGGGGTACCTTGGTATCAAATTGGCCAGCTGTAATCTTGTTTTAGATGTAACTACCGACTTTTTTACATTTTTAATATATCACTTTTTTGACCTGTATGCTTCGTCATTAGACAATGATTTTATCTTAAAATTTAATCTCATTAGGAAACTGTATGTTCTTATGACAAATAACCTGTCATATACAACTATATCTCTATCAAAAATTTCTTTAAAATTGATGCCATTTATGTTTAATATCTATACTTCTATACTAATATATAAATGTTTGTTTGTTTACTTGAACGCGCTAATCTCAGGAACTACTGGTCCGATTTGAAAAATTATTTCGGTGTTAGATAGCCCATTTATCAAGGAAGGCTTTAGGCTATCTATCATCACGCTAAGACCAATAGGAGCGGAGCAGTCATGAAAATTGTGACACAGATAAAGTTGCGGGTCAACTAGTGCAAATATATATTTAAAATTACTGTAACATTAAATAAATTGACTTAAATCAATTATAACAACCACAACGTGGGTCCATGGCTGCGCAGTAAGATGAGCAGTCAAACTTGACATTTTGTGGTAGATCTAAAATATTAGTAGCTGAAAGGACAATGTTTTTTATATACAAATACACGAATATAAAAACGACAAGAAAAACAAATTATTACATACGCTGCATTTTGAAATCATTATCATTCAAGAATTTCGATAGGAGTTGGATAAGTTTAGGAGAGAAATTGGTCAAGAGGGAATGGAAGTTAATAGGGAGAGGGATTTTAATTTTGGGAAGCATTTGCTACAATTCGAAGGAATGGGAATTCAAAGGACATGAAAAAATATATCGTCTAAGGTACCATCATCAAGGCTGCAAGCACACAAGGAGCTATCACGGACACGGATTTTATGTAGGAATACTGGACTACAGCAATGGTTGAGTCTCAGTTTACACAAGTACGAAACAGTACTTTTGATAATTTGGAACATTTGAAAAACCAGGGTTTCCACTGGATGTCTGGTTGGATGCTGGCGTAATATGCGTACCTTTAGTTTTGAGCTCACCTAAAAAAAAATAAAAAAATTAAGAAGTGTTTATTCATGAAAAAATGCATTCTACAATGGTATGTTTCTGAATACTGGGCTATCAAAATATGATAAGAGAGAAAGAAAACTTGTTGGCCTAACATTCCAAAGCATATTTTAAAACAGGTTTTTTCTTTCAGAACTGGCAGATATTTTCTGTGCCCTGTTCCGTCCAGTCATTATGCTGGCTGCCATTGATATCATTGCTGAAAACATTCCTGATCTTGAGGCATTGAACCTCAATGACAACAAACTGCATGGCATTGAACACCTCAAGATCCTCGCTACAAAACTGAAGAACTTGAAGATTTTGTATATGGGCGATAACCGGGTAAGTTTAAGTTATCATTAGAAAAACTGGACATTAGAGCTATCATCACATTTAATTATCCGTTAAACCTCTAGGATTGTTACAGCCTGCATAGCACAAAACTAACTAAATGGGAGGCAAACATTCTCTTCCATTTGTGATAAGACCCAGATTTGGAAGTATACCGATTGTGCTTTGAGCAGAACAACTGGATGAACTGATTATTTTAATGATTATTGTAACAATTATCAATCATTCGCAAAATAAGCGCTGGGACATGGAGGTGCGGACACCAGCCCAATTTACATACATAGTTCATAATGATGCACTACAGGGCAAAAGCCTCCAGTTCTCCACCTCCCTTCATCCAAATACAAAGAAAAAGACTCAACCTGCCTTCTATCTCTATTTGGGCATTTAGCAAAAATCCTTGTACAAAAATAAATACCATTTCGTATTGTTTATGTTGCTAGATTCCATACATCGGATCCCTGGAGCCATTAAAGGCCTTACCACTGGTGGAGCTGTACCTGAAAGGCAATCCATTGGTGACCAGGTTTAACGATCACGAGATCTACGTCAGGTAGTGTTATAGACTAATGTATTGGAGGAAATTTCATTTTGTAGTACACTTCTTGTTTGAAAGGTGCTTGGGAACTTGAGAAAGTCTATCAGAAGTGACAGGAATGCTTGCTTTGTTGAGAAAGACATGATAAGTACAACATTGTGGTGAGGATAGTTTGTACATCTTAGTTTGGAGAAATGCTTCTGCATTTTCTTGAGGAGAATTCTTACGTCTTGGGAGATTATTTCGTATCTTTGAAAAATACATGTTTCAAGCATAAATAATAATATTCCTGGGCAATATATCTATAGTGACTTGTTTAATTATTCAAATAGGAGCAGAACTTTAACATTTTAGCTTTGACTTACAATCTGATTATTTTGCTGTGAAATTTACGAGATCATAATAATTATACAGTCGCGAAATGAAAAGGTTTTTGATTACTTAACTGTTGTAAATAACAACAACTGCCTGAGTTACCGAAAAAAAGTCATAAAAAAAATTACCTAGCCTTTTCTTCCCGCGAGTGTTCTTCCTCATAACGAAAACTGTTCTGCTTCTATTTTTTTATTACATTTCAGAAACTGCAACCACCTCTTTCCCGAACCTAGAGGTAAATCTAGGTCGAGAACACGGTCGCAGGTTCAACGATCTACTGATTTAAATCAAATAAAAATATGCATAATATATAATCACTAGACTTGTATGCAAGATGAATGTCATGTCATCATGAGCAATGAGAATAGGGTATTTTCCTTAAAAATCTATTTGGTCTCATCTAATTGACAGAGTTAGATTATAAAACCATAAAATATTAGACACTTATTTTTTCTTGTCTTGTAAACTACAAAATATGGTTTTTTATTGATTTCAAAGGACAAAAACCATGTGTCTAATATTTTTATTTAAATCTAACTATTGGATCAAATAGAATTATTATTGTTCCATACAGGAAAATACCCTTGATATTATTGCATGTTGGTTACACAACATTTTTGATTAAACAACTTGGTGATGTCATCTTGCATTCCGGTTTTCGGTAACTTAGGATAGCAGCTGCTTGCGTATATCATTTCTTGCGTCTTTAAAATGTATCTGTGTCAAATGCATGAACTATAAGATATTGATGTGTAATCTACTTTTGTTGAGAATATTATGAAAATAATGTTTCTTTGACTTAACATTAAAATATCTCAGATTTTTCTTAAAACTTTATTGAAATCTTCACATACAGCCTCTGTCATAAATGTTTATTTTTATTTATGATTTGCATTCTTATTTTGAATGTATTTTGGATGGATATTACATTCTACCGGACTGTAATATAAATCTGAAAAACAAAGCATACTAATAGTATGATTTATATTACAGGTTGCATTTCTCCTTAAAATACTCTGTCGGGTCATAAACTGCCGTATGTAAAGTCCGGGAACACGACTTGTTAAGAAATTAAGGCATCACCACACTTTTGTAAATTATCATTATTACTTATGTCATATAAAAGCTACACGGAAAATTCACGGATGTTTAGTGCATAAAAATCTATTATTTTATTTGGTCCGTAAGTTAGATCATCAAAAAATACTGGATGCGTAATTTTTTTATCCAACCGATAAAAAATTACAAACATAAAACACATCTATACTAGAAAGGTTTAGGTAGATTAAATAAAATTAAACAATCTTGATGTGTCTTTTTTATTTAAACACTCAAATAAAATGCAACTTAAAACCAATGTAAATACAATAACGATGACTTAATCAATTGAACCATTAGTTTAAGAAATGGTTTATTTGTTTAACATAATTATGTTTGTGTAAAAAGTCACATCAATATTGTTTACCTTTATTTAACTACTTAAACCTTTCTAGTATAAGTTCAATAATTGAAGTTTGTGACGTCACACACAGTCGCGAAATTCCAACGCACTGTGTCGTCTTATAATATTTCATTTACGTGATAAAAGAAAAATACGTGTCCAATTTGTTTTTGGTAATCTAATTGTTGGACCAAATATTTTTTTACGAATCTACCCTATTCATGCCCCTGACTGTACATTCAGAAGCACATTGACCACATATTTATTTTTAAGTACCTATCCGTGATTTTATCACCGTATTAATTGAGTTTTTAAAAGCATGATACATCAAATTTAGGTATGCAATGCTTAAAAGAGCATCATATACAGAGGCGGTAAATAAGTCAAAGAAACATTTAAATTTATGAGGGTATAAATTAGATAAGCTAAACAAAACTTAATGAAATACAGTTCAGAGGGCCTAGCACGAACATTTTTTGACGTATAGTAACGTAACGTAAAATTTTACCATAGCTTCAATACTCGTTCCGCAATATTTATTTGAATTAGATTCTATATTCATTTTTTTTAATGATATAAATTGTGTATGTCCCATATTATTAAACCAAAATACTATAGGGTTGTAGTTTTTCACATTCAAAATTCACTTACGTTAACGCTACTATACATCAAAATATTCGTGCTAGGCCCTCAGCACTCGAATTTTATTGTCACTTGTGATGACAATGGCTTCATTTTGCCAATCCAACAACAACACATTCATATGTATCAAGCAAACCTATGTATCAAACATTTGAAGTGTATGTATGCTTTGTACTTTGCTATATCAAAGTCTAAATTGTGATCTCAAGTGTCACGAAATCGTGTGCCGATTTCCGTAAAAGCGCTCCATAGCTTGTCTTATCAATGCCTTAAGGGACCGTTTCCACGAGCGAGAGAATCGCGGCGAGTTGACGAGAGTGGAGACAAGAAATACGTGGCGCGGACGATAATATCGCCGCCATTCTCTTGCTCGTGGAGACGGCCCCTAAGATATACTGAAACTAACTTTTGAAGTGAGTTTCAGAGAGTTTGTTTCATGCCATTGCCATATTGTCTGTTGTCTCCAGTGATGTGCGGAAGAAGTTTCCCAAGCTGACCAAATTGGTAAGCAATTCTTTTTTTTTTTTGTTCTGAAAATTTGGAATATACCTACTATGTACTATGTGACAGGTTAGCCAACATGATAGAGATGAGATGTTCTATCTTATAGCAACAAATGCCAGATAACGGTATGATGTGGGCTCTAATTGGTTATGACACTGCGCAAGTAAAACTAATTAAACTAAGGAGAATTTCACCAACCAAACTGATCGCCATCAGCGTATAAACCACGTTTACTAGCTGTCAGTGTCGTTATTTTTTGTGGAATATTGACACTGACAGCTCTTGAACACAGTTCAGATGTACTGATCGCGATCAGTTTGATTTGGTGAAAATGGCCCTGACTATTTACATTACTTTGCGTTCAGTACAAGTAGTAACGCAGCTGCTATATCTATATGCGTGATTGTCATAGTGAATTAAGGCTCTGAGGAAGCTGTAATGAAAAATAACATTAACGCAAAACTCATACCAAATAAGCACACATACTTTTAACAATCATCACTTCTCTACATAATGGTAAGTGGTTTTGGCCAGTCCGTCTATCTGGAAATAGTAACCCATCTTTTCCATAATACTCGATAACAGCCCGAGACACACTAACCCTTTATATTGTTTTGCTGTTGGAAACCAAACCCTATTCTCAAACCACTACAACCCAAATTACCTAACAGGACGGAGCGGACCTGCCCCCAGCCATCGGCTTCGATGTCCTAGAAGACGTGCATCTACCACCTCGCCAGCAATCATTCTTGGTAGACCCAGCGGGCCAGGACTTGGTGCGCGAGTTCCTAACTCAGTACTTCGCGATTTATGATGCCGAGTCTAGGCAGCCGCTGCTTGAGGCTTATCATGAACATGCGACTATGTCTATGGCTGCTAGCTACCTGACGAATGATAGTCGGAATGCTGCTACTCAAAGGTATGTTGATTTTTTTTTTTTTGTGACTAGCTTCACACTCACACTTCACATCTGCGAGAGCGAGACGTGCTTATGTACGTTTACAGATTTTAGAAAGAGACAGCCAACTTTCGACGTAAAATAACCTTTTTTGTGGTGCCTCTCGTGGACCTTTTTTTATGGTGCCTTTCGTGCCCCTTTTTTTTTTCGTGTGTGGTGATCTTGTAGTTTGGTTTATTGTCAGTGACTTATTTTTATTTTGATAATACAGTAAAATCTCGATAGCTCGAATGTCAAGGGAAATGCTAAAAACATCGAGATACGAGTTTTCGACTTAACACGAATTTCGAGATACGAAGATTTTAACTGTGATCATTTCGACATAAAAAGGCGCAATTTCTTAGAAAATTTATTAAAACAAATTACTTGCCAAAAATAATACTGATCCAAGTAACCAATAATGAACAAACCCAAGTGACCAACAATGAAAACCTAACATCTTTGTTTTTTTAGAAAGTTTAATGAAGTCGCCCCGAATATTCCTTTTGGATTTTATTGCTGTGTTTGGTGAATCCCAAATAAGAAGTCATTTTATGAAATACGACTTAGAGAGTTAGTTTTTTGCAATTCGAGTTATAAAGTATTAAAATGTACTATCACAAGGAATTAACTTTTTGTTCGAGTCACTAAGTCTAAATAATTCGAGATACTGCGTTCAGCGGAAGGGTATTGCATTTATTTTCGATTTACTAAGGATTACGACTTAGCGAGATTCGAGTTATAGAGATTCCACTGTAATGGAATTAAATTAAAAGAGAGCGCGCTGAAGGACGGTATAGTTACCTACCCTACTCTAGTCTGAAACGGTAATGAAATTCTTTCAAATCCCAGATGGCAAACCAGTCGGGCCTTGGTCTGATTAATCTTTCCTTCCTTTCAGTATTTCAATTTTCATACATTTTAGCCTCTTCTAGTTCTATCGTCATTCATCAACAGTACCAAAAATTTACATAATTTTGATATTACTTTGGAAAAAGAAGAAATAACCTTAAACTAAACGTCAATGGATCTAGTTGTATCTATCGAATAGACGTTTATCTGGCCGTCAATGAGGCGTCATAATGACGCTTTTAAATTAGTAGATTACCAAACTTGTCAAAATCAACAATATGATATCAATGATAGACCATTCTGACTCTATTGTAATAGCAGACTTGAGGCCCAGATAGAAGAGCCTATCAGACATTTGAAAAAATGCAATATTTTGGTATGTCTAATCGGCCCTTACAAAAAGGAATAACTCCAATTATAAATGTATCGAAGAACGAACGAACGAACGAACTATTTGTATTTTACTATGTACATAATTATGTGTTTTTACATCCAAATTGATATGAAAGAATAAAGGAAAAGTATTAATTGTCACAGAACCGCCATTGCGGTTCTGTGTCAATACACAATATAAACTTAAACTCCTTAACGATAGTAGTAGTACCTATATCCTTTTAACCGACTTCCTTTTACCTCTAAATCTCTAATCATCATCTATATCTCCATTCCAGACTTAACTCGTACATCACAAACAGCCGCAATATCATGCGGATCACGGAGCGTGAATCTCGGCGCCGATACCTGCGCGCAGGCAGGTTGCAGGTCGTCTCGTTCTTGTCAGACCTGCCGAAGACGACGCACGACCTGATGGGATTCGCTGTTGATTTACTTGTATTTACTGTAAGTGTATTTTGTGGTTATTATTCTGCTCTAAATCTAAAATATATTTGGTACTAGCTACCACCGGCGGCTTCGCCCGTGTGAATGATCCCAAGGGAACATACTCCCGTGATAAAAAATCCTATGTTCTATGTGTTATTCAAGACTATATATAATCTACCTTTGTGCCAAATTTCATTAAGATCCGTGCAGCCGTTCTTGAGTAACAAACGTCCAAATATCTACTCTTTCGCATTAATTAGTATAGAGTATAGATTGATAGGCAGTTATTATGAACTAGATTTTAAAATAATTACTGAGTGAAGCAGTTATTAGTCTACAAGGTGTGCATTTAGGCCCATTACTGATTATGGTATTCAAATTAAACCTTAAGTTTGATGTGAATTCCATAGCCATTGTGCTTGGCAAAGGAAATAACTGAGATCCACTTGTACATACCACAAACCACTTAATGCATTTAGCACTTATTAATGAATTTAAATCGTTCAATCCTTTGAGAGGGATAGAATTAAGTTTCAAATATGTTAAGTGTTCAAAACGGTGTCGTGGTTTTTTGTCAGCTTGTTACTATCCATTCTTAAATAATCTATTTAGTAGCCACTTTACCATACGACAAAACGGCGTGGTTCCTAGTGACCTTGTGCATTCTAAACTTTATAGAATTCCACACCTTTATATTCCTTTTGTTCAAGTACTCAAAATTTACAAACCTAACATTATCTTACCTTCCCCAGCCTGCCATGATCGTCCTGACGATGAACGGCGTGTATAAAGAGACAACGACGAGCGGGAACCCCATCCGCTCGTTCCACCGCACCTTCGTGATCGTACCCAACGCAGGCGGCGGCTTCTGTATCATCAACGATATGCTCTTCATCACTAACCCTACTAAGGAACAGGTGAGATTCTTCTCTTTTGTTTGTTTTTAACCGATTTCCAAAAAAGGGGGACGTTCTCAATTCGGTGGGTATTTTCTTTATATGTATGTTCTGTGATTCTTTTTAGTTCGATGCGGTATACTTGCCATTTGGTCCCGTAAAAATTTGATTCAGTCTGGTTCAGGAGTTTTTATTTTATGAGCATTTTTGCTTATTTCAATTTATGCGTAGACGAAGACGTCGCGTCGCCCAAGTAACACCACTTAAAAGTGAAAAAAAAAACTTTTACAAAAAAATATAAGATTTCCAAAAAAAAAAATCAGACAAAAAGTCATTTATTTCGGAAGTCGGTCAAAAACACCGACTTCAGAAAATATTTTTTTTTTGGTTGTTTTTATTTTTAATTTACCCAGCATAAACAAACAACACTAGTCTAAAATTTAAAAGTGGAGGAAGCAAGCTCGCTGCACAAGTACATAATTACTTGAAGTAGATTTTGGAAAAGAATATTGCACAGAAGGTTGCCGTGAATGAGCAGTGCTTATTGTTTTGTAAATCTGGGTAGTCTTCAGCACTACCAATATACCAACATGCACATGAATTTAATGATTGATTAATATTTTTATCTTTACAAAAAGAGACAACATTCTCGCCGTATCAATCTAGTACCAATGTTGGTTGCCAAAACTCCGTTACTTGTAGGACTAGTTTTTTCAGCACTGAAGTCAGATTACTCGTCTCCGTTAATCAGCCGAAAGACTTTCACTGTTGGACATAGGACTCCAAAATAACCGATCATTACATGATAACTGGAGAGTGAATTGGCGAAACGACGTTGTATTAGAAGAGACACGAATATTTTAAAAAAATAGCCGTCCCGGGACGCCCGGCAGATGTGAAACATTTATGTTAATTTTAGGATTCACAATTTATTAATAAAAATCTTAAATTAGTTCCAAAGTTCGCCGTCCGTAACAGGCGGCGTAGTGGGGGCATCACGACATGTCAGCGTCATTTCCGTCACGGTATACGAGTTGGTTTTACTGCCAAGGCGCGCCAATAGAGGTTTCATATCAAAAATAAAAGTAATAAATAATAAAAATCTTTTTATTACCCAGGAGGACAAAGCCTTCGCCACAGGCGTCGTGGTCGAGCCTACTCCCCCGACCCCCGCGCCCACGCCGACCCCCGGCATGGCGGCTCAACCGTCACAAGACGACACGCAGAAGATGATGCTCACCATGCTCAGCCAGCAGACCGGCATGAACGACCATTGGAGTATCAAGTGAGTATCTGGAAAATAAAGTTGAATACACCAGGAGATGTGCACATCTGCCTGGCAGGCGATGTATTGGCTCTTAACAAATTAAGAGCCAATAGAATCGCTTCATTTACCAAGCCTCATCGGACCACAAGACGAACGGTGATGCGCCACCGGTACATGGTGGACATCCCACCCACACGCACAAAACGTTTTGGGAACGCATTCATAGTGCGTACAGCTAAAGGAGTGAAATTCCCTGCCAGAATCTGTGTTCCCAGATAGCTACAACCTGAGAGTCTTTAAGAGAAGAATGAATAGGTTACTTCTAGGCAAACGCGCTCCATCTTCGACCACATCATCGTTTACCATGAGGTGAGATAGTGGTCAAACGTATGCCTATTTATAGTAAAAACAAAAACAACGCCAGCGCAAGCGACTCTATTAGTTCTTCTTCTATGAATATATATACTTCTATTAGTTCACACATCTCACGCTACGCAGATGTGCACATCTCTGGTGGAAACAGCCTAAAAAAGGATAATCTCCACCAAACGGCTTGCATCACATCGGATCGGAACGGATTTTACAATATTTAAACAATATTAAATCGTGTTCACACTATATTACCAAGCCGCGCACAGCAGCGATCGAGGGCGTATTGCGCATGTTTCGTAGCCGAAAGTATGCTGTAACGCGATCGGCTCCGTTCGTCTGTTACATCGTTGTTCGTTCACATTATTTGACTAGGCGCAAAAGACGGTACGGAGCCGATCGTATGCGTCGACATCCTGCCGCACGCGATCGGCTGTTGCCGATATCGCCATAGTTTTAAATATATTGATTTAAAATAAAATTACTTTATTTTCAGCTGCCTACAACAAACAGGATGGGACTTCCAACGAGCTCTATTCGTCTTCAACCAACTAAATACGGAAGGGAAGATCCCTCCCGAAGCGTTCGTCAAGTGAACATAAAGATTTAAATAAGGCAGTGCCACTGTACATATTAGTTACGGAGAATAAATAACTATTTTTTTAGTTAAAATAATGACTTCTTGTCGTCTAGTTTATCTATGGTTAAGTGAAAGGAGTTTTTTATGGTCACTTAATCCGTGGAATTTTACTGCCGCGATGTGTGGAATATATGAATTATTATTTATGAGAAATTAGAAAAGAAAATAAGGAGAAAATACTGAAGAAAAAAAAACTAAATGTTGCAAATGCACTAGAGTTCGATGGATCCAAACAAAAAGAAATATTAAAAGAAATGACGGAGTTCCGCATTATACCCTATTTTCAAGACATAACGTAATCTTCTCCATATTGTAATGTTATGGGCGAAATAACTCTTGATCATAATAACCAGAAGATTTCACTATGGAAGGCACATTGGATTTTTTTTGTGTATGTTTAATGCGTTTGTTTGTTCAACATTTCAATTTGAGTAAAAAATAGTTCCTAAAAAAACAATCCATTAAAAAAAGGAAAAATAATTAAGATTTTTTTAAGTTAAGATGTACAATTTTTTAAAGTATTTATTGTGAAGTTTTTGATTTTACTTTCAATTAATAATTTTTACTTAGATGGCCGTGCGATGTCATTGAATTGCTTGTGATTTATAAATACGTCTAGACATACATAATTAACAAACTATTGCATTACATCACACGACCAACTATAATAATTTCCAATTAAATTTTGCCAATTACCGTTGTATAAAAAGTAAATCTTTTAAAAAACTAGTACATTGCTATATCTTTGGAAAAGTTGTAAAAAAAATTGTATTAAAAAAAAACAATTGTAATCCAAGCATAGTAATATCAAAATAGTATTATATAGAAATGGTGTAAAATAATTACTTTCCTTGATAAAATGTCGTGTTCTTATGATTCTATGTAATGCTTACAATACTTTATTGTATGTACTGAGCAGCCTTTTCTTCCAAACAAATTGGGATTATGTCTTCGGCTAGCTTAACCAGATGTATTTGTAAAGTAGAAAAAAAACCATTTATATTCACAGCTACTTCACTCGAAAATAGTAAGAAAGAATGACGCGTAACATTTATTATTTGAATGAGATTTGGTTATTTGTAAATAGTCGTTATTAATTATAGTTAAACTATCGTTTGGGGGTGATCTAGGCCGCAGTGTCGATAGTAAAGGCGAAGTTCCTCAAAGATCGGCAGGTTTTCAGTGCTTGATGTTACAATGCTGGGTTTGTGAGGACCCAGATTGTTATATTCATAGTGTACTAGTCGATGGACAGTGCATTACTGTGGCGGAACCCCTAGACCTCGTCTCAGTGGGCTAGCTGCAGCGTGTGATTTTTTTTTACACCAAGAATTTCAGAAAGCACTTTTTTACTTAGCCGTGAAGATTGGGGATAGCCGTAATCGTCCTGCGGCCTCGGGAAGAAGTTTAGGGTTCATACTAAGAGCTAACGTTAAGACTGTTACTTAAGTAAATAAAACTTATCTTTTTTGATCGTATTTTGTGTTTAATTTAAAATAAGCCTTAAGTAATAGAAGACGTATAGCAACAAAAACTAAGTCGTGGAAGCACACAAATTCACTTTGTCGGATCAATCAATTGATATGTACCGCTATCAATTGCAGCATGATCCTTCTAATAAAATCGTTTATTTTTTCATCCACAAATGACTTTGGTAGGTAGGTAAGTATTATTAGAAAATGTCAATTGAAACTATTGGTGGCAGACCCTTTGCTATAGGCACAGCAGACTTGGTCTAGCGATCTCAACTCTTCAACTGTGACCGCGTAGCGGGTATCGGGTTCGATTCCCAGGATCGGCAAGAGTGGCCGTCCAGAGTAAGGAAGTTGGCAGTGTGACCATTCCCGTGCCCAGGAAAGCGCATTAATCCGTTTGATTTCTCTCTGCGACTGTCTCATTGCTGTCCCATCTAAAGGTCCCAGCGAACTATGTGTGCGAAGTAACAGAGCGTGCATTTGTGCACTGTAAATAATTATCCCCTGGAGGGCTATTATAATAGGCATACACTTCCCACATGGCCACAGACTTAAAATGGAAAACGGGACAGTACCTCATTCGTAGGTAGGAATGCTTTGGGAGTATTTTCCCTTGGGATAAAATCCGACATACATACCTACATGCGGGCGAATCCGCTGGCTGAAGTTAGGTTTAAATTGATTTAAGAATGGGGACTTCTCTTCGTAAATTCAGACAGCTTGTATCTATAAAATTAGTTGAAATATTTTGGTCCCATCGAATGAAATTGAGAATGAGCTGTTCTCTAATTCGTTGTTCCGCTAATGAAAGGTAGGTACTTATTGTCGATCACGAAGCTCGAAAAACTTATACACAAACTAAAAAAAATGCAATCACGATGTTGTACCATGTCAACAAGCTCGGAAAAGGTTATAAACACTTTTAGCGTGAAACACTCCAAGAAAAGTTTGAATGACGTCATTCAATCCTCGTTGGTATGATTTTTAACCGACTTAAAAAAAAGGAGGAGGTTCTCAATTCGGTTGTATTTTTTTTTTATGTTTGTTACCTCATAAATACGTCATTTATGAACCGATTTGAAAAAAAAATTGTTTCATCTGAAAGGGGCATACTTCTCGATTGGTCCCATTGTCACCATGTCAGAATTTGATGATGGGATCCCACGAAAATCGAGGGCAACCCTCAAATTTTATAGGCACATACAATGTTTTTCATGAATTTTCTAACGCAATTTAGATATTTGTGCCTGGTAATCATCATCTCATGTTGCTGAGGTGATGATGAAATGTATAAATTAGGATCTGATGATAAGATCCCATGAAAAATGTTTGTTCAGCGATACTTTAGCCAATTGTTAGCCGATTTCGATGATACTTTTTTTGTTTGAAAGAGTATTTTCTTGGACTGGTCCCGTTTCAATTTGGTGAAGATCTGACGAAGAACTTCGGAGGTAGGTAACGGAACTCTTCAATAAATGATAGCAAAGGGATCGGGATTGCTGAAATCGCATGTTTTGTTAGTGTTTACACCAGTTCTTAACATAACATTGCGCCGGTACGCTATTAATGGGTAAGCAGGTACCTAGGTACCACTAAAAAGTGAAAATAAAAAACTTTTTTACAAAAAACAACCGACTTCCAAAAACAAAACACTACAAGGTACAAAATAACTTCGGAAGAAAGAAAAAACTTTTATTTCGGAAGTCGGTGTCAAAAAACGAAAAAATAACCAAAAACACCGGCTTCCGAAATTAAAGTTTTTTCTTTCTTCCGAAGTTATTTTGTACCTTGTAGTGATTTGTTTTTGGAAGTCGGTTGTGTTTTTGTAAAAAAGTTTTTTATGTTTATCCCATTTCCCCACCCACTTTTAACGATACAGCCTAATCCATTGTTAAAAAGATAATTCTAGTCAACTGTGATACACCCGACGGGTATTTTATCTGAATGACGTGTTAACTAATCTTTTGGAATATGCAAACATAATTGTGTTCTAAGAAAGACTTTGATAGTACGTCAATCTGAGGTGAATGATGTTTAATTTGGGTAATGCCAAGAGATAAAATGAGAAGTGCTGTTATCTTTTAATTTATCAGAGCTTAGCTACACGCTCAAGTAAGGTGTTTTCACTATAATTAAAATATTTCGTAGACTTTTCACGGTTTTTCGTTATATTTAGGTCAAGGATTGTAAATAAAACGTCATAATGTTTGATAAACATTTTTGATAATAATGTTTTAGCTTAACCAACACGGTTGACTTAAATTTTGGTTCTAGTATCTAGTCCCAAGGTTGATTTCAGTTCATTATCTCTTTAGAAGACGACAAGACGTAGACAAACCGCAAACATATTAAATATAAACCGCTGGTTAGGACTGTTGGACGGTTTTCGTTATTTCGGTAATGAGATTCTTTATTACTTTTCCGATGAATCAGAAGGCACTGATAATAAACAAAAAACGTTTATTTTACGTATATAACGTACCTGTATCTATAGGCAAGTCCATCACAGTGATTCAAGCTTACAAAGAAATTACGGAGTTGACTAAAGATAACGTGTCTACATCGCGCTTCGGTATGAAGTGAATTAGTTTCTTATACAATAGCTCGATGGTATCGCGGTCTCAAGTGCGCAAGCCGAGCCTAGAGTCCAGGGTTCGATTCAATAAGGTCTTTGCTAGCCCGAAGTTTGGTAGTTGGTTGTGTGATACTCCCGTGCTTCGAAAATAACGTAAAATCGTTGATTCTGATCTCTCTACGGTCATATCCAATTGTCGTCCCATCGAAGTATAAGAGTGAAAGAGAGAATGCTACTGCGTTGGTGATGCTAATGGACACACTTGTGCACTATAAAGGTGCCTGTCCATTACAGCGGAACGGAGAAAAGGATAAATTTTAATCAATGGAATTGCGTAAAATCTCCGCACCACGCGAGTCATTGACATTTTGACTGACATGATTGGTTAATTTTTCCGTTTCTCCGCTTGCTGCCTCGTTCCGCGCAAATGGACAGGCACCATGAGACATGTATCTTCCGCGCCAATGGCTAGTCTTAGCTGAGATTGACTGCAATTGGGTCTAGGGGACTATTATTCCCACCTGCTTTGTTTGCGTGAAAACCGGAAAATATTACAAGGAAACTTTCTGCCAGGATAAAAGTATCCTATGTGTGTCAAGTTTTACACAAACCTCCTCAGCCGTTGACACGTACCTAATTGATTAATAAACATGTAAGTACCTACAGACTTTACATTAGCAGGTTTCTCCCCACCAGTACCTATAATCTAAACTCTGGAGTCCCTCTTCACCACAAGCGAGCCCTGTTCAGTGAGTGGAACAGTTTCATGACTTCAGTAATGCACAGGAAGTAAAGGTCTTTGATCTGTTCGAACTCGTGCCGTACTAACTTAGAGCTTTTTATTAAATACTCGTAGGTCGATGCAACTGGATAAACTTTCTCAATGCCATTGCGGAATAGATTCCTGAGCCGAAGATGAGGCCGTTATGGAGCAAGAGACGGACGGACAAATTAATGTCCACGTATAATATGTTATCCTTGTTTATTGACAGACACCTGAAGTGCAAAAAACTGCAGTTTTCATCCCGGTTCAGTGCATTGAGCTAAATATAGAGACGAATCACACAGACGGCTACATTACGTAGATTGTATTTTTTCCATGTTATTTTCCTCTGGTCTGGTCTATCCTATCTTTCCTTCCTCGAACTCATTTGTATGCAATGCTTGATGTTGATATATCTAGGTATTGGTGCGCACGCGTCTTATTGACGTCACAAACTTGATTAAGCAGATTAAGCTCATTTTACCTCTATTATTTATGGAATGGAAAGATTACCTACAAGGTACCTACACTATTTTATCCTATAACAGTTAATCGCCAGGGATGAAAAACGATGAACAAAAATAATAAATAATAATAATAATAAATTTATTCAGTTCAATAACACATTGTACCATAGATAGACAATATTGCTATACATAAAAGCCTTAAGTGCTAGGTTTCTTCAGATTCCCTGGATCCCACACTAGGATGCCCTGTGTCGTGGAGTCCACTAAAGTACAGTCAAAAACTTTCTGATTTCCTTACAAAAGTTATAAACCCGACCAAGTACGAGTCGGGTTCGCACACGAAAGGTTTCGCACCATAAACCTCAATTTTTATTATTTTTTGTAATAGCGGCAATAGAAATACACAATCTGTGAAAATACCACCAGAGCAAGAGGAGTCATTTAATGATTTTGAACTCAGAGCTCCTTCTAAGTTCAAAATCATCACATTCCAACAATTCCGCAACATAACTCATTAAATCATTGATGAAGTTGAAGCGAAAGGGGTCCGTAATTTTACTTCGATAGTCATTTGTTCGATGAACGGAAAGTCGACTGAACGATTGTTCGAATGGACTTTACCTATTGCGAAACAACCTTATAGGTATCGACAAACGCTAGTAAGTACTTCGACTGATGAACGATTCATCGAATGTTTATTAAGTGATGGACTGCTGTTTCGATTTTTTTTATTAATGTTCAAAATATATATCGCAGAGTTTCAATTACAATAAATGATAAGAACCACAGAAGCCGTTTATGGTTTATACATATATGGCTAATGAGTTCGGAGTAAATATTTCTGAATTTAAAACATTTCTAATTTGGTTCTCATCAAAATCCACCTAAGCAAGCCCCGTCTAGACAAAAATTGCAATATCTTTATGACTACGAAACAAATTAAGTGATAAAACTGTGAGTTTTACATTAGAATTATACAAAAAGGAAGAAAGTATATCTTTAAGTACTTGATAATATACAAATTTAAGAAGGTATATAGGTAGGTAGGTTTAGCTGTAATTTGCATAAAACACTTTTAGTTCACTTTTTGCTTTTTTTTAGGGTTGCAGAGGTATTTATTTTGTATGTGCGCAGGTAGGTCGTTTATTATTTTTGGTAGTATGTAGGTGTATGTTCTCATACCGTATACTCGTATATTGTTGCATCTAGGTAAGATAAAATTTTACATACCTACTGGCTAATGTTCTTAATTTAGGATGACGTGTTTTTTTGGTTATGTTATTTATGTTGATATATTCGTCTTCTAGTATTGAAAGTTTAGTCATGTTTTGTATTGGCAATATGTTGCAAATTTGCAATAATGAAATAGTTCAGAATAATCATTTTGGTATTTTGTACTTATTTTGATGGGTACCTACAATATTTTTGAGAATACGTTGTTGTAGTTTGTAGGTTTTAAATATCTAAGTTTGTTTTGCAAGTTCTCCCGTAGCTACTGAGTCCATAGCTTATTATGGAATCAGTTAGATCTAGTTTAGTAGTCTTAAGGTTTAATGTGGCATTTTATGTTTAAGTAAGATTATTCGACTCAGGATACATCTTAGTCTATCGCATAGATAGTTAATATGGGGACCAATGTACGTGTGTTCCGTGACGAACTGTATTGATGCACAGCTACTGCTACTGGTACATACTGCGTGTAGGCAGTCATGAATATGTGCCTTGATGTATGGTGTGTGCATGGCTTTGGTTTTATCGGCATTTCATTCAAAGTTGGGAAAAAAAAGGGGAAGATCCAGCCACTGATCACATTATATCTCGGTCGACCGCAATGCGATGCAACTTGTATCTATGCGAGTTGGTTGCACGTTGCATATGTCTTTTTTTTAAGGATGGGAAATCATCAAATGACTCCTCCCGCTCTCAGTGAAGCAGGAGGGAGTGTCATCCGTGTTCCTCCTAAAGCCCTTTGCGTTCTAGGGCTACGGTACCTCTTTCGAACAAAGTCCGCAACCCCAGCAGGCACTGGCCCTAGCGGGCCCCGTCTTCTTTGCTGACAGCTCTTTGAGGCGCGCGTGGAACACAGTGCGCCGCCGACCCGGTCCTGGTTCTGATCAGATGGCGAGCCACTCAATGCTCGCTGTCCACAGGCCCGCGCCTTCGGTGGCCGAGAATCGCCCTGCGAGTCCCGACGCCGGGACCGATCGCCTCGACACACGAGGACACGGCGGTGCTCCACCCAAGCTGGGCAGATCTCCACCATATGCTCCAAGTTGTCCCCCGGGTGATTCTCGCAGTGTTGACACCCGGGCGTATCCTCCCGCCGTTCTCGAATCAGGTACCTACTTCTCGAAACAACCGTGTCCGGTGAGTACCTGTGCCAAGCGGAAGGTAAAGACGCCGTGGCGCCGCCATAGCCACTCTTCAAAGAGGGGACTATCGCCTGGATTGTGGCGTGCCCAGCGCTGGGTTGCGATATTCGTTGTCTCCATACTGCTATGAGATCCTGCCGGAGCTCCGTCCGCCGTGCTGTGATTTGCCGCGGCAGAGGAGTCTCGCCCCGGCGTAGCGCCTCCACGGGCCACTCGTAAATGAACGTTGCACATGTCTGGCCGTAGTCGATGGTGCATTATTTTTCAACCAAAGACATACCACTCTACTTCTTCATGTTCCAGTTGTTTCGACGTATTAGTACCCACGCAATATTTGAAATGACAACTGCACAAACAAATGCGTTACTAAAATGTTTATTGTAATATCAGATGAGATAATGTGCAAGTGCAAGTATCTTTACAACTGTTTTATCTGTAATTTACACTTGTAAATTGTTGTTTACACAAATGTACTGTCTTTCAGTTATTTACAAACTACGTAATAATGAGGGGCTCGTGGCAAAAGACTAACGGGTATACAGGTCGATCTTCAAGGTTAAGCAAGCTCATAAAGATTGGTCTGTGGATGGGTGACCATCTTACCATAATGAGTTTCCTACGTGTCTCGGAAAGACCGTTAAGCCGTTGGTCAAGCCAGCTGTCATTTGTAGATCTTTGGCAGTCGTTACGGATTGTCAGAAGCCCGTAAATCTGACTCCAGTTCTTGCCAAGAAGTACCGAGTTACCCAGTTAATGGGCTGTGGAGGTCTGGTAGGCAGCCGCTGCACGTAAAATACTGGTATGCAGCTGAATCCAGTTTGACTGGAAGCCGACCCTAATATTGTTGGGAAAAGGCTAGGCAAATGATGACAAACTACGTAATAAATGTAATATTAATATTTTTGTTAATTACAGAGAACCAAGGACCAAGTTTACTATTTTACTGACGCGTTACTGGTCTCTGTATGATGTGTTCTTTGACATATACAACTACGAGTACCAACAAACCTACATAAGAATCTACATTTTATCCTGTATTTTTATATATGATGAAGTTAAAGTTGTCCCATCCCAAAATATGACACATTTTTTCATAAACACATTATCGAGCTACTAGAATCAAAAAGCAGGAACATAGTGTAAAGTTTTCTTTGCAAGCATTTTCAGCAGTGTGATTCTGTTAACATTCTCAATTCACAATTCTTTAAAGTCGAAGTAGTTTTTTTTTTCTATTGATAGGCACGCGTTTGACTATCCCACCCAGTGGCTAAGACTAACTACGCCACTGGGTGGGATAGTCAACGCGCTTTAAGACTAAAGGGGCCCTGTATCAAACATTTTTGGGGAGCCTGTTTATTGGCTAAGGAATATCTTGGCAGGCCAGGAAGGAGACGGCAGGACTAAATGTATAGCTTTGCGTCCACACGTCGGGGCCCTTCACAGAACAGAAAAAACAGGTCCCTTGTAGTTCTGGGGTCCCATGTCTTTGATACGGCTGGCTGATACGGCGCTAGCTACGCCCCTGATCCCACCTGATGTTAAGCGAGATGGATGCTAAGATGGAGCACGTTTGCCTAGAAGTAATCTATTCACTCTTGACTACCAGGTTGTAGCTTTCAGGAAACACAGATTCTGGCAGGGAATTCTACTTCTTAGCTGTACTCACAATGAATGTGTTCCCAAACGTTTTGTGCGTGTGGGTTTTAAAAAGCACGCGTAAATTGTCAATCTTACTTTCGCTGCTATTTAAGCATTGCTAACACGAGTAAATTCATTCCAACAGCCAATCGTATCCCTTGGGTTTTATTTGTGTCGCGTCGAATAATTTCTTTCCAAAAACTGGATGACAATCTTACTGATTCATCTCGGACCAGAGCTATAAAGGTTACAAGCTTGAAGGCACGTATCTTTTACTGACTAAAAAAGGAATTTTAGGAGGTCAAGGAATGCAAGATTCTTGTATAAAAACTTTAAGACAACTCTGTTGTGTTGACTGCGTCATTACTTGAGGATTATCATACATTTTCCGCCAAGTTCTGCGTAGCCGTGACGTTGGAAGCTTGGTGGGTGTTGCCTGTTTGTAATTACCACTTTAGACGATATCTAGGGTTGTCATCGTATCTTATTGCTACCTAGAGAAGAAAGAATGAAAGAAAAAATACATATTCCCTCAGAAATGACAAGCATATAAGATTATAACCCTAAACTAAAATTCCTTGACGTTAATATTAGAAGTGCTTAATACTCGTATTATGTTAGTAGATACTAATATTATTATTAAAATGTGACTGGTAGGTAACAAAAGTAAGAGGAAATACCAGAAACTAGCTAGACATATAAAAAAAATCGTTACAAGCGCACTTATAGAGGTTATTTTTGTCAAGCATTTAATCTGCCCAGTTTCCTACAGATCCGTAGGTGTTAAAACGCAGAATATTTTCTGGGTGTCATAATATATTAAAAATGACTACTTTCCTGTTTAGGTACTTTCTCAGCTGCATCCACGCAGTCGAAAAATTCAGCCTTTTCAAAAACTTTAAGCCACAATTCAAAAGAATCAATGAATGCATGGTGTATGGATAGCAAAACAGTTGCAGAGCTCAAGCCTAAGAAACAGCAACCACACTAGTGATGTACCGATTCGATTATATTAATAATCGATTAATCGATTATGCTAATAATCGTAATCGACCAATAATCGATTATCAATCGATTATCAAGCGATTATTGAAAACCTCGTCTAAAACGTCCGAAATTTGTAATCGGCTCTATCTAGATAACATGTCTGAAACATATCCTAACAAAAAATATGATTTCTTAGGGTATACTCTTCTAAAAAAAGAAAACATAATCTTAGTGATAATATTTATTAGATTAAAAAAAGATGAAAGTATTAATTTTTATTCAATGAATCATACAAAAAGGAAAGTTGACACATTTATTATTTTATATTTTCAAGCAAAGACTAATTTGCATTCGAAAATAAAAAAAAAATAGATAAGAAAAAAATCTTAATTAATTAATAAATCTTACTTAAGTAATTACGCGACAGGCCTCGTGAACTTTCACTTCAAAGTGCCCCATACTTCCTTAAGCAGCTTGCAATTCATTCGTAGGGAATTCCCCAGCATTAGACAAAATTCAGAGGGTGGGGTTACCATAAAGCACGCATGACGAACAAAAAAATTTTAGAAATAGTAAAAGTTGCTAGTGTAATAAACAATAATAAATAAATGCTTTTTGTCACAATCGATCATGATCGATTATGTGAATGATAATCAATTGGCAAGCGATTATTCTCATAATCGATTAATCGATTATTGATAATCGATTCCGCACATCACTAAACCACACAGGTCGATCTCGTAGGTTACGCACCTCGAGCCGAGGTTCTTCTGAGGATGGGTGACCGAGATGGCTCCGTTCCTCTAAAAACACGTTATCCCGTTGTTTTTAGCTGTCATTTGAGAGGTAACAGCCTCCGTGATCGAGTGGTTTAGGCGTTTGCCTTGTGACCCGGTGATCGTGGCTTCGATTCCAAATTTCGTTTCATTCGGAAGCATACTATGTAAAGTTGTTTTCTGTTTGGCAAGGACATTCCAGGCTTGGTTCACCTGATTCTCTAATAAAAAGATGATTCCCTGGTTCGGCAGGCACGTATAAGCCAGTGATGCCGGGGTCGTGAAATAAACCATGTCACAGGCCCTTGAGGCGGTTTAGAAACTCTGACACTAGTGTGGGGTTGTTAGACCTTACTGCCCACACGATAAGAAGGATTTGAGAGTTGCTAAGGTAGTCCGAACCCAGGAATTATGACACCAGTCTTGCCAATAGTCATGTGACCTGACTCTGACCTGACCTGACTCTGAGTTGAACAGCTGCTGCTGAAATAGAGAGACAGAGTCATTCCATGAACAATATTGATACTCAGTGGAGAAAAGTCTAGGCAGATTCAGAAGAAAGGAAGGAGGGAAGGTCAGTTGGCCTTCATAAGTTTTTATTTTTTATTTGTTATGGACTCTAGTCTAGGTCAGAGATGACAGAGCCTGTTCACTCTAACTTTGAGGAGATTAAGGTTGTAAGCGTTCGGAAACACAGACGCAGGCAGAGACTCCTTCGCTGTGCGCATTAAATAGAACTTTGGAAACGCTTAGTGCGAATTGGTGAAATAGCAACAAGGTAGGGATGATAAGTTGCAGTGCGTCTGGATATCCGATGGTAGAAGGGGGCCGGTGGGATGTATTTCTGGGAAACAATTTAAGGCACAAGGTGTAACACACGAATATGTATATTGAAAGTGTGACTTATCCCCAGCCGGAATCCAGACAGTCTACAAAAAAGATAACAAATGAAAATCTAATATTTTCTCGACAATTTACGCAACATAGCAATGTGCCTCCTGATAGAACAATCAAGTCATTTCATGACTTATTTACTTAAACTAACAACAAACATTTAATTAATTTTGCGTCATGAACAAAATTTGCGCCATTTTCTACACATGCTTTCTGCTATCTTTGTTTGTGTTTTATCTTTATTAGGTAAGAGCAAATACTTATTGTAAAGTAAATGTAATCAACTAATAACCCCTGTGATGAAATCTTAAACAATAGTTGTTAGAAATGACATAACTTGCTATTTAATGCGTTTAACTTACGTCTAGAGTCTGAGTTGGTTCTGATATCTATTCAGCAGTATCCAGTATGGAATAGTATTCTCAGTTGGGAAGAGGCTAGGCGAATGATGAAGATAAATAAGAGCTTGTTATGTTTCCTTGAACTGTTCTTGCTACTAGCTAGCATAGGCCCCAATATACTTCCCTTAGGGCCCCTTATTATGTATTTTTTTAAATCAAGTTTATCTTCTTAGCTTGCATTGGTCCACTAGGAACACTGTCAAGACGCTTGGGTCCTTTGGAAACCCTGAAGAAGTTAGGACCTCTCAGATTGTAAGAAAATTCATCACTTAAAAGACAATTTAATTAAAGTTTGAAGTGAGCATATTAAGTTCCTACATTTGGTAGCCCTGTTTGCAAAGACAGAGAGAGCTTGAGGAATATTTTGTTTTTGTACATCTCATGGGGAATCCCTATTTCAAATATTTACAGGAAATGTACCTACCGTTCTGGCCTCTGCGGTATGTTACTCTTTACCCGAAGTGTTGCCTTTGTTTTACAAGCACTGCTCGGCTTTCGACAACAGTTCATCTAAATACTAATACTAGTTGACCCGCGCAACAAACAAACAAACTCTTCAGCTTTATATATTAGTATAGATAGATATAAAGCTGAAGAGTTTGTTTGTTTGCTTGAACACGCTAATCTCAGGAACTACTGGTCCGATTTAAAATATTCTTTCAGTGTTAGATAGCCTATTTATCGAGGAAGGCTATAGGATATATTATCACGCTAAGACCAATAGGAGCGCAGCAGACGAAGTTGCGCGGGTAAACTAGCATTTAAGATAAGTGCCAACTTTAACGTCATTGTACTAAAAAATATGAATGAACATGACGGGGAAAACATGTGGTTTCAAGAACTGGAATAGAAACAAGCAAGTCATCTGTCACTGTCTTAGTAAAAGGTTAATCAAAGTTCCGAGAAAATTCTGGTACTTTCGGATCTATAGGAAAACCATCGAAAAGTGTCCAAAATATTGTGACCCACAATGTCGGCGTTGATAGCAAAGACAACTGTCAAACTAACGTCAAATCTGATACATGGCAAATTAGTTCTAGTTTTCGCCGCGATCAAGATCATCATCATCATCATGTTTTTACATTATCTCAATAGACTAGTTATACATAAAACAGTGTCATCAACTAGATACTTGATATCTTCAGTAAACAATAGTGTGCGCACGCACGCGATGACGGAAGGTTTTCTTATTTCCCATGATATAATGAGTTTAATAGCTTATGAACTGCGAAACTATGTCTATGCTCTTAATATCCGTCATTTATTATTGATTGTACTTGCTCTTGTCAGTGGTTTCGTCTGCGAAGCCTTCCTAACTTACTACCCTGAGAAGAGAACAAACTGAGAGCATAAAAAAAAGGTCTAATAAGTTCAGCTGTTGAGGTTACAAACAGACAGACAGAGTTAGTTTCGCAAAATATTAAGTACGGATAGTAGATAATTATGTATTGTATTTCAAGTCGATTTCTGCAATGACGAAGTAAAGCATAACGGCAGAATAACAACTGAAAAAATGCACTACTGCTTGTCAACCAAGTACTTATCATTACTTGCCTAGCTTTTTCCTATCTATGGTCACACCAGGTCTTGTTGCTTCTGACTAGTTCTGATTAACCGTGTGCAACTGAATAAACGCTAGGTACCTATTTTGCATCATCATATACGACGATAAAGACGTCCACTGCTGGACATAGGCTTCACCTAAGCGTCGCCGCAACGACCGGTCCTACGCGTCTCGCATTCATCGGCTACCCGCGACCTTCACCAGGTCATCGGTCCACCTTGTTAGAGGCCTTCCAACGTTGCGTCTTCCGGTACGCGGTGGCCACTCCAGATTTTTTCGGCCACATCGACCATCGGTTCTGCGAGCAATGTGCTCTGCCCACTGCCACTTTAGCTTGACGATCCTTCGGGCTATTTCGGTAACCTTGGTTCTTTTGCGTATATTATCATTCCTGATTCGATCACGCAAGGTTACTCCAAGCATTGCCCTCTCTATTGCATTTTGAGTGACCTAGCTTACGCCTTCTGATGAGGCCCATAGTGAGCGACCACGTTTCAGTTCCATTCATCACTGGCAACACGCACTAGTCATAGTCTTCTGTCTTGGGACACTGTGGTATCTAGGACGAGAAGATACCACGAAACTTTCCGAACGCTGCCCAGCCGAGTCGGGTTCGGCGGTTGACCTCTATCTTCTATTTTGCATAAATGGACTTAACAAGTTATCTATTTTTTACGTATCAAGCACCTACAACCCATTACTCACGTTCGTCCTGTCTCACCTAAACGCTTCAACGGCGTCGTCGTTAATAACGCCATTGTGCCTACTCATACAAATAAGGATATTGTAATAGATTTGCGTTACAATTTAGTTGTTCTATCTTACTTACTATTTTACATTCGGAAGTCTGGATGGATGTTTGTGACTCAATCACGCCAGAACAGCTGAACGGATGTGGATGGACTTTGGCACAGCGATATATTATGGTCTGGAATACTACATAAGCTACTATTTTTGCCCTGGGGACAGACACGCGGGCGGAGTCGCCAGTAGAAACTAGTAAAGCATGTTCAATCTATCGATCCAGTTTTAAATTTTGTTTAATTTACCAGTAGGTACATGAACTGGTCCCGGAAAACCAAGTTGGATAACTCCAGTTTGTTTTGTTTTATCTCCTGTTATCGTTTCTGGTTTGTTGACATTTCAAGAAACAGAAGCCTATATGATTAAACTTGATAAGAGTCAAGTGTTATTTTACTTAAAGTTATCTTGTAATTCTGTTTCATGTCTGCCGAGATCTTATCTCTCGGTAGGTACCAGAGTACTAATACTACGAATTTTAAGCAACGTTCGCATTTGCATGTCAGTCGCAAGCTGTCAAAAAAGCTTTAAATATCATACATTTTTTAATTACTTTTGTTTCCTTTTGTTTCTTTTCTTTTTTGGCAACCGAGCCGATATCGACTATTCTGCAAGCATCAAGTGGTGACGGCAATTTTTATACTTTTTGAAGTCGGTTAGAAACGTTTAAACTCAAGTCACAATGCTTATGACCGATGATCTTAGCGACAATCAATGTCAAAAACTTGTCAAAAATATAGGAAAATAAGAGGTAGATGTGAAGTAGCGAACACTTCTCAAAAACGAGAATTTTTCCACAGTTCTATGCTATCTGGATCTCAATTGAGTTAGCACACATAACTACATTCATACTCATCATCATCTGCCTAGCCTTTTCCCAACTATATTGGGAGCGGCTTCCGCTTCCGCAGTCAAACCGGATTTTGTTGAACACCATGTAATTTTTAGGTGGAGCGGCTGCCTACCAGACCTCCACAACCCAATGACAGAGTAACACGGTACTCCTTGGCAAGACTGTAGTCAGACTTACTGGCCTCTGACAATTCGTAACCACACTCATACTGTTTGTTTTATTATGCGGCACTGTTCAGCGAATATACCTACTGCTGTGGTTCAAGGCTCATTAGAATATCTTAAATTTTGGGAGCCTTACGGTGTCACCACTTTCCGTGGGTGTCGTAAGAGGCGACTAAGGGTCTCGCCAGAGAATGGGCAGCGGCATTCTCTGTAAAACTCAACACCACACACTGCGATCGCCAATCCGCCTGCCAAACGTGGCGATTATGGCAAAGACCCTCCTTGCTTGGGGAGGCCTATATCCAGCAGTGGACGTCTTTCGGCTGATATGATGATGATGATAACTTAGGTGAAGTCAGTTTAAAGTGAGAGTTCTGGTTCCTGCTCACTTCACCTAAGTTTTTTTTGCAGATTCAAATCAAATGGTGATATAAATCTGTGTGTCATTGTTAAACGTAGGCAGGTTTGTGTCTGCCAGGGTTGGAGAATTTGTTCCAAAGAGTCACCGCGGCCCTGGAACACTAAGGGCATTAGGACGAACACGGATGGGTTTTAGTCAGTAAGAGTTTGACACTCCCTTCTGCTCCGCCCAGAGCAGGAGGAGTCGTCATTAGCATCCTTAAAAAAAGGTAGGTTTGTGTTTGTGAGCAATTTCTTGCAATGTATCCTCGTTTTGGGACTCGGGGGTCTTCAGTAGATGACATCAATGATATTAATCGTACCTACTTACTATTGATGCGTTGCATACCTAAGTAATAAAAGTTTGTGTTGGATTCTTTGAGCATTTTATGTCTTTGTGGTTGGTAAAGTTGGTGCAAGGTACTTTTTGGAATGGTTTCTAGAAAATTAACGTGTAGGTAAATTTTGGGATTCCTATATATTGGTTTTACTGGGTACCAAAACCAATTCCAATAATTCATCCTTAAATATTTTTATTTAATATTGATGCAACTTCGTTTCGGTATCGGTTAGTAGGTAATCCAAGGAAGCTAATTTTTGTTCTTAAAAAACGTTCATATTTCATCGCAATATCGTGTTGGCCACAATCAAAATCAAGAACTGTATGTCAACATTAGGTGAGCTTGTTTAAGCGGGCCATACACGTTCAAGTTATTTGATTGAACAGGCTGGTTGAAACGGTTTGATCAAATTAACTTGAATGTCTGTGGGAAAATAATATCAAAAATGAGTCGTCAAATTGTATTAAGTACATATGAAATTTCGTATTTCTATTTGATCAAATAGTTTGAACCAACCCGTTTGATCAAATTACTTGAACGTGAATGGCCCACATAAGTCTCAAGACAAATGACATTTTTTTAGCGGTAGCGTGGCGAAGGCGATTGTCAAAAAGTCAAAAATATGTGGGATTTCTAAACGCTGTCAAAACGTCACGTAATCGATTCATATTATTTTGGGATTTTGACCTTCGCCATCGATAAATAGTATGTATAATGGCATAAGTCTAGAACCTCGGACAGATATTACTGAGATGCGAAAGCGAACGTTCCTTAATAGAATACGGGAACCGCCTCTGTGCTTGTTTTCGATTCTATAATGATGTTTTTATTAAAGAAACATGTTTTTACTCAAGCTGGTACATTTTTCACGGTAGACGAACGAGTCATCGACCGAGGTGCTCGGTGTAGCTCGGAGAAAAGTACGTGAGACTGCGGTAAACTGTGCGATATTGTGCTCCAAACATTGTTGAGTACCTTGAGTTGGACTGAATAAATGAGAACTATTTAAAATTAGCTATAAGTACCGATAAGAAAAATTTGGTAAAACGTGAAAACTTTTTCGACAGTTTGGATAATTTCAGAGTTCAAGACTGTATTTTTATCGATATTTTGTCAATTTGAATAACGGGACTAAATATGACTCTGGCCGAGGTTGATCCAAGCCAGAATCAACATTAACACAGAAAATTACAGAAATCTGACAGTATAGTCTTGCCAATGGATAACGTGTAGTGTAACACAGTAACCGGCTTATGGGTGTCAGATAGGCGGGTTGTGATTGTGAGTGTGCCCCATGTAAAGTACTGGAACTCAGCTGCATCCGGTTCAACCGTAAGCCGACCCCAGCGTAGTTGGGAATAGGTTAGACGGATAGATTACTTTCATAATAATAGTGATAATATATATATATAAAAATGAATACCTATTTCCCTTGGTCATCGCATCACGCTTGAACGGCTGGACCGATTTTGATAATTCTTTTTTTGTTGTGTGCGTTCTGGTCACGAGAAGGTTTTAGGCTATACATTATCGCGCTATCTATGTGCTTTGGAGGATGAGAAATATTCAAAAATGTCCGTTTTAACGACAGGCACAAGGTTCGATCCCCGGCCAGCAACAGCTATTATTTTTGTATTTATTTTATCTTTTGAACTTTATTTTTACACCAAAGTATTGTCAAAAAAATAATAATATAGTTTTTTTGCACTTAAAATAACATTTAAATTTATATTTCACATTTTGCCAAACAGTTTAGTGGGGAATTGTTATAAAAACCACAAATTAATACAACTTTGCAGATAATTTTGCGTCTAACCTTAGCAATGTTTATCATCACGCTATACTTTCAAGGAGCTGAGCAGCGAAAAAACCATGACATTAATAAGATTGGCCATTTCAATACTTTGTCAACGGTACTCATAGACTATCGGTTTAAAGAGTGCTTTTCAAAAGACTTGGTGTGGGTTCTAATCCCACCAGACATGGTTATTTTTTTAACTTTGTACATATTTTTTAAATAATCATTTCCTTTCTTTTTTATTTTTACCAATATTTTTATATATTCATAACATATTGTCATTATTGTATTTTTTAGCATTCATCTATGCCAAAGTATAATGGCCAGGATGTTAAAGGATAATTATGATAGTTATCTACTTAGGTTTTTTACTTTTGAACGTGATGACGTTCAAAAGTAAAAAACCAAAGTAGATAACTTTTACACATAAACCGGATAGGAATTGTGGCAATGTACATGAAACCGACATTACGTAATGCACATACCCGTAATGCCATCTATTGACCCAAATAGTACTCAACACAGCATAAGAATTACATCAAACATATTTTTTAGTTATTAGTGGTACTTTTAAAACGTCTTAAAAAAATGATTGTTTTAATACCTTTAAAATATCGTACTGAATGAATTTCTATTAATAAAAATAAAACAAACTCCGAAATAATATGTAGACAGTTCAACTTCAGATTCCATAGATGGCGTTATGCATTTGATCTCATTTTTTTAAATCGTCAACAGGCGTTCGCTTACATTTGATAAACATAACTTGAGTTGCTCAAAAATGAATCTTCACGGGCCAGCATGTCACGAGTATCTGGCGAAGTCCCATGATAGAAGAGTCGCCAAAAGAGTTGAATTAGAATGGTTAATCGGATGTCTAACTGTGTTCTAAAAAAATCGTTTCGATTTGCGTTCCTGATTCGAAATAAATTGAGAAATAACTTGATTCATCAAGTAGTTTCTTAACTTTGTAGTTTGAAGAATAGCACCATTCATATAGCGCCAAATAATATCAGCATACTTCTTCCACCTGGCGTTAATCCCGGCTATTGCCAGGGTCCGCCTTCCTACTTAGCTTCCTCCACTTTGCCCGATCTTGAACATCCTTCTCAGTTAGGCCATTGGCTTTCATGTCGGACTTGACGACGTCCAACCAGCGCTTGCGAGGGCGACCACGGGACCTAGCCTCAAGAACAGCCATATTCATGCATCCCCAACCAAATAATATCAGCATACTAAAGATAAAAAATGCAAACATATGGCCTTTTATGGCCCGACGCTATAAAGAAGGCAGTTAAAGCCAGCATGGACAGAGCGATCCACGCAGCTGAAGACCTCATGTACCCATGAGGTCGTGTGTGGTCGCGATCCTCGGCCTTGAAAAAACGACGGAGAAGAATAATAATGCGAACATGATATAAGAAAGACACTCAAATGCGCATTATTTTACGTATATAGTTGAAAATTGACGATGGCATACATCACAATCAAGAGATGGTTAGGTTATTTTAGAAGATAGCCTGTGTTGTCCCGTTGCTTCAGCATGAATTCATTACTTCTGTGAACGGAAAAGCCGCCGACCAAGCAGACCATCAATACGGATAATATTGACAAATGTTTTTGGGAAAAATAAGGAAATTATTTCCATGAAAACGCGAAGGAAGAAAATTATAGATACCATCCGATTAAATTTAATGATTTCTATTTCTTAAAAATAGTTTCTAAAAAACTTTTCAAAGGCACTACGACGGCGGCGGTACTCTGTTGAAAGTCACACGTATCCAACAAACTGTCAAAGTAGCTGAAATAAGATTTCAGCTGATTGCTGCGGCAAGGCTAAAAACTGATCAATTCTCAGTGAAGCTAAAGCTCAGGGCCAAAAATTATCCGTTGCGGGTTTCACCCTCCTGTGGATCATGGGAAACTATTGATTCCCAGAGACGAACTCGCGAAGGTAGTTTCCGAAACGGTATTGCTGGACCTGTACCCACTTCTCCTCTTACCTTTTTCACTGATTTGTACATGAATTTGCCAGAGATCAACTGAACTTCACTACAGCAAATGATCACTAGACAGCCCAATGTGCACAAGGTTGCTTCGATACCGAGAAATCAGTCGCCGACTTCAGTCTGGAAATGAGGCCATTGCTACCCGACGTGCAAAAATCCTCGGAACGATGAGGATGCTCAGCGAAACCTATATGCGTGGCTTCGCTGGCTACCTTTGCCAGGACTCCTAAGCATAACGGCGCGAATGGGACACCGGAATCTCAACTGTACTCTCTCCGTTGCAAGGGTAGTCTTCCCTTCTGGATAGAGTTTCCCATTACAACTTTATGTAGCGCTATCGCGTGGTAACAACCCTAGCAATTTTCTTCAACATCGTGTACAGAAAAGCGTAATTATTAAAACGTTTCTCATTACGAAAAATTACTAAGATTGGCCGGCGTTTTGAATACAAGAGGTGATACAGCCAATGACTTGCATTCTAAGGGGGTCAAGCAATGCTAGAAGTTAACTGTTATATACTACTGTTATGTGTTATATCTTATGCAACAATGGTTGCTGGAGAGGGCAATGCTTGGAGTTTCCTTACGTGATTGAATCAGGAATGATGATATTCGTAGAGAACCAAGGTTATCGACATAGCCCGAAGGATCGCCAAACTAAAGTGGCAGTGGGCAAGGCATATTGCTCGCAGAACAGATGGTCGATGGGGCCGAAAAAATCTGGAGTGACGACCGCGTATCGGAAGACGCAACGTTGAAAAGCCTCCCACGAGGTAGACCGACGAAGATCGCGGGTAGCCGATGGATGTGATACGCGCAGAACCGGTCGCTGTGGCGACGCTTGGGGGAGGCCTATGTCCAGCAGTAGAAGTCATTCGTCTGATATGATTATATTTCACCTTAGTGATCTTATCTAGCGACATCATACTATACGACATACACGCAGACTAAGTCGCGTGCAACAGCTAACTATCTTTTTCTAATCTTCCAATGTATAAAAATCTCTGATCACAGTGTTTGTTATAGAACTCCTCCGAAATGGCTTGACCGATTTTTATGAAATTGTTGTGTTTATTTATATAGCAAAACAACGTTTGCCGGGTCAGCTAGTTCATAATAAAATTGAATTCCTTGTAATACTAATGGAACGCAATAAAGTATTAAAAATATTCATAAGACTATTGATCTGAGTGCCAATTCTACTAATTTTTAAACAACGCATATCAGTCGCACGGTCAAAAAAACTTAAAAAAAAAATATATTTATGAAGTCGGTGTTTTTGTTTTGTTTCTTTGTTTTTTAACACCGACTTCCGAAGTTATGGTTATTTTATGCTTTGTAGTGTTTTGTTTGGAAGTCGGTTATATTTTTATGTAAAAAGTCTTTTGACAGTGTTCGCGACGGAGCATTTTGATTTATATAACTCGCATAAACAGCCTTATGTACTTATATTCGTAAGCTTATATGTTTTTTAAGTTAGAAGCTTATATACTTAAATAGTAATAGAAATGTTCGCGGAGACGCATTTAACATTGTGTAACTCGCATAGATAGTACCTATGTACCTATAGTCGTAGGCCTATGTACTGAATTTAGAAGCTTATGTACTTGCATAGTGATAGTTTGTAAGCTATGTAATCAATTTAAAGTCATATGTTTGTCGTTTTCCCCAAACACGTAAAAGATGTTCTGGGGAAAACATATTTTCAAAGAAAATTATAGTCAATAGGTAGGGCTACACATTTCCCTTACACATTCCCAATAGCACCCTGAAGGCGTGTTCTGATTGGCTGATGGAAATCAGCCTAATCGAAGGTATACACAAAATAGTCATTTCACATTCGAACATAGTAGGGTGGTTGAAGAAAACCACCATGCACACGCACCTTCAGTGCTAAGTTTTTAGGGCATCTAGGAATTTAGGTCTTAAACCATAGGCACTGGAAAGCTGGCACTCAGCCCTATCCAGATATGTACACATCTTCATGGTCAGGCAAGGCATAAAGCCACAAAATAGATAAGAAGATAAACATAGTTTTTTATCCTCTCCCGGGTTCCTGACCTATAGTACCTCCACCCTTGGAGGGGTGGCTTGGTAAGTTGTGTAGCTGGATGGAGGGATGATGCACCTACCCGAATATAGATAGTTTCATGGCCCATGGGGCACAGTTTTTCGGGGAATCAACCCCAAATAGTAAGCAAGCTCAATACTTGTGATATTTTTGATAGTTAAATGCAACAAGCCCACTAGTGGGCAGGGTTGAGGGGTTGATTTCCAACCCGTTCGACGGGGAATTTCGGGGGATTCGAATAGAGGTGCGTCAACCCCCATCCAGACCTAGAATAGACCTAGATATAGCCAAAAATGTTCTAGAACTATAGTTAAAATTCACAGTTAAAATAAACTGAAGCAGTTAGTGGTTTTTGGGCCTCGTTACGGTAAAGTAACCTCGTACCTTAGTAAATGGTAAAAAATAGCCAATTCGTAGTCACCGGCAGAAGAAACCCTAGAATCTATAAATAGAATCACAGTACTCGCGACTTTGCCCTTAAACCATTAGCTGCAGTGTTGTCAAATTCCTGCCTATTATTTAACCCTGGTAAGCATTCACCCTGCACCCCAATCTACCCCGAAGACAGCAAGTACTTGGCAAGATAG
This sequence comes from Lacanobia oleracea, assembly GCA_950371165.1. NCBI lineage: Eukaryota > Metazoa > Arthropoda > Insecta > Lepidoptera > Noctuidae > Lacanobia > Lacanobia oleracea. The sequence continues at coordinate 16,578,716 of OX493396.1, forward strand.
AAGAACGCTGTACGTTAGGTGCGGAAGAGCCTTAGTTTCCGGTACAGGACGTCAGCGCGGCTGGACGTCGTCGGTCGGTCACAGTTCACTTCGGAGGAGAAGAAAAAGGATAGACCTACCCCATCACAACCCCGTTCCAGTCGATCACGCCCGTCCGGTACATTTTTTGGTCCATTCGAGCCGGATTTCCGTGCCGCCGTATCATGTTTCTTAACAGTATGTCAAAACGTATCCGTTCCCGAATCATCCCTTGAAGAATCAACCCTTGAAGAAACAAGCCTTGAAGACTCAAGCCGAAGCCCTGCGATATAGTTTGGCACAAGAGCCAAACATACGCACCCCGTATCTTGTTTCTTAACAGTATGTCAATTGGTATCCGTTCCCGAATCAACCCTTCAAGAATCATCCCTTGAAGACTCATCCGAAACAGATCCGAAGTTAGTCGTCGATTGACGTTCCTGTGAAGACGCCTCAAGCTCAGCATCGTGGTTCATCGTGAGGACTACCCCTTGAAGAAAACTACCCTTCAAGAACCAACCCTTAAGGACTCACCCTGAGGCGGATCCGAAGCTATCCGTCAACATACGTTCCAGTTAAGAAGCCTCAAGCTCAGCATCGTGGTTCATCGTGAGGACTGCCCTTGAAGAGAACTACCCTTCGGGAGCCACCCTTAAGGACTCACCCCGAAACTTTGGACTTAGAAAATTTTCCTGAAACACTGAAGGATCGCGTCTGGACTTAGAAGATTTCTAAGGAATCCTGGACTTTGAGAAAATTTGAAAGTTGAACCTGGACTTGGGAAGATTTTGAAGACCAAACCTGGGACTTAGAAAAATTTTGAGGATTGAACCCAACACTTAGAAAATTTTTCGAACATAGAAGCTGGGACTTAGAAAGTTTTTGAAGACAGAACCTGAGACTTAGAAAAAATTTTGAGGATTGAACCCGACACTTAGAAAATTTTCGAACATAGAAGCTGGCACTTAGAAAAATTTCGAAGATTCATACTGGGACTTAGAAAAATTTGATCATCTGAACATAGAAAATTATTGAAGAATTTGGACTTTGAAAATTTTGAAGAAGAATCGACTTGAAGATTTGAATCATGCCGATCACGAGGTCGCGTGGGAAGACACCTGAGGCGTGGGTGGTAGACCTAAACATGGAACCAACCGAAAGGGCTCCCATCACCCGTCACCAGTTACCGCCGCGTTCACCATCCACGACTGAAGGAACACAGCCGTTGCAGTCGCACAGCGAAGAATTATCTTCATCCCCCGCTCCAGTTGAACAGGAGGAGCGAACAGAACCACCAGCGACTTCAAAGAAGGGAACCAGATTTGAAGCGCCTTCAGACAGTACACTGAGGCTAACAGATAGAACATACAGCCGAAACCTGCCGGTGACTACCCGGGGTGACGCCCGTATTGAACGTATCGAACGTAGCAAGCCGCCGTCGACCGTGGGAAGGACGACGCGGTCTTATAGAAAAGTCGCGAAAGCACGCGAAGACTTACTCAAGATTAAGTTGGAGCTTGCACAGTTAGCACTTCAGAGAGCCGAACAAGAATCGGACGACGATTACATAGAAGATAGAAACTCGAACGACGAGTACGTGCGTTCCTGGCTGGAAGAGGCACCGGAACCTGTTCCTGATCAGAGAGAGACCAACGCCGCCGAGGGAGACATACAGAATAGAATAGATAGAAGCTGCGAGCAGCAATTGCCTCCCCCCGTGGACTCCGTACCGATAGTGGACTCTCGTCGAGCGCAAGTACCGGAGCAAGAGCCGAAAGTCGATGAAGTGACTAAACAGATAGCACCACCGAAGAAAATAGAAGACAATGGGGAAAATAGATTACAGCCGTTCATAACGGACTTAACAGCAGCTATAGCATCGCTAGCTGACAGGAAAACAGAACAGAATTCGTCCTCACCGTCAAAGGTCATCATGACTTTACCGAACTTCAGTGGTGCACACACAGAATGGTTGTCGTTTCGAGCCATTTACGAGACAACTCGAAGATATTTCAACGATGTCGAGAACACAGCAAGGCTCAGAAGGAGCCTACACGGACGTGCACTCGATACAGTGAGCTCAGAACTCATCGGACATGCAAGACCAGACGATATTATGAAGGAACTGGAGCTGCAATTCGGAAGACCGGACTCGATAGCGCAAGCCGAAACAGATAGACTGCGCGGACTGACACGGTGCAGCGAGAATCCGAAAGACATTTGCACGTTCGCAAGTCGAGTGAGATGTGCTATCGTCACGTTACGAGCACTGAAGAAGGATCACTACTTGATCAATGCTGAACTAATGCGAACATTGACAGAGAAGCTACCAAACTCTATTCGAGTTCAGTGGTACCGAATATATACGGAGAAGTATCAGTCATTACCTGATCTATCGTTGTTCAGCGAATTCATCACTGAACAAGCTCGCTTCTGCAGCGCATTTGCTCCCGCTGAGAACATCAACGCAACAGAGGGCCCATCAAACAGACGTACGGCACAGAGAACCCACACAACAACAGAAAAACCGGCCGATAGATGCCGCGTATGTGGGAAAGATGGGCACATAGAACGCGATTGTCGGAAGTTCAAGGAGGGCAACAGCTACCAGAGATGGGAGCTAGCAAAGAAGCTCAATCTGTGCTATCGCTGCATGAAGTTTCGACGCGAGCGACACCAGTGCAAATCGAACAGATGTGGCATCAAGGGATGTACAGCCAGCCACAATCGCTTACTCCATTATGAGAAGAAGCTCGCTACAGCGGCCGCCGAAAAGCCGAAGATCCTCGAACCACAAGATACCAAAGAAGTGGTTGCCAGTTCGCGAACATCGTCGAGTCACGCCTTTTTTTTTTTTTTTTTTTTTTTGTGACGGGGGGAAATCCTCATGGATGTCCTCCGCCCTGGGGCGGGCGGAGGGGTCTGTCAGACTCTTACTGACTAAAACCACCCCGGTGCTCCATCTCTCACCAACCGGAGATCGCGAGAACTAATGCGACTTCCGTAATCCCCGGCTGGTGCCAGCCCGTCTCTGCGGGCCACCTCGGGTCAGCGGGGGGAGTGAGGTGCTTGACTCCCCCCACGACGTCAAAGAGGGGCGCACGGGAACACCACGCGCCGCCACCTCGGGGCCGAATGAATGGGGGGCGACGGACATCCCCAATTCCGCCGCCCCTAGACCCAGTTAGGGGGGCCGGAAGAGGGCAGCGTATACCCTCCTCCGACGCCCGGTGCGCCTGCTGCGGGCTGGGAGAGAGGTTGAGATTTCCCTCTCCCTTTCCGCAGCCTCCTTCTGCGCGATAACTGTTTCGCAGAAGGAGACCACCGCGTCCCAGGACTCCTCGCCGTCGACCATAGCACGAACTACAGCCGACAGCGAGAGATCACTGCCTACCACAGAGATGAGGGCACGGCGCGGCTCCTCCCAAGCGGCACACTCTGCCAGCGTATGCCGCGCCGTGTCCTCCCGACAGTCGACGCAGTGGTGACACCGAGCGTCCGGCTCCCTGCCTATGCGACACAAGAACCTCCCGAAGCAGCCATGCCCCGAGAGGACCTGCGTCACACGAAATGTCAAGGAGCCGTGCCTTCTCCCGAGCCACAGCTCGAGCACTGGCCGGATGGCCTCGATAGTGACGAGGCCGGCGGAAGGGCGTGAGAGCCTGTTCCGCCATTCCGCCACCAGAACCTCGCGCAGCTGCGACTGACGCATCTTAATGTGCTGCTGCATCAGTCGCTCGCCGCGCGCCCGCGCCTCCTCACGCCACCGGTGCAGTGACGCGAGGACTTTTGCCTCCAGGTCCCAGGGCGGAGATCCGGCCAGTACGCAAGCCGCCTCGTAGGAGATTGTGCGATAGCCCCTGATGACTCTGACGGCCATCACCCTCTGCGGCTTCCGCAGAACAGTGATGGTGCCGGCCGTCAGGTCAGCCGCCCAGATCGGGGCCCCATACAAGGCCATTGATCGCACGATCCCCACGTACAACCGCCTGCAGGCGGTGCTCGGGTCCCCCAGATTGGGAAGCAGCGTTGACAACGCCCCAGCCGCGCCCAACAACTTGGGCGCCAGCCGCCGGAAATGGGGGCCGAAATCCCACCGGCTGTCGAGAACCAATCCCAGGTACTTCATGGTGGGCTCGACAGCGATACGGGCCCCCCCAACAACTATGTGTGATCCCGCTGGCGGCGCCCGCCGGGGGCCATGAAAGGCTATGGCCTCCGACTTGTTGAGGGCTACCTCCAGGCCAAGGCGCCGTATGCGGCTCACCACTTGTGAGACCGCGGCCGTCGCCAGCAACGCTGCCTCCCTGTACGAGCTCCCCCGGGCAGTGACCAGCGTGTCGTCAGCGTAACACGTCAGGTCCACTCCCGGCGGGAGCTCGCCCCTCAGTACCCAGTCGTAACCGATGTTCCACAGGGGTGGGCCCAAGACCGAGCCCTGCGGAACGCCGCACGACATGGGGTGCTGGTGTCTGCCATCACGTCCCAGATAGGTGACACACCGGTCCGTCAAATAAGCCCCAATGACGCGGCGGAGGTAGGTAGGCACTCGATGATAGCGCAGTGCCTCCCGAATACAACTCCAGGGCAGGGTGTTAAAGGCGTTGGAGATGTCTAAGGACACCGCCAACATCACCCCGCCCCGGGACACTGCTTCCTCCGCCAGGACTCTCACTCGCGATATCGCCGTGATAGTGGAGCGCCCATGCCGAAACCCGAACTGGCATTCGGCCAGGTCCGGCCCCTCTCCGCACAAGTGGCCGACGAGGCGGGCGGCGATTATCCGCTCGAACAACTTTCCCACCTCGTCCAGCAGCACTATGGGCCGGTACGCGGACGGCGAGTCCGCAGGGCGCCCCGCCTTTCTGAGCAGGACCAAACGACCTGATTTCCACTGAACGGGAAACTGGCCCTGCTCCAGGCACGCTGAGTAGAGTCCCCTCAGTTGGGGCTCCAGCTCCTTCAGAGCGAGAGCCAACACGCAGCCGTGAATCCCATCGGGCCCCGGGGCAGTGTTTTTCGCCCGGAGCCGCATCACGGCCGCCCTCAACTCTGCTTCTGTCACCTCTGGGACGCTGGCGTTCTCTTCAGGCTCTGCGGCTGTAGGCAGAACCATCGGCGGCGGAGTATGCTCCGCTCGTGCCGGGAAGAGGGCTGCGACTACGTCCTCCAGCAGCTCAGGTTCGAGACTCTCCGTAAGCGGAGGTGCCCAAGGTCCGAGTTTGCCTCGGACCGAGCGGTATGGACGCCCCCACGGATCCCCGTTGAGAGTCTCCAACATCTCCTCCCTGGCACGCGTCTTCGCCTCGCCGATAGCAAGCCGCAGAGCCTCCTTAGCCGCGCGGTACACTTCATACAGCGCGGCTTCTTCGTCAGGCACCCGACGACGTCTTCTTCGGTATCGGGTGTACCGGCGCCGGACTCGCACGCACGAGACACGCAACTGCTCGATCTCGGCGGACCACCAGTACACCTGGCGCCTTTTGGGTTGTGTGTGGACCCGGGGCATGGACGCGTCGCTGATTTGCGTCATTGCCCCGTGGAACCACTGCGCCCCCTCTTCGACGTCGACGGGTTCGGTCGTCGCCGACTCCCGGATCCAGGCCTGCACAATAGCGGCCTCCTCGAGAAGCTCCCTGTCGAGGCGCTTGCGCGCCCAGCGCGGACCGTCCGTTCGCGGGGCCGATGGACTACGGCCGCCCGCGGTCTGGGGGGAGACGTCAAAACGGATGTATCGGTGATCCGATAACGTCTCCACCTCCACGGCGACATGCCAGTCGCGGACACGGCTAGCGACAGTAGGGCTAGCAAACGAGACGTCCACTATAGAACCGCCCCGCTGCCGCACACACGTGTACTCCGAGCCCCGATTAAGGACGGTCAAGCCGGTCGTGACCGCCCACTCCTCCAGCACCTCACCCTTGGCATCGGTGACCGGGGATCCCCACGCCGCAGACTTGGCATTGAGATCCCCGAGCAACAGCACTGGGCGTGGGAGGTACCGGTTCACGACGGCACCTAACTCGACAAGGAAGCTCTCGAAGTCGGCGAGGCTCTTGTTGGGCGAGAAATACACTCCAATAGTGCCGATGCCGTTCGCGAGGGCGGCCACCCAGCCGTGACCTCGGGACGGGTCGGCAAGAGCCTCGCCAATAATGGCCACCGAGTCGTCCAGGTCACCCACCCAGTTATCTCGGGGGGGGACGTAGTACGGTTCGGCGACCACAGCCACATGAATCGACCACTCTGCCATGCTCTGGAGTAAAAGATCCTGAGCCCTGGCAGAGTGGTTGATATTGCCCTGGAGGAAATGGAATTGTGCCATTACGCACAATCCATTCCTTCGGTGCCATTCTCAGGCCGGGAGTCGGCCGAAGAGCAACCAGGCTGCGGGGGATGTAAAGAGTCCCCGGCAGCCTTGTTTGCTCCCTTCTTTTTCTTCTTCTTCTTCTTGCCCGTCTTGGGGGCGGGCGCGCCACAGGCCTTGCCACCCACAATGTGCTCCGCGGGCCTCCCTGCAGCGGTACAGAGGCTGCAGTTTGGCGTCGCGGAGCATTGGGCCACCTTGTGGCCGAGCTTACCGCAGCGATAACATAGTTCGCTGCGGTCAATTGCGGCGGTGCAACGTGCCCTGACGTGCCCAACGTCAAGGCATCGGTAACACCGCATAGCCCTGGGTTGCAGCAGCTTCACCCGTGCTGCCACCCACCCCACCAGAAGACGCCCGCTGTCGGCGATCTTTTTCGCCGCCGCTACCGGGCACTTTATCCAGATGATGCCGAGCCCGGCAGCGTCGGCGCGAATCTCGCCCGCCCGCACGTCACCCGGCGGACATCCCCCGCTTCGAGCGACGGCCGCCACGACCTCCTCCGGGGTCGTCGAGTCGTCCAGGCCATCAACGCGCAATTCAGCGGTCTTCACGGGCCTGGACACTCGAACGTCCTCTCCATTGAGGACCTCCCTCAATTTGGCGGCCAGGACGTCCGCCTTCTGGCTGCCATCAGGACCCGACACCTCGAACAGCCGCGCCCCCGTAACCGCCGACTTCATTCTAAAGCCGGTCGGGGTTCCCAAGTCGGGGAACGCGACGTTGGCCCTCACCTGCGTGAGGACCTCCTTGTAGGTAAGGCCCCTCTCGATGGCTCCGGGCTGCAGTGTGATTACTACAGCCGCGGAGTGTGGGACCCTACCCTTCCGAGACCTCCGCTTCTTCTTCTTGGGCGCGGGCTTGGACTCACCTGATGCTTTCTTCTTGCGGCCCTTTTTGACGACCGTTGTCCAAGCCTCTGAGGTGGGGCCGGACGCGGTCGCCGGGGTCGCAATTGAACTGGAAGAGGGTGCGTCCGCAGGCTTCTTTGGACCCTCCGTGCGCTTTTTGCCCCCCTTTACAGCTTTGGCCGTCGCAGTTGATGGCCCTGGCCTTGCGGCCTCCTCCATCCTCCTTTTATCCGCCGCTAACGGTGGCCGGAGGTTCTTGGCCGGGAGCAGCCTCGACTCTAAGGCCTCCAGGCGGGCATTCATCATGCTCCCACACTGTTGCATGCAAATGCGGACGATCTTTTCGACCTCCGCATCAGGCGCAAGTGCAGAGGCAGGGGCCGACGGCGCGGGCGGGGCCAACGGCGGGGTCGACGGCGGGGCCGCAACTGCCGGGGAGCCGGCAGCTGCGAGAGCCGCATGGTTCAGCAGCTGGGCTTCCCTTTGAGCGGCAACCTCCCTTTTGAGGTCCTCCAGCTCGGCTCGGAGGCGGCTATTCTCCTCCCACAGCTTCGCCGTCTCCTCAGAGCTTGTTCGTTCAAGGAGGACCTCTACCGCCTCCTTTATACTCTCAGCCGCCTCTTTAAGGGCGCGCGTGAACGTGCCCTTCAAGCTACCCGATTTTGTGGCAACTTTCAGGACAACGTCCACGCCGTCAAGAACTTGACGACTGAGTGCCGCCGCCGTTAATACCTCCCCGGCAGCTGCCTGGGCGGCCCGCCGCTCTCGAGCCTGACGAGCCATCTCACCGACCTCGTCCGCCGCGACCGCCTTTCGCTGTGCCCGCTTTGCAGCATTTGCCTCCGCTTTATTGCTCTCCAGCAATAGCGGGGACGGGGACGCAGCGGAATCTCCGCTCAGGTCAGCGAGCGTGGTCTCGTCGCTCTCTACCACGGGCGGCCGATCCAGGCGAACCGCTGGAATTGGCGTGGCAGGCCGAAGGAACCGACCCCTTTGGTCGCGCTGCGGCATAGCTGCGCGACCACCTCTCTTTGCTGTCGACACCTTTGCGGCCGACAGTTCTTCCTCGCTTGATGAAGGGTTTAAGCCCTCACCACGCGAACGCTTCCCCCAAAATTTTGAGGTGGCGCGTGAGCCTCCTCGGCTCTCGCTGCCGCTTCCGGCAGACGGCTCTTCTATCACCGCCAAAACTGGCCCGTCATCATTTTTTTTCTGTGATTGAACTTCCATATACAGTTCCCACGAGTAGTGGAGGAAATACATGTCCACCCCGGCAGTGCCCCATGCCAAGGGTAAGCCTCAATACTGTAGAGGGTCGGCAGGTACCCTACAGGGGAAGCGCTAGCGACTGGACCCCCTCCAGCCATTCATCCCCTCACCGCGCTTCAGAGCTTGGGATTAGGTGGTTTTTTATCTTAGAGGTAGCCTTCCTCTGGGCCGGGCGGTTAAGCCAAGCCCCCCGACGGCGGCATTATACATGCCTCCGCCCACTGTCCGGCCAACCCGACTCAGCGGACCCGCCGGAAGCTCTCTCGACAGGATTGCTCCGTGAGGAGAGAGCGGCTGCCGCGTTGGTGCGCCTGCATCGCAGCGGCATTGGTCACATCGCTTACCAATCGACGACTGTCGATCGGATAGGAGCGACCCCATCTTCTGACGTTCCTTCACAGTGCCCTCTGTGAAACAGAGGGACACGAGGAGGAAACATCGTGGAGCATAATGCTCCCCCTCCCGCAGAAATTCGCCACAAACAATAGCCCCTCCGACATGGAGAGACTATTGCTCGTGCCCAGGGTGCACCGGCCCGACAACTGCTCTTTCCCCCGAACGTATTCGTAAGGAACCAACAGCCGTCAGGCACACGAGGAGGTTTTCTGCATGCACCCCGTCGAGTCACGCCTACCTCAAGATAGTACCGGTCCGGGTGATTGGACCGGCGGGAGAGGCGTCTACGTTCGCCCTTCTCGACGATGGATCAACCGTATCGTTGATAGACGAGGACCTCGCTACTCAAGTCGGAGCCGAAGGACGCATCGACCCGCTCAAGATTGGAGCGATCGGTGACACCATGATCGACACTCCTTGCTCACGCAGAGTGACAGTAAAGCTCGCGAGCCAGCTAAAGAACAGGGTGCCGTTCAGAGCGCGCACCATACCGAAGCTCAACCTCACGCCGCAAACAGTTAAAGAGGAAGATGTCACATACTGCAAGCATCTCAGCGACTTGAAACAACAGCTGGTGTACGAAGTCGGCGCGCCCAAGATTCTGATCGGCCAAGACAACTGGCACTTATTGTTAGCCAGTGAAGTAAGAAGAGGCCCGAAACACCAGCCCATAGCGTCACTCACGACTCTGGGATGGACCTTACATGGCGCGCACAATAGAATACTCGGTCAACAGGTGCACTATGTGAACAACACAGCATCAAGAGACGAAAACCTTGATGAACAGCTCCGTAAATATTTCGCATTAGAATCGTTAATAGTTAATCCGCAACGTCCAACTTCTGACCCCGAAAAGAAGGCAGAAGACATCTTGAAACGACACACCAAACAAATAGAAAATGGGCACATAGAAACCGCAATGCTATGGAAGCAAGAAAAATTTGAAATGCCCGATAGTTACGGGACAGCCCACAAGCGGCTTGTCTCTATAGAGAAGAAACTCGATAAAAATTCGACTCTTCGAGATAGATATACGGAACAGATGGACTCGCTCCTACAGAAAGGGTACGCCGAGAAGGCGCCCAAAAATAGTACACCAGGAAGAACCTGGTACTTACCTCATTTCGATGTCTTCAACCCAATGAAGCCAGAGAAGTTCCGTATAGTACACGACGCCGCAGCTAAATCGAATGGAATGTCTTTGAACGACTTCCTACTCACAGGACCAGACCTGTTACAGTCGCTGCCCGGCGTCATGATGAGGTTCCGTAGACACCCCATAGCCATTTCGGGCGATATTGCCGAAATGTTTATGCAGGTGAAAGTCCGACAAGAGGACAGAGACGCCCTCCGATATCTGTGGAGAGGCGACAGGAGAGTGGGAGCTCCCGAAGAATATAGAATGACGTCAATCATATTCGGCGCGGCCAGCTCACCATGTACAGCTATCTTCGCGAAAGATTGGAACGCGAAGATGCACATAGAACAGCAACCAGAAGCAGTTGAAGCCATCATTCGTAATCATTACATGGACGATTATCTGGATAGCTACAGGACCACAGAAGAAGCGACGCGCATAGCAAAAGCGGTGAAGAAAATACACCAACAGGCCCGTTTTGAAATTAAGAAATGGGTATCGAATGACGCCAACGTCATAAAAGAAATAGAGCCGTCGCAAACGCCAACAGATGTCGTCAATATCGGCGACACAGAAAATATAGAAAAGATACTTGGTCTAATCTGGAGACCAAGTGCAGACACGCTGGGTTTCAACCTGGCCCTAGCGCGTCTACCGAGTGGAGTCTTAGAGAAAGGCGTACCCACTAAAAGAGAGGCACTCAGAATAGTTATGTCATTATATGACCCGCTTGGCTTAGCCTCACCAGTCACAGTACGCGCCAAGCAAATACTCCAGGAAGCATGGAGAAGAGGAGTCGACTGGGATCAGTCACTCGATACAGACCTGGCCACATCATGGAGAGGTTGGATCCGACACTTGGAAAACCTCAAAGACATCACAGTACCGAGATGTTATCCGGGATATAGCGAAGCAACAGAGACCCAAGTCCATGTCTTCACCGAGGCCAGCGAGAAAGCATTCGCCGCAGCAGTGTATTGGCGGATCTCCACGTCAGATGGCATGACGCACGTAAGCCTCGTCATGGCAAAGGCAAAGGTGGCACCACTCAAGCTGCAATCGATACCTCGACTCGAACTGCAGGCCGCGGTGATGGGAACCCGCGTGGCTGCAGCTGTGATACGCGAGCACGGAGTAAAACCGGACTCCGTAACCTACTGGTCAGACAGCAAAACCGTGCTGACCTGGATTAGAAGAGGAGCTCGAGTGTACAAGCCCTTCGTAGCCCACAGAATAGCCGCCATAGAAGAAAATAGCAAAGTCGAAGACTGGCGATGGGTACCCACGAAAAGGAACGTGGCAGACATTGCCACTCGTGACGTACCATTGGAATTCAATTCATCGCACGAATGGTATCGTGGCCCCAGCTTTCTCTATGAAGAACCGATGTCGTGGCCAACTGAAAAACCGCCAATTGACGATCAGACGGGTGAAGAGAGAACCCTAACCGTCAACATCAAACAGAAAACAGACCGAAGACTCTCCGAGGTCATACCCGATCCGGCCAGATTCTCGAAGTGGGAACGACTCCTAAGAGCGACAGCGAACGTATTGCGCTTCGTCTCAATCACTCGAGGACCGACAGAGAAAACGTTCTATAAAAGAACACAGAAAGGCAAGGAATCGGATCCAGATTGGAGGAAACGTACAAAGACGGCTAAGCCCCCTCCTAAAGCATCAGTGACGTCCACAGTGGCGTCAAAATATAATATAATAGAAGCCGAATACCTCCGACAAGCGGAGAGGTTACTCGTGCAAACAGTACAGGAACAAATGTTCAACCGAGAACTGACGAGTCTGCGAGAGAACAAACAGATAGAAGACGACAGCCGATTGCGTCCGCTGCAAATAGAACTCACAGATGACGTCATACATCTGAGAAGTCGCATAGAAAAAACCGACGAGATAGCCGACGAAGTCAAGCGTCCGCCTATACTTCACGGCGATCACCGCATCACTCAGCTGTACATAGATTGGACACACAGAAGTCTGCAACACAGTGGAACCGAGATGACAATCAACGAGGTACGTCAACACTACTGGGTTGTCAAGCTGAGGCCCACAGCGAAGATGATGGTGACACGCTGTCTGCAGTGTCGCATTCGAAAGGCACACGCTCCTGTGCCCGCCACGGGCGACCATCCGAAGACTCGCCTGGCTCATCACCAGAGACCATTTACGTACACTGGACTCGACTACTTTGGTCCACTGTCCGTCACCGTCGGTCGCCAGCACCAGAAGAGATACGTGGCCCTATTCACGTGTCTCACCACCAGGGCAGTACATCTCGAAATTGCTGCCAACCTCAGCGCAGACTCGGCAATTCTAGCTCTGCGCCGCTTCGCTGCGCGCCGGGGCTGCCCAACAGAAATATACTCCGACAACGGCACCAACATGCACGGCGCCGACAACGAGCTTCGAGACGCCTGCAGAGAAGAGGCTAGTCGTCGAGGCATCACATGGCGCTTCATAACTCCGTCCGCGCCATTCATGGGAGGCGCCTGGGAGCGCCTAGTCCGCTGCGTGAAGCCCGCATTGTACACCGTACTCACAGAGAAACACCCACACGAAGAGGTGTTGTCCACACTGTTGTGTGAGGCAGAGTATACGGTAAACAGCCGCCCGCTGACACATGTGTCAGTCGACAGCGAAGACGACAAATCCATCACGCCGAACCACTTCCTACTCGGTGGTTCGGCCAGACTGCCAACACTCGGCGTGTTCACCGAGCAAGACGTCGACAGCAGGAAGCACTGGCGGCGCTCGCAAGCGCTCGCCGACCAGTTCTGGCGCCGCTGGGTGAGGGAGTACTTACCCGAGCTCCAACACCGGCGGGAGCCCCACAGCCGTGGCCCTGGTCTGCAGGTGGGCGACCCTGTGCTCATCGCAGACGGCCAGCTGCCTCGCAACACGTGGCCGCGAGGCCGCATCACCGCAGTCTTCCCTGGGACGGATGGAGAGGTCCGGACCGCTGAGGTGCGCACATCTGGCGGCACTCTAAAGCGTCCGGCGAAGAAGCTGATCCCGCTGCCGAAATGATCCAGAGCGTCGGAGCTACGGGCCGGAGCGACGGGCGTCGCGTCGGCGAGCATCGAGGCAACGGTCGCCGGGGCGGCGAGCGTCGCGTCGAGACAACGGTCACCGTGGCAACGGGCGACGCAACTACAGTCGTCGCTCACCGGCGAGATGCAGCGCCGCGCCGACATCGCAACGAGTCGTCACTGCGCTGCACGGCGGGAGAAATGTTCGCGACGGAGCATTTTGATTTATATAACTCGCATAAACAGCCTTATGTACTTATATTCGTAAGCTTATATGTTTTTTAAGTTAGAAGCTTATATACTTAAATAGTAATAGAAATGTTCGCGGAGACGCATTTAACATTGTGTAACTCGCATAGATAGTACCTATGTACCTATAGTCGTAGGCCTATGTACTGAATTTAGAAGCTTATGTACTTGCATAGTGATAGTTTGTAAGCTATGTAATCAATTTAAAGTCATATGTTTGTCGTTTTCCCCAAACACGTAAAAGATGTTCTGGGGAAAACATATTTTCAAAGAAAATTATAGTCAATAGGTAGGGCTACACATTTCCCTTACACATTCCCAATAGCACCCTGAAGGCGTGTTCTGATTGGCTGATGGAAATCAGCCTAATCGAAGGTATACACAAAATAGTCATTTCACATTCGAACATAGTAGGGTGGTTGAAGAAAACCACCATGCACACGCACCTTCAGTGCTAAGTTTTTAGGGCATCTAGGAATTTAGGTCTTAAACCATAGGCACTGGAAAGCTGGCACTCAGCCCTATCCAGATATGTACACATCTTCATGGTCAGGCAAGGCATAAAGCCACAAAATAGATAAGAAGATAAACATAGTTTTTTATCCTCTCCCGGGTTCCTGACCTATAGTACCTCCACCCTTGGAGGGGTGGCTTGGTAAGTTGTGTAGCTGGATGGAGGGATGATGCACCTACCCGAATATAGATAGTTTCATGGCCCATGGGGCACAGTTTTTCGGGGAATCAACCCCAAATAGTAAGCAAGCTCAAAACTTGTGATATTTTTGATAGTTAAATGCAACAAGCCCACTAGTGGGCAGGGTTGAGGGGTTGATTTCCAACCCGTTCGACGGGGAATTTCGGGGGATTCGAATAGAGGTGCGTCAACCCCCATCCAGACCTAGAATAGACCTAGATATAGCCAAAAATGTTCTAGAACTATAGTTAAAATTCACAGTTAAAATAAACTGAAGCAGTTAGTGGTTTTTGGGCCTCGTTACGGTAAAGTAACCTCGTACCTTAGTAATTGGTAAAAAATAGCCAATTCGTAGTCACCGGCAGAAGAAACCCTAGAATCTATAAATAGAATCACAGTACTCGCGACTTTGCCCTTAAACCATTAGCTGCAGTGTTGTCAAATTCCTGCCTATTATTTAACCCTGGTAAGCATTCACCCTGCACCCCAATCTACCCCGAAGACAGCAAGTACTTGGCAAGATAGAAGAACGCTGTACGTTAGGTGCGGAAGAGCCTTAGTTTCCGGTACAGGACGTCAGCGCGGCTGGACGTCGTCGGTCGGTCACAGTTCACTTCGGAGGAGAAGAAAAAGGATAGACCTACCCCATCACAACCCCGTTCCAGTCGATCACGCCCGTCCGGTACAGACAGTTTATGTAATTTTTCACTTTTAGGTGGTGATACTTGGACGACGTTTTCGTCTACGCCGAAATTGAAATAAGCGAAAATGCTCATTAAATAAAAACTACTGAACCAAACTTAATCAAATTTTTACGGGACCAAATGGCAAGTATACTGCGTCGAACTAAAAAAGAATCACATAAATCTTGTCAGCTTCGAAACCTCGGAGTAACCGGAGTACTTACAAAAAAAATACCCACCGAATTGAGAACCTCCTCCGTTTTTGGAAGTCTGTTAATTAGAAGAATTGGCAATCGGTATACAATAAAATTTCTAAAATTCATTATTTACGACTGCGCTCTAATTTCAAGTCATATGTCTGTTATTATGACTATGAGCGAATGAAGTGTGCGCATTTGAAATTCAAATGAGAAAAGACATTAACAAAATTCGCTTTCATTGTATGAATGCAGCGTTATTACTCGTATTGTTGTAATCCATATCCATACTAATATTAGAAATGCGAAAGTTACTATCTGTATGACAGTTTGTTACCTCTTCATGTCTTATTGGCTGAACAGATTTGGATAAAACTTGGAACCACGTATACTTTCATCTAGGGGTACAGTGTCTTGTGTTTTTATTCGAGGACATGGTCTATTTGTGTAAAGCCGTTCAGCCGCTAACGCGTGGCGAGGAAAGACGGATAGACAGGGATGGAGACACTGGAGGCAAGTGTGGAATCCATAGACTTAGAAAGATTTCTAAAAAGATGTCCTCATTTTTAGGGTCCCATACCCCAAGGGTAGCCAACGGAACCCTATTACTAAGCCTAAGCTGACCGTCCGTCCGTCTGTCAGTCCGTCCGTCTGTCCGTCCGTCCGTCTGTCTGTCAGCGGACTGTATCTCAGGAACCGTAATAGGTAGACAGTTGAAATTGAGTGTATTTCTCTTGCCGCTATAACAACAAATAGTAAAAATTAATGTATATGCTACGGAACCCTTTTTGTGTGAGTCCCACTCGCACTTGGCCGGTTTTCATACGTTTTTGACAAATTACGAATGAGATGCGATTGTGAACGTTGATTGACAATTAGTATATTTGGCACTCTGACCATATTCACTTGAAGCAGACAGGGAACCCTAAGTCCAGCCAATTCAGTACAATGACGTACCAATGCCATCTTGATTCTGTTGTTAGAGAGAGACGGAGCTATAGAAGTGGACTGGGCTAGGTTCAATTATACGTGGCGAGTTATCCGAGTAATTCCAACTCGGATAACTCACCGCTATGTGCGAAAAAGCCTGCGTTAATTGGTTACCCTCATTAACTTAGGTATTTTAATGCGTGATATCCAATTAATCTATGCTAGCCTAGCCTTACTGGCCAAAATAATCGACACTCGATAAACTCTGAATTAGTAACTGTAGTTAATATCAATTACCATAGCTGTATGAACAGTTAAAAAATAAAACTACAAGTGAAATAATAAAGTGAGCCCATACATAAATATTCAAGTTAATCTGTTTACACAGCACTTATTCAAATTTTTCTTTTAAAATATTTTACGTACTAGCTTCGTACGCGCATAAGTATCCTGTTGTTTCCCCGTTCCCGTAGGAGTTTCGGAAAATCCTCTATTAGTGCCCATGTGTTCCATGGGGAGCGTAGGGACACTTCCCACAGAACCTACATGACAGCTGAAATTTGGCAAGATGTTGAACATGTTTCGACTGTGCGTTGTCAGTCAATAACGGAAGAGATTAAATTCGTTCTTTTGAAAACAACCAAGTTCAATCAATATCTAAAACTTTTGTTTCAAATAAACCAGTAACGGACGCTTTAAATTGTCAAGGTCGGTCAGTCAAAACGATGAAGCTGCACGAAATATCTCAGATTAACATACTCGAGATTAACATAATTAGGTACGTATAATTCATACGCAGTTTGAAACTATCTAGATTTAGCTAGATATATAAAGTAAACCTATTTTTGAGTGTTTTTCTGATAACACGATACCTACCCCTTGACAAGACTGGTGTCAAATTTTCTGGCTTGTCAGTCGGTCATCATCATCATTTCAAAGACAGAAAGACGTCCACTGCTGGACATAGGCCTCCTCTAAGTGTCGCCAAAATAACTGATCCTGTGTGTTCCGCATCCATCGGCTACCACGACGTTCACCAGTTCATCGGTCTACCTTGTAATCTTGGAAGGCCTTCCAACGCTGCTTTTTCCGTTAGGTGGTCGTCACTGCAGAACTTTTTCGCCCTATCGACCATCTGTTCTGCGAGCAAGCCCTGCCCACTGCCACTTCGGTTTGGCGATCTTTCTGGCTGAGTCAGTAACCTTGGTTATCTTGCGAACATCATTCCTGATTCGATCACACAAAGAAACTCCAAGAATTGCCGTCTACATTGTCTTTTGAGTGACCACAGCCTTCTTTCTTTTCTTTTTTTTTGAGGCTTTTGTTTAAACAGAAATGCCAGCCCCATCGAATAAGCCTTCTGATGAGGCCCATTGTGAGCGACCACGTTTCGATTCCATAAGTCAACACTGGTCATAGAATTTCGTCTCCGTCCGTAGGTAATAATGACTGTACAAGATCTTCAAATGACTGCCGAGACCAACGGCTTAATTTATTTTCGTTAATGTTCTTCGAGTCTAGGTATGAAATGGATGGTCCGTCCCCCAGCCATGGACCGACCTTGGCAAGCGTCGCTAAACATAAAAAAATAGAAGATCGGCCCTCCTGATGAGATCAATTATCCATGAGTAAATATTGAAGCCAATTATTTGATTCTACAGTTACTTTCGATTTGGGAACGGCGAATCTTAAGAGTTGTAACTGTATTCGAAATTCAAATGTTTAGATCGAGACGTTTCCCACAGATTCCGAATTCGTTACAATACATTTTATTTATTTGCATTGTTAAAATATACGTCTAATAAAGAATTGTAAATGAAGGATATTCTTTAAGATGATCAAGTTGGTATAAATATATATTTATTTAATTAACCTATATCGTCCCACTGCTGGGCAAAGGTCAGCTCCATAGTTTTCCAACTTTCTTTGTATTTTGTCTTCTCCGGTCAATCCATCAGGAATTCAGGATCGAGTTTTTACCTCGTACCATAGATTTTTTTTTTTTTATAATCGAGTCTCAAGCTGAATCCCCTGGAAATGTTTACGTTTCCTCAAAATACTTCCAACGAAAATTAACCGAAACAAAACAGTCAACTGACCTAGTAATTATGCGAAGCTTTAGATCGTCGACACGGTACGTTCAATATTTATATACGTTCCATCAACGTCAGTGAACTCGTGTGTGCCCGCCTTAACTTTTACCTCACTGCAATATCTAGATTCACTTATCTGGCAAGTCGCAGCGCGAATGTGTAGTTGCTGACTGCTGTAGTCGGTGAGCGCAACCGGTGGTCGATGGTCGTGATCTTGCTTTGCTAATTGTTTTTTTTAAGTGTTCAAGTGCGAGTGTACAGTGTAACGGTATAGCGGAGTTAGTTGCAGGTAAGCTTGACCCTTTATCGGATATTGCTCTTTTGTATGGTTTATATTTCTGCCGTTTGAATACCCGTTGCTAAGATTGCCTATTGTTTTCGTGCTGCGATATTGAACAATAGGTCAACACATTTTCGTGGGTACCGTACTGTTCTTCAAAACAAAAGGAAATTTAATTCTCTGTGGTTGTTTTATGTACCGGTGTGTGTAAAGTTTTTTTTTTCAAAACAACGTAACGAAAAGCCGAATTATCGCGAATTCGTAGTGTAATTCTGATACGAACCTACCTACTTTATTTTTTATTTACAACTGCGTTCCAAATTCAAGTCACCGGTTATGAGCGTATAAAGAGATTGAAATTTAAATTTTAAATGAGTGTTCTTAGTTCGACTGACAGTTAATAAAATAATGGTGGCTATACACGATAGGCCTAACTGTTGATGTTTAAGCCTATTGCGATGTTTCCACTGGATAAATTCATTGTTATATGCATAAAGTTTTGGTTGCTAAGTCAAAATGAGTACAGTTTTTTTTTTAGTGCCCAATGTGAATAACGTATGAGTTAGATTAAAGCACAGTCCCGGAAATATTTAGACGTAGACAAGTAAAGGAAGTAAACGACTAAATAACGTTTTTTTTTCGAATCAATTTCCTTGGAAGGAACCATGCGATGTCTACGAGTATGTGTGACTATTAATTATTTCATGGAAAACTGTTTATATTAACGATATACCCTCAAAACATGTATCGTAACTTATTTACCACTGGTATCACCGTAACTGCTCTAATTTGTTTGCCCATTAGCATATAGTAATGAAAGGCTTATAGTTAAATAAATATAACTATGTGATGACACTCATTAATGCAAATTAATAAATACGCTATAGACTGAAGCTTTATGCAACAACAGCCATACGAATAAGCCACACGGGGTTTGTATTCTTGAACTAATTCACGTTAGGATTCCCATAGGCCAACCCGTTTCTGTTGATTCTGGCTCTCAGCAGTTGCCATAGTTGAGAATAGTGTTACGGGTTTGTCCCAGAATAGATCAACAAAAACGTTGAAGATCGAATTCCAACAGGCCAACCCGCCACTGTAGATTCTGGCTCTCAGAAATAATGTGGCGGGATTGTACAAAAAGGTCAACCCACTAATGTGTGTTGAATAACCAACTTATAAGTGTAATGGTAATCAACAGCTTGGGTTTGTCACTTGATTATGGTTCTCAGGAGTTGGCCGCGAGCTTGTCCCAAAAACCGGCCAACCCACAACAATTTCAATTCGCCAGAGTCGTCAACATTTTAGCAACAACCGAGTCACGTACGGCTAGCCTGAGCGTTACGGATGCTGAACAAAACGGTGCAGATCACAATACGATGACAAACAAGCGGACATTCACCCCTAATGTTCTCCTGGCGTGAACGAACGTCACTTATTGTTGAGAGCTATGTGGAATTGGTAATTGTGTTAAGATTCGCAGCCCCTGGAATTGAGTTCAAGGAGTATTTTGTTAAGTGTGTTCGAAATATGATGTTCCTACTGCTGAGCTGAGATACAAGCCACCTATCTGTGAGGGGGAAATTGTACGTTATCCACAGTGTGGGTTGGTGGAAGGTTCTAGGAGTTCAAGTGTATTACGACCTATTAGTTGTAAGTCGCGTGCGGTTACCTATCACTGGATTCACCGGGCGTTTGAGCCACTACTGCTCTTGGCCGAAATCTTCAAAACACATTTTTAAATTACGGTTTCATTAAAAACGATAAATTAGTAGACTTGACATGCATGCATTGCATGTTTTGGTTCAGATAACACCAACTATGGCTAGGTCCTCGGTTGAGCTACAACAGATTTATATTCTTCCAGTACCTATTACTGGCTAACTGAATGGTTCCCTGACAGACAACGCACAGCCGAAACTACTGGTCGCAGAAAGCTGAAATTTGGCATGTAGATTCCTTGGGTAGTGTAAGGGAGCACTAAGAGAGGGTAACCCGAAATTCCTACGGAAACGGGAACTAATCGGGATATGTGCGTACGAAGTCGCGGGAAAAAGCTAGTAGATTTTACTAGCTGACCCGCGCAATTTCGTATGTGTAATGTTTTTCATTAATGTTCCGCTATTAGTCGTAGTATGATGTTATATAGCCTATAGCCTTCCTCGATAAATGCGGGCTAATCAAAATTAAAGGTTTTTTCAACACACTACAACTATACTGTACTGTTTGTTCGTTTAAACAACAAACTCTTCTGCTTTATAATATTATAAAGTATAGAACATTGTGTTGATTTTGATAATGTCGTTATGTGTAGAAACAAGAATGAAGAATTGTAAGTAGTCTCAGATATCAATGGGATGTTTATTCAGGATGTCAAAGCAAAGCAAAGCCAGGATGCTACAATACCGAACACTTGCGTACGTTTTCAATAAACTATGTCAGCGTGTTACCTCACCTGAAGATGGAAAAAATAAATAAAGTTCATAAGAATAAAAAAAAACTATAATACCCTGGGGGATTTTTAGTTAAGAGTGAATAGGTTATCTTTCGGCGAGCGTTCTTCATCGTCGTCCACATCATCGATTACCATCAGGTGAGAGTCTGGAACCCAAGACTATCAAGAATAGAAATAAAATCTGGAGTTTACAAAAACTGGAGGTATGGCGACAGAAACTAACGAAAAAATAAAAAACACACTGTTCTACATAGTTAAAAGGAAATGCGGGCGGATAGACATTGTATTAAAAGTCATAATTCGAGGTTTGGCTCTCGCCTGTTTTCTCTTCTAATATGAGACCGATTTAACCTCTTAAAGAAACTCACTATCATGTCTTAAATTGCTACTCCTCACTACAAAAGATACCGTTCAGTAAATTCACGAAAGAATTTATTCAAGAGAGCTAACTATCTTCTATAGCTCGTAATGTGTGGCTATTAATCTAACGCCATTGTATTACAGTTATAACACGTTGCTTGCAGCTACTGGAACGTAAAGTGCTGTTCAAATGTTTACATGTATAGTGAATCGGCCAGTTTTTCAGCCGTACATTGTTTCGTAGATAAAGATATCGTGAGACGGTGCATTTTGGTGTGAAATTTCAAAAACCACCATAAACCTTAATTTTTATTATTTGTTATTATAGCGGCAATAGAAATACACAATCTGTGAAAATTTCAAGTGTTACGATTCTTGAGACACAGCCCGCCGACAGACAGACGGACGGACGGACGGACAGCGGAGGCTTAGTAATAGGGTTCCGTTGGTTACCCTTTGGGTACCTACAGAACCCTAAAAAGAGGTTGCTCTTTCGTTCCTTAATCAAACTCGTCAACCACATCATCAATTACCATCAGGTGAGAGTGTGGAACCCAAGATTATCAAGAATAGAAATAAAATCTGGAGTTTACAAAAACTGGAGGTATGGCGACAGTAACTAACGTAAAAATAAAAAACACACTGTTCTACATACGAGTAGTTAAAAGGAAATGCGGGCGGATAGACTTTGTATGTTAAAAGTCATAATTCGAGGTTTGACTCTCGCCTGTTTTCTCCTCCATTTTTGGACTGATTTAAGAGATATTTCATAAACTGAATGAGAAGAATATATATTGTGACTCTATGTTTTCCTTTTTGATGATATATTAACCGTATAAGCACTAGAACCCTCAAAAAAGGCTCAACTTTGTCCGATAAATCGCTGTCAACAGAGCCCTAGTGTACAAATTTGGCAACTATTAATAAGAAAAGAAAAACCCACAGAATACATCCTTCTTATTCAGTTTGTGAAATATCCTTTAAAATACAATTTTAAAAATTTCAATAAAAAGATTTAAAAAAGCTTAGTGTACAATTATTGTTAAGTTTACAAATTGTAGCCCAACGGTACCGGGAACAGGGTCCAAGCGTACCGCTTTCTGAATCAAGCCCAAGCCCTTGTCCAGCTAATATTATTACATATTTTAATTTGATTAGTCTCCAGTTCTTCACCGTTTCACTGCTTCTTTTCGTTATTCCATCCACCCCAGTGTTGTGCTTGGTACCAGATTCTTCCTTATCAACATGGACTTCGTGCTTGTTCGAGGCATTAGAATGCTGGACGATGGCGAACTAAGTCTAAAATGTATTTATATTTTTCTGATATTCCACTATGTGCAATATTTATTTATTATTAATTGTCAAGTAACATACACTCACTCAGTAAAATAATTTTGTGCTGATAGCACAAAATTATTTTACAAAGAGCAACACAAAACATACAAAACACACAATTAAGTTAAAATTATTCATTAATTTATAGGTACATATACATGTTTTTGACTTCTCGGGTCCCTAGAGACCCGGTCCTTTGGTAGGCGTACGAGGGGCCGAAGCCAACTCGCAGAGGCCCTCTTTAGATATTTCAAATGGAATGGGACACTAACCGACGATTATCCCTGTATGCACTGTGAAAGTATAGCCGAGGACAATCCCCGGTTGGAGCAGGACTTTTGCAGAATATGGAAACAAAAGATGAAACGCTATGGGTTTGGCTGGTTTAGTGGACTAATAATTGTTTACTATGGAAGAACTATTGGCCCCTGCCTGACCATTGACAATTAAAACGTTTTTAAAATAGCAGCACATATACGTTATTATTAAGGTATTATATTGAGGTGTCTAAAAATATAAGCGGTCCTCATAAGTAAGGAAGCAAGAACAGCTCACGATTTTAGTTTTTTGATTATTATTTTGTATATCTCACGTTATTTTCGTGACTAAACTCAATTCAAGCTTATTGGGAAACATGAGCGAGCCATGTTTTTGTTAAGAAAGTGACAGATCAGTCAAATGTGAAACTGTTTTTGGAATTTCTCTTTAACCATTTGGAATTTCTAATTTTTTCACAGAAATATTACGCTATAATGGTCTGTTGAAATAAATCGATTGATTTTGTTGATCAATGTAAAATGATTGACAAAAATAAATAAATCAATCAAATTCCTATATTTCAAATAGACCATTTACAGGTTCTTTTGGAATGTCAAGTTCTATCTGTCAAATTGTTTATTTCCTGTGAACGTGTGCCACTTTTGACCACTATCTCACCTGATGGTAATCAATGATGCGGTTTAAGATGGAGCACGTTTGCTTAGAAGTAACCTATTAGTAAGCAGCTAGTTCTGCCGCACGACAAGAGCAGTAAGTGGTTCTGCAGCAAAACAATCCACTCCACTCTACTCTTTCTGCGTAGATCCGATGACATATAATAAAAACCTAATTGTTACAGTGATAGACCGCTATGCGTTGATTGTCAATTTTTAATTTGTGGAACCCTGACACAAACACAGGAAGCCTTCGCGATATACCACGCAGAAGATGTCGGGTTGCACAAAATTAACAACTGGTTCACATTTAGCTCAGAGTGCGAATTGTACTAATTTTAGAGCATTCGCATCTCAGTCATAATTTGACAAAAATGTATGAAAAATTTGTTTTTTTTTTTATCAGATTGCGATTGTTTGGCATCTGAATGCGAACGTTGCTTGAAAATGAGTAGAATTGGCACTCTGGACCACAACAGCTAGATGTCAAGGTGGTCTTTGGCTAAAAGGCGGACGGACGGACGGACGGAATGACGGACGGACAGCGGAGGCTTAGTAATAGGATTCCGTTGGGTATGTAACCCTAAAAAGGCGACATTAGTTATTGAATAGATTGATATCACTATGGTAATATTTCTACGAGTTACTCTTTGTTACTGTAAACGATAGAAAAGAAATTAACGATACCAGGCCACTTGAAACGAATATTAGAATTGCATTAAATTAGATAGACAAAGCTTTATTCGATGACATTTGTCAATGTTATATGAACGGGATAATAGACGCAAAAATATTCACTCTCTTAATGAAGTTCTTCTTAAAGATGAACAAGTTCCCAAACCTGAGATATAAAATACATTTCAAACTTATAATATTATCGAACAAAAGCCGGTTATCACAAGATTTAATAATACTAGACAAAAAGCTAACTCGTTTGCTTTGTGCATATTTGAAAATGCTAAAAGATTTTTTTAAGTATTAAATACAACTTGTTTTACAGAATACGTTAGTAAATACCAATAATTGAATATTCATTGTGTGCAAATATAGTATCTATTAAGTTGGAAATAAAATCCTAGAAAATATGTATAACTTGTGATAAAAGATGCTTATATGCGTTCTTTTCGATATCCACATTTATATTAATAAGCTTCAAACCTGCTAAGTGAGTTAAGTTTTTACTAAAAATCATTGTTTTTTCATTCTAGATTTTTTATTAGCATAGTGCTGTAAGCCCAATTCTTCTTGTCATGCCATTTTTTTTTCTTAAATCGTAATACGTGAGTATATATTTGAACTCCATAAGGATGAATTTTGTGAGGACTGATATGAAAGAATAGGGAGTGAGTGATAGGTTCGCATTTGACCACTGTTATTATAATTGTTTGTTTTCCTTTTTTCATTAATAGTTGTCAAATTTGTATACTAAAGCTCTGTTGGCAGCAGTCTATCGGATAATTTTGAGCATTTTTTGAGGGTTCTATTGCTTAAATGGATGACATAATTATGTCATATCATGTCATATAGGATATCCTAAAAAAGAAAAATATCTACTCATACTCATAAAAAGCATATATACTGTACCCTATGGGGCATTATATTCTTGTTATTTATTTTATGAAATATCTTTTAAATCGGTACACTTTTGGAGGAGGGAGAACAGGTGAGACCTAACCTCGAATTATGACTTTTTACTTTGAAATCTCTCCGCTCGCATTTCCATTATTCCATTTTAAACACCCTTAAAGTCACCAAACTGTAAAAAGTCCGATTTGACAGCTGAGTAGAGAGGGATAGAAGATAGCTTTATCACTAAGTGCGAAAGAGATTTATTTTCATGTCTCCATACTTACTAGTACTACTTGCTTCATCGGACTACTTAGATTTTGGTGACTTTAGCTTGTAGTTATGAGAAAACCCATACTTCTCCAGGGAAAAATCTTTATTTTTCCATAATATTGAAGTATGTCACCGCAATGTATTCCTCAGTTTTGCTCTGGTCGTAAAACTAAACTATTGTTTTTATTGGGGCCGAGGTAAACGCGATCGTAACTAAGTATTATACATAGTTCTCCTTAATTGCTCACTTAGTTACTAGGCCTTAGAATAATGTATTTGGGATCACCGATACGTTTACATAATTTACCTTGGGTTTTTGTTTATTTAAACTTTACTTTACTAGCGACCAATCCCGTGTCAGCATGGATGCAAATTACAATAAAAAATCTGAAAGGTGCGAGTCGGACTCGTGTGCAAAGGGTTCCGATCGATTTTCGTTTTTGTAATATGTTGTTTCAATGCTATAGACTTCTTATAGGTTATCCTGTAATCTTTAGGTGAAGAACTATTATCAGCATTTTTACAACATTTTAGTCTCAGTAGTTTCGGAGATAAGTGGGGAATGGTAATTTTTGGTCTAATTTCTTGAATAACTCCAATACTTTTTATTTTAAAATTATGTAAAATACATAATTAAAATTCTCACAGTAATTCCTTTCATCTGATGTGTAACACAATACAGTTCGAAAAACTTTTTTTTTTTTTTTTCTACTTTGACCCCCAAAAGTGACCTACGTAACGCGTCCGTGTTTGGGTCATAGAAGTCCACATGTGTACAAAATATCAACAGAATCGGTTCAGTAAATCCGGAGAAAACGGGCTGTGACAGACGGACAGACAGACAGACCCAAGTGATCTTCGGAACCATTAAAACATTGCTTGTCGTTCTTTATATTAGTTAAAATTGTAGGAGGAGGATGAGACAGCAAGCTGCCGCCCGGTAGAACTCGCTGATTACATGACTTCGGAAACCTACGGATTTTTTTAATTATTTGTAATGGGTTTGCTCTTGACTCTAGTCTATGTCAGAGATGACAGAGACAAAGTCTACGATGGAGCGAGCCTACCCAGAAGGAGCCTGTTTACTCTAAATGACATATTTGCCCCAACTGCACGCAACATACGCGCTCAGTCGTAGCGTTGCGGAAACCAGCTCGATTTACATCCATAAATAGTGAAACTCATATCGAAATCCGTTGTGTAAATGAAGAAAGCGGCGATTAGACAGAGGTAGCCAGCGAATGTGTTCTGTCCTATTCAGAGATAAGAAATATTTTCACGAAGAAAATCCCTTTTTTACTTTTGTATCAGAAACATTTGACAGTTCGTGAAATTTTGTTACCCCAACACGCATTTGCTAGCTAAACTGATTTGGATGTGGAATACACCTACACAGATTTAGTGAGAAGCTCGTGGCTATATAATAACAGCCGCACGGGTCGATCTTCAAGGTTAAGCAACGCTTGCCAAGGTTGGTCTGTGGATGGGTGACCATCTTAACATAGCGAGTTTCCTCCGTGCCTCGGAAAGCATGTTAAGCCGTTGGTCCCGGCTGTAATTTGTAGATCTTTGGCAGTCGTTACGGATAGTTAGAAGCCAGTAAATCTGACTCCAGTCTTGCCATGAAGTACCGTGTTACCCAGTTACTGTGTTGTGGAGGTCTGGTAGGTAGCTGATAGTAGATGATGATGATGATAGACCATAATGTTCTGGATATATACTTTTATTTGGATTCCAATGATTTTATCATTAACACTGATTATAGTTGTCAGTCATAAATTTTCAGAAAAAATATAATAAAAAATACAGTAAGTGTTATTTGGTACCTACTCAAAATAAACAAATGTTTGAAACGATGTTTGTGATAAAAAATACCACTGTGGTTTGTTTAGTGATAATGCTATCAGCAACGAACAGTCAAGTGCGAGTGGGTGGAAGTTGATATTGAGCAGTTTGAAGGACCAATGGGTTTTTTTTTGTATATTTTTAACCAACTTCAAAAAATAAGGAGATTCTTAATAGACCTTTCAAGTTCATATTTTTAGCTTTTATTCGTTTTTAATAGGATAGGGCGATAAGGGTAATAGCTGAACGAATCGGAAGTAGCGTTACCATTATAAATACTGATCTTCTAAAACTTACTACTAATACTTAAACCAAGCCCAACAACACAATAATTCTACTTGTAATTGAGATAAATACTAAAAAATATGACTAAGTATTTCATAGTATCTAGTAGGTGTAGGTGACCAAGTTTGGTTCTTTTTCAGTTTCGAGCTTGGAACAAACCACATAGTACGTATGCATATAAAAACACAAATTTGTCTTAACAGCTAATGATCGTGCCTATTTTTTGTCAAGTTCGTTGTCATTTTGTAGTTGTAATCTGTATCTCAATGTAGTAATTTGGTAACTAATTTTACCTGTATTATTTCTTGTAGACTGACTTCCTCAACAGAAATAGAATAAGTCATTAAATCGTTAGAAAAAAAAAAAAAAAATTGAATTAAATTGGCAACTCTCTCTGAGCTCGTGGCTAGATAATAACAGCTGCACGGGTCCATCTTCAAGGTTAAGCAACGCTTGCCAAGGTTGGTTTGGGGATGGGTGACCATCTTAACATACCAAGTTTCCTCCGTGTTACCCAGTTAATGGGTTGTGGAGGTCTGGTAGTTAGCCGCTCCTCGTAAAATACTGGTATTCAGCTAAATCCGGCTTGACTGGAAGCCGACCCCAATATAGTTGGGAAAAGGCTAGACAGATGATGATAAGATAAATAAATATAATTAAATTGGCAACGTAAATGGCTTGACTGAAAATATTATTCATTAATCATAGGCATGAGTTATTCTGCAAAACAATTTATAGCAAAAAGTCTACCTAATGAATACAGAGTCAAAACTTGCCCTACACTAAACGTAAAGCCGAAAAAAGCCAGCATTGTCTGGTAACAAAAAACTGATAATTCACTACGGTAACTTTCGAATGATAATTAAATTATAATAGATAACACACGCGTACGGAAGCTATCGAATCGATTATTGCTCGATGGTGGCGATAGACGAAGGCAAAATTGCGTGACTGGCTGCGGAACGAACGCCGTCTCGACGTCTTCCGACTGATATTTTTTGCTAATTGCCCGTTACCAGGTAATAGAGAATGGGGCATTATGTTTTGCCAATTATTCAATCATATTGTGACAGCTGACGGCTTTATTCTACACTCACTGAGGAAATCCTTATGCATCCAGCCGAGAAAACTTAGTTATAAATCAGTTTTTCCGCTGCTGTAATTTATCGCCAATATTATTTTTTTTACGGTGAGTTTTATGCAGAATATACCAATTCTGCATAAATCTCACCGTGAAAACGTAATGTGAAGTGCGATTGAAGTGAGCTGTCATTCCACTTGTTTGACAGCTCACTTCGAGTTGTGAGATTTTTTTGCAGAATTGCGCTGCTGTGTTTTGCTTCCCATACTATTTAATAAGCTCAACGTACTTTATGGAAGTAGTTGTTCAAGTAAAAGATAATTATATTCTGTTTATGCTAAAATCATACAAAGCATTTTTGCTTCGTCTTGTTTATCTTGATATCTTGTCAAGTTTTAATATTATCTAATTTGCATCAATTAAACACTTGTTCTCTATTAGGTATTTATTTTATGTATTACTTGATTTAGAGTTTCTAGTATTTTATGACGTGCTCTAAACAGTGTCTTCATTAAAAGTTAAGACTTCCGCGTATGTGTATCAGAGAGTGAATCTAAAATTAAAAGTAGTAGTTTCTCAGTTCACCTACCTGAATTTAGGGTGGGAAATTAGACCAACAGAACACACTTTTTGCCTTGTATTGTTTCGTCTGGCATAAAAGTCAAGGTTCTACCTTTGTTAGCGTTTATTTTCGTCCATTTCGCACAAAATATCAAACAATATAACAATGAATTTAAAAGTGTCACGGTTTAGATTTTTCCTTTTTTGTACCTACTCGTTACAGGAAACAGGTTGAAAAAATAACATTGTCGCACTGAAATATTGTTTTTTTTTTCTCTAGAGGTTATTTATTGACTACCATTACATTGTTTTGGAAATATCATTGAATGTGAATTTCAAATGTATCTTTAATTCAAAATTTAGAAAAGGGGAGGGTAGAAATGTAGTGTTGATGAGAAAGTGCCCTAAACACTGGCAGCATTGTCACGTTGAATGACAATGTTGGTTCTTTGGCCAAAATAAAAAAAGTCACGTGAAGACTCGAACCGTATTTATGTAAAGTGTGTACATAATTATTATTATTAGATTTTGCTAATTAAATACTGTTTTATAATCTCTGCTAATAAAGAATTATATCACAAAATAGAAAGAAATTCTGAATTACCATAACAAAGTCTTGTCACGAAATAATCTTTTCGTAATTAATTTACATGAAATTCTATCGCGTGCTTACTCGATTATTATTAATCGTATTTCGTGTTGGACGCGCATGCGCATGTCCATTCTAGAAAGGAGAGAATTCACGGAAAAGTTTTCGTCGTGTGAGAGTTGACAGGGGGATAAATCTCTTTATCTGAAACATGCGAGATTTTATCTTGTTGTGTACCCGTTGTATATCATGTCTTAGCAATTATATGACGCTTAATTATTTTACGGCTCGTTGACTGAGTGTAGGTACAAAATGTTATGTAGATTTAGAAGAGTGTTTTGTTCTACTAATTGCGCTACAAAATCAACGCGAAATTTTCGCACTTTTAATTTCGATAAATCGCAACCAGTGTTTCCTGTTCTTTTTCTTTAGTTGGGATAACATCAAATGGATCTTACGGCTCTGGGCGGAGTGGAAGAGAGGGTCAGACTCTTACTGACTAAAACCTACCTGTCTGTCGATTCTGTAAACATGTCGAAGTGTAGGCTTAGGTGAAGTGATAAGGAAGTGAGCTCTCATTCCATCTTGATTACATTGAATGACAGCTCACTTCACCCATGCTTTCACTTCGACATGTTTACAGAATCGCACTGCTATATTCCTCCAAATGCACTTTGCGTTCCAGGGCCGTGTAAACTCTTGCGAACAATTCCGTGACCCTGGCAGAACCAGTGCTTCCTAGTTTTTCATATTACCCAGTAGATATCTGGTTTGTAGGTTCTTCACCTAAGTTTACACTGTGAGATGTTTACAGCCGGTCTATTCTGTAAACATGTCGAAGTGAAGGCTAGGGTGAAGTGATCACGAAGTGAGCTGTCATTCTATCTTGAGTACATGCATTGACAGCTCACTTTTTGATCACTTCACCATCCAAGCTTTAACTTCGACATGATTACAGATCGACCGGCTCGGCGAGGAGCTTGTGGCTCAATACTAACAGTCGCACGGGCCGATCTTCAAGGTTAAGCTACGCTTGCCACGGTTGATCTGTGGATGGGTGACCATCTTAACCGAGTTTCCTCCGTGCCTCGGAAAGCACGTTAAGCCGTTGGTCCCGTCTGTCATTTGTAGATCTTTAGCAGTCGTTACGGATAGTCAGACGCCAGTAAATCTGACTCCAGTCTTGCCATGAAGTACCGTGTTACCCAGTTAATAGGTTCTGGAGGTCTGGTAGGCAGCCACTCCATGTAAAATTAGCTAAATCCGGCTTGACTGGAAGCCGACCCCAATATAGTTGGGAAAAGGCTAGGCAGATGATGACAGATCGACCGGCACAATTGCACTACTGCAAAAAATGTCTAAGTGAAGGCTTGGGTGACCGCGAAGTGAGAGGATTACAGAATCGGCCGGCTGGATACGTGCCCAGAAGACAAGCAGCATTCAAACGCGGAATGGTTACTCTCTAGGCAAAGGACGGGCCAGAATGTTGGTTATTAATGAGCTAGAATCTCTAAGTTTATGTATGTAGGTGTGTTTTATCAATAACAATAATATAAATTCACCACCTAGGTACCTACTCTTGTTTGTCGCGGCTGTTAATATTAGTTATTTTTTATTTCTTTTGTACGTCATTGCGAACATTTTCGCAAAAAAACATACTGGTCTTAACCTAATTAACATACTGGCTGACTTTTGAATAGTTTGATAACTAAACGTGCTTTATAAAGCTACCACGTGCCTTTTAAACACGTTTCAATAGACAAGAAGTTTAGTCTAATCGTTTTGAGTATCGACGGGGTTAAGATGCGAATTAAAAATAAACGTCCTGGCTTAGAAGATATTTTTAAAAATGGAGGAGGTTCTCAATTTATAAAATTCTTGTTTTATGTGAAAGGTTATACTTCTCGATTGGTCCCATTTAAATTTCATCAAAATTGGTTTAGTAATTTGGCTTTTAAATCAAAATATCTGGAATTCGTTTACTTGGATCATTGGATGACGTATTTGGTTTGTCATCTAAGTGAACGAAATTGCGAAGTTTGCTTTCCTGCTAATTTCCAGTGGTGTTGTTAGGTGTGGGGTACCACTAAAAAGTGAAAAATATAAAACTTTTTACAAAAAAAAAAACAACCGGCTTCCAAATAAAAAAACATTACAAAGTATAAAATAACTTTAATTTCGTAAGTCGGTGTCAAAATACGAAAAGCAACTAAAAACATCTAAGATAGAACACCTTGTATAACTAAGTATACAGGGTGTTCTAGAAGTGCGTGGTCATATTTTAGGTCGGCGTTCTATACATGCTTTTTAGTAACAAAATAAAAAAAGTTGACTTTTTTGAAAAAACCGACGGTGAAGATTCAAAGAAATCAAATTTCAAGCAATCTGATGCAGTTTGTGACATTTATTTTAGTTTAGATATCACCAACTGAATCAGACTGCTTGAAAAGTTTTTTCTTTTAGTACCCGACTGGTAAGGAAGGGTTAAGTTTTTCGCGTGTTTCTTGTATGAATGTTTGTTTATTTTTCTTTATTACTCCGTATTTTCCAAACGGCTGGAACGATTTCGACAATTAAGGTGTCGTTAAATTCGTCTCAAAAACTCAAGTGTCTTTAGATAGGTAGGTGTTTCAAAAACAAAAACAATATGGCAGATTTTTGGCGCTAAATTGTAAGTCGTTAATATTTTTAATTTGGAAACTGTTTTCGTTTATAAAAGTGTGCCGGTTTCGGTCTTTTTAGTGCCAAGCCCGTTCCATCATCGGACCACAAGACGAACGGCGATGCGCCACCGGTACACGGTGGATATCCCACCCATACGCACAAAATGTTTTGGTAACACATTCATGATGCGTACAGCTAAGGAGTGGAATTCCCTGCCGGAGTCTGTGTTTCCTGATAGCTACAACCTGGGAGTCTTTAAGTCAAGAGTGAATAGGTTATTTCTAGGCAAGCGTACTCCATCATCACTTACCAACATGTGTGATAGTGGTCAAACGCGTGCCTATCTATAGTAAAAAAAAAAAAAAAAAAATTGCTTATGACTTTCCTTTTTTTTTAGTCGGGGCTTTTTGACTTTTCAAATTATATCTAATCTTGTTTTGACATTTTTTCTTTTAGTAGATTGTAATGACATGAGGATTGTGTGTGTGTAGTTCCTGTTTTAAATAAATTTTAGGGAATCGGTCCATTATGCCTGCAACCTTCAATTATTATACCTTTTGCTAATTATCGCGTTATTTTAGTATCATAATTTTTATGCTTTCGTGCCTTTTTTTTCTCAGTAGATGGCGCTCTGACTGATCAGAATACATTAGGAAGTTTCTTCCTAAATTTAAAAATACAATATCTTTTGATTTTGCGGGTCGATTTTGATGAAATAAACGCTAAATGTTACTCGGGATAAAATAATTATATATTTTTAAGTACCTAGATTTTGAATCCATTCAGTGGTTTATTAACGCTCGATGATTGATTACGCACTTTAAACAAAGACCATATCTTTCATTCTTTATTAACAAATGTATAGTTTTTAGACTTTTCCCTGTATCTGTAGTATACTCGTAAGATGGTATTACTTGCTAAATTTCATAGTTCTAGGTCAACGGGAAATACCTCATGAATTTTGATTCCCTTGAGAGTGTCAAAATGTTTGTTTTATGCGGTATAAACGGCCATATCTCTTTTATGTTAACTTATAACTATGATTTTTTTACAGCTTTTAGGGACCGTAGACCTGACAATATGGTTTAAATTCCAACTCGATACCTCCACGCGTTCCCCAAATTAAGGGTCTTGACAGACAGACGCACGGACAACAAAGTGGTCCTATAAGGGTTCCGCTTTTTCCTTTTGAGGTACGGAACCCTAAAAAACACCAAATCACCTCCAAATCGTTGAGATGAATCCATTTTACTCCTTATTTTTTTTTCAAAAGAGTAAAAAAAAAGATTGACTACTTTGCAATACAAACTAAAATAATTTGGTTTTGTGACTTTTTAAAAACATGTATTATTTTCATCATAAAAATTAAAAAAGCGGGTAGCGGAGTGGCGCGTAGAGGTAGTAGTTAGCTCTATTTATACGCACAAGGTCGTGGGCATGTTTACAAACTTTAATGCCCTTTGCGTTCTAAATTTCGACTTCCGACTAAATTCCGCAACTCTGGCAGAACTCACAATGCCTACAGAACGTCTCATGATCTAGTCAAAAAAAACCAGAGACGACCACATTGAGATAAGTGTCGGTAATTGTCGTTACGTTGGTACACAGCCGGCAGCAGTATGCAGACAGGAATACAGAAGTGAATCCATCCGTTAGCTGGTAGTTATCTTCAATTGAGCGCTCGTTTTGTAAGTGACGCCGACTGACGCCGACGCGACTTTCTGACGGGCAATTCAAGCAGCGTTCATATTCACGTCACTAATGTAATTTCCCTGCAATTTTACATGTTCTCGACATTGATTGTCGCTAAAACAGAACATGTGTTCTGTGGTCGCTAAGATAATTTTGCGACTTGAATTTGAATGCTTTTATATCCTTTTCCCAACTATATTGGGGTCCGTGTTGCTTAACCATGAAGATCATTTCCAAGACTCCTCCAACCTATTCCTTAATGAACTGCACCTAAAATTAACTTTAATAACCAAATGAAAATCAGTTCAATGACCTCATTACACTAACATTGACATCATTAATTGCCTGTCACACATAACCGTTCATTGACAGGAAGTACACCAGTACCGCGAGGTTTTGTCACTTTAACGGGACCCTAAAAACCATGGGAACCGATTACCATTAGATAGTTTTCTCATGGAGATCTCGCCATCATTGTGGTACGTGAAACTATGTTGTTTCCGTAACATAGTGCACGTGATCAAGAAATACAGGGTGTTCCAGAAATGCGTGATCACATTTTAGAGTGACGTTCTGTAACTGATATAGGTACTGTAGGGAAACAATAGCAAAAATAAAAACCTAATCGCAAAAAAAAAAACGACTAATTAAAAGTCCCACAAAAGTCACTCAAGCAATCTCATGCAGTTGGTGGCATCCGATCTGTGTTTAAACTGCATCAGACTGCTTGAAAAGTGAATTGTTTGGACTTTTTTGTCGTTTGTTGGGGTCGGGTTTTCTTTTTTAAAATATTGATATTTTTAATTTTGTTATTGTTTTATTAATTTACATCAATTACAGAACGTCACTCTTAAATATGAGCACCCATTTCTGAAACACCCTGTATATGATGCCATTATCATAAGTGTGATTGTGATTGTTACCTTTCTTTTTGAGGTGCTGTACCGAAATTAGCGAGATGAAATATGAAAGCATTTTTTTATGTACGCGGAGTATTTTTAGGTGAAAATGGAATATGAAGGAAATATAACAGCTTTTTGGAAAGCAAGACCGGGTTTTTGAATTTGAAAAAACAAAAAATTAGGTTAGGTTACGAATAACACACCACCACCATCACCATCCCCCACTACCGTTCACTCCACCTAAGTGACGGTGAGATGTCGATAGAATAGACCAGCAGCTTAAACTCTTCGTTGGAGCTACGTTGACCCACTACACAGGCTGCATTTACCACCGTAGGCGTTGCGTAGGCCCCCGTAGATGCTGCGTAGGCCGCCGTAGATGCTGCGTAGGCCCTCGTAGATGCTGCGTAGGCAGCCGTAAACTCTGCGTAGAACCCATGTAGTAGAACTTTGTAGGTGGGCTTACGTTAGATGCAAAGACAAAATCTGATTGTTTAGTGAGTCTGCAAGATGTACCGGTCGATTCTGTAAACATATCGAACTGAAGGCTTGGGTGAAGTGATCTTGGATTGATTGCTCACTTCATGACTTCACCTAAGTCTTCACTTCGACATGTTAACAGAGTCGTACTGCAGTTTGGTCAAATAGATTCTAGTGAACCGTTTGCCTCATCATCTGCCTAGCCTTTTCCTAACTACATTGGGGTCGGCTTCCAGTCAAACCGGATTCAGCTGAATACCAGTGTTTTACGTGGAGCGGCTGCCTACCAGACCTTCACAGCCCATTAACTGGGTAACACGGTACTTCTTGGCAAGACTGGAGTCAGATTTACTGGCTTCTGACAATCCGTAACGACTGCCAAAAATCTACAAATTACAGCCGGGACCAACGGCTTAACGTGCTTTCCGAGGCACGGTGGAAACTCGTTATGTTAAGATGTTCACCCATCCACAGACCAACCTTGGCAAGCGTTGATTACCCTTCAAGTTCGACCCGTGCGGCTGTTAATATTTAGCCACGAGCTCCTTGTGAACCGTTTGCCTATTTAGACATCAAATAATTTTATTGGAAACGGTGTGTTTGGGAGGAATAAATTATTATTATTGATACTTTCTACAAAGGTGTAGACTTACGTCAATCGACTTCAGAAATAATATAAATATTCACAGAAGAATGTTTTGTGACGCACATAAGATTATTTTTATTTATTTCTGTATTAATGTTATTATTGAATGAGTATAAATAGCCGGCTAAGTGCGAGTCAGGCTCTCACACGAAGGGCTCCGTACCACAACCCGAAATCAAGACGAGTCTTGTATGGGAGCCAGCCCCCTTTAATTATTAATTAATTTAAGTTTTATTATTTGTTGTTATAGCGGCTATAGAAATACACACTCCATAAAAATTTCAACTGTCTACCTATTACAGTTATTGATATACAGCCCGCTGATAGATGGACGGACGGACGGGCAGCGGACGCCTAATACCGTGCCGTAGTAGTCCCGTGCGTTGGTTACCTGGGTACGGAACCCTAAAAATATTTGTGAACATTCAAATTGATAGTAGATAGGTAACGTAAGCTGTGCTTGAGTCGATGAAATAATTTTATTTTATTTGTCGAGTGTAAACTTTGTCGCCACTTAAAAAGTTAATATTCATGAGTGATTTAAATAAAGAACTACCTGTTCACACTGGTCTTATTTGCAGTGCTTTTTAAATTATTTCTCTGATATAAAGATTCATTGAGACG
This sequence comes from Lacanobia oleracea, assembly GCA_950371165.1. Taxonomy (NCBI): domain Eukaryota; kingdom Metazoa; phylum Arthropoda; class Insecta; order Lepidoptera; family Noctuidae; genus Lacanobia; species Lacanobia oleracea. The sequence continues at coordinate 16,615,212 of OX493396.1, forward strand.
GTTACAAGATTACGTGACTAAGAAATCCCACACTGTTCATTTCGGGGGGTAAATCGGGACAAACCTCTCAGATCAGGCAATCCCTCTGAAATCTGCCAGCGTCTGTGTTCTCCACACATAACCCGTCTGCCTTCAAAGCAAGAGCGCACAGGCATCGGCAAGCTGAAATTACTGTACGTAGAAAGCTGAAATTTGCCATGCCATTTCCTTGGGGAGTGTAGGGGAGCTTCATAATACTCCCCTACACATTTCCCGAAGTTCCTCAGGGAACGAGAAAAAACGGGATATGCGCGTACGAAGTTCCGGGCAAAAGTTAGTAAAGAGTGAATAGGTTACTTCTTGGCAAGCGTGCTCCATCTTCGACTACATCATCGCTTACCATCAGGTGAGATAGTGGTCAAACGCGTGCCTATCAATAGTAAAAAAAAAAAATATGTGAAGACAGTGTTACATAAGTTACACGTGCACTTAAACTTGAATCCGTTTATTTATATTTTGACATTTGACTTTACTAATTTAAAAATAAAACCATAGAACTCAATATCTATGACGCACTAAATTATTAGCAAAGTTAAAATGTCTTATCCTGCATACCTCTGAATCTTGTTTATGGTACAAGAAATACTCGTTCAACTTGTTTCTTTAAGTTGATTAGTGCATATTTGACAACGTTGTTTTATCATTTCTGTTCTGCCTGTATAAGGAGTTGGTAGGTTTAGTTGAGATTTAAGATCTATGCAGCGTGTTAAATACCTTTTAAGGGTTCATTGTACACATCTTTATGAACAATTTTGAATGAATTTTTAGTACAGGGGTCACTTTTGGCGGTCAAACTAGAAAATTAATAAAAAATGTTTTTCAAACTATATCGTGTGACAAATCAAATGAAAGCATTTATAATCAGATTTTTATAAAAAATTTTTTTTCTTAATTTTAAATAAATAGTTTTGGAGTTATTCATGAAATTAGACCATAAATGACCATTCCCCCCTTATCTCCGAAACTACTGAGCCTCAAATTAAAAAAAAAAAAATGCAAATAATAGTTCTTAGGATTACAGGAAAACCTATAAGTCGTGTTAAAATAAAGTGTAAAAAAAAAATCTCCGCTCCACTGCCTCGCTCCGCTGAAATGGACAGGCACCCTTAGAGTAGAATCTTTTTAGTTGTTTGCAACCAGCGACCATACAAGATAATAATTATTATCGTTGAAAGCTATCTAGCAAACAAGTGTAGATACGCGCACTGTGTAATAAGGTGCAAGAATGTGTAAGAAAGCGGGCGAGTCTTTCATGTTAGCTTTTCTTATCACTGAGCGTCTTGATAGTTGATAACATGCCGTAATGATACTCAAGTTTTTACAATGTAATTACAGTCAAGAGTGAATAGGTTATTTCTAGGCAAGCGTGCTCCATCTTCGACCACATCATCGCTTACCATCAGGTGAGATAGTGGTCAAACGCGTGCCTATCTATAGTAAAAAAAAAACACTACAAAACGATAAAATAATTTTAAATTCGGAAGTCGGTGTTTTTGGTTTCGTTTCTTCGTTTTTTTGACACCGATTTCTGAAATTAAAGTTATTTTATACTTTTTAGTGTTTTTATTTGGAAGTTGTATTATTATATTATTTTTCACTTTTTAGTAGCAATACTTGCATGACGTCATCGTCTTTTTTTTTTTTTTTTTTTTTAAGGATGGGAAATCATCAAATGACTCCTCCCGCTCTGGGTGAAGCAAGAGGGAGTGTCAGACTCTTACTGACTAAAACCCATCCGTGTTCCTCCTGGTGCCCTTTGCGTTCTAAGGCTACGGCACCTCTTTCGAACAGATTCCGCCGCCCAAGCAGGGCAGACCTCCACCGTATGCTCCACCGTGTCCTCCGGGCGATACTCGCAGGACGTCATCGTCTACGCAGAAATTAAAAATGCTCAAAAAATAAAATCTACTCATTCAAAACGAATTAAATTTTTACGGGACCAGACGGCAAGTATACCGCATCAAACTAAAAAAGAAACATTAAATATCAGAAACCTCGAAGTAATCATTGTTCATAGAAAGCAAAAAAAAGCTGGAAGAACTGAGAACCTCTTCCTATTTTGGAAGTTGGTTAAAAATGACGAAGCTTACGGTTTGTCGCACTTTTAGATACTTTTTGTTTATTTGTTCACAAGGATGATTTCCAAAGGTACACTGAGCGTACCGAGGTACTTAGGAATGTAAGGTCGGAGCTAGCATTAGAACTCGATTTTTCTTCTGCTTCACTCCCGTGGCGATCCAACAAGTACACTAGGGTGTGTCGTGTGGGGTCTTACGACTCCACACCACACACCCTAGTGTTGGAGTTTCTAAACCGCCTCAAGAGCCTCTGACATGGTTTATTTGACGACCGCCATTTGGCGGCCGGGACCACCGGCTTATACGTGCCTTCCGAAGCACGGAATCATCTTTTTATCAGAAAATCAGGTGATTCAAGCCTGCAATGTCCTAGCCAAATTGGAAACAACTTTACAAAGTATGCTTCCCGTGGGAATCGAACCCACGACCACGGGTCATTAGGCGTTCGCGTAGCTTTCTATCACTGACATATTTTTTTTATTTTATTTTAATCCAAATTGAACCCTACGAAACAACAACTAAGTACTCGTATGTCTTTCGAGATGGAGTCGAATGTTTGTGGACAGTTATGCGGATTAATGCTTTTAGACAGACCAATATTCCTGTAAGCTTTTTAGCCATGTATTCGTTTATAATGTGTTAAAAAAATCAACTGCAAGAAATTTAAGGGATCTTTGTACTACTTTTACTACTGGACCAAGCCCGAAATCGCGAAACTAAAATCAGTTATTCAGTACATTTTGACGAGTTATTTGCACATTGTATAGGGCAGTCGATTTATTTTCACTATTTCAGTGTCAGATGGAGAAATTGGTACAATGACCCCTTAAATTTGCAGTTGGATTTTTAACACATTATATTACTTATTACTAGAGAATACACTGTAAAGTACCTTAAACGCAGGTAACCTCAGGTACAGTGGCCCGGAAATGCCGCCATTTCTAAAAGATGATTGGTCCATTGACGTCAATCGAATGTGGGTGGTTTTCCGCTGGTGACGGTTACAAGTTACCTCAGTAATGTTACTCACTCTGTTACCTGTTAACTGACTCGTGGACTTAATATTTCAGTTACGAACACGATGACTGTGCTTAATACGAGTAGAGTTATTTCACCTAGGTTTCAAGCTTACTGAAGAATATAGCTAGAGACAAACTGGTCCCACGTACGCGTTTTTCATACAAAATCAATAGTCCAGCTAGTCTACTCTGTAAGTTACCATTTCGATATCGAGCTTCACCTGAGTGGCAAACCTCACAAAGTGGACTTTATTCATCATCATCATCATCTGCCTAGCCCTTTCCCAACTATATTGGGGTCGGCTTCCAGTCAAACCGGATTCAGCTGAATAACAGTGTTTTACGTGGAGCGGCTGCCTACCAGACCTCCGCAACCCAATAACTGGGTTACACGCTATTTTTTGGCAAGAATGGAGTCAGATTTACTGGCTTCTGAAAATCCGTAACGACTGCCAAAGATCTACAAATGACAGCCGGGACTAACGGCTTGACGTGCTTTCCGAGGCACGGAGAAAACTCGGTATGTTAAGATGGTCACCCATTCACAGACCAACCTTGGCAAGCGTTGCTTAACCTTTAATATCGACCCGTGTGGCTGTTATTATTTAGCCACGAGCTCCTCACCTCACAAAGTGGACTTTATTGCACACAACAGAAAGGTCTTACGTTTGACGTCATTTGATACTCACCTCGGATTCCGCTGTCGAGACACCAAATTGTTGTTACAGAATAGGGTTACAGATATCATAACGGGTAGCATTCGTTGCGTACGTGGTACAAGTTTGTCTCTAGCTTAAGCTTTTGAGAACTAGCTGTGTTGCGCCGGATGGGATTTCATCGACAAAAATGAGACACAAAGTTTCATCTCCTATTAAATCCCGGGATTCATTTTAAATCACCCTTAAAAAAAATATCTGATCAAATAAGTGATCGATCTGACATAACAATCGTGACATAAAGTAGTTATGGAATATACCTAAGTAATAAATGTTACATCGTTGCGTAAAGTGCGATGCAAAATAACGAAGAACTTGAGTCACGAGACGTGCATAACACTTTGAAGAACTTCGTTTTACAGTTATAACTTGTTACTGAGATAACGTGTGTGATAACTTTATTAATAACCTGTTTAAGGAATGTTAGACATATAGGGTGTAATGTGTATCAGATTAATTGCAAAGTTTGAAAACGGGGTAATTGTATCTACCCATTGTTATGAACAACTTTTAATGTGGGATCCTGTGAAATCGCAGAAAAAAGCGGCCAAGTGAGAGTCGGATTCGCGCATGAAGGGTTCCGTACCATCGTATTTTTATTATTTGTATAGCGGCAACAAAAATATACATTTTGTGAAAATTTCAACTGTCTAAATATTATGAGACTGAATAATTATGAGATTAGAATGGATGGATGGACGGATGGACGGATGGACGGATGGACGGATGGACGGATGGACGGATGGACGGATGGACGGATGGACGGATGGACGGATGGACGGATGGACGGATGGACGGACGGACGAACGGACAGCGAAGGCTAGTTAATCAGACTCCGTTATTTACCCTTTGGGTATGGAACCCTAAAAATCAATCTCTCCATAACTGTTTATACCGCGTATGTATAATTCGTGCTAAAATATACTGCAATGCGATTCTATAAACATCTCCCGTGTAAGCTTAGTTGAAGTAAACATGAAGTTCATCAACCCATACAAAAAAGATGGAATGACAGTTCACTTCATGCTCACTAGTGCCGGATTAAGTCAGCGCGGAGCTTGTAGCAAATTTTACCAAGGGGCCCCGTAAACCTTCGTAAAGTGATAACGAAAATATCCAATTTATTACAATTATAGCCTCTATTTATTTCTCACAGACCCGAAAGCCTTTATGTAGCGCCAGAGCCCATATTTTTTGTGATTTTGTCTCTATTTGCGAGAGACATCAAGAGAAGGGCTGTCGCGTATGGAGTGTGGAAGTGATCTCCCGTGTAAGCTTAGTTGAAGTAAACATGAAGTGTAGGTGAACGGCGGTGCAGTGTAGTGGGAGTTAGGAGGACTCGTGTGTGAGTAGATCCATGGGTTTCAGCGACATGTTTTTGTAAGTCCAATTGCGGGGCCAGTAATGCGCGGGGTCCGTAGCATTTGCTACTCTCGAATCTCGAATCCAGCACTAATTCTACCTAAGTTTACAAGGTGATGTGTTGATAGAATAGACCGGCTTAACTTGCTAACTAGCGTATTGACAAAATGTTAAAAACATTCAGTGTTCGAATTCCAACATGGATCTCACACAGACATAATTTTTTAAAAATGTTGGAGCTTTGAATCGATTTGATGACATAACTAAATACTGGACTTTTGCATCACGATTGCAAAACAGGTTATTATGTGGCTTACCACATAATGTTTCAACATTTTGAAAAGGTCGCTAGGAATGACCGTTTTTATTCTAGTTTTTTTTATTTACTTTATGTGGCTCAACACATAATTTTCCCAACATTTTTAAAAGGATCTGACATTGTAATTTATTCTATTTAATTTTAATTATATTTTAAATTGCACTCTCTTAGTATTTTAACCTTTTCATATATTTAGTTTACACCTTTTCCTGTAATAGTATAGATTTAGTAATGTTGTGGTTGTCTGTAAGTGTTGCAGCACTAGATTGTTTTTTTTTTAATTATGTTATTAGCTTTAAGCACGGTGTATGCAGTGTTGACGATCCTAATAAATAAATAAATAAAAGGTTGCTAGTCGATTGACCGTTTTATCATAGTTTTTTTTTAATTTTATATATTTGAAGATAAATTCTGATTAAGTAATTACTGTTTCTATTTTCAATCGCTATTCTTTTTTTAATCGTTTTTCGTTGCAAGTAGGTAGGTATACGTAAGCATAAGTTATCTAACTAAAGATTGACTATTTGACTACTATGAATAAATAGTGTTTTTACTTCAAAGTAATTACAAAAACGGGCTAATCAGGATTCTATTCCAGTTTTCTTTCTTGTACATCATCGTGTAGAAAAAAGAGTAGTTCGTTTTAATTTCTTTACATATATGTAATGTTAATCACAACATATTATAAAACAAAGTCCTCTGTCTGTCTGTTTGCGATAAACTCAAAAACTACTGCACCGATTTTCATGCTGTTTTCACCAATGGATAGAGTGGTTCTCAATGAAGGTTTTAGTATATAATTTGTCTAGAACAAAATTAGGGATCCTTAAGAAAATTACAGAGCGGACGAAGTGCTAGTTATGTAAATATAAACTTGCGTGTTTGAATACACACGTACATGTAAATAGTTTTCCATATTTGTGTATCGTTGTAAGATAGTTGTTGCTTTTCTATACATTAAACTTTGATTGAATTTATTAATTGTACAATTTATGTTATGCTTACACATGTACCGTACGACTTATCTGTTTAATGATTTTGTCTTAATAAATAACCAGTCAAAGTTAAAACTAATTCATTAGGGGGTGCTATCGAAACATAACAAGCAGCTAGTCCTCAGATTATTTTATTACAGTAAAATTTTAAGTAAGTAAGGGTTACGTTTTTTGCGCGTATGGTTTAAGGCACAACTATGTATGTTTGTTTGTAAATTTCTTTATTACCTCGTGTGTCGTTACTTTACGTCGGACTTAACAAAATGTGTTTACTTCGTGAAAGACTTTTTAAATAAACTACTTTATGAAAATGAAAATTATAATTACTTACGACATATTATTGCGAATTTTAATTTAGATAATTGGTCTTATGTTTTTGCGTAAGTTATCTTATATTGTACCTACATTTTGAGCAAATAAAGTTCTGATTCTGATTCTGGTTAGATTTGACCCAAAAATCCAAGTGTCCTTAGATAGGTAGGTGTTTAAAAAAAACTTTTTTGCAAAAAATACAACCGACTTCGAAGAAAAGAACATTAATTTCGGAAGTCGGTGTCAAAAAAAGAAAACGTAACCAAAAACACCGACTTCCGAAATTAATGTTCTTTTCTTTATTCCGAGGTTATTTTGTACCTTGTAGTGTTTTGTTTTTGGAAGTCCGTTGTATTTTTTGTACTTAATAAAGTTTTATATTTTTCAGTTTTTTGTGGAACCTACCTGCGTACTCATTAACAGAACAGCGTACCAGCGCAATGTTATGTTAAGAACTGGTGTCAACACTAAAAAAACATGCAATTTCAGCAATCCCGATCCATTTGCAATCATATATTGAAGAGTTCTATCCGTTTCCTAACTTGTTCTTCGTCAGATCTTCAGAAAATTGAAAATACTCTTCTAAACAAAAAAAGAATCATCCAAATCGGCTGACAATTGGCGAAAATATCGCTGAACAAACATATTTCATGGGATCTCATCATCTGATCCTAATTTATACCTTCTATCATCAGCTCAGCAACATGAGATGATGATTACACAAATATTTGAATTGCGTTAGAAAGTTAATGAAAAACATTGTATGTGCCTATAAAATTTGAGGGTTGCCCTCGATTTTCATGGGATCCCATCATCAGATTCTGACTTGGTGACAATGGGACCTATCGAGAAGTATATCCTTTCAGATGCAACAAGAATTTTTCAAATCGGGTCATAAATGACGGAGTTATGAGGTAACAAACATAGAAAAAAAAATACAATCGAATCGAGAACCTCCTCCTTTTTTTGAAGTCGGTTAAAAAAACAAAAACAAAATGCGCCATTTTGATTTATTTCTTTTTTAGTCATTTGTATATTTTTATTAACCAAATCTATCAAGCAGGGTATCAAAATGAAGGAAATTACAATTGTTTCGGTTTTTTTAGTACATTGTTTATAAGCTGACTATTTTGCAGTCGGGTTTTTTGATTTTTTAAGTCTTTGCTATGTTAACAGATATTTTTATCTAAGCCGACAGAATATTACTTTGTCTATAGCCTTAGTTTAAAGTCGTCACAGAACTCACTGACTTTGTTTTAGTATTAAGTAACGGTATTGTTTTGAATCTAGACAAAGACCGACGTCACTAAGTGTAAGTAGGTAGGTACATACATTTCACAGATGGAACATATATCGAGTGACGGATGTGAATGTGTATCTAATAAGATTAATTGTGTTCTCAATAGTAGTCGCGTTACGTGATGGAATATGATCTGGTGTGAAGGAAATATTTTCTTGCAGATCGCAGCCAGGCTTGTAAACTGTTGCAGTTCTTGTTGATTGTCTAACCTAATATTTGTAGAGGTTGCATTTTTTGTTTGTTTATATTATGTTTAACCAGGGTAATCTTGTTGATTTAGTAAACATAAATTATATTTGTGCTGGTTCAAAAAATAATAATGTTAAACAACCGCTTCTCCGAGAATGTCATCTTCAATTTTATATCTGTGGTACCGATCTTGTCTGTCCTCTTCTCGTTACGTTTGAAGTTGCTAAGTCGGACGTATAAGCTTTGTGTTTTATTAAAACGGATAAAATATAACTATAGTTATTTCCAGAAATAAGTAATTTAAATTATAGCCCATTTTATAAATCCCTGAAAGTGCTGATAAAATTTCGAATATTGTTTTTTTTTTTTATTTGATATGGGTTTGGTCTTGACTCTAAGTCGAGACAAAGTCGACGATGGAGAGAGCTTACCCAGAAGAAGCCTGTACACTCTAACTTAGACGAGATTAGGGGAAACACAGACGCAGAGTGGAACTCTTCCTTTGCTGTGCGTATTATAAAATAAGTTTGAAAGCTACAGCATCGCTTTGTATCATAGACAACGATTTATGTCGAAAATTGAATCTCTTTCTGTTGTAGGCTTTTTATCCCGAAAAAATGCTTAATGCCTTGTGGGATAGACCACACGAGTCGCCGCGGAGTAAGGGTCCATTAGCTTATTATCAGCGGAGCATAGAAACGAAGAAATATTGACCAATCATGTCAGTCAAAATGTCAGTGACTCACGTGGTGCGGAGATTTTATGCAATTCCATTTATTAAAATTTCTCCGTTTCCCCGCTCCAGGAAAGGCCCCGCAATGGACAGGCACCCTATCAGAGTGCCTGTCCATTGCGGACAAGCAAGAAGTAAAAATAATAGGAATCAGTTGTCGTAGAAAGAATACTCTCATGATCATTTTCCAAATCAATTGGTTCTGGTGTGCCTACACAGCATTTCATAACCCGAAAATTCTATTTAGAGAACAAACAATTTTCCCTTAACCATAAACAAACCGTTACAAACCACGTGTTTAATAGAACATGTTAACCTACATGAAACTAAACCAAACAAAACCTTATCATTTCATAACATTTTCAAAACAATGTTATCCATAATTCTACTATCGAACTTCCCTGTACGAATGACGTCAAATACTGGTATTATCTAAACCACCATAATGGTGGAACTAGGTACATTCAATTAGGTGGTACGTTATCGTCAATACGGTTGAAATTATCGCGACATATCATGGGATATGGTTAAAGCTGGGAACACACTGCGGGCGAACACCAGGAGTACTGCAGTGCGATTCTGTAAACATTTCACTGTGTAAATTTAGGTGAAGTGAACATGATGTGCGTTTCTTCTTCTTCTTATCGTGTGGGCAGTTAGGTCTAGTGACCCACACACCCTAGTAAGCACATGAAGTGAGCTGTCATTCCATCATACAAGAATTAATGACAGTTCACTTCGTGAGCACTCAAGCTAAGGTTACACGGTGAGATGTTGACAAAATAAACCAGCTGTTCTGTAAAAAATATCACTGTGAAACTAACGTGAAGTGAAGTTATTTAAAACATTTCCCCTCAACCTTTTTTTAAACGACTTCAAGTACTTAATTAATGGGATTTAAATCATTATACTGACACTGTCATCTTCAACCGAATGAAATATTTACAACAATGTTTAAAATTCGTTTAGCGCTAAATTCTACTTGCACGATCAATCTCTAAATGTATTTCATCATCATCACCGGCCTATAGCAGCCCACAGCTGGACTGGCCTCTATAGGCCTCTCCTAGTGCACGCCAATCAACTCGATTTCCGGCAATTCTCATCCAGCTTCTACATCTAGCAATTGAAAAATAGAACGATGATTTGAATTAGTTTGGCGCTAAAAGCGTTTAGTGATTTACGATTCAAGTGGGCGATAGATTACCTCCAGTGGCGCGAGTGTGTCCCCAGCTTTACACATATTCACAGTTTTGTTTAATGAATAAACTGATAAGGGTTGTAAATACAGTCGTAATACAAAACTGTAATGGCAAAGTGATTGTGAACTTTAATGTTATGGGGATAGAATTTAATTTAGGGTGTGGTGATGACGTTTTGTTTGCGGTCGTTTGTAGCGAGGCCATATGGAATATTTTGCTAGTAACATTCCATGCATATTTTGTTCCATGTTATGGCTGATATTTTTCGTCATTATAAATGAATATAATGACGAAACGAATGGGTTCGTAGAAAAGGCTTTGGAATTTCCCGTTCTATGTAGGCTGACTGAACAAAATTCTAATTTTTAATAAAATTCTTCCGTTAGGACTGACTGAGTAACAGAGTGACTGACAGACAACGCACAGCCGAAATTGCTGGTCATAAAAAGATTGGCATGTAGTTCCTTGGGGAGTTTGGATGAGCATAAGAGAGGATTTTCCAAAATTCCTACAGGAGCGAGAAAAAACGCGATATGCTTGTACGAAGTCGGGCAAAAGCTAGTTAAATGTAAAGCGTTGAACCTAGTTTCTTTTTAAATAATTACTACTACGCGTGTTGACTTCCTCAATCGACTGGGTATGTGAAAACTAACTAATTATAATAATCCGTGCCTCGGAAAGCAAGTTAAGCCGTTGGTCCCGGCTGTCATTTGTAGATCTTTGGCAGTCGTTACGGATAGTCAGAAGCCAGTAAATCTGACTCCAGTCTTGCCATGAAGTACCGTGTTACCCAGTTAATGGGTTGTGGAGGTCTGGTAGGCAGCCGCTTCACGTAAAATACTGGTATTCTGCTAAATCCGGCTTGATTGGAAGCCGACCCTAATGTAGTTGGGAAAAGGCTAGGCAGATGATGACCTAGTTTACTCTTCTGATACCTATCTGGTTTTTCTAGAGTTCCTAAACTATCGGGTGGTAAGATGGTAATTTTCTGGTTTCTCACCAAGTCACCAGTTTTTTTTTTAACAAGTGATAGGCGCGCGTTTGAATAGTATCTCACCTGATGGTAAGCGATGATGTGGTCGAAGATGGACGCTTGCCTAGAAGTAATCTATTCACTCTACTCTTGACTTAAATACTTCCAGGTTGTAGCTATTATATCCGGTTACTGAAGATTAATTCAAAACATTCCTTTCAGTCCTTTGTGAAGTGAAGCAGCTCAGCAGCACCTGTGACTGGTCCACTAGCGAATGTTCCGCAAATAGGTGTTTTCTCAAAGGGTTTTCTTTTTGTTAAGAATGAGAAATCATCGAATAACTGCTTCTTCTCTGGGCGAAGCGGAAGGCAGTGTCAGACTCTTACTGACTAGCCCGAGTAACCTTCAGGAACCAGGAGGGCTACTCTTTAAGTCCGTAGTTTCGGGCTTAGTAGCGGGCGTATTCTACTCGCGTATCACGTACGGACTTACGATTTGTACCAAACCCGAACGTGATACGGAGTAGAATACGCCCGCAACTCGAAACTACGGACTTCTGGCTTAGAGAGTAGCCCCCTAAGGCCGCGGTAACCTTTCCGAACAATTTCACAACCCTGACCATCCTACTTACAAACGTTCCGCAACTAGCGCTCTTCTCAAAGGGTGCTAAACCTAAAACTTTGAAAACTAGCTTTACCTACATTAAGTTACCCTGTTCCTAAGTTACCCTAGGCTGATAATATTTTCGGTTTTCCTAAATTGTCCTAATTGTTAAGGTCGGTTCCACCCGCCTTCCGCCTGCCCTAGTCGAGCTCGACTCCAAACTGGACACTCTCCCACCAATTGTACGAAATCAATTCCCAAAACTACTGCCTTGTCTGTATTAACAGTACCGATCTATTTTAATATTATTATTAACTATCAAGATATTAGCTGAGCGGCCTACACAATAAAACGAACGCATCCTTATTTTTTTATGGCTAGTATAATTTTACGATTACCTTAAAGATGTTATAAACCACTTACGAGGCTAAAGGAAATATTAAATAAACCAATGATAGTTACGCATCTCTTAATACAAACCTTCATACGCTATGAACTAATTAAATTATTTGTTTAGTTGTTAGGTAAGGTTTTATGTAGGTACTCATTCAATTATGATGGGTCAATTAATTTTATATAGTCCGAGGAGCTCGTGGCTAGATAATAACTACCGCACGGGTCGATCTTCAAGGTTAAGCAACGCTTGCCAGGGTTGGTCTGTGGATGGGTGACCATCTTAACATAGCGAGTTTACTCCGTGCCTCGGAAAGCACGTTCAGCCGTTGGTCCCGGCTGTCATTTGTAGATCTTTGGCAGTCGTTACGAATAGTCAGAAGCCAGTTAATCTGACTCCAGTCTTGCCATGAATTACCGTGTTACCCAGTTACTGGGTTGTGGAGGTCTGGTAGGCAGCCGCTCCGCGTAAAATACTGGTATTCAGCTAATTCCGGTTTGACTGGAAGCCGACCCCAATATAGTTGAGAAAAAGCTAAGCAGAGGAATTAATTTTATATAGTCCATATAGCAAATTCAACGGCTTTTGTTTTTTTTTACTGTGATGCGAATAGATAACTCAAACTCAAAGCATTTATTTTAACTATATACTTCACTTTTTAACTGTCAAGAAGTAGGTGAGTCCGAAAGATGGCGCTAGTTGCACGTTTTAATGTACATGAACACTGTGAACATGGAGTGCCTACTCAGATGACGATAAATAGAAATATGTGGTTAGTTATAGTTTAGAACCGAGAAGAAAGTTTAGACCTGCTTCGCCAGTAAAGTTACTGTTAAGAATACGTAATTAATTTATTGTTTCAGATATTACATTCGAATGATTCCTGGAACTTAGGTATACTAGGATTCCCTGTGTCGTAAGATCCAGGCTCCTTTGTTCCGTTTACATGTATTGCTAATACAGTCACGTAGGTAAGAGTTTACTAAAATACCTATAGGATATATTAAATTTGCTAAATATTAAAAGGCCTCTATTTTTTAATTTTAGTTTGAAAATAATGTTATTTTATCATGAAACAAACAGTTAGCTGTTTTACGCTGTGTTTTATGCTGTTATAAGTGTGATATAAATAAATAAAAAATAAATGAATTTTGTTTGATATTTTCCCAAATATTTGCATAGCATTAATTAGGCTCTAGGTATCTAAGTAAACTTACCTAATGAAGAAAGTAAAAGTTACGAAAAAACGAAAGATTTTCATTTTATTACTAAAAAAATAATGAAGTGCCGTACTTTCTCGTACATTCTGACGTGGGAAAAGTTAATTTATTATGCACAGTTACTCTGCGATAACCAAGTCAATTCTCATATGTACGTTACGGTTTCTAATCTGGTTAATGTCTTTTGTTACATTTACTTCATACGATTTTCGACCTTGTGTCGGGCTTTTTAAGGTTGGAATGCTATGTGGGTTACAGATACTTAAGTTGTTATGTTAAGTGGAGGTGTATTACTATGCATTATGAGGTGTAGAACTGCTGAGTTTTATTGTTAGTGTCCGAATTATTGTGTAATTAATTGTTTTTTTATGAGTTAATTTTAGTAGATTTACGGCATTTTTAAGCCATTCATCTTTCTGCTGGTCCTTTTAGACATTTTTGTTTGCTACTTTACCTGAATTAAATTAAATAAAATTTTATTTCAGACTATACAGTCCATACATTTAGTTAGTATTGGTGTTGTGTGTACAATTAGTTAGTAACTTAAGTACTACTTACTTAAGTAGGTTAGTATTGTTAGTTTATATGAATGGCGAACATTTTGTAATTAGTTTTCTGAAAATTCAAGACCAGATTTAGGAACAAAAATTGTCACAAACTTGCCTTTGTACTTTTCTCTTCATTTATATTTTTTTTTGTACCTAAGTGATATACGTGTGTACATCAATAATTATACAAATCTGAAGAGTTTGTTTGTTTGGTTGAACGCGCTAATCTCAGGATTTACTGGTTCGAATTGAAAAATTCTTATAGTGTTGGATAGCCTATATTTTATCGAGAAAGGCTATAGGCTATATAACATCATGCTATCTACGACTCTTAGGAGCAGAGCATTATAAAAAAATGTGACGCAGAAAACGTAGCGTGGGTCACCTAATAAATGAATAAATTGTCAAACGCGTAAACTGCTATAATATGATAAATACATTTTCAACAGCATCAGTGGCAGGGAATTTATACTTTACATGAAGCCTACAAAAATAAGTATCATCATCTGCCTAGCCTTTTCCCAACTATATTCGGGTCGTCTTCCAGTCAAGCCGGATTTAGCTGAATACCAGTATTCAGCTGGTATACTGAATACTATACCAGTACCAGTATACTGGTATTACTGGTATTATTACCAGTAATACCAGTATACTTATTCCTACATAAACATGATGAGTAATTGAATACAAGATTCTTATTCCATGAATTTCTTCAGAAAAAAAATGAATAAAAAGGCAACGTAACTGGAATTTTTGTTACTCACCGCAGTGCTTCAAGCTTGTGATGCAAAAATATTGCAGATTCTAAGAATAGATCTTTTTAAATTAGATTCATACCCTCGCTTTTTCAGTTGAAATAATCACGAATTCCAGATGGGAAAAAAACTCTTCGCGCTTCTGAAAAAAATTTTAAATTTATTTTTTCGTGCCACGCGGTCATACCAACACAATTTTACTAATTAAGATACTAAATTATCTTACTGCTATTCATCATCATCTGCCTAGCCTTTTCCCAACTATATTGGGGTTGGCTTCCAGTCAAGCCAGATTTAGCTGAATACCAGTATTTTACGAGGAGCGGCTGCCTACCAGATCTCCACAACCCACGGTACTTCATGGCAAGACTGGAGTCAGATTTACTGGCTTCTGGCTTTGTAGATATTTGGCAGTCCGTAACGACTGCCAAATATCTACAAATGACAGCCAGGACCAACGGCTTAACGTGCTTTCCGAGGCACGGAGAAAACTCGGTATGTTAAGATGGTCACCCAACCACAGACCAACCAAGGCAAGGGTTGCTTAAGCTTGAGGATCGACCAAACTTTCGTACCTATCTAAAATTATCTAACAGCTATTATAGATACGAAAGTTTGGATGGATTGATGTTTTGTTACTCAATCACGGCAGAACGGCTCAACGGAGCTGGATGAGAGTGGTTCGAACGTTTTTAATGGGCGCTGGCATAGAAAAAAGTTCGGACCTCTTTGCAGCCATTTTTATGATTGTTATATGGTGATTTTACTTCGAAATATCTCGGCATTGTGAACATGGTTAATGGAGCCCTAGTGTCCTTAAGGGTGCTCTCTCGAAAAGGCTTAAAAATAGCGTGCAGATGAAGCAGTTTTTCGTCGGCATTTACTGAAAAATTACATCTGAAAAAAATAGGTAGTAATCTACATGATATTGCACGTAACTTGGTTTAGCCAGAATTTACGTATTGGTATCACATAATAGGAAAAAAAATCTCCAAATCAACTCCAAATCGTTGAGATGAAACCATTTTACTCCTTCATTTTTTAACAAAAGACTAAAAAAATAATATCTACTGCTGTGCAATACAAACGAAGAGAACTTGGTTTTGTTACTTTTTTAAAATATGGATTTGTTTTATTATAAAAAAATAAAAACACGGCTAGCGGAGTGGCGCGCCGAGGTGTAGTTAGCTCCGTTTGTATGCACAAGGTCATTGGCAAATATACAAGCCTTAATGTATTGTATCCCGAGTATCTCCCCTTGGGATACTTTCCGACATCCACGCGGAAGCGTTACTGGCAGAAGTTAGTCATATTTCTTTGCTATAGGGGCTCTGCCCAGCTCTTCGCGGAATACACGCGTGATATTATGTACTAGCGTTTGCCCGCGCCTTCGTACGCGCATGTCCTGTTTTTCCCGTTCCCGTATAACCGATAACCTTCCTCGTGTATGTAGCTATCACATACAAAAAAGAATGTTCCAAATCAGACTGGTAGTTCCAGAGATTAACGCGTACAAACAAACAAACAAACTCTTCAGCTTTATCATATTATTATAGATTTATGATTGCGTTTACGTTGCTTATTGATTGCGTTTACATTTGAATACTATAAATTGTTTTCAAACAAAACGTGGCCTTCATTTGTTTTGAATCGTCGACCTTATTGTAATAGCTATTACTAATAATTCAGGTCTTTGTCTGTTTTGGTTTTTTAGAACACAATCGGTAAACAAAAAACAACTGCTGCTTGCAATGTGCTTTCAAAGTTTTGTTAGGTATTTTGCTTATGACAACAGAAACTATGGACGGCGCCAGATAAACGTGCAATAAACTACATTGATTTTTCCCTAATATCCCTTCGTAGATTCGAACAACAAATTATGAACCGTTTTTCATTACTTACTAGAAAACGTAAAGGGTCGCGATAGAAGTCGATTCAGCCGGTCGATTCTATAAACATGTCGAAGTGAAACCTTGGGTGAATTGACCTCGAAGGGAGCTGTCATTCCATCTTGACAGCTCACTTCGTGATCACTTCACCAAGTCTTCACTTCGACATGTTTACAGAATCGACCGGCAGGACAACATTATGCCATTATATCTGCTTTGATATTTAGAAAGATAATAAATGTATGTGGGTCTATGACCGTCATTGCACGGGTATCTGACGTGTAGCATAGTGACGACGGCGAGCCACCCACTGCTCGCCGTCTGATCAGAACTAGGCCCGGGTCGGCCCGGTCGCCTCAAAGAGATGTCAGCGTGGAAGACGGGGCCCGCTAGGGCAGGTGCCTACTGGGGCTGCGGAATCTGTTTGAAAGAGGTACCGTAGCCTTGGAACGCAAAGGGCACCAGGAGGAACACAGATGGGTTTTACTCATTAAGAGTCTGACACTCCCTCTTGCTTCGCCCAGAGCGGGGGGAGTAATTTGATGATTTCCCATCCCTAAAAAAAAAACAATTGATAGTGACGTCATTCGAATCTGAATGAATGTTCCGACATAATGATATTGGTTGCTCAGAAAAGAATTGTTTATACGGAAAATTGACTATTTATTAACGTTTGGCTACGTGACCCAGCCTGGAATTTTGTGAACCAATTGTTATTTATAAAAGTTCTTAGAAAATATCAGTTTATACAACGTTACTTCTAGGTAAAAATTTTGTTGCTATCAAAAGGAAAAGTTATGCATTTTCTACGAATTCCTGACTATAAGTTACTGGGTTGTGGAAGTGCGTTGGCATTCGCTTTTTGTAAAATGACTGATGTAAATGACTTCATTGGGCAAAGGCTAGACAGGCCTAGAACGTATTCCTCACACCAGTAACTGGGAGGTCAGATAGTGAAATGTTCTTTGTATACTGTATTGTTATTCCGTTTAAACCTCACAGTGAATAATTAGGTGAAGTGATCTCATCACCACTGTGTGGATCACCCGGAGGACTCGGTGGAGCATACGCTGGAAGTCTGCCCTGCTTGGGCGTAGCATCTCCGTGTCCTCGTAAAGGCAATCGGCGGCGGCGACCTCTCGCGTCCGGTCCAGGTTCAACCCATGATCCGGAGCGAGGGGGCATGGGAAGCAGTCACCTCCTTTTGCGAAGCACTAAAGCAAGCGATGGAGGAGGCGGACCGCGTGAGGGAGAGGCAAACGTCACGCCCCAGCCGCCACAGAAGAAGACGCCCCGAGTGTTGGGAGTCGCCTCGGCGACCGTAGGCGCGGGCCTGCAGCTGGCAAGCAATGAGTGGCTCGCCGTCCGATGGCGCGTTGAGTTCCACGCGCGCCTCAAAGAGATAACAGCATAATTTAACAGGGCCTGTGCCTGCCCAGGGTTGCAGAATTCGTTCGAAAGAGTTACCGAGGCCCTGGAACGCAAAGGGCATTTGGAGGAACACTGGTGGGTTTCAATCAGGACCAAATGACTCCTTCCGCTCCACGCACAGCGGAAAATGTCGTTTGGTGTTTTCCCATACTTCAAAAAAAAGTGAAGTGAGCTGTCGATTCATAAAATCAACGTGGAACGACAGTTCACTTCAAGTTCACTCCACTTAAGCTTTATACGGTGAGTAGGTACGAGTACATATGTATAGGAAGAAATTGTAAATAAAAAAAAAACTAGTATTCAACTGAATCCGGTTGGACTGGAAGCCGACTCCAATAAACTTGATATAAATCTAGGTACCTAGATTATATACAAATTCCTGTCTTTGTACCTACTTTTCCATCCCGGAATTTTTCCAAGAAAGTTTAACATGGTTCTAAAGACCATTTTTAATTTAGGTACTAGTTGACCCGCGTAACTTCGTCTGCTCCGCTCCTATTCGTTTTAGCGTGATGATATGCCTATAGCTTCCTTCCTTCGATAAATGAGCTACCTATCTAACACTGAAATATTTTTTCAAATCGGACCAGTAGTTCCTGAGATTAGCGAGTTCAAGCAAACAAACAAACTCTTCAGCTTAATATTAGTATATATTAAGCTAAAGTATTTTTATAATTAGTATATATTTATTAGTATTTAATTATTAGTATAGATGTGACACAAACGTTTGTGGTTTTAGTGTCATTTTAGCAGTAAATGTAAACGATATTTTAACCTCAACTGGGACGTAGCTAGACGTGGACCAAGTAACGGGAATAACTTGGTTTATGATGTAACTTGACTAGAGGTAAATGTACGAATTTATTGGTTGCATTGATGAGGAAATAGAAGAGATGCTTGTGATTAAACAGTAACAGCCGCTCGATCTTTGAGATTAAACAACGTTGGGTGACACCGGACACGCTGAGACTCTGTACCTGGAAGCACGTCACCCCGATGAACTCGGTCGTCATTCGTAAAACACAGTCTTTACAGAAAGTCGGAAGCCAAAGAATCTGAAACCAGTCTTGCCAAGGAGTACCGTATTACCTACGAAATAGTTGGGTTGTGGGGATCAGACGGGCAGTCCTTCCATATAAAATACTGGTACTATTGGGACTTGGTGCCCTAATAAAGAATTTGATTGATTGATATGGACCCAGTTAAACTGGAAGCCTACTCCAACATAGTTGGGAAAAGCAGTAGAATAAGTACTATGTCATATACGTAAATAATAGCCAAATGACTGAATTTTCCGGGTTGTTGACCCAGTTGCCATGTCGTCTACCTAAACCACTAATATATTTCCTCATGATAGTAATATTGACCATTAGTACTACACCTGTTTAACGCATTAACATTATCCTTTTGTAGCTTGTCTCACCTGCTTCAAAAAGGTTACCCAGATAGAGTTAATACCTGCTATTTAGCACGTAATCTTACACAGACTAATTTGAATGTTAGGGATAATTAATTAAAATTAGTTTCCTCTATATACTGTACTACTTACTATAAGATACCACTGTTTTCTACAGTAGTAGAGCTAGGATTGAATTGAGCAAGGTTTGGAGAAAAGCACTGGAGCAATTCGGAATTTCTCCAGTTTCAGTATTTACTGTTGAGAAACTCTACATATGCACATCATCTTATACACACATAAGACAAAGCCTCCCCCTCCAAGTCGCTACATCGACCGGTCCTGTGTGGCCTTCACCAGGTCATTGGTCCACCTTGTTGCCTACCAATTATATGCACACACAACTGCATTATACTTAAGTTGTACTATAACCGGAACCCAAACGTGGTCGTTAACAATGGGCCTCATCAGAAGGCACTCAAAGGGCAATGGAGAGGGCAATGCTTGGAGTTTCCTTGCGTGATCGAATCAGGAATGATGATATCTGCAAGAAAACCAAGGTTGCCGACATAGTCCGAAGGATCGCCAAACTGAAATGGCAGTGGGCAGGGACCTTACTCGCTTAACAAATGGTCAATGGGAGCGAAAAGTTCTGGAGTAGTGGACGCGTAGCGGAAGACGCAACGTTGGGATAGACCGATGACCTGGTGATCGTCGCGGGTAGCCGATGGGTGTGAGACACAGGACCGGTTGTTACCGGTTGTTGGTGGGAGGCTTACGCCCATCAGTGGACGTTTTTCGGCTAATATGACGATGATGACTAGGTATACCCTACTAAAACCAACATACAGCAAGAATGCTTTGACTTAGAAAAGAGGTCGACTAATCCAGCCCCAATCAACACGTTTGTCACTCATAAAAATCCAGACTTTTCCCTGCCCAACTACTGTTGCATGTCATATTGCGTTCGCTTATCAGTCCAATTTATCGTTATCAGTCAAATCTAGGCCGTCAAGTCCTCTTGTAACACGCTCCTCGCCTGGTCGCTCTTGTGGAACCAAATAGATTTTAACTGTAATTGCTAATATTTTGAAATGGTTTGTTTTACCATTAAGATAATGGCTAATTGACTTTTAGTGTTTGCGAAATGAAAAGTGGTATTTCAGTCCTAGTCGTCACGCTTTGTTAATATTATTTATTTGTATTTTTAAGTGAACATTACCTTTTGCTGTGCCCTAACAGGGTCTACAACGGTTCTTAGCTGTAAGCCTTTTTTGACACCTGTAAATACCTTGTAGAACGCAAATAAATGCATATGAATATGAGCTAATGCCTCGCCTCTCTTATTGTAGGTCGTGGGTTCAAATCTTGAAAATTACCAACGTGGTTTTTCCAATATATACTGCTTGTGCTTTCTTATTTTGTCTTAAACACACATTTGGATTTCTGATACTCAAATTTGAATTAAGAATCTGCTAATCAGTATTTAGACTAATCATATCATGGTTGTTTTTTTTTATACTTATACTGTTAATCTTTTTCCCAATCTATCCGTCGTTTGTTTGGTCTTCTTCTGCTCTTATGTTTTCTTCATCTACATATCTTTTCTGTAACGTATATGGTGTACATAATAAAGGGTATTCTATTATATTCTGAAAGTCATCCAAATTCATACTCAAAACTGTACTCACGACATTTACATATCAGATGCTCATACCACGACATTTTGACCTACAACGTCCACTATAAAAGTAGAACTAGTAACCGCAATGATGGGGTATTGCCATGTTATGATCTCTTCGTGTGACCTTTAGGATTAATTTCCCTCGCAATTATTTTATGATTTCTCTTTCAGTGGTCACAGATAAGTAATGGCTTCCGGTACTAATAGCCTGGATTCTTGTGACCTAGTATACTCTCGCTTTGGCCTTTGAACTTCATATTTTATATCTCCGAAGAAAACGGTATATTTTACTCCGAGTAATAAATACAATGGACAAAATAAAGAAAGGTCCTTTTCTGGATGTAAGGACGGCTATAGACTTCTATAGCCACAGGGCAACCGGGTGCAAAGTACCTCCAATACTCCATTAAAAATTGTATTGTTCTGCAAAGGAAAATAAAAGTTTTTATTGTCACAGAACTACCATGCATACAAAATTATAAAGCTGGTTGTTTTCAGGTGGTTCTTTATGACCAAATCGCGCTGAGAATTTTGATAGATCAATGTAGGCTTTTTTTTAATTATTGTGGCGGTATAGATGCCGCTATAAAGCAACAAATTCATAAATTACCTTAGATTAAGAAAACCTGTCAATTGTTGCATTTTTGGTGTAATTCAAGGATGAATCATTTTCAGCATCCGGCTACATGTCCTTTAAAACATTGTTCAAATTAGGTCTAGGCAAAATATTTTCATGGTAATCAAAATCATCTTTTACAGTACTTTATGGTACGTTAAGCGTGAATACTTGGCAGTTAATGAATCGACTTGCGCAATTCCGAATACGTCATAGATTTTACGACTTTGCACTGTAACGAGCTATTCGTTGCACCGCAAGTAGTGTTTATTGTGACCTCAAGAGCTGTGGGTGAATGTACTAGGTAACTAGGCATTTGGAACGTGGGTCTAGGTAGTATTGAGACGTAGAAATAATCAAGTGAGTGTGTGTATGTGAAGGTACTGGTATAGTAAAACCCTGGACTATTGAGCATGTGTAAAATATAGTTCTAAACTAGCTTACGAGTTACGACTAGTGTGGAATTGTGATTGAGTTTTCGCCGGTATGTAACACGTAATAAAGATTATATTTATTTTGCATATTAGTGATAAATAAGACTTTTTTGACAATTTAAACTCGATGGAGCGTGGTGTTTCCTGGCTGACTACCCTGAGTATGCGCGCTTAGTCGTTGAGTTGCGGAAACCAGCCCGATTTACATACATTAAATACAATATATACCCTGAGTATGAACACCGAAACAAACGCAGAGGTCAAAGTCTCTTTTAAGGTCTATAAAATATTATGTTACGGTTAGAACATTAAGAGAACCATGAGGCTAATGTCTGGGGTGGATTTTTCGAGTAAAGCATAACACAGTGTGTATGCTTTGCTTGAGTGTAGCTGTACAGACAGTGGAAGCATTTGCCAGTTCATTTATCGTGTAGCTCAACTGTTAACTTAAGGAGCTCATAGATCTTTTCTAAAATTTCAAAATAACAAGAAGTTTTCAATTACTTCTTCTTATCGTGTGGGCAGTAAGGTCTAACGACCCCACACCCCCCAGACGATGGACCCCTCAGTTTTCAATTTAATCTCTCTTCTACAAGTGGATGATTTTACCTTTCCGATTTGTCACTTTCAATTCCGAATACGGTGACAAATTCAACGCCAGTCTCACTCTGGGTTTTCCCGACTGGTTGTTGTATTTGCCTTGAACTTACTTCACTGTCAATGTTAAACTTATTACGGATCACAGTACATATGAGTTATTGAGTAATAAACCACACACTAGTTTATTATGCCTACATGTTTGTAATTAATATTACGCGGAGAGACCAAATCTCATTGAGGAAAATCATTCACTCCTGGACCAATGACAAAATCCTAGCATTTGACAAAATTGCTACGAATTTAAAAATGCTATGCCTTTATGGTTACCACTAGTTGACCCACGCAACTTCGTTTGCATCACAATTTTCCTTACTGCTCCGCTCCTATTGGTCTTAGCGTGATGAGATATTGCCTGTAGCCATCCTCGATAAATGGGCTATCCAACACTGAAAGAATTTTTCAAATCGGACCAGTAGTTTCTGAGATTAGCGCGTTCAAGTAAACAAACAAACATACAAACAAACAAACAAACTCTTCAGCTTTATATATTAGTATAAGATTATTTAGACTCTACTCGTCATTCTTCGCCAGACGTGTCTGTGCAGGCTCATCGTGGCATCTAAGTTTCCTGTATTCTGAACGCCAATTTTATCTGCATATAAAAAGGACTTAAATGAGGAGCTCGTGGCTAAATAATAACAGCCGCGCGGGTCGAAATTTAAGGTTAAGCAACGCTTGCCAAGGTTGGTCTGTGGATGGGTGACCATCTTAATGTACCGAGTTTCCTCCGTGCTTCGGAAAGCACGTTAAACCGTTGCTCCCGGCTGTAATTTGTAGATCTTTGGCAGTCGTTACGGATTGTCAGAAGCCAGTAAATCTGACTCCAGTCTTGCCAAGAAGTACCGTGTTACCTAGTTAATGGGTTGTAGAGGTCTAGTAGGCAGCCGCTCCACGTAAAACACTGTTATTCAGCTGAATCCGGTTTGACTGGAAGCCGACCCCAATATAGTTGGGAAAAGGCTAGGCAGATGATGATGTTGATGATAAAAAGGACTTAAATGAAAATCGTAATATCTCAGCGACAGCTTATCAAAATCAAAAGTGTCTTTGACGAATTACGCTGCGGCAGTGGATGCGAACGCTCCTAAAATATGAAAATTCACCCTCAGGTCATTGTTCTTATTTAGAAATTGTATGTGAACTTGTAATATTATCCTTCTTAACACAGGTTCAATATTGTGCGACTACTTAAACCACTTCAATATGGTCAAGGGTAAAACCTACTACTGCATAAGTCTAACATAAATATTTGTTATTATTAGAGGCAGATAATGAGTATACACTCGTGCTAACCCATGGTGCTTAAGAATTATAATAGTCAGATAATTGCTTTTCGCTATAGTGACATTTACGGGTTTTGAATGGTAAATTAGGTACAGGGATAGTAAATCTAAAATATTGATGATTTTCGTGGAGAAGGTTATCTTGGTGAAAGTTTGTTTTTCATTATCTTCCTGCTTATCTTGTTTTATCATCATCCTTGCTTTATCTTTATTAAATTTAAAGTCGCATCTTCCTCCGCCACACATCTATCGGCTATCGTCTTCTTCTCGTGTGGGCAGTAAGGTCTAACGACACCACGCACCCTAGTGTCACGAGTTTCTAAACCGCCTCAAGGGCTTCTGACATGGTTTATTTGACGACCGCCATTTGGCGGCCGGGACCACAGGCTTATACGTGCCTTCCGAAGCACGGAATATGAGCTATGAGCGGCTTCTTCGTTTTTACTAGCTATATGACTCTGTTTAGTGTTTCTTCCTTAACTTCTCGTCATCTTTTTTCACCATCGTCCTCTCTTTATTCTAATTTATTTCTCCTACACACATCTCAGAGATCCGTCTCTTTTCAGTATTCATACTTTTTCTGCCTACGTGACCTTTCACCTAATTCATCGATCGATCCTTTCATCATCTTCTATTGTTATGTCTACATTCACATTAGTAAATAATTTATTTACAATATGTTTTCCTTGTGTGCGTATAAAAACCCTCACATATTTGTATAGCAGTCAGTCCATGAAATCTTTGAAATTCCCTATGTATTCTTAGTAAAACGTTAGTCATGTACCACAAGTGAGTTTTATAAATACCCATATGTTCTATGTTGTACTTTGGTATATATTGGCACTTGGACTTTAAACTTAGAGGTTAGAAAAACTTATGATTTATGTATATAGATAATTGGGATCTATGTTCTAGTTTAACCTAAAGATGGTTTCATACTGTCATTTCATTCAATGATAGGTCAGCGAATTTTCGTTGGTGAATATGATGTCGTTACGCAGAAGAGTAACAGTACGATGGCTATGCATTATAATAACTATTTAAAGTTCTGCAATGTCACATCTGCAAACGAAATTAATGGCTGTTGCACGATTACATCCTCAGTCTTCAGAGCTGCAGCAACAACATGTTGCAGCAACTCTTGGCAACGCTTGAATTTCTGGCGTTACTTGTTCATTGCATTGCTGTGTTGCGATGTTCGTTTTATCTTCCGCATTTAAAACTCACAATTGTTACGTGTTATTCTTTCGTCACATCTTCATGTATCTCGAAGAGCGGAGTAAAGTAGTCTCCCTTCGTACTCTAGACAATATGACAATCAATCAGCGATAACAACTCTTGGAGTTTGGTTTACTCACTTAGTCCTGATGTTGGACCATTGTGCGTGAGGCATGGCGGCCGTCATTCCAACTAGCAAACGTCCCTCCAGAAGCAAATCAGTTCTCCCAGTGTGTTCATGATAACTGTAAGTGAGTTCGGTGTCCCTATTGTTTGCTTCCGTATTTCGGCGACGCCTGTGGACTCAAGGAGCACGTGCGATACCGTTTCGTCCTCCTCCATGCATACTCTGCACAGAGTACTCTCCGTTATACCTATCGTGTGGAAATATTGGTTCAGTGAGCAGTACCCAGTGATGGTCCCCGACACCAGCCGTAGGCTGATCCTATCCAGTCGCAGAAGGTGCCTGCTAAGTTTCCTGAAAGGTTCAACATACGGTCAGGGTTTAACATAGACCACATGGAATTTCTTGACGTCATGACTATAGGGCCATCGTTTATCGTTAAGACAAACTGTCATGTTGTATATGTATACTCTCAGATCTCTCTAATCCTTGAGTATGACGCATCATTGTAAAGACAACCATGCGATGGTCAAGGTTTTTTTTTAAAGAAACAAAATCCATATTTCCTGTATCATAACCAAAAACACTTCTGTCCGTTTATCCTCAGCAGCAGGCAATCAAGCCCAATTTGCTTGGAATTGTCTAAATTAAGCTATTTTGGTGCGTGTTGTGTTGCCCTTAGTGCGGCAAGGCTGCGGTTGACGTCACGTGGATTGAGGACACTCCGACTGCTCGTGTGTGAACGGAGCGAGTGAGGATTGGATACGGCACTTTATTAAGTCTTTTTAGGAATCGTTTGGGAAGTAAATTTATGGTGATCAGTTTACACACAAACAGACAAACTAGAGGATTTGTAGAATAGAACCCCATCAGGAATTGCAAAGGACAAAAAGGGAATGAAAGGTTCGGTACAGGTGAAATAATGAGATGCAGTGCAAAAATATGCATAATACGGTAAATTATGTTAAAACAGGCTTCATACATTACAATTGTTGACTGCAAGAAGACAGTAACTATTTTCGCTTATTGAATGAAAATGGTTTTCTCTAACGAATGTTATGTAGGAAAAGCAAAACAAACTATCTACTATACAACCTGAAACCTGGACCAGAAACATCATACAGTCTTTAAACGTGTCCATTCTGAAATAAGCTTTACATCATCATCATTTTGTTTCATTATCGTTTTCGAAACCTAGAAGAATCTAGTTAATTATTTTTGTCCATTTTAAAAGAAATAATAACTTGAAAGAATGTTAATTGAATAATTTTCGCTGAGCTCATATTCTTTGACTTAAATTGGTACCAAAGTGCAGTTTGCTCCGAGACTTTGCTCGACAATTAAACACAGAATAATAGGTTTCTTCTGATATTATATTTAGACGTTTCTTTTGTTTTCTTTAAATTGCTCACCTTTGAAAATGTGAATACTGTTTCATTACTTTAGTAACATACAGGTGACAGAAAACATAGTTAGTTTTCTTGAAAAAGCGACCTTTAAAGGCAACCCTAGGACGGATATAAATGGGAGAAGAACAGACCAAGTTAGCAAATCTAAAAAAGTGTAATTTCTCCTATACTTGCTGAAAAAATACACGATTTCGGTACGTGCATTAACAGCTTCAAAATATTGAATAGGTTAACGATGATTTTAATTCCTCAAATTAAATGTTAAGCAAAGAATGAATGAAGGTGCTAAGAAACATTATATACATAGGTCATAAAATGTTTCGCAAAAATCTAGAAAAGCTTTAACGTTATAGTTTTAATTGGGCAGAAATCATAAGGGTAAAAGAAATTCAAACTAAATTATAGGAAAAGTGACTTCATCTACTGACCATCCTCAATTGACTCGCATAAGATGAAAGTAGGAGATTAAGCTTTTTTTTTTATTTGTAATGGGTTTGCTCTTGACTCTAGTCTATGTCAGAGATGACAGAGACAAAGTCTACGATGGAGCGAGCCTACCCAGAAGGAGCCTGTTCACTCTAACTTTGAAGAGATTAGGGTTGTAAGCTTTCGGAAACACAGACGCAGTCAGAGAGTTCCACTACTTTGCTGTGCGCATTATAAAAGACCTTTGAAAACGCTTAGTGCGAATTGGTGGAATAGCCACAAGGTAGCTTATCCTTCTTTAGCCTACCTCCTTGTCCCCAAGCCCAAAGCTGTTGCAACGATAAAGATTTCTGAACACGTGCCACCAGCTCCCATAGATTAGCGTAATATCAGTGAATCGAACGCATATGTTGCGCCCACGCATGTCAAACGGTACACACATCACAATTAGCTGATAGTAACATTATTTAAGCAAGAGGTGGATGTGAATGGAATATTTGGTAGTCTTGTAGTACTTTTTTACTGATTCTGGTTGGTTTCTTTTGGTTGTTTCGGGAGGTTATGAGGTTTTATTATAAAATAAGGATTCTCGGTTGCATAAGGAGTGAGAATATTATTGGATGATCTTGATAAAGAAATTATCTGATCCTTAACAGCGCCAATTTTTTTAATTTTAATCATCCGTAGTTCAGCAATTTTGACTAGTTATGTTTCCCATAATGTAAATTTTCATATAGTGTAAACATTCTTTTTATGTGTATGTTCATCGTTTAAAATTTTTACTTCTTTGTTTTGGTCTTATGATTTAAGTAACTGAGTCATTCTTGTTGAGCCAAAAAAAGTGTTTTATCTATTTTTACAGCCACTTGCACATCATTCTTGTCTCGCCTTGCTAGTCTGTGATGATGACGCAGATCCATTGCAACTCTGATAAATGTAGAATTATGGCGGAAGCTTTTTTAAATCAACAGTAAGAGCAACTGCAACATATTACAAGTAACAAGAATCAATAAGACGTATGTTCGCTTCTCACTTACTGATAATAATCTTAATTGGCGATGAGAAACATCAATGCAAGTAATTGCCATCAAACTACGTGGTAATTTTACAGAAAAACTGGAATGTCAAGTGTTCTAATGGCGAATCATTGTTCCGACATAACAAGAGTTATTTTGCTGAATAACATGAAAACGCAATAAAGGTTTTCCTTCATTAGATAGTAAAAAGTATTTAGAAAGATTGAAATGTCTTGAGGTTCTTGTGTTATTTGGATATGTAGGAAATGAAATTCTGGAAGAAGGAACTTAAATGGAAAGAACCAAGTATGACTCATACCATAAAACAGAAACCAAAATTTGTGACTTAAACAGGTTAAGAATTCGCGCAAAACGGCCATCGCTCAGCATAATGCTGGGACTCGTGTGCGAGAACGACCCAACGTCCTGGTTTTCAACGAAGGCTATTGAGTGGACTCTTTTATGAAATACTAGCTGACCTGCGAAATTTCATTTGCGTCACATTTTTCTTTGATGCTTCGCTCCTAGTTGTCGTAGCGTGATATTATGTAGCCTTCCTCGATAAATAGGCACTGAAAGAATTCTTCAATTCGACCCAGTAGTTTATGATATTAGTGCGTTCAACCAAATAAACTATTCAGCTTTATAATATTAGTATAGAAGATATAGATTTTGAAAAGTGACAATGGTAATAGTCGATCTTGTTACAAACAATGTATCTTGCACCAGCATGTTGTATTTGATGAGATGCTTTTAGCAATTGATATTATAATATTAATTCATCACCATCATCAATTCATCGTTCTTGTGTTTATATTTTCTGAAGTCAAGCTCTTTATTATGATTGGTAGGCCATTCATTAAGACGTAGTATACAATCAACTATGCCGTAATAAATGTTTGTAAACAAAGAATTAACGTTATTACCAAGCGTAATAAAAACATTCTAGACACGGAGAGTTAGCATCTCCCATGTAATACCATTTATTGCTAGCTGAGATATCTAAGCTTTGAATAAATACGAATTATGCTAGATTTTCATAGATTTTCCAAACGCATTTGAATAACCAAGATACAGATACGGTTCCGCGCAGGAAGTGCGTGGTAATTATTTTTGTTTAATCACTGATTTAACGGCCCCTTTTCCCGACAGCACCTTTTCCCGGCAGGACTCTAGCGCGGTGCGCGCGAGCCGTTTTTCACGTATTTATTTAATATAAAAAAAAAATAAGTGCTTTATTATAAATCTATCCAATAATATCCCTGTCAAACCCGATCAGTAAATGAAAAGTTAAATTTTCATAAAAATTGCGTTCCCACAAGTCTCATACAACTTAAAATACTTTCAAAATCGACTTTACTTCCTGATTTTTTTTTATCGATCAAAATGTTAAATATCGAGTTTTTAACCAAAAAAGTCACTAGATCTCACACGTATCTCTACTATATATTTTTTTACGAATTTATATATGGTGATTTCTCTGAAAACAACTCGATCTAGAAACGTAAATTTCGGATAAGTGGCCCTTAATACCACCAACTGCATTATGTCTGTCCATTAATTACAGCGGAGTGAGACAGCGGAGCGTAGACACGAAGAAATTTTAACCAGTGGAATTGCATAAAATCTCTACACCACGTGACTCACTGACATTTTCACAACACAATTCTCAAAACTCTTGCGGAAACGGGAAAAACGGGATTTGTGCGTACGAAGTCGCGGGTAAAAGCTAGGATTAAGTAAAATTAAAAAAAAAAAAAAAAAATTGAATTATATTATGTAAAATTATTGCATTTTTTTATTTATTCATCATGCCTGTATTCCCGAAGGGGTTAAGCAGTGTAGTAGGGGTTACAAAATGTAGGCTTATTTTGACAGTGATTTTGATGTTCAATGTAAGAGAAGGCGCTTATTGCTGTCAAAAGAATTTTGTATTACAAAATGACTGTTCATTCGTCAGGTTTAAGGATCAGAATTCAATAAATCATTGTCTAGACTTGTATTTACGAATCTTGCGATCGTACCTAAGACCAATAGGTCCTTCACGGTCACTTGCCTTACGTCATCAAATATATTATTTATCTATTGTTGTTGTTCATTGTTTAACTTTATCTATTTCTAATGCGAACAATTGATGTGCCTGTTTCGATGGAATTTTTTAGAGACCAGATCAGTATGTGTTTTATGAGCAAAAACAGATTGACTGAACTAAGAAGTATTAAGTACGTCTGAGGGCCAATCCTACAAAATTTTAAGCAACGTTTGCATTCATATCTGATGTTCTGCCAAAAAAAAATCTAAATTTTGACAGAGGATGCAAAAAATTAGGTAACAGAATTGACTCTCTTATATTTTATTTTTTTTATTTGTGATGGGTTTGCTCTTGACTCTAGTCTATGTCAGAGATGACAGAGACAAAGTCTACGATGGAGCGAGCTTACCCAGAAGGAGCCTGTTCTGTTTTATGACTTTTGATTGTACTTCTTTGTTTTTTTTTACCTACACAGTGTACACACTTCTTTATGTTTACGGGATGCGTGTTGTCATCCCCAAAGATGTCCTTTGTTGAAAGTGAGGTATACGCTCCTTGCAAATTTGGTACAGGAATTCGAGTGGGGATCAGAAATATTGAGATACGTTACTGGTGTAGTTTTGTGTTTGTATATTTTGCGGATATCACTGCGCTTTATCATGTTTAGGCACAAAAGCTCACACATTAACTAAATAAAGTAACGGGTTCACATTTTTTCCAGTACGTAGTTGTATCAGCGTGATAACAACTGATTTTAAAATCACAATTATTATTAGTGATTTGACGTAAATCGTTATCAGCATCCTGTTTTATTGAAAAAAATATCCTAACAATTATTTGTTTGTTCCAGATAAGACTGAAATGTCCAATTATTGAAACGGTTTTCGAGTACCAGTTTAATTAGAACAAGGTCAGTACAATAGTGTAACTAATTAAAATTAACCAATTAACGCGCTTTGCCTTATACCACATCCATAGAGAGATACGTTCGTTGCGTTGTTCTATTTCCTTCACTTTTTAAAGGCCAGAAGGCCGATAATGTTTACAGTGACATGTAATAAATTAGAAGAAGTAGGTACATACCTACATGTTGGTACTAACTGTTCTAATCTATACACTTGGGCTGAATTTAAATTTGCGTAAATGCAAATTACTGGATCGATATAAAAAGTACGCTTTTGTAAGTTGTGTCTTGTAATTTTCAGTAACATGCCGCGTGTCGACAACCGACAGCCGGCGGCGACCGAAGACTTCCGCCGCGTGCTGCGGGAAAAAGCGCTGAACCACAGCCTGTTTTACTTGAAGCTGAGTGCAGGAGTGGCGCCCGAACACAAGCGGGAGGCGCAAGCGCACGCGCCGCGGCGGCCCAGCGGCAGTGCGGGCGTGCGCGCGCCGCCGACCGGCCGCGTCACGAGACAGGCGCAACCGCGCGTCTCCGAGCTCCTGCGCCGCTTCGAGCCCGCCCCGATGCAGTACCTTCGCCCTCCCCGGGCCTCCTCTCCGCTCGAAGACATCTCGTCCTCGGACGACGACGACAGAGCCGCAGTCAGACGCCGCAGTCGCGACCTCAGCGACGACTCTGCGGTGGAACTAGAGACGCGGCTGCGGAGACACTCACATCCTCGGGATATCACACCTCCGCCGGATACGATGTCGCCTAGACGAGAGAGGACTTTGATTGAGGCTCATGATGTGGAACTGGGTCGAAGGAGCAGCGAGGGTTGTGAGATCAGGGGGCGATGCGTGAGGACCCCCAGTGTGGTGGTGAGCGACTACTCGGATGGCGTGGTGGCGGTGGGCGCCACGGAGGAGGAGGTGAACTGGCTGCGGTCCAGGTCGCTGTCAGCAGACTCCGCATGCTCGTCCTGCTCCACGCTGTCCAGCCGCGACGATGACGAGTTTGAGTCACCTACCCTGCCAAAAAAGGTGAGTTCTATTTTATTTGATCTAGTAGTTCGACATATTTTTGTCCTTTTCAGCACGTATAATGATGGTCTCCTTTTGGAGAAAAGATTATCACTATTAACATAAACAAAAACTTTTCCAAACAATGTATTTAGTTTCGAAAGAGCTTAATTATGAAACTTAATGCAGATATGCATTAACCACAAGCTAACAATTTTCTAATTGAGATTAACGTTGATGACGCACTAAGCCAGAATCCACTTTCGAAAACACTTAAATAAACTTGATTGTTATAAAATCTTTGCATTCTTTGAATTTACAATTGAAATGAACATCATCTCGAATGCAGGTGACCCCGTCATCGCCATTTGAAAGTATTCAATTAATCTAAGTTTACATACTAAATCTATTTCAGCCATCGGAATTCATTATTAGAATTCAAAAAGCGTTTGGTTTAAACTCAATGAATTGACTAACATCGACCGTCAAACAATTTTTTAACTCCCCGTGCCCCTTTATAAAAAGTTTTCCTTATTTAACTAAGTGGTTAGTGACGTCAATAAATTATTTTTATTTGCTTAACTGGTTGTTTATTAAGTACGACAGAACAATAATTTAGAGGGTATGTGTTAACTGACCGTTAAAAGCTGAAGGGACTTTTCATAATAAAGATTAACTGGAAGGAGATAAATCAACCTCCGAAAGCACTTCAAGGTTTTAAGTTGAAGCTCTTTTGTTGTCAGAAGCTGGTGCTATTGAAAGAACATGTCTAGCCTATTTCATAATATGTAAAACAGGGGTTCTAGAAACTAGACAGCATTCAAATGATCACCTGTTATGAGCCTCTTAATGTTTTGAATTTCTTCATTCATTAATCTTCTGTTAAAAATGTAGAACCAAATACCAAATTCAGTTCTTATCTTCAAATTAGAACGAAATTCATATTAACTACTATACGAATCTTTTCATTCTCTAAAATCAACGTTTTTTTGGGGTTTATCTTTCTTTTATCATCTGTGTCATCAAACACTTAACCAAATTCGGTTTTTATCTCAAGATCGGAATAAAATTTGCCATATTAACCACTATCGTGAATTAATAAGAGTATTAGCATCCTATATGCCTATTTGAAATATGCGATCTTTATCAAGATTCTTATCTTATTGAATTCCTATGCATCACTATCAAGATTTTCGTCATTGACATTATAAGATTTTGACTTTCGAGTTTGCTTGAGTTTCGTTGTGTAAGTGGTTTGAACTACTTTTCGAAAACCAATTAGCATTTTAACAATTATCGCTCAAGAAATTTTTAGTAAAAGTTATAAATCGCGGAATAAATGTAGAAGAACATGGAAATGCGCCATTATCGTGTACTAAAGCTCGTATGACTTTTTTAACATAATCTTCTTATGTTCCTTTGGCTACTCTACTTACTCCCTCAAATAAAAATTGCGAATGAAATATTTAATATATTATGTCACGAGAAAAATCCCATGCAGCAGATAATCGTCTCGCCAGGATGTTTGATTCTTCATATCCTATGATGACTATAATCCGTGGGTTACAGTTATTTGTATGTAAAGCGGATGCTGACATCCGTCATTCACGTGTCCGATGTTATTGTACATGGTAACTGGAGCAGGAACATATTAGTTACAGCGGTGGTACATAATTGACAATTGTTTTACGTTGTTTATGTAGTAAGCGTCAGTAGTATGTTTGCAGCTTTTTATAGCGTTTCAACTGAGAAACTGTCCGCAGTCTTAGAAGGTTGGATGCCTTTATTCTCTATGTGTCTATCAATATTGTCGATTTCAAGTTTCAAATTGGTATAATTTGTTGAGACATCAAATTATAAGTAAGGGGCAGATTTATGTCCGTAAGTCCTAGTAGCTGAAGCAATACTTTAAAAGGATTTTAAGTTTTTGCTTCTTGCATCGAGAAACGACGGAATACCTATACTGTATCGTATATTCCAAGTCAAACAAGTAGAAAAGTAATTAAAAAAAATATACTGTTGGGTACTTACTTGATCTTAATCGCGGACATTATACCGCCTACTGAATAGCTCTACTAATTAGGTGTGAAATTAAGACTTGTTAAGGCCCATTAATTTATCCTCAGCTCTATGATCCCAATGAAAATGGTTCTCTAGCTGTTCAACAACAACAACAACACAACAACAACACTAACAACATCACTTAACATTACAAATACCTTCACCAACTACACTTTTATTACATAGACTTACCTCTCTATCAAAATTGTTTGCTAATAATGTTATGTATAATCTGATTGATGCCGTAAAATTTGTTAAATGTTTAAGGGTGTGAGCCTGGAGATCTGTCATACAGGTCCCGAACCTAGTTCAGACTCCAGCTCTCACAAAGGTTCTTGCATAAAGCAAAAAAAATAAATGTATGTTATCAGTAAATTACCTAATGTACCTTTATGAGAGAAATAAACTATATGTTATGTTATGTTATGTTCACTAGGTCGTTTATAGTTGAAGCACCCATGTTATTTGGGGTGGCGCAATGCTTCTTTTTCCTCTATTCTGTCCTCCAACGGTCAAACTATCACTTTCTCCCTTCTATTTCATATCACTCCTTATTTCTTTGTTTATTTATCTCCTTACAAATCTCATCATTCATTCCATCCACACGCCTCAAAGCTTAACATCTACCAAAAAGGATAAAAAAGTAATAGAAATGGTTCCATTTCAATTGGCCACAGTCTCGTCGCGGTCATTATTTTGATTGCTCTAATACTCGATGCGGGCCCATCACCATGGTTCTTTATGGGTAAAGCAATCATCTAACCGTGCTTATAACCCTTTTTTGTAATATAGGAATGTGTCTAAAAACAAGATGCCATAGCCCTGTAGTTTTCCGTATTGTTATTGGTTACAGATGGGTTAATCTGAATAGATTTTTCTGTGGCGTTCTAAACACAGATAGATATTCAGCTACATTGATGCGCTATAGGAAATCATGTTCTGTAAGTCTATATGTCTTCCAAATGAGCTGAAATAATATGTAAAATTAGTAGTTAAATGTAGAATTTGGCTGGTTTTAACTGTTTACAAGTAATGGTTTTAGTGGGAGTTCCTCAAGGTTCCACTTTCGGTCCATTCTTTTATTTCTAGCTCATCAGAGTTAATGACCGCACAATCCGCACGTATTCGTTTCTATGGGAAACGAATATTCAAATACGTGTATTCTTTCTTGTCGTCAGACCATTTTTAAAGATTACTTTGAGTCTGCATACTTACGTCAGACGCAAATTCAAATTCATAAACCTTTCTTGATTTTGTAAATTTGTTTCTTAACTCATTATGTAAATTATTAAAGACGCTCGTGATACCTTTAACTACGATGTCACGAATTAGGTGCTTTCATAATTAACGCTGCGTATCATAGGCCTAGTTTTAAGACCTGTGGAGCGTTACCTTTCTAAAGTATAATGAGGTAACTCTTCCTATTTCTAATAGAAAGTGTCATCGTGCTTCAATGCAGGCGCATAAATATCACATTCGTATTATCAAGAGAGTTTATTTTCTTTTATGTTATTTTAAATTGCTTGAGCATTTGCAGTGATTAACGGCCAGTGAGTTGCAATTTTAGTGTCAAATATTGTTCAAATTCATGATGACACCTTAAGTTTTTATCACAGTTAGATTAATAAAATTAACAAAAACTAACAAAATAAATGTTACGTCAATGGTAGTCATAAACCGTTTTTCAATTTCCTTGTTAGTATAAACATCAATCAGCATTTTCATCTATTTTATCTTTCCTTAAAACTTGTTACAATATGTGATTTGGTTAGTAAAAATAAGTTATGTAAAATTGACTGCGTTAAAATCATTAGGAAAATGTTTTACATATTTTTTTTTTTAAGATATTCACATTCTTGTTAGTTGATAAATAGCTAGTTCAAATGCGTGACGATGCTAATAAACATGCTTTTTGAGTATTTATCCTCATAGCTGTCAATGGTATATTTGCCTACACTGTGATATGTGATCAAATTAATAAACCTAAACTCTTCTAGCTTATTTGAATAAATATGATGTCACAAAAAAGTCGAACTGTATCATTATCGAGTAAATCATTTCCTACACAACTCAACTGCATACTTCTTCAAACGAGCCGTCGTGACGTGATGATGAATCGCTCAAATATCACAAAAAGACCATCTTTACCAACCAAATAATTATAATATAG
Source organism: Lacanobia oleracea (assembly GCA_950371165.1). Classification (NCBI taxonomy): domain Eukaryota; kingdom Metazoa; phylum Arthropoda; class Insecta; order Lepidoptera; family Noctuidae; genus Lacanobia; species Lacanobia oleracea. The sequence goes on from OX493396.1 coordinate 16,651,723, forward strand.
TAACGGACATAATGACCTTTCGGTGGCTAATTTTGGATGTCTCTCCAAACACTCCGTGGTTCGCTGGGGTCAAACTGCCGAAATGATATTTAAACACCCGCTCTCTGACGTCAATGGTGTCCGTGAGATGCTCTGTCACAAGCCACAAGGCTGTTAAGACGATACTGTACCAACTGCTATTATTATTATTATTGTAAAAGAATTCGGCTTTTGTTGAGCTTACGTAGAACGTAAGGAGTTGGATGTTGCGAATGAAGTTGCTATAGAACTTTTTGATACGATTTATTGCCATGACGTTAAAATGACAAATATTCCCGATTGCAGTTTGTTATTGGGTACAATAAAGAGTATTCTATGCAAATATCAATGTAATGAAAAGAAAGAAAAACGATTCGTGAGATATCGAGGAATGTCTATGAGTAGTAAAGAAAAGATTTAAGAAAAGATGAATGGATTGTATGAAAGATGACATGCATTGAGAGTTGGTATGTTAGTTCTGTGTTTATTATGACGAGATATACAATTATGTAAACTTAAATAATTATAACAAATAAATAAATACTCAGACGACAGTTACTACATATATCGAAAAAAAAAAGGTTTGCAATGACGACCGTTTAAAATCCTATCGCTACAGATTTCTAAACAAATGGATTTGTTTATTCTATAAAGTTAATGCTCCACAAAAGTGTGATTTTAATAATATGTTAACATTGAGATTTATTATTAAATTAACCTAACTAATATTAGCACCATTAATTAGTTTTGAACGACGCATATTAGTTTTTTGTTACAGTTTTTCTGAGATTGACGTTCTCATTAATTTTGACGTCAGATTTTTAAACCAGCGTGACCCGTCTTTTTCTCAGATTTGTGTTAGAAAAAACTGTTTACGTTTATAATTATAGTATCTATCTCATAAATGATTATAGCTACTAAAACTAAACTGCTTTTGGATTTGTTCAGACCTTTACAGATATATCCGCTCATTGAAATTCAGGCATCGATTGCACTATTATTCACGTAGTTAGTTTTAGGGTCAAAATTGTGAATACTTCAAATGATAAAATGAAATTACGGGTTTTGGGCATTATTTTTGGCTTCAATTGTATAGGTACGTCCTTGATTTACAATATAAATATTTGTTTATTATGAACACAACGGCGTTAAATCGATTTGCTGCACAAACGCACTCGATTTGTATTTCCATATTTAACGATGTTCAAGCCATTAATAATACATTCGATTCAATGACGTAGACCAACTATACAATACTTATTAAAGGTTATAAAATTCACATTAACGTTCTTACTCTTGATGATGACGTCATCGTAGATGATGCAAACTATAGTAAGTATGTTTGTAAACGAGATCAAACAATAGGATCGGATCTTGTGATGGTTCACAAAAAAACGACATGTTTAGTCGAGTTGCAAATAAGTAGTCGACTTGATTGTCGATACGTGGGTATAGTTGAACAATGGCTGTTATGATTGTGTCGTTTTCCGTCCGTAGTAAACCGATAGTTTTAATTTTTTTTATTCACTCGTCCCACCCACCATTGACGTCAATCGACCGGTTGCGGTTTCAATGTGTGAGTAACACGCTTGCGCTCGCGCAGGGCTGTCATCATCTACAACTTTAGGTGTGTGAAACACTTATCAAAGGCGTTATATTACTTCTTAGACTAATTATGTGCACTTGTGTAATTGTTATGCTGTACAGTTTTATGGTAATAATTAACGTCATTAATGTGCGTAGGTTCGGTACGTGGAAGTTTTTGCGCATTTTAATTATTCGTTGTTTTATGTATTACTATTTTATTAACTAAGGTGCACGTGCGTTCCATATTAATAAGAGAATAATGTATAATTTACACTACATGTTCACATAAATATTAATTTGCTACTATTCGGAATGACTCAATCATAAAATGCATTCGAATAGTCTATTAATTTATTAAACTTCCGTTATAACATCCCGTTATAAGTATTCTAATTCCCTGTTCACTCATACGATGTGTTTGACTCATTCGATTTCCTTCCTAGTAATCTATATCAGTTCATACTCTTCCTATATCATCGGTGTTTCAGTAGGTAAGCTGTCGAAAATTTGTGACATAGATGTCTTGAGCCTATTGTATTGGTCTATGTAGAATGCTCATGCAGTTCTCAAAATTTTTCTCTGTTTAGCTTTGCCTCTGTCAATTTTCAGCCTCTTTCTAAAGCTTGATGCTCATCTGTCTTCATTGTCAACCCTACCAGTATTGAGCAAGTGTCAAATCGCTTATATCCATACAGGCCTGTGTCTATATAAGCAGTTAAATTCTGCGTGTGTGCGTAGTGCATGTGCCCGCGTTGTGCATTCGTACGATGTGCTCTTCTCGGTTTATTGCTAGCACCATAAGTAATGCCTTGCCATGCACATGCCATAGATGACTGGCATGTGTGTTTGTTTACTAGTAGGAATACTGTTAGGAATCGTTTACGTCTGTCTTTGTTGTTTGACGATGATGGACTTTGAAGGATTGAGATTTTTTTAGATAAATTACGAGATTCATATTTATAAAGATGATGCCAAAGAAAAACAAAATATTGTATGCTTGTAGAATGAAAAGGAATTGGTTGGAAAAGGCCAGGAAAAGTGTAAGGCTATGGGAGACCCATTTGCCCAGCTGTAGGACAATACTAATTGACAAAAAAAAAAAACTTAACAGAAGCAACCCTTTCCCAAAATCATGCTACGTATAATACTATATGAGAATGTTCTCAACAAGACGAGAACAAGTATGTAAAGATAAGCTGGATGACTGGCCATAAATAAAGTTCAGAAACCAATTACTTGGAAAGACTTCCTCATTCTTCAACATCGTTTCTTTGTCTCACCCCATGGTAGAAATTTTCAAAGTTCAAGGAGAGTTACTTTTTGTTACCTCCTTTTTCTGCCGATCCGAAGCATCTCTACAAGAAATAATAATTTACTGTTGTAGGAACCAGATTTTAAATGTCATTGGAATAATCAAGAAGCTATCATTTGCATAAATACTGCGACACTAGGCGGCCATTTTTTTCACTTGATTGTAAAATTTACAATTTTATGTTCGAAAGAGCTTTTATTTTGTGCGACTTTTTATACAGGAGATAGTAGTCAAAATTATACTTTTCTTATCTAAGTAGCCTTAAAGAATCGGCTCTAAATTGTGTAAACTTACTGAGTATAAAGATGCCCTGCTGACTAATTAAGTCCTGAAACAGAGGTTGTAAAATTTTATTGTTGTATGGATACGTCCGTATTCTTCTTTCCAGTTTAAGAAATTCTAAAACCAATTTTCGTTCAGAAACTTAGTTTTAGAAAAAACAATCAACGTCGCCTATCAAAATTTAGCCTTCTCTAATCTATATGAAGAACCTATACTGGTCTGTAACCGTTAATTAAAGAAAACTGAGAAGAGCCTGAAAATAAATATAAGAAGAAGACAGCAGCTCACCCATAAAACTGTAACCAAAACCTTATTGTGTGTCCTTTTAAAACAGGTCGCTCAGGACTCTTTAGATACCCTTGCTTCTAATTTCAAAATAAATTACAAAGTAAAATTCCTTGTTCCAGATGATAAACGCTGATTGAGGGCCAGGACTCTTGAGCGACCTGCGAGCGGACATCGGCGGCAATGGACCAACCACAGCTGGATCTAACTTGACTCTTTTGCTACATTCAAAGTTTCTAAAGTATAGACTTTCTTAGATATTCGGTTAGGTACTACCAATGACATCTTCTACTTGACGTTTGTAAAAATTATGTCAGATTTGCGCGGGAATCGTTATGACATTGGCGGTTACTTTTTAAACTTGGAATTCCATAGCTAAAGACTCTGTTATGATTGTTTTTAAATATATTTGTTTTCCTTTTGTGATGATGATGCGGCGCGTTGTAGAATATTATTGTTTTCACATAGGCAACTTCAATCTTCGAAATTTGAGAAACTCGATATTTTTGTGTTATTAATAAAAACTTATGATTTTGTTATTTATAGTTGGAGGAGATTAGTGAGGATCAAAATTTAAATATTTACGAAAAGGAGGAAACTTTCGCGTTGATGATAATAAAATTAATATCAACGGAATAATATAAATTATTTATAAATAGATATAATTATTGTAGTCGTGATGAAACCGCGAACTTTTGGACAGTGTTGAGTGTCCAAAGATGATCTTGATTTCAGGCCAATTTATTTCCCAGACAATATTGATCTTCAAAATTATTATTTAATTTTTTTATTCGATATTAGTGTTTAAAATTATATTTAATTTATAAAAAATTTGAACACTTGTTTATAAAAGTGACTAATGAGGTAAAGTATTTTTATCGTTAACAAAATTCGCAGAATTTGAAAATATCTACATTTTAAGACCAAATATTGTTTTTGTTTTCCTACTGTTGCTTGTTAGTTGTTATTTTAATTATTTATACACATAATGAAAATAGACGTAAAACATGTTGCTATTCGATATTAATCCTTATCAAAAACTATGAGACTAAGTAAGTATAATGTTTACTAATTAAAACTGTGAGATGAAATAAAACATATTTTTAGATATTTTGGAGCATAAAACTTGATATATGAAAAAAATGAGGCTTATGTTTTAAATTTGTATAACTAAGTATTAAAAACGTCAGTATTTCGAAATTTTGAGGCTTGTTTTGTCCGTTAATTATACTCAAATTATACAAGTAGAGTTAAACTGTGTCGTATAAATCAGTATAAGTAGGAAATGATTGTCAGTTTGTATAACAAATATTTCAAACTAAGAGGTCACAGGTTTTCCTCTTTCCTTGTTATGATTTAGACTTACCTTTACTTCGTAAAACGATGCAATTGCTATGAAAATTATTATTATAGCAATATTTTATTACAATTCTCATAATATTAAACGGTTATAACTACCACAGATGATAAAATACTAGCGTAATATTACACTAAGATACTATTTAATTTAATTTTTACCGTAAAAGTATTACGATGTAGAGTAGAATTGTTTTTCTTTTTTTCTTTATTTAAAAATTTATTTTAAAATTCATTCAATCAAGAATAACAAAGAATAATAACATATCATTTTTGTAGTTTAATAATATTCCTTAACTGTTATTGTTGAAATTTTCCCTTAGTGATATTATTTTATACCAAAACAATCTTGCCTTTTGAGATTATTTTAATAGTAATAATGTTCTTGATTAATAATTATTAAAGAAAACATTCCATACATTTTAATAATGCATTTTGTTTATAGTGTAGTTAACTATTTATATTTTGACATGAAATCAATTCTGAAAATTATGTATTCTCCTTTACAATTTTACAGCAATATGTTTTAATAAGTAAATTATTGTTTAAGTTAAAAATGATTATTATTAGATATGTGAATGCTGAATAAATTTTATTCATTGTTTATTTCGTTTACGTCATTTAACTATAATTTCCTTCTTTATTAGTATATTCATAGCAAGTTCCTCATTATTTTTCCCATTCCTAAATTAATTTCTCATGGAGCCGTTCTTGGATTAAATTTTGAAGCCTTGCAATAATTATGATGAAAAGTTAAGGAAGACTAATTTTAGGATCCTTACCAGTCAGATACAATTTAATGTATATTATGTTTTGTCTTCTATCCTACGATGTGAAAACAGTTGGTGCCTGTATATCTTCGGTAATAAATAGAATTACTTCATGAAATGTAAGGCTTCCATCATTTTAACATCTTTAAAAAAAAACTTAATTTATTTTTATATACTGTACATAAAAACACAAGAAAAAGGCCCCAAATAAGTACCTCCTAACTCATGTAAACACAGCAAAATGCCCTTTTGATATACATATCCATAAATCTATGACAAAACCCGCGAATTAGGTCACCGCAATCGTATTAAGAGTAGCCACAATCTATTTACAATCTTCGTTCAAAGCGATAAAGTGTAAAATCGACTACAGGATATCAAAACTAATTTCCTTTGTTCGAAAGCCCTTTCCACACAATGACATAACGCATGCGTGAATGACGCGCGAACTGACCTCGAATGCGGCACGTGGGAATGTTAGTTGTCTCACTCTTACACTAGGCATGTTTATGGGACGATATCAAAAGCATTCGAAATAAGTATCTCTGTCTCTTTTCAGCGTAATGTTTCTTTTTTTCAGATATAAAGCGTAGGTATTATTGCCGGTTAGTTTAGTATCGATAAACGTCTAGAATCCAGTGGAATATTTGAGTGTAGGCAACTTGGTCACTAAAGTAGCAGGCATCTTTCTCTTGAATTTCAGCAATAAAATATCGGAAAAGAGAAATAAGAGAATACAAATTTTTCAGATCAAATCTGAAAAATTTGCATTCTCTTAAAACTGAAGTGTTGGTATAATTTGGTGTATTTTTTGGTACAATGCACTTTTGCTCATGTGTCCCAAATTCGGCAGATGTGATTTTTTTTTTATATTTATTTATTAAAAACCAACAGGTTAAAAAAATAAGTTTACGATAGGCAGTCTTACCGCACAGGGCAATCTACACAACCTAGGGATGATCTGAACTAAAAATGACGAACGAATATCGTGCAGGATCAGTAGGTACGTATTCCCAACGTCTTGATCCTGTATAATATTTTATAAACATTTTTTCCAGGTATAAATAAAGTGTACCGTATTTGAATAGGAGAGGTCATTTTTCAACCGCCTGCGTATCCTGGGAAAAGGTCTCCTCCATGGCCTACCACTCCTCCTGGTATATTTAGGGTTCCGTATCCGAAGGGTAACTACCGGAACCCTATGACTAAGCCTCCGCTGTCCATCCATTCGTCCGTCCGTCCTTCTGTGTATTGTTCAGTTGATATTTTCAGTGTGTATTTCTATTGCCGCTATAACAACAAAAAAGTTTTACTTAAAATTAATTAAAATCAAAGGCTCCTATACACGAAACGTGTTTTTTTTTGTTTTTGATGCGGAACCCTTCGTGTGAGAGTCCAGTTCGCACTTGACCGGTTTTTCCTTCTCGGGCTTCCTAATCATTCGCAAACGTCTCCAAGTCATCATGTCATCGTTTTCTAGGCGACACCCGTTTTCTGACTACAATTGCGTGGTGACTCTGACCCATCTGTCTTTGTGCATTTTGCATACATTAGTCCCTCTTACAATGAATAAAATATTCAGTTCCGATATAGTCAACTGCAGTCATATTTTATACAAAGTAAATAATCAATGCTTATCAAGAACACTCCCATTAATTAAGCGCATTTAAGTTTTTACTAACACTTTACGTCAACACATTCTAATTAGCTACTTACTCGTATTAGAGATGGAAGACTAGTCGCCAAGTAGTCGTGAAAACCGAATTTTCGGCTACATTTACCCCTATTCACTACGGCATTTCGGAGGAGGTCGTGGCTAGATAACAACAGCCGCACGGGTCGATCTTCAAGGTTAAGCAACGCTTGCCAAGGTTGGTCTGTGGATGGGTGACCATCTTAACATACCGAGTTTCCTCCGTGCCTCGGAAAGCACGTTAAGCTGTTGGTCCCGGCTGTCATTTGTAGATCTTTGGCAGTCGTTACGGATAGTCAGAAGCCAGTAAATCTGACTCCAATCTTGCCATGAAGTACCGTGTTACCGAATTAATGGGTTGTGGAGGTCTGGTAGGCAGCCGCTCCTTCGTAAAATACTGGTATTTAGCTAAATCCGGCTTGACTGGAAGCCGACCCCAATATAGTTGGGAAAAGGCTAGGCAGATGATGATGATGATGACTTCGTCATTTCGGTAAATCAAACTCAGTTATAGCCTGTGATTTATTGACATTAAAGGTTTTTTTTCTCGTTGTCATGAATCGGTTGGAATGGGGGAGGTTTTTTTTCAACAGGAATTTGAATAAAGGACAAATAGTCTGAGACTAGTTGACTTGACAATCGATGTCAACTAGTTAAAGCTATAGAGAAAAAAAAAACAGGAAATAAATCGACAGGACACACACATTTACTATTAAAATTAAAGTGCATCGCCTAGTTGTCAACGATTCATGAAAGCCGACGGCCCAGCTACACTTCATCTATACTCTATCTATCTATACTAATATATAAAGTTGAAGAGTTTGTTTACTTGAACGCGATAATCTCAGGAACTACTGGTCCGATAGAGGAAGGCTATAGGCTATATCATCACGCTAAAACCAATAGGAGCGGAGCAGTAATAAAAAATTGTGACGCTTACGAAGTTGCGCGGGTCAACTAGTATCCAATAGAATCGCTTGCGCCGAGCGAGGCAAGGTGAATGAAGTGATTCTATTAGTTCTTAACAAACACATCTCTCGCACATCTCTGGTGGAAACGCAGCCTTATATCTTAGATTAGTCGGCTATTTGAGCGTCAGCCAGTCGTCTAGCTAGCTAATCGGCCCGTCTCTAGTTTCTATCAACAGTTTGTAAAAAAAAGTCTTTGTTTTATCAACAATAGATGCATTTGCATCAACCGCGCGCCTAGCTTACATCATGAGATGTAATTACATAGGCTCTGACGTAAATGATGTTTAATAAATTATCTTATTGAGTGCTAGTTGACCCGCGCAACTTCGTCTGTCTCACAATTTTCATTTTTGCTCCGCTTCTACTGGTCATAGCGTGATGATATAAAGCTGAAGAGTTTGTTTGTTTGTTTGCTTGAACGCGCTAATCTCAGGAACTCCTGATCCGATTTCAAAAATTATTTCAGTTCATCACGCTGAGACTAAAAGGAGCGGAGCAGTAATGAAAATTGTGACGCAAACGAAGTTGCGCGGGTCAACTAGTTTTATATAATATACTGATTGTTAGGTGTTCGGACATAGGTGCAGATGGTGTTAAGATAGCTGTGTCTGTTTTATTGGTACGATGTGTAATTTTATGGTCTTTGGTTCTTGTGAAACCATTTTGTGTTGTCATGCTGATTAATGATAAGATTCATGAGTAGTTCAGTCTTTTATATCTTTTGTTTGGTTGGGTTACTACAAGAAGCGTACTTATTAGTTACTAGCTCTTGCCAGCGGCTTCGCCCTCGTGGTCCCTAGGGAACATACTCTCGGGATAAAAACTAGCCTATGTCCTTTCTCAAGCTCTAGACTATCTGTGTACCAAATATCATTTAAATCGGTTCAGTATGTTTGGCGTGAAAGTGCGACAGATAGACAGATACACAGAATTACTTTCGCATTTATAATATTAGTAAGGAAAGTAAGGATTACGTAAACCTTTGTTACTTTCTGTTTCTTAGGGTTCCGGACCCACGGTTACCAACAGCACGCTATTAGAAATCAGTAAGCTGTATTTCATGAACCCGTAATAGGTAAACAGTAAAACAATTCACAGTGTGTGAATTTGTGTGCAAGTCCGACTCGGCTAGTCGGCTTAATCGGTTTTTTACTTACTATGTAGCCAGGATCGGCTACGTAGGGTTTCTAAACCTGTCATGGTTGCGGAATTTGTTCGATAGAATCACCCTGGAATGCTAAGGTCACTACGAGTAGGCGGAATACGGATGGGTTTTAGACAGTATCTAAGATTCTGACACTACTTAAAGCATTGTCTGCCAGACAAATAGACACAATAGAAAATGTATTGTTTGTCGGTCACCGGTAACCGACGGCAGTGAATGTGTTAAATGATTGTTTTGATTATTTCCCATCCTGATAAAAGAAGAAAGAGCTTAAGAAAAAAACTTTTAGCATTCTTCTCTTTTCAGGGTTTTTATAGTGAAGTTTTCATTAAAGATTTACCCTAGTTTCTGAATGTGCGATTTACCAGGGCTTTTGCAAACAGTGACTTGAATGAGAAGTCGCAAAAAAAGTCAAATTAAATATAGGGAGCGTGCAGAAACTATAGGTGGCAGCACAGAAATGTCACTGTCAAGTATGTTTTAAGTATAAAATTCGAAATAGCTACGCTAGATGGCACAGTCTTCTTCGCGCACGTTCCCCTAAACTGAGCGCACAGGAACCACAGGTGGCAGCACAGAAGCGTTAATGTCAAGTTTTCTGACCCTGAAAAATTCGAATATGCGACACTAGATGGCATAGTTAACGCCGTGCGGTCCCTATATGTGCTTTTTAAAGCAGTGTTTTAGAAAAGACTTTATCACAATAATTTCTATCGTAAAGAGTTTCTATGAAACATCTATAATGGATTTACGATAATCTGAATGATGTAAAGTGTATGGAATTGCATTAAAACTATCGTGAGTGGACAGGATTAACGCCATAAATCACATATCTATTTATGTGATTCATGGCGTTATCCTTACTTATAATAAAACTAAAGTAATAATGGTAGTAAAAAGGTACCTAAACAAAAGTCTTTGAATGTTTCAAGAAAAACAGTGGTTTGAGGTTTTTTGCGGTTGTTGCTGATTCTCTATTTAAAGAATATTATGCGTAAGAATAAAGCTAGGACGTACGTTGAATACGTAGGACCAGTGTGTTTCTCGCTTCAGAATGAATAATTATAATTAGAACCTAACTCTAATTTAGACAGGATATTATCCGCATGCGTACGGTGTATGTTATTTCCCTTCCTTGGATATAACATTAATGAATAAATTTTAATTTTTAGTTGTTTTGATATGAACTTTGTTCCGTTATATTGCTATGCAATGTGTATTGTCATAGTTTTGCTGAATTGTCTTACACCCGTATTCACAAACAATACTTACCTCAGTAAAGTAGCAACGCTATGCGAAGTAAGGCATTTCTCACTGCGTTGCATATGGCAAGCCTTTCAATTAATAAACAATATTCAAACGACCCTTGACTAAGCAAACGCACAGCGTAGAATAGAGCTCTGTGATTGGTTCGTTTGTGTTGCGTAGTTCACTTCGCTGCTTGACGTTCCTTTCTAGGTTTTCATTTATCAGTGGCAAGAGTATAAAAAGTACCACTTCTTTGGAAAACCTGTAGCGTCGTGTAAATTCATCCCAACTGTAATAATCAAAAGGATTTTGGAAATCCCGTATCACTTTCTGGTATCTATTGAGCTTCTCTCATTGATATAATTATAAAATACTTCTTCACTAATATAATCCATTGTAAAAGGACGCTATTAAAATGGAAAATCATCACAAACAGAAAAATCCAACCCCTAAAAATATTTCTCGTAACACATAATAGACCACAGAGAATCGAGAGACATTAGCTATGCGTTGCTTAAAACAGCTAGGAGGCTACCTTAGCTGTGCGTTCATTCTAAGAGACGCATAGAGCTAGCCGCCACTCAAGTATTGTCTATGAAAAAGTTTAAGGGGCCCTGTGCGCTCGCGCGCACTGTGAGACCACATAGTAACGTTTGTGAATACGGGTGTGAGTCTGTAGTCTGTCACTGTACTTATTAAAATAAAATAAAATTAATACTAACATTTAATTCTACGAGGAATTTCATTATGGAAAGTATGAAGAAGAAATATCTTATTTTTGTCGGCTACCGAGCGCCTACCAATTTGATCTGTGCAACGATTAGCTTGCGCTCGCGCATTTTAGCAATATAATTGCTAGAGAGAAAACTTGGGTAGCAAATCATTGCTCTTAGTTTTCCTAAAGGTATGAAAATCGGTAATCGGTATAGTTCGTGTCCGCAGAGAATATTAAAATTATATTTTAATAATTTTGCTTGCATATGTAAATATGTTTTCTGCAATGAAATACCTACACGTATTCTTAGAACGAATAGCTTGCAGAATTAGTGGTATTGTGATAATTAACAAAAATTTCTAAGTAGAAAATGAAGTAGAAAAAGCTTAATTTGTATTTTTGTATTTCAGTAGATATTATGAAACAGTTTCCGTATTTTAATTTTTCTTCACTTATTTCATGCATTTTTTAACTTTTCGTACAAGCACACACAAGAAAAAAACACTGATAATTACTTATTAAGTAGGATAACTCCTTACTACCATCAATACAAACTTCAGCTAGTCTATTCTGTAAATAACTATTTCGATATCGAGCTTCACCTGATTGACAAAGCTCACATATTGAGCTTTATCACACACAACATAAAGGTCTTATGTTTATACGTATTTGATACTCACCTCGGATTCCGCTGTCGAGACAAGAACTTATTACAGAATAGGGGTACAGGAGTGACAAGCGTGACATCTACTTTGGCGCATAATATGTTCTTACTTCTTGCTTCATATTTCATTTGTATATCACACGTCAACCAAACCACTTAACTAATCTATCAATGTTCGTCAAATTACCATTAAGAACCGTTGCAATATGTGACAATTCTGAAACATATAAAATATTGTGACAGCTAGTGTTGGACCATCGATAACATAGAGACGACAATCTGTAAATGTCACACTGTGAGCCGGTAAGTAGTTTCAATTCAAATGTAAACATATAGCAAACTTTGTTTCATTATTATGGTAGGCGATAGATAAACTCGCAACAAAGTACATTGACCTATCTCTAATATCCCTTCGTAAATACCCGAACAATTAATTATGAACCGTTTCTCATTACTAGAGAAAGTAAAGAATAGAAGTCGATTCAGGACAGCTTTATATCTTAATATATCTTAATAAAATATTTTACTAAAAAAATCTCATTGCGGTTCAAGACACGCGTGCGTCATATGGCTTAGTAAAAATGTACCAATTATACCAAGCCAGATGACGTCACGCGTATCTTCAACCCGCTGTATCTCCTTTATTTTTTGTACTACTTAGATTGTTTTTAGTAAAATACCCCATTTCGTTTTTTGATATTAAGAAAGTCAATGTGTGTGTGTGTGTGTCAATTACCGTCATTGAACATTAATCTGGCGCTGACCATAGGCAAAGCATTGTTAATAATTATTACAACTCGCTTTTTCCGCGGCTTTGTCCGCTTCAATGTCGTAATAATACCAATGGAAACTCGCGGGAAAGAATATGTGGTCACCATAATGGATCAAACTATTTGAGGCATGAACCCAATAAATAGACGGACGGACAATCAGGGTTGCTTTCATGAAGAACAAATTAGACATTGTGACACGTTCATAGAGTTGTTATAGAAATACGTGGCACGGACGATAATATCGCCGCGATTATTTCGCTCGTGGAGACGGCCCCTAAGGAAAATCTAAAGAATTTTCTTGTATTTCGTATTAGGTGTGGAGCGTGTGCTAGAGAATATCAATGATCGATATTAGTCGGGTATCGATTGAAATGAATCGATTTAAAACAATATTGCTGCAGGAGATATATGAGGTGTCAACGCGTGATTTATTTGCGAGCCTCGGACGATGTTGGTGCGCAAGAGGGCGGCAACGAAAGCATGGAAACGGAGCTTTTAGAATAAAAAGCTTTATTTTTCTTTGTTTTTTAGTATTAATGTTTTGTTGGCCTGACTGAATGCTTTCATGTGTTAAGGCTGTCACAAGAAAATCCTACCTATAGATTGACCTGCGAGAAGCTACTCGAATATAGCTTTGCTCTTTCGCTTTGCTTAAAAAGTTTCAGTCAGACTATATTTTATTTTACAGTAGTAATAAATACGATAGGTACACATTTGTCCCATCCGCACGCAAAATATGCGCTTAGTTGTGGAGTCGCAGAGACTTGGCAGATACGATACAGAAAACAGTACCTCAGAGATACCAGACAGGTGCAGAAAGAAAATACGATATTAAAATGGATAAGGTATTAAGTATTGAAACAAGGAAACAGACAAAAAAATTCTTCCATTTCCTTCAGCTTTTCAGTCCACAACGAAAATAAAACCTTTGTTATAACTTTAACCAAACGAACCTGTCAAAGCTATGGGTAAGACAGGTAACGCCCCAATTTCCCCAAAGGGTTGAACTGTTTTTACAATTATAAACCTTCCACTATGATCCTAGAATTTGAAATTCAATGACAATGCTTTCGTGAATCGTGAATTATGTGAAAACAAACAAATTATGTGCCCATTTTCTTTTTCTAAAGTAGCTTAAATGTTTTACTCCATACTATGTTAGCTACAAAAACTGTGCAAACGTAAATATTACTTGATTCTAAGCGTCGCCGTCGCTTATACATTATATCACGCAATACAGACGATTTCCCATAAAAAAGCATCATTTTAGGATCAACAGAAGAATGAAAAAGTAGATTCTGCAAACTTGTAGGTATATTGCAGTCCCGTTGAGACACTCGTAATAGGAATACTCATTCCATGCGCGTGTTGGAGTGGATTTACTAATGTGGTCGACTGGAAATATATATATTTTTTATCTTTATTTTTTTAACATAAATTTAGGGGTTTTTGTCCAATAAGGATGTCAACCCCATCATACCTTATAACAAAGTAAATTCTTAGTAACATAAATAACACATAAAAAAGTTTACATTAGAGTAGGTAACTAAAAGAGCCGCTGCTCACTGCTGTACGACTAATACTAATCTACGTAATATTTTTGCTGCCTCCGATTTAGGGTTTGCTAAAATGCTTTGAATCAGACCTACGTCCAGCCTATTTAACTTTGCTGCGGTCTTCGTTCGAGAGAGGCACCGTACCCTGGAACGCAAAGGGCACTAGGAGGAACGCGGATGGGTTTTAGTCAGTATGAGTCTGACACTCCCTTCTGCTTCACCCAAAGCGGGAGGAATCATTGATGATTTCCCATCCTTAAAAAAAGCCTATTTAACTTTAACTCGTTCAGTAGCAAGTCGCGTTCATCTTTATTCCGGACACATTCCATCAGCAAATGCTGCACATCTTGACACTCGTAGAAGGAATACTCATTCCGTGTTGGAGTGGATTTACCAATGTGGTCGACAGGAAATATATATATTAATATTATTTGAAAATTAGGTAGCACAGATAGTTGTAAAACTCTTGTAAATAACAACATAATGTGGGCAAATTATGTTATTAAAAGTAGTCGGAAAAAAAACATCAGGGAAGGATATTTATGAACTCTACTTATTTCATAAAAGTGTGGTAGGAATTAACTTGTGTTTAGCAGAGGCCTATCGGCTAAACGTCACATCTTTATCCGTTGATTTGCAGAAGTTTCAAAAATGTCAGCAGCCATCGAAACAGCTTTTAAATTGCTTTTTAATTGACAACAATGTGGCTTGGATAGCTTTGCCTTTCAAGATGCGACAAATTACTTCGACCAAAAGCACTTTTGCGATGCATTCCAAATTCATCAGGCATCAGTGATGTTATATGAAATTTCGGATCTAAATACGTATTCGGATATATATCTCTTATGACTTTATGACATACACCGATTCAGATACGGTTAAGAATATGAAATTATTTCGGATTTTCCGTTAGGTTCGGTTACGGAGTTACGGATATTAGATTTTTGAGAAATTGTAAAACTATACTAGGAGGAGCTCGTGGCTAAATAATAACAGCCGCACGGGTCAATCTTTAAGGTGAAGCAACGCTTGCCAAGGTTGGTCTGTGGATGGGTGACCATCTTAAAATACCGAGTTTCCTCCGTGCCTCGGAAAGCACGTTAAGCCGTTGGTCCCGGCTGTCATTTGTAGATCTTTGGCAGTCGTTGTAAATCTGACTCCAGTCTTGCCAAGAAGTACCGTGTTACCCAGTTAATGGGTTGGGGAGGTCTGGTAGGCAGCCGCTCCACGTAAAACACTGATATTCAGCTGAATCCGGTTTGACTGAAGCCGACCCCAATATAGTTGGGAAAAGGCTAGGCAGATGATGATATACCTAACGCAAAATCGGCTGGTGTGTCTCGGCTTGGCCAAGCAGAAAAACCTGTAATAACGTGTCTCATTTTTAGACTACAGCCGAAATTATCAAAAACTTTTATATCGGATTCGGTCACAGTTACGGGTATATCTTTATTTCTGAGTTTCTGTTATGGTTACGAAGCTCCTTAACATCCCTACATTGCATTACGATTGCATTCAAGATCATTCAAGATGGATGCCTTCCCTTAAAGTGGAACAGTGTAATGATTGTAATGAATGAACCAAATTGTAGCCGAAAGGTAATTGAAATAAATTGGGCTTCATGCTGATTGACAGTGATTACAATTATTATAAATGTCGTCTGACGAAAACGCCCATTATATTGCGATCGGTAGATTTTAATCAAGAAAGGGAGACATGTATTTTGCAATTAACATTTTTTTTTTGTCCGAAATATAATGTGTGGGAATAAAAATCATAACTGTTTCATGGGAGCGTATCATGCATTTTTCAAAGTACATAATTTCAAATTACAAGAATCCATCTGAATGTTTAGATTAAGGATTTGATAGATTCGTTTATTAAATATAAATTTCTTTTCTTATTGTGGTAGAAACCGTAGAAAGCATGCTACGCAATGAGTGTTTTCAACATTTATTAATAAGTTATATTGAATAAGCGTCATGTTAACGTCAAAAGTTGCGTTTTAAAAGTCCCTGCTTTCCTCCCGCCTAAGTCTTTTATTAGTCTATTAAGTATAGTCTACTGCTTTTTCTTATTTTTAGTTTCAATACTACGATGTGATTGTCCTTCACATCATAGGGTACCCATTCATCCATACAGGTAGATAATGTTAAGCATAGACGAGAATGTCATTGTCTTACCCATTTCTTGGAATTCAGTTATATTGTTGCATGTCCTGCGATCGTTATGATCAGTAGTTCAAAGGGAAATTATAACTTCATCTTATTGACAGTTTTAAAGGCAGGCGAGATTCTGTAGAGGCAATCTTCTCATTATTTTTAATATTTATGAGTATTTATTTACGTTAGTAGGTAGGTGGTTAATTTTAAGAGCCTCGGAAATGTAAACAAGCAACTTAAAATTATACGATAACCAAGGATTGTCATTAGTTGGACATTAAAAAGATAACACACTCGGAAAAGATGCTGTGATATTTGACATTTGATTTATGACTTTTTAATTAAGGGAAGTCGGTAGTAGGATGGTAATCCATACTAATACAAACAGTAACTCTGTCCATTTGTTTGTTTGTTATCTATTCACGTCTCAACGTAACTTGATATGCAATTTTTTATTTATGATTTCTCGATATATTCTGAAAAAAAAAAAACGTTTTTTGTACAATAAATCCCACCTAAATTCAATAGTTCCCAATATGTCCGTGGCTTATTAAAATAAAATATTTTACAATTTCACGCGATATTTTACAATTCTACGACGTTTGCAATTTTCTGGTGACACATGGATTGAGCTCAGTTCACCCAAACTTACGAGGTGATGAGAATCGCATTGTGATGGCTTTCCATAATGGTAATACTAAGATTGTTTGCGTAACTTCGTAAATATGAAAATGTAATTTATTTATTCACAAAATCCACAGAATCTTAACGATATTACTTAAATAAATAAACCAATCTTACAGCTAATTACGGATTTACAATTTATTAACTACTAGCTTCTGCCAGCGACTTCGCCCGCGTCATCCCTAGGGAGCATACTCCCAGGATTCCCATGTGATAATCCAGACTATAATCTATCTCTGTTCAAAATTTCATCTAGATCCGTTCCGCCATTCTGGCGTGATTGAGTAACAAAAATCCATCCAAACTTTCGCATTTAAACGAGTAATATTAGTTAGATTATATGTATCAGAAACTCACAGAATGAGTTGCTAGCACCATCTAAGCATCTATGTGTGGTGTGGTGTGAGTGGGTGTGTTGGGTAGGTGTGTGTGTGTATGTGTGTGTGAAGAAGAGTTGAAGTGGTGTGTGGAATACCTTTAACCAACACTAGTTAGAATTCTTAGTCATTTTAGTCAATTCGTCGCATACAGTAGTTATTAATAGTCTTCTAAAAGTACCTTTTTAAAACATTTAGTAGACCAAGCATATAATTCTACAAGGTTTACTTAGCCAGAGCTTAGCTTCAAATAGTATCATTTATGTAACAGACTTAGATACCAGTTGCGTATAGTATTCTATAACTCGTTCTTTCTTCAATGTGCAGCTTGTAGGTTGCTCTGCATGTTTTAGTATTGGTGCGTTAGACAAATATTTTATCAGCATATTTTACTTATCGTGAAACTGGTTTTAAATGTATGTAGAGCAGAGCACATACAATTAAAAGGTGAACTTGCTATGAGGAAGATCTTACATAAACGTAGACTTAAAAATACCAAAATACTCGCATTTCGGAAAAAGCTACTTAATTAAATACTCTGTAAACAAACAGTTGACACATGAAGGCTATTACTTTTAGCAATCGCGCACCTGTCATTAAAACAATGTAGTTCCATACTCTAGCATTACATTCCGGACACTACCAACATCTTAAGCGCCGGAACAACACATCAGCCAACATTAAACATTGTTAATTAACCGATTACCATCACTCAGTGTCACTCCCAACACTAATTGAGACCATCCATCAAACCAAAACTAGAATATTACTGTTACAGTTTTAACAGACAACCCGTCCTGTCACACCGTCCCTATTCGCCAAAAAACTCGCGATGTCTCGGTCTCAAGTCTCACAAACTTATCTTAAATCATGAATTAATCGGTCGCAAGCTGCGGGGCAAACCGACACACAACACTATCTCAGTACTACGCCAGTAGTTGTACAACCAGTGAACAGTGTACACGCATTGAACGCGATCGAATTCCGAATTCAAAAAACGATTTTATAAGTGATGTGTTGATGAATCGATTTCGAGTGCAAGAATCCGATTGGTGACAGTGTTCGGTTGTTTCGGATTAACTGTCAGTGCGGATAATCAGAATCAGTGCAGTATTGTGTTACATTTTAATGCAGTTCGACGTAAAGCAAGTTTTGTGACATGTGAAGTAACTTTTAGCGATCGGTAAAGATATTGGTATTATTGCTATAACTTCGTTCGTGTTATTTGTGGTTTTTCAACTGAAATCCAGCGTAAATCTATGTCGTATTTAACTTGCGATTTATTTTAATTACAAACTATTAAAAAAAAAACTGACCTCATAAATATCATAGATAAATCAATAAGCATCGAAACCGGAAACGTCTTAAAAAGTAACAGCCTGGCATTCAATTGTTTACATCGGACAAAACAAACAGCGGTTTTTTTATCTGTCTGATATAATTGACCGCCTTTCTGAGTATCAAGAATATTTGATTGAAGTAATCTAAGAATTGATCTTCTCGCTTACCGTGACGCTAATTGCCACAACGGTTTATCGATATCTCATCTCGATTATTTTCGATTAACGATGTATTCGAGACATAAGAACTCGCTCGATTGTGGAGTGTAAATTAGATGGATTGCTTTTTAATTTATTGATAAGGTTTTATTTTTAATTATATTAAAATTGCAGTGTAATTATTAATCTAAACATACTATCCTGCCTGTGCTTTTAGAAAAGATCCCAACTACACAGGGTACCCTGTGTAGTTGGACCCCTACATAGATTAATGTTTTACATTCAATACAGCAATACAATTACAGAAAAGCTTGGGGAATTGTAAAAATACTAAAATTTTATTATTTTTTTTTTTACTATTGATAGACACGCCTCAAAAGACAACGCGTTATAAGATTTTTTTAATAAATAAAATAATTTCGACACAGAGGCATATCCATCCAGTGTCCCACGCGATAAGTATTTAGATCACAAAACTGTATCCACGAGAACACTGCCGACAAACTGTACAATAGAAATGTTTGGTAGAAGATATATATGTATATATTGTTTTTTATGTTACTTTTCTAGAATAAATAAATAAGAAAACCTGGTCCCACAGCAGTAAGGGCCTGTCCCAGCTGTCCGCTAGTTTTCAAGATGCTGTACTTAGTAATAATTAACAACTGAATGCTCGGAACCCACTTTAAATACGAGTCTTAATAAATGGAATTAGTATATACTGGTAACTGGAATGAATGTACTCGTATGATGAATATAAATTTAACATGTCAAAATAATATGGGAAAATTTTATGTCAACTTGCAAGAACAAGTAATCACAATAGTTTCCTTAAACGGTTGGTGTAAACAAAATGTTGATACTATTGATTTACACTACAGCCTATTTAAAAAACAGAAGATGTGTTAATCAGTGTCGATATTTTCCGTTATGTACAGAAACCACCAACGATATTATCATGACAGTCCATCGTGTATCGAGGAAAAAGATGCTCAAAAGCTTGGATAGATAATGTCTTAAAAGTGTGAGGAGAAAGTGATGACCTAAGATATGTGTCTCTTGGGCACTTTTCACTTACAAATCAAGCCTTATTTTAAATACATATATACTAGAAAGGTTTAGGTAGTCCACTCAGGATTCGTAAGTCTCTTTCGGGACAAAATCGCCCCAGCCGTCAGAATCCGTAAGTCCGTTTCGGGACAAGCCGACGTTCGCGCGATTTAAACGTTATTTGTAGGCGTCTTACGTTTATTTTCACTTGGCCGAAAAGGGACTTACGGGTTAAAACGGTTGAAAACGATTTTGCCCCTTCGGAGGGTTGACAAAGGCTGACACATCAAGATTGTTTATCTTTATTTAACTACCTAAACCTCTCTAGTATGGCGTATATTTTATTGAGGATACCCTTGCCTCGCACGGTTGCTACGAGTATTTAGGTACGAGTACCTAAATAGCAACCGTGCGAGCAATGTGGCAATTTGTTGACAAAACATCGGGGTTTCCGTGATATTTTTTCAAAGTTAATTATTATGTCAATTTATTAAACACATGAAACCTTGAAACTAACTGATTAAAAGGTGATGACAACCGTTAGTTAAGATAAAATATCGGTCACACAGACAGACTACATGAAAATCAAGTTTATTTTTGCTACCTAAGTGAAAAATTATTTGTTCTACCTAAAACGGTTTAAATATTGAATGAATGAAATGAATTAAAGTTAATGTTGTAGTAGTTCAACAACTCAGAAACGTTGACATTTAGTACATAAAATAAAAGCTTAAAAAATATCTACATTAACCGCTCAAAGCCGCATCCATTATTCGAAGTGCATGAAACATTCCCGAAAGCACGAAATTCATTTAAAATTTGTCTATTTATCAGCAAAATCAACATGTTAAAAATTACGTCAGAAAAAAATTAAACAAACCATAAATATTGCGGTTTGTTAGCAATTTAAACAGGGCATAGACAACATGGTTGGCACATGTTAAGTCTGACTGATGGAGTATCTGATGATAGGTATATTGCTATCAGGAGTGTTATGCGTTACATACTTAACGTAATTTATTGCGACGATAGCACAAGTTGCGAGGGTAAGGCACATATGGCTCGGCTTGTAATTGGATGGGTGCTTTGAAGTAATAACATGGTTTTCTTCCATATTCTGTGTCTATCTATCTATACTCTATATACTAATATATAAAGCTGAAGAGTTTTTTTGTTTGAACTCGCTAATCTCAGGAACTACTGGTCCGATTTGAAAATTCTTTCAGTGTTAGGTAGCCCATTTATCGAGGAAGGCTATAGGCTATATAACATCACGCTAAGACCAACAGGAGTGGAGCAGACAAAGTTGCGCGGGTCAAAGAGTAGGTAATAAAACTCGTGAATTCCAAATGAAGTATTTGTTGTTAATTTTATTTATCAAAGTCTAGCCTAAAAAGCTGTCTATGTCGTTCAAGTTCTGCTTAACACGTTTTTAGCTCCAAATATTCAATTCAGAAACAAGCTCTTTGGATTTCGTAACTCAAGCACATAGATAAAGTATGGTAGTCTGACAGAAGATCTAGCCTAAAGCCTGCAAGTATGTTGTCAAGATTAACTATCCTTGGAAAAGAATTTAAGTCAAGAGTGAATAGGTTACTTCTAGGCAAGCGAGCTCCATCTTCGACCACATCATCACTTACCATCAGGTGAGATAGTGGTCAAACGCGTGCCTATCAATAGTAAAAAAAATGAAAAAATTGTAGGCTTCACAAGTTAACTCGTTTGTGTGGTCCTACAAAGTCTTTGAAATTTACTCTTAAAAACTTTGCTGACTGAATTCTTTCTAGCAATAAAGAAGATACAAAAACGTTGACAAGAGATTTTTTCTTTGGACATATTTTGTAGTACGCAGTTTGTTTGGATGTCTTTTGGATAAAGTTGGTATAGGCTATTTACATACAGAATATTGGGAACGGCTACTTTATACACGCACAACCACGGAGAAGTAAAATAAATGGATTAATTACTTGCCAATTTATAACTTTGCATATTTTTTAGAAGAACATCTGCTATGCCAAATAAGAATGGGCAATTTGTGTTAGCCTCCAGCATTTTAAAATTAGGAGTTCCTTATAAAACATAGCCATTGGCAAAACGATTGCTTCACAGATTCCATGACATTTATAATCATCTAGCAGACACTAATAGAGTGCGACAATAATCTCGAATTATGTCGCTTTTAATTAGCGACGATATGTTTAATAGCTAGAAGACTTGATTTAGGAATTTTTTGGGCTGTCAACTATTCGGTAATTTGTTAACCTAGATTTTAATGTTACCATATTTTATGTTACGTTACTACGAACAAAATAAAACGCTAAGCTTTGAATTTCAAAAGATAGAGAGAAATTAATAGTTTCAATACAATAACACTACAAATACTAGTATATCTGCCTAGCCTTTTCCCAATTATATTGGGGTCGGCTTCCAGTCAAACCGGATTTAGCTGAATACCAGTATTTTATGCGGAACGGCTGCCTAACAGACCTCCACAATCCATTAACTGGGTAACACGGTACTTCATGCCACACTGCCGTAACCACTGCTAAAGATCTACAAATGACAGCCGGGACCAACGGCTTAACGTGCTTTCCGAGGCACGGAGGAAACTCGGTATGTTAAGATGGTCACCCATCCACAGACCAACCTTGGCAAGCGTTGCTTAACCTTGAAGATCGACCCGTGCGGCTGTTATTATCTAGCCACGACCTCCTCCTACTAATACTAAAACAATTTATTCATTACTTATTACAATTTATTAAACACTAATTGCTTAATTAAGCGACGACTGTCTATATAGGATACCCTGTAAATGTTGTCATCGCCTTCATAAAATGATTTCGTAACGAGAAGCTGAAAGAAACCTTAACAAGCATATTATTTTGCAGCTACAGAAATCGTTGAAAATGTTAAAATTCAGTAATTTATTTAAATTACAGTAAAAAAAATAGAAATAAAAACACACTATTTGTCTACATTTCTTTTTCATTTCTCCTGTCGCAGGTCTGCTGAAAGAAATTTCGTTAGAAATAAGCAGTTCCTTTTAACACATAATTATAATGTTAATAATTACTGTTTTCTGTGTGTACATAAATAATAAAATAATTAAAAATAAACTCGGTTAGAACTTGTACTGGATTTTCCTTAAAAAACTAAAAACTTTGCAAAAAATAATCCAAAATACCAGCTTAGCAGGACTTAGTATGATTTATCTCTCGCCTCCTTTAGTCAGACGCTGCGCGTACGCAATTATCCGCATAATTACTTGTCTTGACCCAATTATGAGTTCGAAAACATTCACGTGGTTATAATTATTAATATAGAATACAGCACAGAGTACGGAAACGCTTTTGCGGCGACTGCCAGACAGTAGTCAACATTTTCCGTACAAACCTAGCGTATCAGTAAGTTACATATAGCATAGAAGACGGGGCCTCTTGCTTCACCCAGAGCGGGAGGAGTCATTTGATGATTTCGCATCCTTAAAAAAAAGCTAGGTCCTGTGCCAGCCGGGGTTGCGGAATTTGTTGGAAAGAGTCACCGTGGCCCTGGAACGCAAAGGGTATTAGGAGGAACACGGATGGGTTTTAGTCAGTAAGAGTCTGACACTCCCTCCTGCTTCGCCCAGAGCGGGCGGTGTCGTTTGATGATTTCCCATCTTTAAAAAAAAAGTAAGTTACATATATAATAGAAATTGACGGCCCATGACAATTATAACTATGGCTATGCCAGTAGACACTTTGTTCAGCGCAATTAGGTGGATATTATTTGACGGCATTGTTTAAACTTTCCAAAGTTTTTTTTTTTTTAACGATGGGAAATCATCGGTTGACTCCTTCCGCTCTGGGCGGAGCAGAGGGGTGTCAGGCTTTTACTGAATAAAACACATCCGTTTTCAACTTAATGCCCTTTGCGTTCCAGGACTGCGGTAACTCTCTGTGTCTGGGTGTAGTTTATCTATAATATGTATGTATTTAGAAATATATAAGTATGTTTATCAGTTGTCTAGTACCCATAACACAAGCTCTGCTTAGCTTGGGACTAGATGGCGTTGTGTGATAGTTGTGTGGAATATTATTATATTATTATTATTTATTTATTATTAACTTCCAAACAAACTTAGCGTACGAGAGGATCAGTCAGTGTTACCTATTATAGGATGACTCATAATTGAGTGTAATGTCCTTCAAATGGCATGCTCTGCATAGAATTAATTTGCAACAAATACGGATTTTAGAGTAATCAAGCGATTTAAGGTTTTTGAAAACAACTACTACTGGTAATTGTTACTTACTCTCTCCCTGAAGTCTGTATTATAAACGGATAATATTCTGATAGCTCATAAGCAAATTAATTCCACAAACAATAATTTATTACAAATTTACCCATTACCTTGGAAACTGAGCGTCGTTAACTTTAGATATTTTGGCTATGATAGTCGATGCTAGAGCAGCGAAGATATGTTATAAAGTTAGCAACTTTGCCGGCACAGCCTTCTTTGCTCTATGGAATACACGCACGTCGGGCATATAAATCATATGCAAGAATATATGCGTTAGCCATTGAGTTGGACGTGAACATGATTTTATTTAGTGCAGTGTTTGTACTGAATATAAATGTTGAAGTTATCTTGTTTGTTATTGGTGAGGCTTATGTTTGTGTGAGTTAAGATGATGTGGAATTTGAAAATGTCTTACCTCCGGTTTCTAAATTAAAAGCAAATCTGATGCGATTGGCTGTTGAAATAGTAGATTATGCACCGAGGGGATAAAGCATGTCTTATGTCACCCCGAACCTAATGAAGGATTAAAAAGCTAAGATTGAGTTAAGGGAGTTAATACAAGGATACTGAATCCAGCGAGGGATTCGAGCTGGCCCCAAGCAAAGATACGTACCTTTATCCCTGAGGAGCAAACTCTACTATTAGTTTTCACACCTACTACGAGAAAATTGTTCGCAAGTCTTGAAGAGAGGTGGCTGGCCGCGACCGGTTTCCGTCGGTCTTCAAGTAGAGTTTCAAATTCAAATGTCATTATTGACCCGCGGGCTGTAATATTCTACTGAATTTCATTATAACCCGCCGGGAAATAATGAAGACATAATCTGATGTTTTCGTTTAAACTAATGGTCTTAGACGAATACACATTAAAAATCGCTGAAATCAAACACATTAGTCTGAATTTCAGCGGTTTTTTTTAATAAAGATAATATTTTGTGAATAAAGCTGAGAGTAGAAACCAAGATTTCACAAGAATTACTTCATAAAAAGGAAAGAAATGTCATAATAATCAATATTTAATACATTTAAAGAGAGAGATAATTGATCAGCTGAAGGGTGAATCGGACAGCGGTCATTGGAAAGTTGATACAGTTAGTGCCCTTTCGATAATAACTATGACATTTGGGGTTCCACACAAGCGAGTATTTCTGGTTAAAAAAAATACCAAGAAATTAGCACAAAGTCGATTTGTTCGGTAAATGAAAGTTACGTACCCAACTGATACTAATTATGAAATACGACAGTAAATTTCCAGCTTTTATTCCACCAACTAGCTGACCGCGCAACTTCGCCTGCATCACATTTTTCGTTAATGCTCCGCTCCAATTGGAGCGGAGCATCACGCTACCAATCAATTGATTGGTAGCGTGATGTTATATATAGCCTATAGCCTTTCTCGATAAATGGGCCATCCAACACTATAAGTTTTTTTTCAATTCGAACCAGTAGTTCCTGAGATAAGCGCGTTCAACCAAATAAACAAACAAACTCTTCAGCTTTATAAAATAGTATAGATATCTTTAGTAGTCAGAGGATGTAGAACTTCGAAAAACAATAAAAGACCAGTCCTGATCTGAATCCTTACTAATATTATAAATGCGAAAGTAACTCTCTGTATGTCTATCTGTCGCGCTTTCACGCCAAAACTACTGAACCGATTTAAATGAAATTTGGTACACAGATAGTTTATGAACCTGAGAAAGGACATAGCTTTTTTATCCCGGGAGTATGGTCCCTAGGGACAACGCGGGCGAAGCCGCTAGCAGAAGCTAGTAAAGAATAAACGAGGAAAAATCGTCTCTCACAGAAGCACTTCGCCGTTGTAAGCGATCAGATTCATGAATAATATTGCTTTGCGTATGAATGCAACAATTGAATTAAAGTTTTTTTTTTGTGTACTGGTATCTGTACGTATTAGCATGACAAACAAAAAGTTTTACAATAGATTGTAACCTTGGGTAGTGAGTTATTAAGTAGTTAAGTACTTATAGAAAACGTTGTATGCGATGTTATCTAATGTCTAATGTTTCTTTTTGTGATTTTAATAACTTAATTTGGTAGAACTTTTCAAAAAAATCTTTTTAGGGTTCTGTACCCAAAGGGTGGCTAACGGAACCCTCCCTTACTAAGCCTCCACTGTCCGCCCGTTCGTCCGTCCGTTCCTCCGTCCGTCTGTATATCAGCGAGCTGTATCTCAAGAACCGTAATAGACTGTTGAAATTTTCACAGATTGTGTATTTCTATTGCCGCTATAAGAACAAATAATGAAAATTAAGGTTTATGGTACGGAACTCTTCCTATGCGAGTCCGACTCGCACTTAGCTGTTTTTTTTTAAATTTTATTTGTATGTTAAGCCCAGACATGATGGCGAAATTGTCTCATTAACGCACAGTCAATGACGTGTGACAGAAATATTCCTAAGTTCCATAGATCGGTGATGGAGAAGCGTCAAAGAAGACCAATAGCAATTTTCCCAGTAGTATTTTATTCTGATGAAAACGGTAATATACTCTCATGAAAACAATAAGTTGACAAAACATATCGATGAAAGGTTTCAATATTTTATTGTGACATTTCAAATTATAAAATCAAACTAATTGTCACTTATTTAAATAACAAACTATATACATTTAAAATAGAAAATAATACTCCTATCTATAAAATGGCGTCAAAAAATTCGTCCACATCGCTGGCGACTGGAAGTGAGCCCAAGAGACTGGTGGCATTGCCACGTTGTATGGCAATGCGTATCCTCTGTCCGAAGTAAAAGCCAGCCCTTGGGTCACGTAAAATGTCAATTAAGCGTTTAGCAAATTGTATAAAGTAAAGTCAAAGTCAAAAACGTTTATTTCATCGTTAGGTACATTTAAAAGAACATAGTGACTCTACTGTCCATTCGGAAGGGTAGATTCTTATGGAGAAGAACGGACAAGAAACTCCATAGTTACTCTTTTCAAATGTTTTACATGTGCTGTGGTATACAAAACTTTTGTTAATATATGTGAGGACCAATCATATAAACAAATATACTTGATACAAATAAAATGTGTTAGTTTATAACGGTCAATAAGGAATCAAATATTTTTAATTCTACTTATAAGATGCTTTCTCATTTTTAGAGGTGACTATGGATCATTAAGGCTTGTATATTTGCCAATGACCTTGTGCATACAAACGGAGCTAACTACACCTCGGCGCGGCACTCCGCTACCCGTGTTTTTATTTTTTTATAATAAAACAAATACATATTTTAAAAAAGTAACGCACAAGCACGAAGCGCGTAAGTATTGCACAGCAGTAGATATTATTTTTTTAGTCTTTTGTTAAAAAATGAAGGAGTAAAATGGTTTCATCTGAACGATTTGGAGTTGATTTGTAGATTTTTTTTCCTATTATGTGATACCAATACATAAATTCTGGCTAAACCAAGTCACGTGCAATATCATGTAGATTACTGCCTATTTTTTTCAGATGTAATTTTTCAGTAAATGCCGACGAAAAACTGCTTCATCTGCGCGCTAATTTTAAGCCTTTTCGAGAGAGCACCCTTAATAAATAATACATCAATCACATCAAATAAACGAAATAACAGACAAAACTACATGCACCAGAGCATGCAACATTCGAACCAGACACCACAACCAGACAGGCGACAACCCGCGGCGCGAAACGTAGTCAACTTGTTCGAACGAAAGCTTTGATTCTGTCCGTCCATGTTACACGGTACAACGCCTTTGATCTGTATCTGATGGAGTGATAGGTGCAGCGAAGATGTTAATAAGATAGGTTTTTTTTAAAAGAAATGTAGAGATCCGGGTTTAGAAGACCAGATTTGAAGTCTATAAGAAATAGTAATAGTGGTCAAATGCGTGCCTATCAATAGAAAAAAAATAAAACCGGCCAAGTGTGAGTCGTACACGAAGGATTCCGTACCATAAACCTTATTTTTTATTATTTGTTTTTATAGCGGCAATAGAATATATCATATATCTATATATCATCACGCTAAGACCAAAAGGAGCGGAGCAGTAATGAAAATTGTGACGCGAACGAAGTGGCGCGGGTCAACTAGTAATGACATTAAAGCTGTCCTGAATCGACTGATCGTCCTTTTCATTTTCTAGTAATGAAAAACGGTCCATAATTTATTGTTTTTGTATTCCATAATGGATGTTAGGGAAAAATCAATGCAGTTTATTGCACGTTTATCTGGCGCCGACCATAGTAACTCACTACAAATAAATATGGTTGAGTAGGATGATAAGAGGCACAGTCTAAAACAGTATGTTTCTGGGTATGATGGGGTAGTTCTCTGGAAAATTATATAAGGGACCTGGGACCCCCCCCCCCCCTAATGGGGGAGGCCTATGTCCAACAGTGGACGTCTTTCGGCTGATATGATGATGATGATGAAGCCAGGGAACAGAAAAAAAATCGATCATTTTCCTGTTAAATTGTATTATTTTGGTTTCTAATTATTTTGATGTTTGGTTATTACTAATACATTAAGTATGCTGTGCTATGTGCGCTGTCGACTGGAAGTGAGCCTAAATGAATGAATGAAAGAAAGAAACTAATTTATTTTTGGCGGCATTGCCAGGCTGTATGGCAATGCTAATCCTCTGTCCTAGGTAAAAGCCAGCACTTGGGTCGCGCGAAGTATCAACTAGCGTTTAGCAAGTTAAAACTAAGTATTATTTATTTATTTTAATTTTATTTTAGTTTAACAAGTACAGTACAGACTAAGAGGTAATGAATTATTTTCGATTCGTCAAGTTTCTGTTAAAAATATACAGGGTTATTTCTAAAACGAATGAAACAACCCTGAAAACTCGAAAAAATATCAGCTGTTTCATACAAAATACAATATTTAGCCAATGAGAATGTATGAAACAGCTGATGGTTTTTTCGAGTTTTCAGGGTTGTTCTCAAAGTAAAAATTGTTTATAATCATGTGTACTTTCAGTGCCTAAGAGGTTGTTGGTATTTTACAAATAACCCTGTATATTTTCATACAAACTAGCAAGTCTTGTAAATCGACTTTAACTCTCTTAATTCAATTCCCACATCGAAGCTACATAATAATCAATCATGTTTACAATGTGGTACACAATCACACCTTCTGTCAAGATTACTTTTGGGCGGTATATCTTTGAATTAATTACTATTGTCTGAAGCATAAAACAATGAAAATGGGCGTAATATAATTCATTGACACTTGTTGATTTATATCGATTCTTGTTCACGATACATTATTTATTTGGCAACTAGGAATTTATGAGTTTATTTTTAATTCCTTAGTACGTATTTGAAGTGAGACGAATATAAAGTAAATTTTTTTGAAGCAAAAGGATTA
Source organism: Lacanobia oleracea (assembly GCA_950371165.1). Lineage (NCBI taxonomy): Eukaryota > Metazoa > Arthropoda > Insecta > Lepidoptera > Noctuidae > Lacanobia > Lacanobia oleracea. The sequence continues at coordinate 16,681,526 of OX493396.1, forward strand.
AGTATGTAAGTATCGTACGTAGCACGTGAAATTTGTTTCTGCCTTCCCACTTTGAAAAAAAGCATGAATTTATATCTGGTTTTATTTTATACTTTGGATTTCAAAAAGCTTTTAAAATTGAAATCTTATGGGCTGAAATAAAAATAGAATAGATTTAGGTAATTCTACTTACACCAAAAATTGTCTCACAACTCTTTTACCCAAACTTAATGCAAAATAAATAAAATATGTTATGGTTGAAAGTAAGTTCATTATTGTAGAATTGGCAGACAATGGAGTCCATTCATAGTATATCGAATGTGTTCGGTTTCAAATAGGCTAGCTATCAACCTGATTTCCTAAGGCACTTCTAGCAAATCATTAGAACGACCTAGGCTTTTGTTTTGTTGCCCTATTGTACAGACTACATACAGCTAATTTAAATAATAACTGAGCAAAACAACAACAGATCATGCTAATTTGAATAGTTTCGAAACGAGCGCGAATGCGTTCTGTCAGCTGTCAATAGTTGTCTGTTCGTATGTCTCTAGGTTGACAGACAGACATAGCTAAATAGACGTCTTTAACCTATCTGTCTTGAAAAGTATATCTGTGTTCTTTAGTGATGGTGATTGGACTGTCTATCATTAGGAAGGTAATAAAGATTTAGAGTCAATATAATGATGATTGGAAGAAATTGATCGTTCATTATTAGGTAATAATGATTTGAGTTCAATATAAAAGGTGCTTGAGACCACTTTTACAAGGATCCTCGTTCAATCAAACATGTCAGATTGATCAAAAGTTGTGCAGAAATTGGTTGTCTAGTGATGCGGAGGACTGAGTAAAATGCCGTGAAGAAAATCTCTAGTACGAATGGCTTTAAAAGAAGAGAAACACTAGATAGACAGCGTGATAGATAGTATGGCTAGAAAGAGGCTGACTAATCAGATAACGACTACTAGAGAAGTATATTAAAACTAGTTGACCCGCGAAACTTCGTTTGCTTATAGCCTTCCTCGTAAATGGGCTATCTAACAATTTTTCAAATCGGACCAGAAGTTCCTGAGATTAGCGCGTTCAAGTAAACAAACAAACAAACTCTTCAGCTTTATTTATTAAGTATAGATAACTTACGATGGACCACCCCCCAATAAATAGTGATAAGGGCAGGAGAATAATGATTTCTGTTTGTCAGAATCTGGACGGTGTGAACCTATCTGACCCGCCAGCAATATTAGCTTATGAACATCATCATGATCAGCCTTGCCTTTTACCAACTATATTTTTTTTTACGATATTGACTATAGTAACTGGGTAACATGGTATTTCTAACCCTACCTTATGAACATATTCGGATTAAATATAACTGCTGAAAAAGAAGAAGAAAGGACACTTTACGTAAGTCTTGGTGAATGTAGCAACAGTAAATAGTCTGGGTTATCGATAGTATCTACCGATGGGGTCAGGTACTGACGTCCAACATCACAATAAGCAGGCGTCAATGGTTGTGTGAACATGAACATGATGTTACAAAGGACATTACGTAGGAATATTGTCTAATATGACGTGACATGAATTTATTTATATATTATCGATGACGTGCATTTATTGTTATAAGTGAACCTTTTACTTGTTTTTTCATTGGTGAACGGTTTTTGTCGCAGCGTGAGTCACAGAGGATGTATTTGGTTTTTGTTACGTTTTTATTTCGATTTATGTATGTTTTTATTTTAAGGCTATGCCTGAGAGTAGCTGATTTAAAAAGGATTATCATGTCTAAATGGCTATACGTAATTTAAAAAAAATAATCGTTCAACATAGTGCAATTAATTTATAAATTAATTAATTTAGAACGACCATCAGGCCAAAAACACCGAAGGTATTTTAATGGAATCTGCACATCTCATAGACAATTTAACTATCTTCATTTTGATAAACAGTTTTTTTAAAGTCATAGAATGGTAAGGAAAGTACAAAAAACTACTGAATTTCGTTAGGTCGCGCGGATGTGAAACAAGTGCGCGTTTTGTTGGCGTATGCCGCCTTAAAAATCTGAATTAAATACTTTAAAATCACAAAGACATCGGTAGCTAAGGAGTGGAATGATAGATAAAAGAAAGTGTGGTGTTGTGGTAGATAAGTTCGGGGACTTTTACTTTAATTTATTATTTATTTAAAATAATGTAAATAACACCTTAACAGCTTACATATCGCAAATTCGATGTTACAAAGGCTTTTTAACAAAAAAAAAAAAAAAATACAATTTAAAAAGAATAAAAAAAAATCATATTCAATGAGATTAAAAATACAAATATCATTGAAATTCAATAAAAACAATTAAAATAAAAGATAATTACAAATTCAATACCCAATAAAAATTCAATTCAAAATAATTAGATTAAAATAAAAAAAAGAATAAAATTAAAAAAAAATACAATAAAAATACAATTAGAAATTAAAAAAAATACGGTTATAAAATCAATAAAAAAAAAACTTATCTAAACATTTTCAATGCACTTCTGTGCCTCTCCTGTGAACTTCGTCAGGCTGCAGTGAAATATATCTACTTCTTCCGAAATAATGTTTAAAAATCTTAAGGCGCGTTTTACCCAAGCCGATGTCGATAGTCGATGGACCAGGCTTGGCTTACCAACATAGCACAATACGTAAAAAGCTATAAACATATTTTTCTGCAATTGTCACTTAACAAATTGCAATAAACGTTGTTGAAGTATTTGTAATGCATTAAATATCATCCTTTACTGCCGAATTGTTTGCCTAAAGTGAACACGAATCGTCCATTTTTCTTTTTAAGGAAAAAGCTTTTTAAACTCGCGTAAAACCTGCTACTGTAATAAAATTAAATTCTGTCCACACAATTATTACATGATACAACTTGATATCCATGTAAACTGTCAAAAATATGTTGATAAGGTTGTTTCGGCGGCACTTTAGATCGCCTTTATATTAAAAAAACCAAGGAATTATGATTTAAACACAATCCTGCCACTCGGTATGTGAGGAATTCTGTTAAAAGTGAAATGTTATGAAAATTATTTATTAATGCTGTTCTTAAATAAAGAAAGGAATTATCGGTTTCAATTTTGTTTTTGTAAATGTCGTACTAAATGGCTCAAATTTTTAGCTAAAGACTATACTTTTTCTGTATATTTTTTGGGTATTGTGACAGCCGGGACCAATGCTGGCTGCCATTTGTAAGATCTACATCTTTGGCAGTCGTTACGGATAGTCAGAAGCCAGTAAATCTGACTCCAGTCTTGCCAAGGAGTACCGTGTTACCCGATTAACGGGTTGTAGAAGTCTGGTAGGCAGCCGGTCCACGTAAGATACTGGTATTCAGCTGAATCCGGTTTGACTGGTAGCCGACCCCAATATAGTTAGGAAAAGGCTAGGCAGATGATGATTTTTTGGGTATTCGCTAGCCTTTTTGCCACGCTCCGGAATTACGAAAAAACTGCTAAATTGCATATTCAGCTACGAGCTACTGTCTTTTCAGTTTCTGTTGGAAAATCGGAGTACAATTCTGTTCGTGTGTTTATAGCCTAAAATTCTGAACTCGTAAATGATATTTATTTTGTAAATTAATTAAATTACATTCTATTGCACTAAGTGTTCTTTTTTTATATTTTTAATACACATGCCGCAACCCTGGCAGGAACTAGCTACAGTCACTTACATATTGCGACCTCATTATCCTTGAATCCAAACATATAAACTAAACCTAGGTATTCTGTAGAAATCTTTAATTTAACTAAAAGTCAGTATTTTCACTGCAAATAGGCAACTGCAAACCGGACGTGTCGCCAACCTAACTACAAACAGTATTTCGTTTGAGAATACTGCTGATGCACTTATTGATACCCTGGATTCTCTGCGCCGTAAAAGGTAAAATTGTCAGATAAGAACTGTCCACCGTATTCATGTTTCAAGTCCAACTCTGCGTGATTTACGAAACGTTACTCTGTGGGAGATCGTTCTGATTAACTTGCAACATTTCACTCAAATACGAAATATTGTAGAAGGTAGGGTTACCGATGAAATAAGGATTTTCGTTTAGAAGGGTTAATGTTTCTTCTTTATTCGTTCTTTCAGTCCATCCAAGGTTTTGTCTGGTAGATATCGTTGTCAGCAACAAAACTGCCATTATACTCATAGAATAAATAGTACCTACCTATATTCTATCTATCTATCCAAGCTTTTCATGAGGAAAACTCATGAGTCTCTACGCTAGAGTCACTGGAAACAACAGATTTTAGTAGATGTTGACGTTGAAAGATTTATAATGGTCATCATTTTACCAATTATTGTTACATCAAATTAGTGTCTGACAAGGGTACAAGGACGTATAGTAATAGCGTTTTAAAACCATCATGATTCCGGTGTGGCAGAAAGACAGAACTTTAAAGAACGAATAGCACTATCCCTCTTTTTACGGCGGAATTACGATGGCATTACCACTTCGTAGTACGGCTCCAGGTTGCCAACTTAGACCTTCTTTCGCCTTTTCCCACTAAACATTCACCAGCCCTATCCCGAAGCGATACGACGAACACGTTTCGATTATGATCTCACCAGAACCTGTGATGTCTTCGTTAAAATTCTGCACATTGTATTGAAAGTGCTCGGTGATATTTACGTTCCTTGTGCGCGATTCCAACTGGCATTTCAAAAGGTTAGATGTGCAGGTTACCATTCGTCATGGGTGTACCCGGTGAACTCAATGTAATCGGTGTAGTCTAAACGGGAACGATGTCGTAAGCAGGATTTACGAGTGTTTGTCGATATTTTGACGTTGATTCAGTCGTGATATACGCTAGTTGATGGCAGGAATTTTGTGCCAATAATGACTGGATCATAAAGTTTTACGTGCTTCTGAAGGCGACGAGTTTATAACTTGATGGGTTTGGAGAACGTGATATAGTTGCCAATTAAGACTTCGGTGGAAATATTGCCTTTGCCAAAGTTGTAAGTAGCAATATATATGTTTACAGCCAGCCGTTGCGATTTGTTAAGAGATTGGAGGATTAAGATTTTTAATCAAAAAGCAATTTTAGTATTCTGCACATATTTTAAAGTAAAACTTTTAAATCCAGTGAAAAAATGATGTGTAGACTTGCACATAAATAAACTTTCTTTGCAGACCACACAAGATGCCATAAAAAAGGTACTATATCTTCATCGCTGCCTTATGTCTTACGAAATGTCGTATGTTTTATAGGTCTATAAGGTATCTAAAGGCTCGACCAGGGTGTAGAGTTTGTGCGGTTAAAGTAAAAGGAGGGTGTGCACAGTTAAAGATTTGAAGTCGTCCTTTGCGTCTATAGATTAAGTAACTACATAATTTCAGTCCAGGAGGCAGCTATATGATTACTTACCCTATGGAAGTAAAGGAAAAACTGTGTTCCATCTGTCCGAGTCGAACTAATGTGAGAAAAAATTGGCTAATAGAGGCTCGCCGCGTTTGTGTCCACCGGCATTCGGCAGTGCAGTCCCGTTTTTTTAAGGATGGGAAGTCATCAAATGACTCCTCCCGCTCTGGTTGAAGCAAGAGGGAGTGTCAGACTCTTACTGACTAAAACCCATCCGTGTTCCTCCTAGCGCCCTTTGCGTTCCAGGGCTACGGTACCTCTTTCGAACAGATTCCGCAGCCCCAGCAGGCACTTGCCCTAGCGGGGCCCGTCTTCCGTGCTGACATCTCTTTGAGGTGCGCTGGGATCGCAGCGCGCCGCCGCTTGACGTTGCTGACCGATCCACCTAGTGAGCAACCGTCTTTTGTTTTACCACTTAGAAACAAGTCTTAGCCTTTAGTGCTCGCTACCGCTACCGCTACCGCGTGTTCACTCTAGACCAGGCCTAAGATTGCTCATTGTAATGAATGCTTGGCACTTCACGTATCCGTGCCGCTGCAGCTGTAGTCGGCTGGGCCGCCAAACAAAAACGCAAATACCTAGAAATTACTAACAATTAATTTATTTTCCACTAGCAGCCTTAGATTCCGAGATTGTGCCAATCAGTAGGACGCCACAAAAGGTTTATTCAATTAACGTATGGCTATAAGTTCTTGCGCAAAAAAGTTGGTTGACACCAGAACGATGAATGATCGAATTGGGTACCTACAGACAACTTGCGTGTGATTTCAATTTGCCAGGGCTGCGGAATTGTTCAGAAGAGTTATCGGGGCCGTGGAATGCAAAGGGTTTTTGAAGGAACACGGGTGGGTTTTAGTCAGCAAGAGTCTGGCACTGCGGAGGAGTCATTTGATGATTTCCGATCCATAAACAATAGTGCAGGAAAATTAAGGAAATCAGAGTGAATAATTTGCGTAGTTTTAAAATTGGTACAGCTGTTCTTTGAGGTGTCCAGATGAACATACTAAAAGTCCCCGAGGGTGGGAGGTGATGAGGTGGGTGAGGGGTGGGGAAACGTACCACTTTTCAGTTTTTTGCTTATATCTCCAAAACAATTTGAAATATCTTCTTGCCTACGTCTACATTATATATTTACATTAAATTTTCTATACATTACGTATTTCACATTTAACTGTAGGATCAATACTAAGGTGTAATTTAAGTCGGAGAGGTAAGTTGCTTTGCGTAGGTATGCTTGATTAGTAGTAGGTATGGGCCAGTGGTTAAGTCTTGGTATGTGATTACTTGTGCACCATTTTGTTCCAAGGTACTTCTACGCATCCTCATTCCATTCATATACTCCACACGCCACCAAGAACTCCCACCGCGATGAGCTCAGAAAAACTTCATCGAATCGACAATAAATACAACGAACCAATAATTAAGTCCTGAAGCGAGTCCTACTGCGAACTTATGAATATACGGTAAACGGACGACGAAATCGAGGGCTGTTCTTATACACCAACATAACTTGAAACTCAGTGGCGGCGTTGCCCGTCAAGGAAAAACTCCATACGTAAAACTTAGTTCATTATTCTGCCGCAGGCCAAAATAAACTGGTTGATTTACAAATTGCTACCAAAAAACTCGGTCCTTAAGCTGCCTCGATTTTAAAGGCTTTAATTATTATTAAAGCATCGATAACTTTTTTATGGGCTATGCCGTAAAGATAATGCTCAATTTGTGGGCTCTTTCTCACGTAGTATTTCAATTTTGAAGTGTTTACGGTTTTAAGGTATGAAATTAAAGATTGTTAAATGAAGGCGTTCTTCTTTAGGGGTATAGAGTTATGGGACACTGTGAAAAATAAGGAGTACTGTAATGATCACACACTCTCAATTTCTTATTGCGTAAAATGGGATGAAATAACTTTATTGAAAACGAAACAGAAATGAAAACTTGAATAAGTGCTTCTCTCCCTCCGTCTTACGAATTTTCGATCAGGTCACGTGTCCTGACGCGATTTTAACATTTTTTACCCATCACAAAAAATATGCACAACGCCGCTAAAGAAGTTTTCACTTCAAAAATTTGCACTCCGGGAATGCCGGCAGTAGTGAATACTTAAATACGTGCTTCTCTCCCTCCCTCTTACGAATTTTCGATCAGGTCACGTGTCCTGTCACGATTTCAAAATTTTTTACCCATTACAAAAAAAGTGCACAACGCCGCTGAAGAAGTTCTCCATAATTATTTATTATAATTTTATGAAAATGAAAATGATGGATAGTTTATCCTTCTAAGTTCCAAATAAGCAACATATACAACCTAAAAATTGCACAACCGGCTATGTAACATCAATTTAGCCAAGAAAACGTTTTAATAGCCCCGAATAAGTATCATAGCTATATCGGAACCGTTTACAAGCTCCAATACCCAAAATGGGCGATATTAAGCACACAACACTTAAAATTCCACCATTTTAAATTACAAAATAAAGCTATCAGAGAGACAAATAAGGTAACAATATAAAGTAAAATGGGCCTATTAAGGTGAGGTAATAAATTCGTCTAATAAGGGCCACGACAAATTGTAAGAATTACTAAGTTGATCGAATGTTAATGGGTTTGGGCGGGACCGCGGCCCCTTCTCTACTGTTGGCAGATTAGGGCGGGGTCTATCTTTGTAATGGATACTACCGTTTATTTGTTTAGGTATAAATCATTGAAAAAACATTATTTTTTAATGGTCTTTTCAATGTTTATTTTGAAGGGTCGACGCCGAGTTGCTAGCCTGTCGGTTTTAATCGGTTGTATATTGTGGAGTGTGCGAAGGAATTGCATAAAGTAATTCCGCCTTGCTCGTTCCATCATCGGACCACAAGACGTACGGCGATGCGCCACCGGTACATGGTGGACATACCATCCACACGCACAAAACGTTTTGGGAACACATTCATTGTGCGTACAGCTAAGGAGTGGAATTCCCTACCAGAGTCTGTGTTTCCTAATAGCTACAACCTGGGAGTCTTTAAGTCAAGAGTGAATAGGTTACTTCTAGGCAAGCGTGTTCCATCCTCGACCGCATCATCGCTTACCATCAGGTGAGATAGTGATCAAACGCGTGCCTATCAGTAGTAAAAAAAAAAGGGATTATGAACAACTAACACGTTTAAAAAGGTTTCGTTCCGTTTTTGATGGCATCACATTGGGCCAATTTACAACCGATTTGGTCGACGACGATGGAGCTTACTTGGAATTAGAAATTTTATATTTTTTTAAATTTTTAGGGTTCCGTACACGAAGGGTAACCAACGGAACCCTATTACTAAGTCTCCGCTGTCCGTTCGCCTATCCGTCCGTCCGTCTGTCTGTCAGCGGGCTGTATCTCAAGAACCGTAATAGGTAGAGAGCTGAAATTTTAACAGATTGTGTATTGCCGCTATAACAACAAATAATAAAAATTAAGGTTTATGGTACGGAACCCTTCGTGTCCGAGTCCGACTCGCACTTGGCCGGTTTTTACTTACAGACCCGATACTCGTAGCTATCAGCAAAAACATAAGAAAAAGAAAGAAAGACACACAAAATCAAAGTAAAACAAACCGTCATAGACCTCAGCAGGGAATTCCACTGCTAAAACGTTTACCTAAAACGTATTGCGTGTAAGGGCTGGGTGGATTAGGATATTAATATCTCATAGGTAGGCATCCAGAATGCTCTTTTAATATTATTAAATACTAGCGACCCGCCTCGGCTTTGCACGGGTGCAAATTATATACTAAAACCTTCCTCGAGAATACTCTATCTATTAAAAAATTCCGCATCAAAATCCGTTGCGTAGTTTTAAAGATCTAAGCATAGATAGGGACAGACAGACAGCGAAAGCGACTTTGTTTTATACTATGTAGTGATGAAATGAAATAATTAGTTCTACTTATTAGCAAGTTTTTACTAGTCACAGGATATGAGACTTGACACGATTTATTCTTAATAATATTTTCATTCTGAATGACGAGGGTCACTTTTTCCGACGCAAGCAGTAATGAGTAATGATCCATTGTATTCTGAACGAGTTTCTTAATGAAAAATGTTTTTTTTCCGCATTTCACTCTTCCTTATTAGGATTCCGTACCCAAAGGGTAACCAACGGAACCCTATTACTAAGCCTCCGCTGTCCGTCCGTCCGTCCGTCTGTCTGTCAGCCGGCTGTATCTCAAGAACCGTAATAGGTAGACATTTGAAATTTTCACAGATTGTTTATTTCTATTGCTGCTATAACAAAAAATAATAAAAATTAAGGTTTATGGTACAGAACACTTAGTATGCGAGTTCGACTCGCACTTGACCGGTTTTTACTTTATCGAAGCAAAATGATGCTGATTGAATATTAATTGTTGTTAAATTAAATTAAAGCCTCTAGTTTTTGATGGATTTAAATTTTATTTTTTGTTGGTTTTTGAAAACCAGTTTTTTTTTCAGTTTTTTCCTCACTGGGCCCGTGTGGTGGATTACGGCCTACTTACTCTCACCGAGAGGAGGCCTGTGTCCCAGCAGTGGGAACATTATAGGCTGATTATGCTTATGCTATGCTTTGAAAACCAGTCTTAAATAAGTCTAGTTCGTATGAATCGTTTAGCGCTTGACCCGTAATAAAATCTAAGTGATCGATCATAACAGCAGTTTATTATTTATTTAATAACTAAATAAGTCCTCGCCGTCTTATTGTTATCACATTTTGAATTCGAAAACATTTGATCGCAATGCTCCAATAAACTGGAATAAATAAAACACACAAGGAATGCCATTTTTGTCTTCTTACAACGGCAGCCTATTTCGTCTATCCAATGACAACTACACATTTATGAAAAATGATACTAACGAATATTTTAAAAATTTAAAATATTATTTATTATCATGACGGATGAGGAGCTCGTGGCTAAATAATAACAGCCGCAGGGGTCAATCTTAAAGGTTAGGCTAAGCTTGCCAAGTTTGGTCTGTGGATGGGCGACCATCTTAACATACCGAGTTTCCTCCGTGCCTCGGAAAGCACGTTAAGTCCGTGTCTCGGCTGTCATTTGTAGATCTTTGGTAGTCGTTACGGATAGTCAGAAGCCAGTTAATCTGACTCCAGTCTTGCCATGAAGTACCGTGTTACCCAGTTAATGGGTTGTGGAGGTCTGGTAGGCAGCCGCTCCACGTAAAACACTGATCCCAATATAGTTGGGAAAAGGCTAGGCAGATGATGATGATCATGACGCATGACGTTGTCTGAAACATCTAGGAGCGAGCGCAGTCCGAGCCTTGTGTTCCAAGAACTGGGTGGGAAATCATCAAATGACTCCTCCGCTCTGAAGCTGAAGGGAGTGTCAGACTCTTACTGACTAAAACCCATCCGTGTTCCTCCTAATGTTCATTGCGTTCCAGGGCCGCGCTGACTCTTTCGAATAAATTCCGCACCCCAACAGGCACTGGCCCTAGCGGGCCCCGTCTTCTATGCTGACAGCTCTTTGAGGCGCGCGTTGAACACCACGCGCCGCCGTCGACCCGGGCTTGGTTCTGTACGTCTACCATGAGTTTTATCAAACTATACCCGCTAGCGACTTTAGTTAAAAAAATGTGTGAAAACTTAAAAAAAAACAAGATTCTACATTGATTCATTCTACATTGATAAAACCCATGGCGAGCCACCCTATGCTCGCCGTCCGCAGGCCCGGGTCTACCTATATACCTACCATGAAAATAGACAAGAGTTTTCTCAATTAACAAGTCGTTTGTCACAAGCATGTCAATGTTTAGCAGTAGAGCTGTTCTTAATGTAAGGAGCTGTAATGATGACGATGATTTATAATGCATCAAAATTATGACATACTAAGATATTACGATCAAATCTGATCAAAAAGCAATTTGTAAAATTGACAAGTGTCCCTTGAAAATTGAATTGTATTTAAATGAACTAGATACGGCCAACCCACTTAGACTGGTACTATAAATAATTGCCATAACTTAGTGTTGAGCGCGATTCGATCGATTCAAGACAAGTATCAAGTAATAAATCTGAATAACTTCGCGTAGGCTGGGCCGATAGTTTGTCAAATATTCAGGTTATGCTGCCTGGATAATTAAAAGAATTTGTTCGTAATAATTAGAACGTCTACAACCAGTATTGTCGACATGAAGTTGCTAAAATATGTAAGGTGGTATCAAATTGAATCTCTAAATTGTTATTTGGGTCCAAAACTTTACGACTTTCTTTCTTCAATTTTTACATCTCTATAGGCAAGTCAAATATCAGTTTACACGCAATCCATTCAATAAATTCAATATTTACTTGAGTCTGCCTCAATTCTTTCAAACATTAAAATGCTTGAAACTTTTCCAATAAGTTCGCCTATACGAAAGAGTCACGATGTCAATATTATTTGTTGTTATAGCGTCAGTCTTACTGACGCACTGTAGAACTATACAGTTTGTGGAAGTTTCAGCTGTCTACCTATTACCGTTCAGATGTAGCCCGCTGTCAGACGTACGGACAACCGGATGGAGGTTCCGTTAGTTACCTTCGGGCATAGAATCCAAAAAAAGCATCAAATAATTTCAAAGACAGAACACTTAAAAAATTGAGCAGGACATTACTGCTCGCTGAACCGCCGCGGTATCGTATCGCATAGCAACACAGAGTACGCACCATATTCAGTGCACCAACAGTTTTCGTCAAGAATGTGTAGTATCGGCGCAGACGTTGATCGAGTGTGGTGCTGTTTTTTCCCATGCTGTGTATGGTTATACAAGTTGCGAGTGATTTGTTACGCTGGAGTGTCTTTGTGATCGTGAATGCCTTAGGGCTGCCGGGGTCAGGACTTTGTGTGTGAATTTATTAGATTTTGCATGTCATGGCAGACTGATCTAGTTAAAGATTGAATGCAATCATTGTCAAGCACTATCGCATCCGTGTCTACAATCTAATCTAATTTTTTATTTGTGATGGGTTTGCTCTTGACTCTAGTCTAGGTCAGAGATGACAGAGACAAAGTCTACGATGGAGCGAGCTTACCCAGAAGGAGCCTGTTCACTCTATCTTTAAAGAGATGAGGGTTGTAAGCGTTCGGAAACACAGACTCAGATGGAGAGTTCCAAATCAATTAGCCTATTTGTTGGGTAAGGGCAATTGTCTGCTTCTACTTTTCCCACACACGTCTATCTTCTGCAATTACGGGCCAGTCCTTCCAGTAAGAGTCAAGATCATCTCTCCACTTTTGTCTTGATCTGCCGCGATGACGCCTAGTATTGGCCTACAATATCTCTCGGAACCTTCCCAGAGGTTTTAATGATCGGTCTATAAAACCCAATCGTAGCAATCAGCTGGTCTCAAAGGCCACTTTAGCAGAATCAGAAAGCAAATCACGCTATCAGTCTCTTTCAAATTTTCCCAATCAAACTTGAACCTAATGCGTTAGCGATAAAGATGAAAATTAAATTTGACAGTGGTTAATATTATGAGTATGATTCTCCTGGCCTTTTTAGCTCCTCAATAAGCAGCAATAGGAACATATTGATAAAGAAAATTATGTACGACTTTTTTTTTTCTTTAATAAATAAGGTTTTATGTACCTACCATATGCCTGTATTTCTTTGAATTAAGCATTGAACGCTAACCCTAAACTGAGGTGATACGTGCCAACTTGTTCTGCTAAGGTTAGATATGTAGCGAAATGTCCCAAGTTTTTGCAGATTTATTTATTTGATTGTATTGCTCGCTGGTGCCTTTAAATGGCCGTTTTCAAGGCATTTGCAAACGTGCTCGGAATTTAAATGATTCTCCGACATTTTTCCATTAATTCTTGGCTAAGTAAAAACTTATACAAATTGGTATGGCCCTTTTAATGTTGAGTGGGCTTCATAAGGGCCACCTTTAGGGATTGCACAAAATAAAGATTGCGTGGAGAATTTCTTATTGGCACTGCAATTGTGGTGATGGGCAGTAGATAATGATATAATGTAAGAATATATTATAAAGGGAAGCAAAAAGAAAAAAAAAACATTAAATAGGTAAAAATAATAGCCGTGAGATTTTACAAAAAAACAGGAAGCAAAAACCTAACTTGGCTTTTTGATGACGTAGTGAAAATTTGGTAAATAATTTCCACACAAAAGTTATTTTCGGCACCATTTTACTAATTTAGTTCAGTACTAACTTCGTTTTTTAACTGAACCCTACAGTCTAGACAAGACCTTATAACTACGATACAAATTGTTTGTTGATTTTTATCAAATCACAGACAAGAATTTCCACGCCTTCCATTAATTTAAACCACATTTTTAACGAGCAATCGAATTGAAATAAGATCTGCTATCGTCAATAAAGTTCAAACAAATTAAATTTTACGATTTAATCGTATTTGTGATGGATAGTTAGAACGAGACTGGGATACTGGGGCCACAGGCTAAAAATATATAGAAGTTTCATTTCTTGCATCTGTAGTGCTATTATCAAAATTTTCTAGTCTCGACAGCAGAATCTGAAGTGAGTTTAAACATAAGACCTTTATGTTGTGTAATAAAGTTCACTTTGTGAGATTTGTCACTCAGGAGAAGCTCGATTTCGAAATGGTTGCAAGACTTAGGTACAGAATAGACTAGGAGATTTAGCATATTATACTCTGCAGGAATAAATGCAAGTAATCAAGGGAAAAGTTTTCAATAAGAAGATAATTTTTATTGGAGGCTATATTGATTGAAAATCGGCCCTAAGTTTAATGCAATTTACTATAATGGTAACTTATGCATAATCTTTGCAACTTACAAAGGGGGTAACAACGTAACAACCTTGTAATTCTCACCTATTACTTCTGCATTATTAGTTAACGTTTCGTAACTCCGAATATCCTGGGCTCTGTTTTCATTTTAGGTTGTGTCCTCAAGGTACGGATTGGATTTGAAATAATATATTTTTAGCCTTCACACTAGAATTGGAGTCAGTCACTTTTATTTCAGTCCAAAGCTTATTAATCCGTACCTTTGGGTTTTTAATGGTGGTCAGTCACGTGAGACAACTCATCGTGCTTCTTTTTTTTTTTTTTTGCTATAGATAGGCACGCGTTTGACCACTATCTCACCTGATGGTAAGTGATGATGTGGTCGAAGATGGAGCACGCTTGCCTAGAAATAACCTATTCACTCTTGACTTAAAGACTCCCAGGTTGTAGCTATCAGGAAACACAGACTCCGGCAGGGAATTCCACTCCTTAGCTGTACGCATTATGAATGTGTTACCAAAACGTTTTGTGCGTATGGGTGGGATATCCACCGCTACGCATTTCTGCTCTTTTATTTTGTTTATCGTATTGCCTAAGGACATGATGGGCGTAAATGACCCAGGACAGAACGTCTCGGCGAAGAATGACTAGGAGAGCCGACCCCAAATGATGGGACCAAGGCTAGGAGGAGTAGTAGTAGTATCGTATTATCTACAATTTTTTTCCCATAGAATAGAATAGAATAGAATAGAATAGAATAGAATACTCTTTATTATGTACACCATATAAGTTACAGAAAAGATAGATGAAGAAAACATTACATAGGGTGACACAATGGGCGGCCTTATCGCTTAAAGCGATCTTTTCAAGACAACCTTTGGATGGATTTCAACGATAACGGAAATACAGTACTGCAGATAGTCTTAGGTGTACGAATTATATAAATAAATACATAATAGATAAATATATACAATTATAATTATGTTACAAATAAATAAAAAGCATAGGAATCGAGTAATAACGATCAAACAGAAAGGTAGTGATTTTCGACCATTGTTTTGAAAATGGACAAAGATTGAGCACGTCTTACTGATACGGGCAAAGCATTCCATAACCGCACCTTGAACCGTAAAAGATTTGTCGTAGAAGCTGGTGGAGTGCATCGGCATCTCTAATCTCAAGTTTTCCGACGACCTTAGACATTTATTATATTAAGAGGGGGTACCATAGTCAACAAGTTCATGTTCATAGCTTAATGGACCTTCTGAACCTGCCTGCCATGTCTCGCTTTAGAAAAAGAATTAAGACAAATAGCAGTAGCAGTTATCAGCCATCTTATTAGAGCACTGAGCAATTATATTAATGTCCGTGCGCAGAACATTTGTTTGTGTGTCGATTTACAGGTGCATGTCAATCTGAAAATACAGTACATCTGTGTGAATAGCTGAGGTTTTAGGAATCCTTTGAAAAAAAACCAATAAACATCTTGGAATGTCAACTCGCACGGTTCTCAGTATTTTTTTGTAATGTGTTAGGGTATGAGTCAAGCTGAAAATAAAATTTACCATTTCATTTAGTTAACAGCACCTTCATTTTAAAGCTTCTTTAGTTATGAAATACCCGATTCTCCGACGATTGCCTCCTTGTTTAATGTTCACTGTCCTGAATTGTAAGAGATGGAAATACATGAGGATTTAAATATCAAACCTCTACCGACTTTCATTTATATTTTCATAAAAGTTTACCATACGTAATAAGAGTGAATAATAATTGCTTTAATTTAAACAACAAACAACTGCCCACACTAACACCGAATGAGACAAAGAACTCGATCAACAACCCATAAATTTTCACCAAATCATAATACTGACTAAAATTACCACCTACGGAACCCAATTCCAATAATTACACGTTTAAAACGTCAGTGATTAACGAGTCTCGCCTAAAATTAATTAGTGGTAATGTATTTGCGTACAGATAAGGTAATGTATACTGTTGTTTTGTGCACACATCGCCTGGGGCTTAACTTTACCGTTAGGAGAGCCGGTACAGTTAGGGTTGCCAACTGTACTCTAATGAAGAGAACTGTACTCTAATATGGTAAGTGCTATACTCTTAGGCTCTTATATAGTGTAATGTATTCTACTTAGCGTAGGCCCACATCATAATGTACGAGTAATACAGTACGTTAAAAAACTCTATTTGTATTGACTCTGAATTGAATTTAATGAATTCCGGCCACTCTAATATTCACTTTTAGATCATGATTACAAAGTGTTATTTTAAATCATTGAAAACTTGTGTCCTCATAAAAAGTACAAAAAAAATACAATTATATAAATTAACTAAATACTCTCTTTTGTAAGTATTTACTCTTAAGTCACCCTCTCAGTAATTAATATTAGAGAAATATACTTATTTCTCCTAACGTTGGCAACCCTAGCTAGAGCAGCAAGAAATGCTCGCAGTGTTTATTCGGTAGTTATTGATGTAGAATGATGTTAATGATAGTGTAAACTGTTTAAAAGCAGTTTTAATGAGTTCGCTAACTTTTCTAAATGAGATAGTTCCTCTATTTAGTGTCACTTTTTTATTAAGAATTTCATTTAAATTCCTGAGATTAGCGCGTTAAAGCAAAAAAAAAACAACAAACAAACTCTTTAGCTTTATATATTTTCTTTTTTTATTTGTTATGGATTTGCTCTTGACTCTAGTCTATGTCAGCGATGACAGAGACAAAGTCTACGATGGAGCGAGCTTACCCAGAAGGAGCCTGTTCACTCTAACTTTGAAGAGATTAGGGTTGTTGTTATATAAGGTGTAACTATTCATACACTAAATATTTTAAGACAATCATCTAACGGTTATAACGAAGCCATTTCAAAGGATTTTTTTTTTATCTAAGTATATTTTATAAAAAAATAATAATTTAAAATCACTTGACCCACAAAATAAATACTGGCTCCTTATTTTTTCAACATCCATTACGCCCGCGCATGACGGGCATCGCCCGTCGCCGTGTCGTCGGCGCGGTGCGACTCATTCATAGAATAGGGACTAAAGGTTTTATGCAAGATGTCTCAAGAAAATGTAGAATTATTATAATTTCGTAAAACAAAAACACATACATAAAAATTTTGTTTTCGTTGAAATGGCTTCGTTATAACCGTTAGATGATTGTCTTAAAATATTTCGTGTATGAATAGTTACACCTTATATATTAGTATATAGTGTATAGATTTCTTTATAGTGCTCTGTTGTGAAATACTGGTAAGCAACTGAATCTGGCTTGACTGGAAGCCGACCCTAATATAGTTGGGAAAAGGCTAGGCAGATGATGAGCGCCCTATGGACATGGCAGTGAGTTAGGTAGTCTTATTAAGAGAAGGCTGATAATAAAGGACATACCTACCAACATGATAACACCATGAGAGAATCATGTCAGCCTTCTGATGTTATAAAGGTGAAAGTCGCTTCAACGGCTGGAAGAATTTGAATGAAACTTGGCGCACAGGTAGAAAATTGCCTGGTTTCCGACTCAGGATACTTTTTAAACTTTTTTAGTGATTGTACATTGCCTAGAAATCATTTACAACTATAAAGTGAGTGTACCCGTAGCAAAAGTAAGAGAAGAATGCGAGTAAATTACTATAAAGTAAGTATAAACGAGCAACTAGATATTGATTGTTTGTTTGTCTTATCTTAGCGATCTTATATAGCAACTTAATTTTGCTTTTTGACATACACGCGAACGAAGTTGCGGGCAACAGCTAGTGTAAGTATAACTGACAAGAAAACACTTAAAGCAATCATAAGTGGGTGTAAAAAAAACACTAAATTATCTTAATTTCTGCTATAATAACACATTTTATTTTCACAAATTAACCGTAATAAGCTACAATAAAGTCGTAAAAGTAATGAAAGTCCACTAAAATATAATTGTGCCTCCTTAATCCAGGCTGCGTTAACGTTTTTTCGTCGCGAAATGAGTTCTTAAATGTCAATTCGTTGTACATTTAATTTTACGATTGAAATTAACTTTTAGTGCGATGTTGTGATGTGTAATTCACTTTCTCTGTTTGTGGGTTGTTTTTTGCAGCTTTAAGAAGATATTGAGGTTATTGAGGGGGACAGTTTGGTGTAAATTGTATAAAAGATGGCTTAAGTTGCATTTTGAATGGAGTGTCGTAAAAATCAGAAAAATGGACTAAAAGAAATCATAAACTATACCTTTTCAATTTTCAAAATAAAACCTAAATTACAATGAAAAAATAAAGAGTCTTCAAATTGGAATACTAGTTTTGTGCAACCAAAACTAGTAGGTCTATTTGAAGACCCTTGAGATCTCTACCCTAACCTTAGCTTCAGAAATATAAGCTGTAAGTTCATGGGCCTGTGAAAAATAGATAGATTATCTTTTTTCAATACAAGTACTATGTTATACGAATAGATAGTGCTATGTTATACGTCCTGTATGTACGCAAATAAAAAAAATACGGTTTCCAATATCTTATCGAAAACAAAATAATCATTGCTTTTCGTTCCATATTTTTAAATATTTAAATATTACTCGTAACGAATCACAGAAAACTTAATTTAATATATTTATTTTGTACTTAAAAATGTTGTTTGTTTGTCGGCTATAGCCAGACCCGGACTGGCCACAGGGCAATTCGGATAAATGCCCGATGGGCCGGATTCCCGGTGGGCCGGGGTGTGGCCGATTAGCGGTCGACTTTCTTTTGCTATAAAAAGAAAATAATAAGGGAGGCTTCCCTTAGTAAAATTCGCCACAGGCCCCGAGCTTTCGGCAATAAGTAATTTTCCTCACTCTTGAGAGAAGAGGGCGGATCACCTCTATAGCCGACAGTGTTCGGCCCTGGCTAGAGCCGACGGTGGCGTGTTGGGCACTTTTTCGTTTGTCGGCTATAGTCGATTGTGGCGGTCAAAAAGTTAATCGGAACTCCAAAACGTCATATTATAGTGTACTTCAAATAATTTTACCCAAACCTATGACACAGTTGCAAAGCTATGCTACAAATTACTACAAGAGAAACAACGATAAAAGCGATAAACAGCTTCTAAATTAATTCGACTAATTAGGCCGTTTTAGAAATTGCTCTCGAATTTAAATAATACATTCTACATGATTATCTCAGTTTTTAATGTTGTCACCAATTACATCATTTACACCGAATAAATAAGAACTGGTTCAAACGTAATTAGTTGTGATTAATGCTTGCTAACGCCGCTTTAATACGGTATGAGTGGCGGTCTTAATGCACAAGTGTTGTTTGTAAATTTTTTCACTGTATTGCGTAATTATGTGAGAAAATTGCAATGCGTTAATCAGGGACATTTAAATTTTTGCAAATTCGTTAATACTGGCTTAAATAATGTTTATGGTAACGGTAAAACGAGATCATTATGTGGTTTGGTTCTGCAGTGTTAAGTTTTCCGCAATTATAGCTTCTAGCTCTTTCACCTGCTTTAAAGACGAACATACTCCCGGGAGAAAAAAATCCTAGTATCCCTTGTTCTATAGCAGGGCATGGTCTAACCGTGTGTAGGTTTATCCTAATCCGTTCTGCCTTTAAGACGTGAAGAGGTAACTAAAAAAAAATACAGACAGAGTTTTACATGTAGTATTGATAGTATATAGTAGTACCTATGGATTTATAAATAACTAGCACTTCGCTCGCGACTTCGTTCGCGCACGTTTAGTTGGTACTCCACGAACTACATCTCCCCTCTAACCTCTTAATAGGGTAATCTGTAAATTACTTTTTAATCGACTCAACGTTTCGCCCATACCGCAATATTTTTCTAATTTAGAGTATTTTTATACCCGTCGTAACTTTTAAACGAAAGGTCCGATTTGAATAATTTAAAGTTTAATTTACATCTACATAATCAACCTTAATTATCGAAATGGATAAGGATTAATATCATGATACCAAAATCACCACTATTCCATTCCAACCGGGATTTGAGTAAATAATTTTAACAAAGAGCGGTAATTGTGGCTTAACCATAATAGTTAGATATACCCTCGCAAACTTTTTTTTGCCGCAGCGTACGCGATATAAGGATCTTTTTTTTATCTTGGGTTACACTATCGAAGTTTTCACACGGATCCCTAACTTTGTTGAAAATATTCTATGGTTCATGTTCATCAGGGATAATGTATGATTCTAAAGGTGAAAGAATTTTTCAAATCGGTCCAGTAGCTTTGGAGCCTATTCAATTCAAACAAATATACAAATCTTTCCTCTTTATAATATTAGTGTAGATTCCCACCTAGAACAATAGCTCACCTTTGTAAAAATAACCAGGTACATACAATATTGCTAAAGCTTCCTACCCCTGAAACTGCTTGAACGAGTTTTTTTGCAATAAAAATATGTTATTTAAATAACAGATTACATACACTTAAAATAGAAAATAAAACTCCTAACTATAATTTATGGCGTCAAAAAATTCGTCCGCATCGCTGTCAACTAGAAGTGAGCCCAAAAGACTGGAAGTATTAACGAGTTAATTTAAATATGTTCTTTTCAGAAATTCAAGGTACAATCCCCAACAGCCTATTAACATAATTCGCAAATTATTCTTTTATTACAACTTTATAACCTCACAATTTGGATAAAAATGCAATAATAGCATAATAACATACCATTACCATTTCTGCGAAGAATAATGTGAAAATTACCTTTGCTTTAAAATAATCTTCGATACCCTAAAATGGTGTGTGTATAATCCTTAATTCTACAGTTCAGTGGTACTCAAGCTTTGGTTTCCGTTGTCCCGTCATGAAAACCCTGTAGTGAAGAATAGTTGGTCATGAATTGGATAACTAGAAGCTTTCTTTTCTTTTTCGCTCCCTCTTCAACCTGCATCTACCTTGGTAGTCTGCTCTATTGCAAACCACTTTTCCCGGCACTCGGTCTTCCATTTCCATGCGTTGCTTACAGTTCTATCTAATTGGTCCGTTAGGTCAGGCAGGCAATCGGCGGCGGCGACCTCTCGCGTCCGACCCTGTTTCAATCCATGGTCCGGAGCGAGGTGGCATGGGAAGCTGTCTGTTATTAATAAATTGAAGAAGAAAAGTGACGAAAGAGAGAAAATTATATATTCTGAAGCTTGGAAACGTAGTAACTTACTTAAAACTTATAGGTAATGTTTAGAAACTGTTATAATTATTACCAATGAACCCAGTACCCATGAAATTCCAACCAGTTGCATTTGTGATTTTATTTCATTGAGTAGGTACCCCTGCTTTAATCGAATGCGTCTCGATTATCGAAATGATTACGCCCGAGGTGGCGGCTTCGATTCGACCGTCATTTATTTATCGCTCGTTTCAATTCAATTCGAGAAATTGTTAATTGAATGTGAATTAATGGCATGTATTTTTCTTATTTTTAATTGGTACCGTATTGAATGGGCGCGGGAAAGAGAGAAGTGAATTGCTTATTTACTGAATGAATCAAATAAGTACTTCGTTGGCTTCAGATTTTTAAGCAGCGTGTACGTAGATGGTATGATCTTTAGACGTTTTAGCATTCAATTGGTAGATCAAGTCTGAAAAAGGCTAGAAGGAAAAGGCATGGATGAACTTTTCATATTAATAATATACTACATACTATACATACAGTAACAATATAACAAAAAGGTATAGTTATGTTTTAAATACTTCTTCTGCTCATGTAGATGTACAACTTTCTTCGAGGAAGCCAATATAACTGAAAAAAAAAATGGATTTTCCATAAAAACATCAACATAATTTTTGTTGGAATTAACTTTACCTCTATCTTATAATCCTTAAAGAAAGTAGTTTAGCAGAACCAGTTTGAAAAAAATATTACACCTGTCCTTTACAGCTTGTATATTTGCCATAATTGCGATTACAAACCAGATTTGTTTTAGAAAAGTCGGAGCATATATTTTTCAAAGCAATATTTTGCACCGAATTAGGGGGCAAATTATTTCCGGTGAACTTGGATCCGCAAAACCATTAACGTTAATACATCCTGATGATATTAGTTTAGTAAGAACTAGAACATTACACGTCAATAACATGTAATTATGTCCGTACAAGCTTTTATAATACTCTTAGGATCAATAAGTTGTTACGAATACTCGCCACCGGTCATAATTTCATGCTTATGACATTAAAATTATAGGTGTATGTACATTGAACAGTCACAAGACGGTTATATCATGAAGGATGATTGACGCTAGATAGTAGTCGAATATTTTGTACTGCACACGTGGCACACAACACGTTCTATGATTAAAAATCTTAAGCCCCTCGTCTCTCGTCATCCATGGTCCGGAGCGAGGAGGCATAGGAATGTGGTCACCTGCTTCTACGAAGCAGTAATGCTAGATTAAGAGGAGGCCGAATGCGTGAGAGTGAGGGAAACCGTACGTACGCCCCAGCCGCCGCAACAGAAGAGGACGACCCGGGCGTCGGGAGTCGCAGGGCGATTCCCGGCCACGATGGGCGGTCCTGACCGGATGGCGATCCACCCAACGCTCGCAAGGCCCGAGTAGACGATGCGCACTTTAGAGATGTCAGCATAGTAGGGGCCAGCTAACGCCAGTACCTGCCAGGGTTACGGAATTTGTTCGAAAGAGTCACCGCGACGCTGGAATAAAAAGGGCGTTAGAAGGAACACGGATGGGTTTTAGTCAGAGTTTGACACTCCCTTGTGCTCCACCCAGAGCGGGAGGAGCCATTTGATGATTTCTCATCCTTAAAAAGCCCCCTTTCTCTAAAGAGGCCTCCAGATAAAAAATGTGCCATAGAATCGTTAGGTATACCAAAATTTCTTGCGCTTAAAGAGCTTTTCAGTACGTAATTCAATTCACAATATTTTTTAATTCTCCATTTTCAATATCGCTTACAGAATGTCACTCTCAGTTTGTCTAGCCCTCAGCCCTTTTAACGAATCTAAGAAAAACGGATTTCCTTTCACAACAACTAATGTGGCTGAGATGATAGTCTGTTCAAAACATGTAAACAGTGAACATTCATCCTTAGAAGCAAGCTCGTTCTCAAGTATGTTGCAACCGAAATCGAGGCACATCTAATTATATATAATTAAGTGTTTTATTGGTCCGTCCGTTCCGGTTGCAAGTGTCGATATAAGGTGTGAAATTATGCTCGCTTATGACCATATAATTGGCCAGAATAAGTGCAATGACTTTTAATATTTTGCTATTTTGTAAGCCTCTATTTGAAACGAGACTTCGGACATGTGCAAGTTTTTTTTATGCTGTCGTAAGATGACGCAAAGGACACGATGTGTTTTTAAAAGAATTAGGTGTAAAGAACCGGTGAGGTGGTTTTTATATTATGATTGAACGTTAAACGTTAAAAAATGAGTGACTTTTTATTCGGCTTTGGGAGGTTCTATGTATGTTGTGGTCTAAGCTTTTTGCGGTTTTACAATTTACTGACATTGTTAAACTATTGCTTTCTAGTCTCTTCAGGTAGCAGTTCGAGAAAATTGTGATAATATTGACAATATGATTTGACGACATAGTTGCCGCAATGGTTTAGTGATTGGCTGCTGCGTTGCAGGTCGCGGGTGCGATTCCAAATATTTGTATAGCCTGCAGATAGTTGTTCCGGGTCTGATTGTGTACGTGAGTTTGAATGTTATAAACGCACCCACGATTGGCCACGATACAGAAGAAATTCCTAGTGAGGGGTGATGTTAGTGACTGCTAAAAAAAATTAGCCGGCTCCTTCAAGTACTTATCACTTACAGAAAAGCTCGTGGCTTAATATTCACAGCCACACAAGTCGATCTTCTAGGTATAGCTTGCCAAAGTCGTCAGTCATTTGGGGTCGTCAGCCATCTTTGAAAGTCGTTACGGTTAGTCAGAACCTTCGTGTTACCCAGTTAGAGGTTTGTGGAGGTCAAATAAACATTCCCTTTAAAGTTAATAAACCATAACACTATACAGATTTTTTTGTATTTCCCCTAAAATCTTTAAGACACAAGTTTCAATTAAGTATATAAAAGCCGTCAAACATGCCAAATTAATACTTCATGTACGGTACAGTTATTTGTTCTCCGTCGGTGGTCCGGCAACCTTCCATACAAATGAATTTATGCCCCAATGTCACGAGCTACGTGATGTGAAATATTTGATACAGTTTATTATATAATATCGCGTTTGTATTCAGGATATGAGAGGTGTAAAACTCGTGTATGGAGGTATTTATTTTTGGTATGGAAATGAAATATGAGGTTCGAGCGGAGGCTAATTTTATCACTACTGTGAGAATTACTTTTTCTTGATAAACATCCTATGATTTTTTTACAAAAAAGTAAGTCATTTAAAGCTCAAGACGGTGGGACAATTTTGGATCATGGACATGAATGAATGATAGGTAAATAAAATATTTTATATTTACTTACCTATTGTTCATTCATATCTATGATCCAAATTTTATTTTATTTAACTTATACTTAAGAAACTAAGGAACAGTACAGTTATAATGATTACTAATAGTATGACTTGCAAAGATCATACTTACATACATGAAATAACTGTCCCGTTGCATTATATCACGCCTTTAATATCACATAAACCAAATATATTTACTGACATAAACAAACGCCTAACTTTCGCAACATATGTTTACTTGCCAGTCCGATCAATTTTATATTCCAGTACAGTTTGATCAACACACTGGCCAAGCTATTATGTTAGCTATGACGGCCGACATTCAGCTTAAACCGCTGAAAGTCTTGAGCATTCAGTTGTAATGAACATTCTAGCGAATATTAAAATAAACAGGAACGCTTTAGCGAGCATTCTAGCGAAACAAAAATAAATTTGTTTTGACCTTTTTGCCGAGCGAGTAACTTTGTCATTGTTATGCCGTCACCAAATTTTATGTATTTTTTTAATTTTTAATAAAGGCCGTAAGATAAATGCAGCAGACGCGACTGTCAAGACTGACATCTTCGTGAAGAATACATTTTCTGACGAGTATGTACTAAAGCGTTCATTAGAATTAGCGTAAAAAGGTTCGTAGCGATGTTCCGCTCAATGCTTGGCTCTGTTCGTTGTTCAGTTCGACAGTTATAAAAACAGCGAATGCTCGATGTTCTGTTACGGGAGACTGCTCAAGTCTATCAGCACCTTTAGAGCGCAATTCATAGAATAATGCATCCACGTTACAGCTGGTTGATTTATCGCAGTATGGTCACTGTCCAATGAATATATAAATGTTTAGATATTATTAATTCATATTTATGATATTGTGTTGTAGGGAGTGAATTGGTAGTTGGTTTTCATATTCTTTGGTTGAAATTAATAGGCTTAGCTCTACCTATTTCAAAACCAAAACTTTGAAAACTGAAAAGTTAGTATGTTTAGAATTAATTAATTGCAACAAATCACAACCTGTATCTTTTCGTTTGTGACGTAGAAGGTGGTATTCGTATGGATATGGACTATATTCAGTAACAAATAAAACCTCCTTAATGAAATCACTAGCTGAGCCGCGCAACTTCGTCTACGTCACATTTTCATAAATATTCTATTTTATATTTTATTTATTTGCTGTACACCTACCACAGTGTGTTTCTTTTTAACCCAAAGGTTGACTGGTAGAGAATGCCTTGTTGCATTAAGTCCGCCTATGTACCACTATTGTACATGAAGTTTAAATAAATAAATACTCCGCTCCTATCGGTCGTGACATCATGTTAGTTTATAGCCTATCTCGATAAATGGGCTCTCCAACACTAAAATATTTTTTCAATTCGAAACAGTAGTTCCTGAGAGATTAGCGCGTTCAACGAAGTAAATCTTCACACAATCTTCAGCTTTATATATTAGTGTAGATATTTAGACAAACTCTTTGGAAAAGAAACAAAAATACAAAAAAAAAATAGATTTTCCCGTTTCTGGTTTACTGATACGGATTGACGTTATCGTTTTGACGTTGAACTCTCAAAATCGGTAAAACTTTTCTTTTGAATGTTGGATTTAAGATTTTAAGAGTAAAGTTTCGTAACAGTAAAACGACTGCCAAACATTGTTAAAAATTGGTATCACCTGGAGCGCTAAGCAAACAGACACGCGGCTTTGAAGAAAAATGAACTAGTTGCCATGTTCGTTGCGCTGGATGGGATGTCTCAGCTCAGTACATAATATATCATGGCAGATGCTCATGGGTTTACTAAGGGCAGCGTGCATAGTTCCGTGAAATCAACTACCACACGAATTAAAAAGGTACCTACTTTTAGATCTTTCTTTACTGAACTGTAGCACCAACCTGGGCGAAAAATTTAGTAGAATTGGGCTTCTGTTCTATGTTTAAGCCTGTGCCAAATAATTTAAGTTCCTTTTATTTCTTTATAACTGTGTTAAAGTAACCTGTAAGCGTCTCCAAGCATCCTATCTATACGAGTATATATCTGCCTAGCCTTTTCCCAACTATATAAGGGTCGGCTTCCAGTCAAACCGGATTCAGCTAAATACCACTGTTTTACGGGGAGCGGCTGCCTACCAGACCTCCACAACCCATTAACTGGGTAACACGGTACTTCTTGGCACGACTGGAGTCAGATTTACTGGCTTTTGACAATCCGTAACGACAGCCAAAGAACTACAAATTTTAATGACAGCCGGGACCAACGGCTTAACAGCTTTCCGAGGCACGGAGAAAACTTGGTATGTTAAGATGGTCACCCATCCACAGACCAACCTTGGCACGCGTTGCTTAACCTTGAAGATCAGCTCGTACGGCTGTTATTATTTAGCCACGAGCTTTTCAAGCATCCTATCTATCTCTCTACCAAATTCACCTGTATCGGTTCGGCAATTTAGGCGCAAAAGCGTGAACAAACAAACCCACAATCACGTTTATAATATTAGTTACGTTGCGATGTTTTGTTTTTCATAATATTATTTACCAGTAAACTCATTCATCAATTAGGTCAAGTTTTTTTCCTTAAAATTCTCGACGGTCGCGCTAATAAATACATGGAAGTCGAATGATTAACAAAATAATGCGGATACTTCTCGGTAGAGGCATTAATTGGCTGCGAGCACGTCGACCATGCAGGCCATTTCCCGCTATTACTGTTTTGGTTGTTAAACTTAACTGGTTGGTCCTCTTGTTACTTTAACGTTACTGTTAGGATTATTAGCAAGTATTGGATAGTCAATTTGTAAAATAATATCGGTAATACAGGGTGAATAGAAACGCAGGGGGTGAATAGTAACAAACCTTCGAACGCTATTTTCACTTGAATCTTTTAAAACTAATATTGATTTCAAAAACCGGACAAATGCGAGTCGGACTCGTACACGAAGGGTTCCGTACCATAAACCTTGTTTTTCATTATTTGTTGTTATAGCGACAATAGAAATACACAATCTGTGAAAATTTTAACTGTCTACCTATTACGGTTCTTGAGATACAGCCCGCCGACAGACAGACGGACGGACGGATAACGGAGGCTTAGTAATAGGGTTCCGTTGGATATCCTTTGGGTACGGAACCGCAAAAACTGGGGCCGTTGAATGCTGCGAGCAGAATCTTCTGGGAAAAAAACGTAGTTTATGACACTGTGATGGTGTAGCTTTCTAGCAGTAAAACAACTTACTACGCCTGGGTTACCATGTGCAAACATAGAGGTATATAAACAACTTTGCCACTTTCAATATTCGTTTTTATTACATACTAGCTGACACGCGCGGCTTCGCTCCCGTCATCTGGCTACCCTACCTACCCTACCTACCCTACCTACCCTACCTACCCTACCTACCCTACCTACCCTACCTACCCTACCTACCCTACCTACCCTACCTACCCTACCTACCCTACCTACCCTACCTACCCTACCTACCCTACCTACCCTACCTACCCTACCTACCCTACCTACCCTACCTACCCTACCTACCCTACCTACCCTACCTACCCTACCTACCCTACCTACCCTACCTACCCTACCTACCCTACCTACCCTACCTACCCTACCTACCCTACCTACCCTACCTACCCTACCTACCCTACCTACCCTACCTACCCTACTATTTTTTTTAATATTTCAATACTTCGCTTCTTTACTTCAATAACGTGATAAGTCTAACGATTCATTATTTTGTATAACGTTTTTTGAAAAAAAATAATCTGACACAGCGGTTTTGCTTCAATAATGTGGTCAGTCCTGCAATTTTCTTTTTTACGGTTTTTACGAAAATAAAATCGGTCACGGCGGTTTCAATTATTATAAAAAAAAAAAAATGAGTTGTCGGACTTACCACGTTATTGAAGCAAAGAGGCGACTTATTATGCTATTCCGGATAAAGACTAATCCAAAAACACTAAAATCATGAAAATCGGTCCAGCCGTTCTTGAGTTATAAGTGTTCGAACAAACCCGACTTTCTTTTAATAGATAGGTTTAGGTTGTTATTTCAAAGCAGCTGGATCGCTTTATCCCCTCGCCTTGTAAGAAAACGAAAATTCTTAGAAAAGCTTTTTATTTATTTTTTGGCTTTTACTCTTTTAAATGTGTTTGTAATAATTGTGATTTATATTACGAATAACTTTAAAGAAGCTTTTAACCATGAAACGTACAAGGAAACTATCGTCACTGTTTATTAGCATTTAAAAACAAACTATCAGAAATAACTCGGACAAAATATTTAAAAGTAACCAAATAGGTAGTTGAGTAATTGCCTCAATAACATGAGCAATTTTAGCGTTACATTATCCTACATATGTATTTTTTTTTTTATATCATTGGTATCTATCGTGTCATGTATGTTCATTAATTCAACTTTTTCAAACGTAACCCGAGTCATGTGTTTATATTAATTTTAAATTCAGTCAATTGAATTTCAGTGCGTGCGAAAATAAATCATTAAATGTAGTCACGAATCAATTAATCGAATTTGGTGTTGGAGATAATTAATTTTATTATTTGCTCACTGAATCAATAAAACCAACAGAGCGAAAGGGAAATAGTAAATTGATTTATTAAATGGTGTTACGTGTTAAGATGAACTTGTTTATTAATTACGAGCACTTCGCCCGCGACTTCGTTCGCGAGGGTTTAATATTGCAATGTTCGTAGGGATCTTTATTTTTTTTTCAGGGTCAAAGCCTATTCGGAACAAACAAACAAAATAATATTTTCTATTATAGTATTTAGTACCTATAAAAAGTATAGATTAGTATAGATAATCTGGCATACCTACTGTGGTCATAAGCCCATAAATTTGATAGCCAGTCTTCAGCTCCTGGATTGTAGAGGTGAGTTAGACAGTCGTTTCATGTTAGATTCTGGTAACTCTACAGCTGCGTCCAAATAGTTTATCTATTTGCCTGGCGTACTGTCAATAATTATGTTGGGGTCTTTGCATGACTGTTCTCAGATTGTATGCCTTCTGACGTTCGTAACGACCGTCAAAGTTGTTCAAATGACGGACGGGACTAACAGCTTAACGTGCTTTCCTAGGCACGAAGAAGTCTCGTTATGTAATGGACCCATCCTTGGACGGTCTTTGGTTTTTGTGACTTAGCCACGACCACTTTTTAGCATAAAAACCACTGTATCTTTTACTATTGATAGGCACGCGTTTGACCACTATCTCACCTGATGGTAAGCGATGACCAGTACTTTTCTTCTCAAATCCAAGAAAATCCATCATAAACTTTTGTCACAACCGTTACGTCATAACCCAGCAAATTGCGAACTTGTCAGTATGATCGATCGTGTGAAACATGATATGTCTCGCGATCGCTAATCGAACAGGGCATCGATCTCCCCGATATGGACATTACAAGCATGTGTATGCCGCAAAAAAGTTGTTGTTTTTGTCAACTTTGACAGGTAATGAACAGTTCTAGGACATCGCTTTGATGGTGTCAGTGTTTAAGAACTTATTCTTTAGACATACTTACAACAAACTGCCTCGCCAACTGAAGTTTGTGACGCCAAAGTTTTGTGAGGTCGTCATCAAAAACAAAGGTGAACACGGCAATGAGTCCAGTTAAAAACTGGCCAAGTGCGAGTTGGACTCGGACATGAAGGGTTCCGTACTAAAAACCGAAAAAAAAAAGTTTTTTATTTGGAAGTCCCCTTTAATTTTTAATTTAGTTTTTTATTATTTGTTTGTTAAAGCCGCAATAGAAATACACTCTGTGAAAATTTTAACTGTCTACCTAATACGGGGTTTGAGATAAAGATCGCTGACAGACCGACGGACGGACAAACGGACGGACGGACAGCGGAGGCTTAGTGATAGGGTTCCGTTGGTTGCCCTTTGGATCGGCACCCTAAAACCAGTATGTTTAAGGAATAGGGAATATGCATGAAAAACATTTTTCATCTATACAGTTATCTAAAAATATACAAAAATATAATACTAACAGTGAAAATAGAATCAAAATTACTTGAAAAACGAAGGTGATATAATTATTTTAATCAAATATATTTGTCCCTCTTACGAAAACGCTGTTTTCTATGGCGGCTGTATAGGTGTCATAGACGATGACGTCAAAGTTTTCATCGGACTTCTCTTTCTAATTGTAATCTTTGAAGCTTTATAACTTCATCGCCGATGAAGGTATTTAAAAAATAATTTCATGATTGTTTACTAGAGCTAATAAGTATTCCATTTAGCAAATAAAAAAATCGCATGTGTTATAAAATATGTGTATATGTAGATATGTAACTAGATGTATATGTTATTATAATCTTCGTTACTTGTTACATAATATGTAGATATGTAGGTATTAAGGGAATTTAAAAAACAATAGGATCCAATTCATAATAACATTATATTATCTTGTATCCTTTAGTATACAACAATTTAACACAGTAGTAGTGTATATAACACAACGTTACATTAAAATAAACAAACCATAATCAATAATTAAGTTATTACGACCCGTGTCTTAAATACACCAATCACCATAATAATATAACATTATTCATAAATATAACATAATATACATCAAAAATAATCAAAATAATATCATACCTTAGATGTTAACGCCTTGAAAGTCGAAGAGCAACTGGCCTGCTCCAGTGTGGCTCCGCTCTTTTATACCCGTTAACAAACAAGTATGATTCACAAGTGACAGTTGAGTCAAAACAGTGTTTGAAAAATAAGCGTTATAAAAATCAGATCGTAAATTCATTAATTCATTTTAACAATTGAGTTTACAATATTAAACAGATAATAATCACATTTATAGGTATATCAAGTATTTATTTTTAAGTATTAGACACATCATAATTACATTTATATATCACGGCCATACTGACAAGTACTTCGCTCTCGAAGTACATTAGATTATCCTTTTTCTACAACTGTTATTTACCTTTGTTTTGCCAATTGCCTAGACGTGTCAAGTCCCCTCCACCCGCTGCTAGTGGGATAGATTTGCACCAAGCAAATGACCGACCAGCGGAAACAAATTTTATCGATTACCTCGTCATGCAAGTCCCATTCACCCGCTGCTGGCGAGATAGACAAGCAGCAAGTAAACGATCGCCCAGCGGATTTTTATTTTTTCATTTTTTTTTTTTTTTTGTAAGGTAATGTGTTTATTATAATATATCTCTACAATCAACAGTACAATAATATATATGTAATTTCGTAAAGTTTTTATCTTAGGATTTAATTTGCCATATCATTTTCGACACTTACATTTTCATCAATTAATTCACCTGGCCAGAATCTTAATTTTTCTTTGGCTACTGTAATATTTCGTAAATTACCCAGACCTTGTAGAGCAAAACGATCATTCGGAAGTATAGAAGATACTTCATAAGGCCCTTTAAATTTAAGTGACAATTTATCATTACGCCTATGATTCTGTGAGACATATACTACATCTCCTACGTTAAAATTTACGTTGTTACGACGAGTGGCGTCGAAACGTTTTTTGAATTTTTCTGCTATTTGTAATAGGCGTAGTCTAGCTATTTCTCGGTCGTCCTCTAAGTTATTTGGATTTTGTCTATCATTTTCGTCAAGTACGTCGTCTAAACGAGCTTGAACAGGCGGAATATTTGCGTCTATACCGATAAGTAATCGCAAAGGGGTAAAGCCTGTAGATTTTTGTACAGTTGTGTTAATTGATTGTTGTACTTTCCACAGAACGTTCGGCCAATCTGACTGTTCATTGCACATAGTGTTAAGCATATCAGTTACAGTGGACACGTAACGTTCTACTTGACCATTACTTCTGGGGGTACCCGTGGAAATCAAGTGATGTTCTATATTTAGTTCATCAAAAAATGACCTAATTGGACCACTGCTAAAATTAGTTCCTCTATCAGATATTACTATAGAAGGAGTTCCAAATAAGGTGATGACATCTCGTAAAACTGGTACTAGTTCTTGGGCATTAAGGGTTTTGAGTGGTTTAAGCAAACAGAACTTGGTAAACCCGTCTACTATTAATAAAATATGTTTAAAACCTTCATTTGACTGGGTAAAAGGTCCTGTACAGTCTAAGTGTACTGTATGGAAAGGTAGTGCGGTTTTTTGAATTGGGTGTAGGAACCCTTGCTTAGGGCCATGGTGACCCTTGCGTTTGATGCAAACCAAACAATGAGATAGATATTTTTTTTACAAAACTCGTCATAGTGGGAAACCAGAAATGCTCACGTATTTTGGCGATAGTTTTTTCAAGGCCAACGTGACAATTTTCGTCATGGTAGAGACGCAAAATACTCAATCTCGTACCCTTGGGAATGTACAATTTTAATTCCCCGTTTGGTTTAACTTTGTAATATAGCAAATTATTACGGACTACATATTGGTTTGGATCGTACTCTCCCGTTTGTACTCTATGAATAATTGATAGTATTTCAGGGTCTCTTTGTTGTGCAAGTTCTAACCAAGATTGCGGGTCATCTATTAAATTTACTGCGCTGTAAACAGTCATGGGGACCTCAACAGGATTACGACTGAGGAAATCGACATGGCTTATATATTGTCCTTTCTTGTAGGTAATTTCAAATTGGAAATCCTGCATATATGTCCACCAGCGAGCTACTCGTGGTGATAAATCTTTTTTATTCATTGTTGATTTGATAGCATTACAATCTGTGATAATTTTAAAGTAAATTCCTAGTAAATAGACTCTAAAGTGTTTCAAAGCATTGTAAATAGCTAGGGTTTCTAAATCATAAGAACTATATTTTGACTCTGCAGGTGTAGTTCTTTTACTAAAATAAGCGATGACTTTAGAATCACTATCGGCTCTCTGGGTTAAAATAGCACCATATCCTATAGCACTAGCATCGGTATATAACTCTGTTTTTAAAGTAGGATCAAAGATTGATAACAATGGTCTAGATACTAAGTAATTTAGTACATAATTCCTCGCAATGTCCTGTTCAGAACCCCAATCCCATTTTTGGTTTTTCTGATTTAATTTACTTATACAAGCAGTACGTGTTGCAAAATTTGGGATAAATTTCCTAAAATAAGATGCCAGACCCATAAATTGTCGTACTTGTTTAATGTTACGAGGAATTGGTGAATTTATTAGGGCAGAAACTTTAGATGTACTTGGCCTGACACCTTCTTGAGATATTTGTCTACCCAAATACTCGATACAGTTAACAAAGAATTGACACTTTAGGGTTAATTTTAAAACCAGAAGTAGTAAGAGCTGATACTGTTAGTTCTAGGCATTTTAAACCTTCTTCAATAGTTGAAAATGGAATAAGAATGTCATCCATATAGACAAGTAGGAAATCTAAATGTGAAACGGCTTTGGAAATTGCCCGTTGAAATACGGATGGCCCATTACAAATGCCGAATGGCATTTTTATAAATTCATAATGTCCGTCAGGGGTTGAGAAAGCTGTATATTTAGAAGAGTCTTCAGACACTGGAATTTGATAAAAACCGTTTTTCATATCTATTGAGATATAAAACTTAGCCTTTCCTAATTTGTCAATTTGATCCTCAATAAGAGGGAGAGGATATGTTTCTCTTTCAATGATTTTATTTAATGACCTATAATCGACGCACAGTCTATCACTGCCATCTTTTTTTTTTACTAAAATCACGGGACTTGCAAATGGTGATTCGCTTTCACGAATTATGTCGCTATCTATTAAATCCTGGATAATGAGTTTTACTTTATCTCTTTCACAAGGTGCCAAACGATAGGGACGATAATTTACTACTTTGTCACTTTTTAACCTTATCCTTAATTCACCTGTTGTGACTGACCCAGTTTTATTTAATATAGCTATATGTCTCTCAAAAATATCTACGATTTGATTTTGCAATTTTTCATCTAAGTGAATTAATTTTGATTTTAACTCTACCATTTGGATATTAGAATAATCTAGCTGGAGCAATGTATGTACGTGTAAGTCTACATTGTTAGGAGTTTTCCTCCGAATTCTACTTCCTTCACAATCTGTAATTATCTCAATATCCGGGTATTCAACAGCATTTCTACCAATTAAAAGATTGTAATTAATTATTTGGTCATTAACAACAAATAAATCAAGTTCAATATATATGTCATCGAATCTTACAGGAACAGTTATTTTACCAGAGACTTCCAATTTAACATTACCTATTCCTGTAAGGTATTTGAAACAAGGTAGTATATTACATCCAACTTGTTTAGCAATGGATTGTCTGATTAGGCTACAATTGGCACCTGTGTCTATAAGGGATTCAATTGGAATATCGTGAATAGATACAGTTGTAAGCTTTAATTCGCTTTGTCTAAAAAATTAACCTCATTTTTATTAGTGTTGGTTTTCTCTAAATCAGAACGTGCTTTATACCAGCACACTGAGTCATTGTGGCCGATTTTTTTACAGAAGGTACAAGTAACCCTATCAGGCACCTTACTTCCCGGAGTACTGGTCCCTGTTTCAGATGTTGGATTTCGGTTTCTATTGCAGTGGATTTTTACGTGACCTGTTTTACCACACAAGTAACATTTTTTTTCTTCGGAAGTATTATTTCGAATCTCTAACTTTGGACGTTTGGCTTTACTTTGTCCTATTATACTGTCAGAATAATTTTGCTCTATTGGTCGTTTTTTGGGTTTTATGTAACTGGAAAACAAGGATATTAATTGAGAAGTAGTTTTAACATTACTATTGAAAGCAGCCATTCTAACGTTCACATCGGTCACGCTACCACAGATCAATTCGATTAATTGGTTCTGTAAATGATATTTTCGTATTACGTAGCAGCCTAACCTTTTCCCTAGCGTATTCGCAATAGGAATCTGCAGAATCAGAATTATATAACACTGCTTTGGATAGTTTTTCAGACAGGTTCCGTTTTTCTGGATACAAGTCTGTGAGGTCTGTACGGAAATTTTCCCACGTTCGGCCTTCAGATGGTACCCAAGACTCAAACCATAGCAAAGCGGAACCCCTTAAAGCCTTACCAGCTCTTGCGACTGTCGTGATACTGCTCCATCCAAATTCCTTTGATAACTCCTCGATGCTTTTACACCAGCCTTCGGCACCGCTGTCACTAGTTGCTGGGTTGAAGACCGGGAGCGCCACGTCGTCATCAGCATGGCGCCGACCAGATACAGCATCGCTGATTGCTTTGAGAAGACCTTCCAGGATAGTAGGATCCATTCTGAAACTTAGAAATAAACGTCTTAACAGGGGTGAAGTCTATACCACTTCTGATGTTATAAAATATGTGTATATGTAGATATGTAACTAGATGTATATGTTATTATAATCTTCGTTACTTGTTACATAATATGTAGATATGTAGGTATTAAGGGAATTTAAAAAACAATAGGATCCAATTCATAATAACATTATATTATCTTGTATCCTTTAGTATACAACAATTTAACACAGTAGTAGTGTATATAACACAACGTTACATTAAAATAAACAAACCATAATCAATAATTAAGTTATTACGACCCGTGTCTTAAATACACCAATCACCATAATAATATAACATTATTCATAAATATAACATAATAATCAAAAATAATCAAAATAATATCATACCTTAGATGTTAACGCCTTGAAAGTCGAAGAGCAACTGGCCTGCTCCAGTGTGGCTCCGCTCTTTTATACCCGTTAACAAACAAGTATGATTCACAAGTGACAGTTGAGTCAAAACAGTGTTTGAAAAATAAGCGTTATAAAAATCAGATCGTAAATTCATTAATTCATTTTAACAATTGAGTTTACAATATTAAACAGATAATAATCACATTTATAGGTATATCAAGTATTTATTTTTAAGTATTAGACACATCATAATTACATTTATATATCACATGCATATTTCCTATTGCTAGTAGATAAATTAAAATGAATATTGTCATTTAATTTATTTAAACTTTTTCAAAATACCCTTTTTCTGTGTCGTCAAACACTTTTAAGCAGTTCTGTATGTATAATAAAGCTGTACCTACAAGTATGTACCAATATTTTACCACGCTGTCTTACGGGTGGGTGTTATACAAAAATGGTCAAACAATATGACACCAATAGTTGGCTCTTGTCGATGGCATGGTTCGCATAAGCAAGGTTATGAATATCAGTTTATTGAATAATGTTACCAACTGCATTATTCACCCCCGGTGCAATATACAGAGTTATTTGTAAAACACCAGCAACTTCTTAGGCAGTGAAACTACACATGATTATAAGCAACTTTTACTTTGGGAAAACTCCGAAACCTCGAGAAAAATATCTATGTTCATACATTTTCATTGGCTAAATATTGCATTTAGTATGAAACAGTTGATATTTTTCTCGAGTTCTCGGAGTTTTCCCAAAGTAAAAGTTGCTTATAATCATGTGTACTTTCACTGTACTTTATCTGCCTAAGAGGTTGCTGGTGTTTTACAAATACCTAACCTTGTATTGCCCATGGTTGGATATACGCATTTTGAGGAAGTTAGGGTCGGTGACATTTTGGACACAAGTTAGGAGTTATAGTCGTGGTTTGACCAACACCTTTACCTCAGTTATGGTCATATTTCAATCTACATACATAATGTTCTAGGTAATCTATTTCGCACTTTATTCTTACACTAGTTGCCCTGCGCAACTTCGTCTGCGTCACAATTTTCGTTACTGCTCTGCTCCTTTTCGACTTAGCTTGATGATATATAGCCTATAGCCTTCCTCGATAAATGGGCTATCTAACACTGAAACAATTTTTCTAATCGGACCAGTAGTTCCTGAGATTAGCGCGTTCAAATAAACAAACAAACAAACAAACTTCAGCTTTATATATTAGTATAGATACGAGTAGATGTCAATAATTTATTTCGTACTAGCTTTTGCCCGCGACTTCGTACGCTCATAGTCCATTTTTCTCGTTCCCGTTGGAATTACGGAAAAAATTATACATTTAACCTTCCTCTTGAATCGCTCTGTCTACTGATTAAAACGCGCTGCGTAGTTTAAAAGATATACCTGATCGTACAAACGGAAAAAGCGACTTTGTTTTTATACTATGTAAAGAAGATTTTATAGTCATACATGTTTACACGGTTTTCGAAAGCTTAGTCTACGCTGAGTAAAATAAATGTTAATTTATATAACGCACGTTTACCGCTGATGCGATAAAATTGGATAGGCTTTCCAAAACCGGGTGAGAGATATACCAGCTTCACAAGAAAAAACTTGAAAATGCAATATTAAAGTTTACGCTCCTTATAACATAAACATTCTTAGACAAATAGCTTACATAAACAGCCATATAATTTAGCCTAACATAGATGAACTGATCAGATCGAGACAGACAACATGGCGGTGCGGCCCACCCGCTGCGCAGGCGCATAAGGGCCGTTATCTACGGCAGCTATAATTTTTGTTATAGCATGACCTGTACATCTTGCCATAAAATAAATCGTGCATGAGTTAGTAATTGCAGGATTCGATTATACACTTACGATCAAGGAGCTCGTGGTTAAATAACAGCCGCACTTAAGATTGCCAGGTCTTCAAACCGAAAAGCCAGACGACCAGCCAGTTTAGCCGGACATTTGGGTTCTTCTTCTCATCGTGTGGGCAGTAAAGTCTAACGACCCCACACACCCTAGTGTCAGAGTTTCCAAACCGCCTCAAGGGCCTCTGACTTGGTTTGTTTGACGACCGCCATTTGGCGGCCGGGACCACCGGCTTATACGTGCTTTCCGAAGCACGGAATAATCTTTTTATCGGACAGTAAGGTGATTCAAGCCTGAAATGTCCTAGCCAAACTGGAAACACCTTACATAGTATGGACATTCGGGTAAAAAGGCCGGACACCCTTAATTTTTTAGTCTAAGTATTACACGACAATTTTTTTTAAAGTAAAATAAGACTTATCAGACTTATATCTTTTACCGTAACATGTACCTTTAATTCTAATAAATGTAATGAATCAGTATTTAATTTTATCATTATTCATTCTTACTATACCTAAATATTTAACGTAGCTAGGCAGAGCAGAAATTAACTAATGAAAAAAAAAACTCAAATTAAGTTTGCTCTCTCGAAAAAAGCTTAAAATATCGTGCAGATGAAGCAGCTTTTCGTGGGCACTAAAAGAGAAATAAATCTGAACAAAATAATATCTAAAATAATAAAATAATAATATCTAAAATATAAAATCTGAACTAATTTTTTTTTGTAGGGTAGGGTAGGGTAGGGTAGGTAGGGTAGCCAATTGACGGGAGCGAAGCCGCGCGGGTCAGCTAGTTTTATTATAAAAATTTAAAATGCGGTTAGCGGAGTGGAGCGTACACAACCTTTAAAAACATAACAAAAGCCGAATATCCTGGACACCGTCTAATTAGGCCGGACACACAACCAAAAAGCCTGACTACATCCGGCTTTATCCGGACGCCTGGCAACGGTAGCCGCACTGGTCGATCTTCAAGGTGGCTCCTCCTGTCAAGCCGAGGACAGGTGACCATCATAATACGTATACTGAGAAACCTCCATGACTCGGAAAGCACAACACGCTGTTGGTCCCGGCTGTCAATTGTCATGTCAAGTTCCTATGTACGAGTACATACCTCTTTGTGCATTAAAGTAGATTCATTATCTTTATCGTACAAAGTATTTATAGCTTTCCGTGTTTGACGGGCTTTAAACACGTACCGATTTATGATAGAAGGAATTAATACATGGTTGTGGAATTAGACGGTAAATTGCTAGTTTATTTTAGTATTAGAATAATACTTTGCCCTTTTAGGGGCTAGAGGTTAGTGACTATCATTGTATTGCACAGCAAATTGTGCAACGAACTAAGTATACTTAACTTAAAGTTATTAAAGTTTATAGGTTCTTGAATTATTATTTCGTGGTTACCAAATATTTAGAGACTGTAATATTTTGTGTAAAAAATAAGGCAGAATTCATAATTAACGACATCTTCTGCTAGTCTCCTGTAATCTAAATTGCATTCTATTTTGACAGTTCCACTGAGCGACATCTATTGGTAGTGACCAGGTTTAATATTTGAGTGAAGTGCAAAGATTAAATAAAAATAAGATAGAATATAATAATTAGAATTAGAATATAATAAGTGGAATAAGTAAGAGTTTTGAACAAGAAAATGAATATTATAAATTACCTAATTATCTTGCATTCTTGAATTATGCTGCATATAAAATTCTAATCAATATTTAATAACCCGCCCATATTTCTCAAGCACCGCTAACCATCTGTTCTGTTCTCATATTTTTTTTCTACCATAATTATCAGGTTTATGAAAGGGAATTCTTTCCCAGACCTTCATAGCTGTTCGTTTGTGTGCAAATCATGTCCTCGCTGTAAATAATAATTATTAATAATGCATCTTGGAT
Source organism: Lacanobia oleracea (assembly GCA_950371165.1). Classification (NCBI taxonomy): domain Eukaryota; kingdom Metazoa; phylum Arthropoda; class Insecta; order Lepidoptera; family Noctuidae; genus Lacanobia; species Lacanobia oleracea. The sequence goes on from OX493396.1 coordinate 16,721,474, forward strand.
CAATGGGTAATATATTTCGATCTCTCGCTTCGTGCATTCGAAAAGGAAACATAGATTCGAGTATACAACGTTCTGTTACGAGTGTCGTTTGACGAGGATATAGAGAACATAGAAGAAATCGTTTTTTTTTCAGATTTTCGAATGTGTTATAATAACGCAATTCATATTCTCTAATTTATTATTACATTAGGTACTAAAAAGTCATTCGACGAAATTTGTCAGCAATTAAATCAACTACGTTGCTCTATCTCGCGCAATACCTGTAACTTCTGAAAGTCGTGAGTTATATCATGATCTACGATAACATAAGACCTATCAGCGAAAACCTTACAGGATCTTAGTTGCACTGAACGTGGTCAATGTACAGAAAGCTCTTTTATTTCGCCTGTGCCATCAAAGTGAGGAAATATCGTTTCTCGACTTTTTGGCTAAGATCATGTGTATTTCAATTTGATACCTCCACGCGTCAAGAATAAAGGGTCTTGACAGACTAATATAAGGGCTCCGTTTTTTTCTATTGAGGCACGGAATGCTAAAAAGTGAGAAAATACATACCCAGCATAATTTAATTGAACTAAGCTTAAAGGTCTACGCCAAAGCTCCAGGACACATCCAGCGTCTCTACCTCCACGTTCAACTCAGGCGCAGGTGTGGCCTGACGGTGTGCGAAGGCCACATTTTGTATGTGTGCGGAATAAGTAATAGCCTCCTGCTTTGAACCGTGCGATGTAAACAAACATATAGTGTGGCTGTCGGCTAGTTGGGCAGTTTGTCATGATAATGTATGGGTAGGCTTGCAAGTAGTTGAGCTGGCTTTTTGGCTGCATTGTTACAAATGTTGGCAATGTTGGACCAGTTGCGGTTACATATTGCTGTGCTTAATAAGCTTTGGATAGCGTTGGAGTTGAGATTTGGTTCCATGATTCGACTTGATTTGGTTTTTAGCATATCTAACAAAAAATGTAGATTTAGTGAAAAGAGAAACGCTTTTCCAGGTACCTACTGTTAAAGTTAGGGGTTGGTAGATCAAGAATTTCAAATTTAAGGTACAAGATGCAGTAGTAGTTATCACAAGCGATATCATAATTCGTTAAACAAGTGATAACCGCAGTATTCCCATAAGCACAAATATTAACTTTAAGCTAGATAGAGAAAGTAAACACTATAGTTTAAACTGCTGTTAAAAACATAAATACCGCGTAATACCTTTAGCGTTTATTTTAAAACGATAAAATTTTAACAGCACAAAAATAAATAATTTATCGCCACAATTAATACCAGATACAATCAATAAACAACTAAGAACATGTCTATAAAACCTTCTGATATTGATTTACGCTGATTTTAGTGAAGTTATGGCAATAACTACTAATACACGCTGTCTATGAGGCCTAAGAAATTTTATATGACACAATTTTAGGTCTGGTACTGAGGCCAGAGCAGTAAAACTACGATATATTGGTCAAATCAAACTTTTTCACCGATCGTATATTGTAGGAAGTAAAAATAATCCAACAAAAAATATTGTCAAGGTTATTCGAGGTGTTTGACTGTGAGGCGAAAATCAAACAACTACTGTGACCATCTGGGATATTCCCATTAACACGCCGTCTAACGCCATTAAAGAAACAACATTCTCAGTGATGCGGTAATCAATAATATCAGTACCAATGCGGGCGACTAAGATGACGTCTTCGCATTGTCGGAGCGCCACTCCGCCCCTCACACGGACTTCGTCGACGGATCTCGCCGCGGCGTGTCCTATATCGCCGGACCTGTCGAGACGCGCCTTATCTCCGGACCTGGCTTTAAACTTCACGCGACATCGACCCTTATCGCCAGACGTTTTAGAACACTGCAGACCATTATCCCCTGACTTCGCCCGAAGATCAAGGTCTCCAGCTAGACCTAGATCACTCATGGAGTCGCTTTTAGTTGCCAAAATGGAAGCGTTGAGTACGGGAAAATTAGTGCGAACGGATTCCATGGACAGTTGTAGCAGTTTCGGGTCGATGTCCTCGCTTCCCAGTGATGTGTGCCGTTGTGATGATTGCCTGTTAGGCATTGTGGATTTCTACATGCCCAGTCCCCTGTCTGAAGTGAATAAGGCGCTAAGAAAGGTGAGTTGAATCTGGTTTATTTCAATAACTTTTTTGTAATTCGCTTTTTAAATCTAAATATAGAATGTGTTGAGTGGGTCGGATCAGGATTCGTCGGACCTATCTATAATATTAATATGTGTCACTATAAGCACATTCTTGTTCGATAAGTTTTTGTTCCTAACAGAAGAACGTGATTATTTTATTCATTGTATTATAAGATCTAAATTATTGTTTGTAATTTTGTTAAATTCAAAAAAATTCAAAAAAAATTCAAAATTCAAAGCATTTTATTTCAAATAAACCATTCACAGGCACTTTTGAAACGTCAAGGTCGGTCAGTCAAAAACATGGAAGCTATTTGCACGTTCCAAAGCGTAGATCTCTATGGAGAAGAACGTGCAAGAAACTCCACGGACACTCTTTTAAATCATGTTCTGTTTTACAACATTCCAAGTTACATATACTTGTTGCTTCTGCATGTGAGGACAATGCAAAGGAAAAAAAAAAAGGGCTTATTATAAGAATTTTAAATTTAAAGATTAAAATAAGCCAATGGCAGTTAAGAGATGACCAGTCTCAACCGACGGCGCCTGTTCACGAACATGACGCGTGAATCGGCACCTTTCAGCTCAACCATTTCGAAGGGAACCGAATGATCAAACCCACGCGCCGCCATCAGCGAGACATTTGAGTGAGCATGACATGCTCTCAACCACCATGCTCGTTCATGTCCAACAAGTAAAACTATAACTACTCACATAAAATGTAAATGGTTTCATGGTACTCACATTTACAAAATTTGAAAAATATGCTTCTACTTTACACAAAACTATGGTTGTCAATGACCAAATAATGAAAAATAAATTAATAAAGAGAACGATTAAGTTCTTACATCAAAAATAATAAATAAGTATTTAATATAATAATATAATTTGATTTTTTATCATTTTAAACACAGATTCCTACTCCAATTTAACACATTACACATTATAACTGTCTTAGAGACGCTTAAAATCGTTACTGTATTCAATAACGTTCAACACATCGTACTAATTTGTTTGTAAACATTGACGTAGCACATCACACATGTGAATAGTAAAGGAAAACATGCTTAACGTACTAGTAACGCCATCTAGTGAACGTGATGCGAGTTTGGTAAAGAATTCAAGTTGTTGCACGTTGAGGCTCGATCGTGAGTGATTAGTTTATGTTTAGTTTTGCAGATGGCGCTGTGTGATATTTGTTTGCATGGCTCTACATTTTCGTGTAGTTTGTGAAAGTATTTGATTAATTTGTAAATAAGTAAATTGGCTTATTCTATTACATTCATAGGTATTCGGTTTGTTATTGATTTAAAACAGCAAGACTGACGTTGCGCCTGAATTTCAGCATCTTGGTATTCTAGGGTGGGAATCGTTTTTTAAGTCTACATTTATCACAGTGTTCGTCATTCCTATACCTATGGTTATTCGGTTACTATCCATAATAGCTATGAATATCCGTGTTTATGTGCCCATAATTATGCAGCCTCTTTCGCCCTTATTTGCTCAGTTATAAGGTTGAACACATCATTATTATTCAGGAATCGAAAATTAAAAAGTCTACATCGAGAAAAATTGGATGTCCTGCGTCAGTGTTTACGTCAATCACCGTGTATGTAGATAGGATGAACACGAGCTTATTAACGTAAAGGCATCTACAGGTAGGTAGGTGAAACCTACACTAGCAAATTAGCAGTTACTCATGACCAACTACCTACAGCGGTATGCAAAATGGGAACACCTATTACAGGGTTTCTGTATAACACTTATCTTTTAGGTAGGTAGTGGAAGTTGGTACCTACACATGATTTTAAACGACTTCTAATTTCCGATCAACCCTCTAAATACGAAAAAAAGAATAGACTGCAGCTGTTTCATACATTTTCATTGGCTAAATATTTATTGTATGAACAGCTGATGTTCTTTTAAATTTTCAGGGATTTTTTTTTTTATTTTATTTGTAATGGGATTGCTCTTGACTCTAGTCTATGTCAGAGATGACAGAGACAACGTCTACGATGGAGCGAGCTTACCCAGAAGGAGCCTGTTAAAGTATGGTCTCATAGTTAAAGTTGTTTTTTTTTTTTTTTTTTTTTTTGTGTAGGGACCCCTATACAGACCTTAGCGCCTAGCCCTTAGTGCGGGGATTTAAGGCTGCTCTCTCGAAAAAAGCTTAAAATAGCGTGCAGATGAAGCAGTTCTTCGTCGGCACTAACAGAGAAATTACATCTAAAAAAAATTGTAATAATCTATATGATATGATTCGTTATTTAGTTTAGCCAGAGTTTGTCTATCGGTATCATATAATAAGAAAAAAAACCACCAAATCACCTCCAAATCCACAGAAATATATCTATGTCCAAATCATTGAGATGAAACCATTTTACTCCTTAATTATTTATCAAAAGAGTAAAAAAAATATTTACTGCTTTGCAATACAAATGAAAATAATTTTGTTTTGTTACTTTTATTATAAAAACTAGCTGACCCACGCGGCTTCGCTCCCGTCAACTGGTTCCCTACCTACCCTACCTACCCTACCTACCCTACCTACCCTACCTACCCTACCTACCCTACCTACCCTACCTACCCTACCTACCCTACCTACCCTACCTACCCTACCTACCCTACCTACCCTACCTACCCTACCTACCCTACCTACCCTACCTACCCTACCTACCCTACCTACCCTACCTACCCTACCTACCCTACCTACCCTACCTACCCTACCTACCCTACCTACCCTACCTACCCTACCTACCCTACCTACCCTACCTACCCTACCTACCCTACCTACTTTTTTTGTTTTTAAACCTTCCCTGTATTCTGGCGAAACTAACAAAAAAAGAATTATTTAAATCGGCCCCGCCGTTCTCGAGTTATAGCGAGACTAACGAACAGCAATTCATTTTTATATATATAGATTAAAAACGCGGGTAGCGGAGTGGCGCCAAGAGGCAGCTCCGTTTGTATGCACATTATGCACAAGGTCATTAGCATGAATACAAGCCTTAATTTAGAAGAGATTTGGTGTGAACACTATATTGAGAGTTAGCAGAGCGTTTATACAATAGGGAATATGCATGAAAAACGTATTTATCATCTATACAGTTTATTTAACAATATACAAAAATATAATACAAACAGTGAAAATAGAATCAAAATTACTCGAAAAACGAAGGAGATATAATTATTTTAAACACATATCTATCCCTCTCGCGAAAACGCTGTTTTCTATGGCAGCTGTATAGGCGTCATAGACGATGACCTCAAAGTTTTCATCGGACTTCTCTTTCTAATTGTAATCTTTGAAGATTTATAACTTAATCGCTGATGAAGGTTTTTAAAAAATAATTTTACGATCGTTTACTACAGCTAATAAGATTTCATTTTGCAAATACAAAGATCGCATTCATATGCCTTATTTAGTACCTGCAGTAAATTTGCTTTTCCAGACAACAACTCGATAATCTACTCTCTAGTGCAGTAACTACTTGTAGGTATTGCCTACTGTCACACGTCTGTTCTATAAAATATTCGTAGAATTTGATGGCACGTCTTCTAACAGACCACGATGGATTCTTAAAAAGCGTTTGACGCAAATTCAACTGTATATTTGGACCTGCATATACCTACAACTCAGGATGTGACGTGGGTCCTAAAACATAGACATGTATACATGTACATATAGGCAGGAATAAGTTTACCAATGAATAACATATATCACCTACGTAATTATAATTCGGTGTCAGAACAATGAAGTGCTCGACAGACATGCTGGCAGCTGAATTTACGTCAAACGCCATATCAGGAGACAGGGATGTCCATACGAATAACTGCCTACGTGATAAGTTGATGAACATAGTTGGTTATGAGAACGTGTCTTTCTAGACGTAGCAGTTTTATTGTAGGTAGAAGTCTTGTTAGCGTGTCGATGGTAAATAACGATAAAATTTTATGTTTGGTCCATTACTCAGCAACGGTAACACCATCCCGCCCTAAGGTCCTCACAAGTACACCTGTACTTGGAGACAGGCAGCTTGACTTGACAGGGTATGCGACGCAAGCCAAAAGGTGTGCCATGGACTGTGGGGGTGACGCCACACAAACACTGAAGATCGGAGCCATCCGAGAACCCCCACTTGAGGGGGTTATCTTTAGAGCGACCGACTTGAGCGCGAAGTCTATTTAGAGTTTTCCAGGTCAGGCACGACGGCGCGTGTCCAGGCTTCTCTTGCCAAAGTTCCTAGGTAGAAGTGATTGCATATCAAGATCATACTAAAATTTTCTTTTCTTGAGAGCAAGGCTAATGAAAGTAGATGGATGACTGAAAGAAATGGAAGTGAATGACTGTGTGACAGTTGACTGGGGGTCACGGAAGAAGAAAACGTGTTGCTACAACTCCAAGTGACATGGAAAAAGAGTAAGGTGATGATGACAGTGTCCTCTTGATATCTAACACAACCATCTTTTATAAAACAAAAAGTTTGTTTTAAGAAATGTCATCTTCGTCATACAATAAGGTGCAATCCAAGTCTCAGAACGTGCAAGAAACTCCATGGACATGGAGTTTCTTGCACGTTCTTCTCCATAGAGATCTACGATTTGGAACGTGCAAATAGCTTCCATGTTTTTGACTGACCGACCTTGACATTTCAAAAAAGCCTGCAAATGGTTTATTTGAAATAAAACGCTTTGAATCTTTGTCAAGATGTATGTAATTTGATTTATAATGAAAACACCAAGTAGGTAAAATGTAGAGATAGTAATGAGTAATCACGCAAGTTTTTGGAAACATGCCAGGTATAGTGCGATTGCACACGCTCATTCATTCATCACTGGCGTTGTTTTCGCATTTATTTCATTGATAGTTATCAACAAATTAAGTAGGTTAGTAATTTTAGTACAATAACTATTTGTGTGCATAAATCCAATAATAAAATATGCAAACATTTATTATTTAAAACCACAAGTTCTTTAGCACAAAAAGAGACAAAGAAAACATTAAAAATAATAACGTATGTGTTTCCATTGAAATAATATGATTATTTTTTAACCTTACAAGTGAGATGAGTGGTTTATGTTTATTTATAAAAATAAATCACTCATTTGGCATCTTTGAAGTATTTTCGTAAATATGGTAATACGAATTGTAAACAGTGTATCACAACAGGAGAAAACAAAAAACCGGAAAAATAAATTTTTCAACCCACAAAAACCAGCCATAGTTCCGTACCATAAATCTTAACTTTTAGCGGCAACAGAAATACAAAATATGTGAAAATTTCTACTCTCTACCTATTACAGTTCTTGAGATACAGCCCGCTGACAGACAGGTGGACGGACGGACAGCGGAGGCTTAGTAATGCTTTTTAAAAATTGATATCTGGCGTAATATTTTTTTTTGCAATATTTCGCAGGACCTTAGTGTTATACCATCTTTGCAACAATGTCTTTTGGGAATTTTTGATCAATTAATCTAATATCCTATTATTTAAAATTCTTCTGTTACTGATGAGCGACTTGATCTAATTAAAACATAATTTTATAAGTCAATTGTATGTTTTTTTTACTATTGATGGGCACACGTTTGACCACTATCTCACCTGACGATAAGCGATGATACGGTCGAAGATGGAGCACGCTTGCCTAGAAGTAACATATTCATTCTAGACTTAAGACTCCTAAGTTGTACCTATCAGGAAACACAGACTGGCAGGGAATTCCACTCCTTAGCTGTACGCACTATGAATGTGTTCCCAAAACAATTTGTGCGTGTGGGTGGGGATGTACACCATGTTCCGGTCTGGGGCGCATCGCCGTTCGTTTTGTGGTTTGATGATCCCTAGCAACAGGGGCGGGCTTGACCCCGCTAAGGGTAGGTTTGGGCAAAGTTAAATAAAAAAATAATAGCACACATTTTATTTTGCTTAACGCAATTCACTTCAAATATTTTATTTCGGCTAGTATCCAATACAATACAATACACGCCTCCTTGGTTTTTTTCGTAAATTCCTCAGGATATCCTTACATACTTCAGGAATTCAATCGTTTCTTAGTAACCAATAAGTCCTAAAATAATGGTAACATACTAACAATACTTTGCATGTTTCCTGTTCGGTGTGTTTGCTTTGCACTGAGGGGTTCAAAATAATTAAGGCATGAATCATCATCGTAACCCGTTGTACTGACGCACTTACCGACACGAATGAAATGAATTGCTGGAATTCACTTGCATGCCTTTAGGTACCTACGTGAAATAAACTACTCTAATTAAGAATAAGAATACTAGTAACAAGAAACAACATGGTACCTACCCATAACTTTAGAAGTTCGATTTCTATGCGGTCGTTTCTGTGAACATGTCGAAGTGAACGTTTGGGTGAAATGATCACGAAGTGAGCTGCCATTCCATCTCGATTACTTGGGTTGACAGCTCACTTCGTGATCATTTCATTTCAGTAAGAGTCTGACACTACCTTCCTCTCCGCCCAGAGCGGAAGTAGTCATTTGATGATTTCCTACGCTTAAAAAAAGTCTTGCAAGATGCAACTGTTTTACACAATAGGGAATATGCATGAAAAACATATTTATCATCTATTCAGTTTATCTAAAAACATACAAAAATATAATACTAACAGTGGAAATAGAATCAAAATTATTCGAAAAACGAAGGAGATATAATTATTGTAAACAAATATATCTGTCCCTCTCGCTAAAACGCTGTTTTCTATGGCAGCTGTATAGGCGTCATGGACGATGACGTCAAATTTAACATCGGATTTCTCTTTCTAATTGTAATCTTTGAAGCTTTATAACTTCATCGCTGATGAAGGTATTTAAAAAATAATTTCAGTATTGCTTACTAGAGCTAATAAGTATTAATTTTTGCAAATTAAAAAAATCGCATGCATATTCCCTATTATTTTGTAGTAGTTCCCTCGCGTTACGTTACCTACCCAAGTTGATAAAGATAAAAAGAATATAGAAAACAAATATATTGGGCACAGATATACACAATGTAGCATCAAAAATAAGGAGACTTCATTTAAAAAAAAGAATAACATTGTGTGCCTGACAGCTACGCCAAATAAAATAATATAAATAAAATAAAAATTGTTTATTGACACAAAAATTACAACAATGGTACTTAAGTATGGAAAATAGGTCCTAGGTCTATTTTAGCAAAATACCAGACAACTAGTAGTTGCCTGACGCTGGTTTTCAACTGAACCTTACGTTGAGTGCTCAGCTTTGTGAGATGTAATGCTTCCCTCTGGTGTGTTTTATCTTAACGATCTTCTTGATTACCCAATATTTCATCAAGATTACCTCTACAATGTTCTTCCTGTACTCTATACATGGCCATATATTGTTCTCTGTCTCAATTCAGTCCCGTGACGTCAGCGGACACGGTTCGGTTGGCGGCCATCTTGTGCGTCACGCTGACGTCATCATGCTCAAGTTATGGCTCCCACTGCCGGTCGGTAGGATTGTAGGAACCAGATTGATTGTGTTTGGAGGCAAGGGCAGTTGGTAATTACGATGGTACTTATATGCTTATATGGAAAATCAACGAGAGATTCCTGTTGAAACTGATATTTTGAAGAGGTATTTTTTTAGTATTCGTAGACTCGCGTTTGAACAGTATCTCACCTATTGGTAAGCGATGATGTGGTTGACGATGTAGCCCGCTTGCCTAGAAGTACCCTACTCACTTTGAGTCTTGACTTGAAGACCCTCTAGATTCTAGGGGTCTTTAAGTCGAAACCTAGACCTAGATTCTAATGCACAAAATTTAGCTTTACGGAAACACAGAGTGAAATCGCGCCTCTTTGTATGTTCTACAATAACTTCTTCATACATTCAACGTAGAAAATAATAAGGTTTTTACCTAGTCTTTACTTACAGGTGCATGTAAATTATAGGTAGGTACAGGTACAGGTACCTAAAGGCTCGTGATAGTTCATAATGTACGCAGGTATTCCAAACCGCATCCCTGAATCCTAATACGGTTACTGACGCAAATCTAGCTGCCAGTATGTCATATCGCACGTTTTATTTATAACCGGTTTTATAAACAATGGCCTATTTATTTAAATGTCGCTCTACGTCCCACAGTATCAATAGGATAGGCTTCGATTGCGAAGTTTTCTGGAAAAGGTTATAATTAACTAGCTCTCCACCCACGATTTCGTCTGCGCTGCAATTTTCTTAAGGATCGCTCAAATTTTATACTAAAACATTTCTCGAGCACCACTCTATCCATTGTTGAAAACAGACAGACAGACAGACAGACGCCGCGGCGGAGGACTTCGTTTTATAATATGAAGTGATAGTGAAGCAGCGTTGTCGTTTCCTTGCGTTTGGTATACACCTACCCGATTTTTACTTTTACCCCAGTTTATTTAAGGGCGTTGCATCATTTCTTCTTCCATCCTTATTACTCGTATTTGTTGTCATTTTATTAGTGACCCCGTCTATTATGTGTCATTATTTGCAGCTCACTTGCTGAATTATTACTAAGATTTTATTATATGTATAGATTAAAAAAAAGTGTTGTTTAAAGCACATTCGTTTGGTAATCCTTATTTATTTCTAATGAATGTTTTTTAGTTAAAACATGGAGCCGACCTATCATACTATGTGTTGCTGCAAACTTGTACCGTACCGGACGGGACTCCACTGTCAGTCCATCTGTCAGCTGGGCTGTACCTCAGGATCCGTAATAGGTAGACAGTTGCTGCTATAACAGAAAATAAAAATTAAATTAAATAAAAAATAGAGGGGGCCCCAAGGAACATGTTATTTTAACCAGTATGAGAGAGTGAGAGTCCGAATCGCACTTGGCCGGTTTTTTTTCTTTCTACCAACATATATTCAGCACTCTCTTTGTCCCAAATGTTTCGGTAGTTAAATCCTCTCAGTCCAGTACCCAATTTACATATTTTATACTCATGTAGTATATGTATAGGTATTAACGTACCCTGGGACGTCAGCAGACACGCTCCGAATACTTGGTCGTCTCGTGCGTCATTGTGACGTCATAGGCCTCTTTGAAAGGCTTTCTACCGACGCCCGTGCCGCTTTTGGGATGCATCAGACAATCTCAACTGCATATGTGTGCATTTTAAATATGCCTACGTGATTGGTGGAGGGTCGAGGGCATTGTTTGGTTACGGATGCAAGGAATGGTGTAGAGAATGTGAATGAATGAGTGATTTGTGATAATGAGTTTATGACTGTGTGAATTATAGAGCCTTCTTCCGTCTTTGGGTTTAATTTTGAATCGGGATATGACACTCTTTTGTATTGTTTAAGAAAATATGATAATATCTAAAGCAAAGCGATGCGATTTATATCACATGTGCCACTTAAGGCTTGTATATATGCCAATGACCTTGTGCATACAAACGGAGCTAACCTAAGTTTTTAATTTCTTATTATAAAAATATTACATATTTTTTAAAAGTAACAAAACCAAATTATTTTAGTTTGTATTGCAAAGCAGTAGTGATTTGATGTTTTTTTTCTTATTATGTGATACAAGGGCGGATCCAGCTTTGGTGCCAGGAGGGTGACGTAGTTGTGGTCAACTCAAGAACTTATAATTTAATTTTGATAACAATAGAGACAAGTAAAAAGTAGGTATTTAATTAATGTACGTAAGTACTGTACTTAAAAATATTTATTCTTTATTGTACACTTGAAAAACCTAACACATAATAACTTGTACATTTACACGTACATATTGTCATCTTCTCTTGAAGACATCCAGAGAAGCACTATCACGCACGGAATGAGCCAGCCTATTTATATTCCATAACCGTGGTGAATGATTTGGCATAACAGCTAGAGGTATGTCGAGGGTGTATCTGTATGATGGTCTATGTGTATGACGCAAAACTCCGCAAAAGTGAAGAGGTGCATGGTACGACAAGGGTTTCCAACAAACAAAATAAAAACAGACAAAATACATATATTTAAATAACAAAATAAATTTTTCTTTTACGTCTTCTCCCGAAACGCGTTATTACGTCATTTACGTCAATGGGTACGTTTTTATGAACGTGGAGAAGTGCCAGTCCGGTTAGGCGATCCTCAACCATTGAAGATCTTAGCCACGATTTAATTCTGCGCAACGTAGAGAAAGACCTTTCTGCTGTCGCTACACTGACAGGTAGTGTAGCCATAATACATAAAAAATTTCTTATATTAGGATACATATCGATATCACAATTTAAAATAAGATCAGAAATCGACTGCGGTATGTCCTGGCACCGCTACAACATTTAAGTTAAAACACACGCACTCACTGGAATAATGACAAACTTATTACTAACCATTTCTTGTAATTAATGAATTTGCAACAACAATTTTTAAGAATACTCATAAAGGTACACTTATAAACACATTAAAGGTAGAAAGAAATTTTAGTTTTTTAACTTAGAACTATGTGTTGTTGTGTTGTGTGTGTATGTGTGTACTATGTGTTGAAGTTTAGTTGAGGTTAGGTCTAGCTAGACGTTACGTAGTCGACAAGCGCGCGCAAGTGTGTCGCGGTAAAATTCAAATTTTCGATGCGTTCGTTCCCAAACGTTTGCCAACATAAAAAGTTTTTTATATTAAATTCATTAAATATTGAAGGTATGTAGTTACATAAAATCTGTATTGTGACAAAATATATAAATAAAATCATTATCTTTAATTAGTGGTCCACCTAAGTCCTGGAACCAGCTCAGGGGGGGTCATGACCCCCATGACCCCCCCCCTGAATCCGCCGTTGATGTGATACCGATACATATAACATTCTAGCTAAACCTAATTACATATCATATCATTAAGTATGCTACCTATTTTTATCAATGTAATTTCTCAGAAATGCCGACGAAAAACTGCTTCATCTGCATGCTATTTTCAACCTTTTTTCGAGAGAGCAGCCATAAGGTAAACGACTATTTTTCATAAACAAAGCACTTTTCAATATGTTTGTTTTCCCATTTAGCAATTGGCCCAGAGATTGAGGTCTTGCGTCTCATACTTGACGTCAGTAATTGTTTTTATTTTATTGTTGCCTGTAATTGCCATGAGAAATGTTAGTGTTGATCGAAAGAGAGAAGGCTCCAACACAGCTATGTGTTGGAGCCTTCTCTCCATGTGAAAAAGCCTTTGTTCTGCAGTGGGACAGTGGCAAGCTTTTTCTTTTTCTTTACTATTAATAGGCAAGCGTTTGACCACGACCTCACCTGATGGTAAGCGATGATGCTATAAGCTAAAACTAAAGCTTAAGGCACTTGGCCCACTGTCGACGAAGAAGTGATTGGCTATCGACTATTTTCTAGCCGAGGAAACGGACAAAAGATATAGATCCCGTGCTAGTAAAAGAGATACTTACATTTAAATTCGGTAGCTGGCGGTTCACACTGCCGGCGAGAACTCTCTTACTATTACTTGGTAGCAGCGACAAAAGCTATCAAAATAATACTCGCTCAGCGATACTCGCTCGGCGATGCTCGCTTGGCGGTCAGAACTTACGCCCACTAGCAGTCATTTCTACAAATAGTGCGGGCCAGAGCGAGTGCTGCGAGTAATAGCTCGTCACAGAAAAGCACTCGCTTAACCGAGCGACTAAACTATCGGAACTACCCACTCACTTCTCGGTGCTCGCCAACTCGTATCTATACTATATATTTCTAGCTTTACTCGCTTCTCGCTCATCGTCGGCGGTGAGACAATTGCAAGGTTGCCTGTCCATTTGCGCGGAGCGAGGCAGTAGAGCGGAGAAACAAAGAAATATTAACCAATCATGTTAGTCAGAATGTCAGTGACTCACGTGGTGCGGAGATTTTATGCTATTCCATTGGTTGAAATTTCTTCATTTCTCCAGCAGCATTCGCAGCTCTCGAATTATTAAAAAAAAAAACACACAATCCATTACTTTTTTGGTCTTCTTTGCTCTGCATGACAGCAGATTGGAGAAATTACTCAAGAATAATATATCACCAGTTCCTTCGAAAGTGTTAAGTAAATATGTAGATAGAATAGACATTAGTAATGTCAAGAATTTGAAAGTCACTGGTGTGGCAACTGCTCGGAGGAGTGGTAATGTTAATAGTTATAATGACGTCAATGAGAAAATGCAAGTGACATTGAAATCCACATACTTACCTACACAGTTATTGTAGAGACAGCTGTTTGTAATTTACAATTGTATTCATATTATGTTGTCATCCATATTTTTAGAATTTACACGTTTGTCCCTGGGGAGGAGCTCGTGGCTAAAGAATACTAGCCGCAAGGATCGATCTTTAAGTTTAAGCAACGCTTGTCAAGGTTGGTCTGTGGATGGGTGACCATCTTAACATATCGAGTTTCTTCCGTGCCTCGGAAAGCACGTTAAGCCGTTGGTTCCGGCTGTCATTTGTAGATCTTTGAGAGTCGTAACGGATTCTCTGAAGCCAATAAATCTGACTCCAGTCTTGCCATGAAGTACCGTGGTATCCAGTTAATGGGTTGTGGAGGTCTGGTAGGCAGGCGCTCCACGTAAACTGGTATTCAGCTGAATCCTGTTTGACTCGGAGCTGACCCCAATGTATGTAGTTGAGAAATGGCCACGCAGACACGTTTGTCCCTGTCATTTGTAGACCTATTGACAGTCGGTAGGGAGACAGAAATCTGAAGTCAAAGGGCGGATTTCGTGTTACCCAGTAACTGGGTATGAAAGAAATAAAAACTAATGAATGGATAGGCAGTCGCTTCCTGTAAAATACTGGAATGCAGCAGCATCCTGCTAGACTGGAACCCACCCTAACGCAAGTTTGGACATTATTGTAAATGATGATTTAAGGAGTTTTCCACTTGATTGACCTACCTAGGCCCTTGGACCTTACTGCCCACACGATAAGAAGAAGAAGAATAGTAGGTGTACTAGCTTTTGCCCGCGACTTCGTACGCGCAAATTCCGTTTTATTAACTTTCCCGTAGGAATCTTGGGAAGTCCTCTCTTAGTGCTCCCCTACACTCCCCAAGGAACCTACATGCTAAATTTCAGCTTCTACGACCAGTAGTTTCGGTTGTGCGTTGTCTGTCACTCACTCACTCAGTATCGGAAGAATTCTATATATTAGGACTAGTTGACCCACGGAACTTCGTCTGCGTCACAATTTTCATTACTTCTCCGCTCCTATTGGTCTTAGCGTGATGATATATGTATAACCTATAGCCTTCCTCGATAAATGGGCTATATAACACTGAAAAAATGTTTCAAATCAGACCAGTAGTTCCGCGATTAACGCGTTCAAGCAAACAAACAAACAAACAAACTCGTTAGCTTTATATATTAGTATAGATTTCTGTTAACAACATCATGAAATAAGCATCACCAACGCATTGAGTTTTTTAAAGAACTTTTACATCCTTACTTGGATGATGCGAAGTCATTCAATTAGACCAGTCAATTAGTGTATGTGTGCCTAAGAAACAAGCCATATACGAAGTTTCACAAACACACACCCACTTCAAATTACTATAATACAGTGACTCAGGAAGGATGAAAAAAAAAACGTTTTGGGAACACATTCATAATGCGTATAGCTAAGGAGTGGAATTTCCTGCCGGAGTCTGTGTTTCCTGATAGCTACAACCTGGGAGTCTTTAATTCAAGAGTGAATAGGTTACTTCTATGCAAGCGTGCTCCATCTTCGACCACATCATCGCTTACCATCAGGTGAGATAGTGGTCAAACGCGTGCCTATCAATAGTAAAAAAAATAAAAAAGTATCATAACATATTTCAATACAAAGCCGACTACAGAACAAACCAACCCTTTTAAGCCGTCAAAAGTAAATACAGTGGAAGTAAAATCAAAGCTTTTAAAGCTTAATTAAAATAATAACGATGAATTACCAAATAACTTTAAGTAGTTCGTTGACCTTAAGTCGAAGACACCAAAGATTGGCGCCGATCATTAAAATGAAGTAAAGATGGTGACGAAATGCCAATAAAATTGAGCCGCGGATGGTAGCTCAATGTCTCGAATTAAAAGCAATAATGTTTTGGGGCAATTATTCTTGTAGTAGCTCAAGTACTCCCGTTATTGTTAGGGTATTACATGCTTTTACGTAATAAAGAGGGCTCGATTCGCGGTAGCCAATCGGCTTGCTTTGCGAAAGCGGCAAACTAGACTAAAAGAACGAGACTGACGTTTTATTTCTTACAAGCTTGTGTACGAAAATTCATCAAAAACGGGTCAGCGATTTAAGCGTGAAAGCGTAACAAACAAATAAGCATAGTCACTTTCGCATACACAAGATTAAGATTGTCTGGATCCTTGTTGCTGATTTTAAAATTCTATAAAAAAATCTCCGGAATTCTTATAACGTTGTTTATTAGCCGTGACCTCTAACAGTTCAATACAAATGTTACATAATAAAAATACTTAAAGAATGACGTCATAGCATTGTCGTCGACCCATCTTATTTGCAATTGCTTGACGTTCACGTTACAAGACGCGACCTTACAATTCCGAACAATAGCAATATTTAAATCGAATACAAACAAAATACATATGTTTGTTTGTGATTTGGTGAACGAAAAGCGAATTATTAGCTTGACAAATTTGAAGAAAGAAAACGATGTAGATTCGAACTAAATTCTTTATTTCAATATTGTAAAACTCCCGTTTGACTAAGTATCTCACCTGTAGCGTGTTTCGGCAAAGGCACTACGATGCTTTTTGATGCCTTTGTCTACAATTCGCTTAAAATACAACTTCCATTTGTGTATAAAGCCTAATGTTCCAAAAAAGCACAATACAATTTGTAGGCGATGGAATCGCAATGCTTTTGCCGAAACACGTTACACAATTAAGCCGCTGATGGTAAGCGATGATGAGGTCGACAATGGGGCAAGCAAGCTTGCCTAGAAGTAGGTAACCCATGCATTCTTGACTTAAAGACACCCAAGTTGTAGCTATCACGAAACACAGACTCTGGCAGAGAATTCCACTCCCTAGCTGAATGTATAAAGTATTCCAATGACATTTTGTGCGACGTCCACCATGTACCGATGGTGCATCGTTGTTCGTCTTGGTTATTCCAAAGATATAAAAATAATTAACCCGATCGGCATGTGAAGCTAGTTTTCTTCGTGTTTCTTATCTTAGTTTAAACATCCTATAATGTTCTATCTACTGGAACACAGACCTTCTCTCTATGAGAAGAACTGAACTACACTTCACCATACGGACGCAGTGCAAGTTAGTATTAAGGATGTCTTAAGATTTTAGGTGCTACTAGGTCATTCACTTTGGGTTTGCTGGTTTTGCTTACTGTACTGTAGAGGTTAATTAGGACACAAGTTAAACCGCGAATGAGACGAGTCAAGAGGATGATATTGCAAAAACATAAAAATCTAAATACAGTCAGACAGTAGCCAACTCAACAACCGCAATGAAAATAACTCAAGTATTCCGTACATTTATGTTTAATAGTGAATTATTAAGTGAAGAACACTCATTATGTACAAATTATATACTTACCATACATACGTACTACATACGCAGGATGGCGTGTGAAGAATTACTTTTATGTATATTTAAGAGCACCGATTTGTATACAAATACGGTATGATTGGACTTCAAGGGGCAGTTTAACTGTCAGCGGTGAACATGGTACTTGTGTGTGCTTAACTATTTCATTTCTTTGGGCTTGCTTCTTTTAGTTGAGTTTTCCGGGATTTTTGTTAAGACTTTAGTTTCCTTTCTCTGCTTGCCATGGTCATCAATGTCTTCCATTTAATTATTTTAATACGTCAATCATTGGGCTATTATTGTCCAATGCTAGACTAAAGCCTTTTCCAAGTCGCACTCTACACCAGGTTCTCCAAATACTTCAGCTCGTTGATAATATTTTTCTATTTTGGTTCATCTAGCCTGTGTGGTGACAGAATAAGAAAAAAATGTCACCACTCCTTTTCATCCCAGGATTTCATAAGAGGCGAATAGGGAAATATTCACTATACAACCAGTGAAAGAGAAGGAAATCTTGAAATAAAACCCTGTACCAACCCGTCTAGCCAACGTGGTATCAGGAGGCTATATCCTCCTTATTAAGGAGAGACCTGAGCCCAGCAGTGGGACCAAATGGGTTGCTGTAGTAGTAGTTTGTGCGGCTATATCAACACTGATCAACCCACAGATTAACAATAATCATGTATTTCTGTCAGATCACACAGTCCGTAATGCCCCAAACTGAATCGCAACAGATAATGGAAAGGCAAACGGATGTAATATGAATGTAGCCTTTTGGGTTTATTAGGAGACCTCAATAACTCTTGTAGGGAGTAGAAAAGCCCCACAGTCCGTAGTTATTTGTAAAGACTCTAAATACCACTTTCTACGCTAATATAGTAACGGAAAAACTTAAACTTTTTCGGCTTAGAAGAATCCCCCCCTCCAAGATTTTGGAAATTTGGTCTTGAAAGAATCCCCTCAGTTTTTTTTCGGTTTTACGCCGGTGATTTCACAGAACCATGGTATTCGCAAAGAACCACATAACAGTTTTATATCAGTACATGCGAACCAAAGACGTATTAATTTTTTCTCAAGGTCTTTATAGACACGTTTTGAGAACACGCTTTACTGACTTGCGTCATGGTTTTGCCTCCGTTTTCTGTTTAGTGCTCAACCGCTAAAGAAGATAAGTGAAAAAATTGTTAGACTTGTTTACTGGGCGATGTGCTTGGTTTATGTACATATGGGTACCTACTATGTATTGGTATCTTAATGTTGGTAAATAAGTTCATGATAAACGTTATTCTGCCTCCTAAGGATATAATCTGTGTAAAGCAACATAACTTGCGTAGCGAAGCGAACTTGACGAAACGCTACGCCGTTAAAGAAGAGGGTTGACTATCTTGCAGAAGAATTTCATTGGGTGTCTTCTAAAATTGGTGATTAGCTCTTCTATTGAACTATAGTCGAGAATTTAATTTAAGTCAATATATAGTATAAATCAGTATAGGGACGTAGGCTTTATCTGGGAGGCATAATCTACACGCGGTCCCAGTGCGGGTTTTGGAATGTCACATGTCATTTTTGTTTCTAGGATATGCACGATGTTTCAGTCAGCAAGACTTTTTAGCCTGTCAAGAACCGGCAGATTACGGGGCTTGACCGGTTACCCGGCAATTATCAAACATCCGTTTTGTTTTCGGAAAACCGCTACCGGACTTCACGGCATATTGGAAAATCATTAAATATTCAATTGTTATTGAAAACTTCCTCAGAAACCTTTATGCCAAAAGTAGTCTTTTATGCTCTTGCACAAGATTCTAAGTTATTATAGGTAGTAAAAGACAAAGTCGCTTTTGCGGTTTTCATAAATAGACAGAGTGATTTAAGAGGAAGGCTTATGTGTTTACCAAATTGAATTCCTACGGGAACGGCAAAAATGGGATATGCGCGTACGAAGTCGCGAGCAAAAGTTAGTTCAAAGTCAGGTCCCGCAAGGTTATGGCGGGTCGAACAAGGACACAGGTCATTACCTAGGCAATCTGGGTCGAATCTACGAAAACAATGCTTTATTTTTTACTGTTATTTTTTTGAAACAACCGGTTTAAGTGGTTTCCTGTTTAGTGAAGAAAGAATCTGGCAAAAAAATTACAAAACAGCTGATTGGTATTTTACAGGGTTAAACTAAAGAATAGAAAATAACCGTTTCTGTTTAGTTTTCCCGGATAATAAAGGTAGGTAACCTTTATTCTGTAACCTACTTATAGGGAACTTGCATGGCGTTGACTAAGATGCCATCTAGTGTAGCGTTTTCGAATCTTTTATGTAAAACATACTTGAAATTAAATTAACGCTTCTGTGCTGCCACCTATAGTTTCTGCACGTTCGCTATTGCAAACATTTTGAAGGCAAAAATGATTGTTTAGTAAAGTAGAAAACAAACCCAAGGGCTTGCTTTTTACGTCGGACAGAGAATAAGCAATACATACAACGTGGCAATGCCGCGAGTCATTTGGGCTCACTTCCAGTCGACAGCGATGCGGACTAATTTTTTGACGCCATGTTTTAGTTGGGAGTTTTTATTTTAGGGGTATACATATTAGTTTGTTATCTTCTAGGTATATAAAAATCTCGTGTCACAGTGTTTGTTATCGATCTCCTCCGCAACGGCTTCACCGATTTTCATGATTTTTTTTTGTGTAAATTTATTAGTAGTAAGTAGGTCTGAGAATAGGTCGTAGGCTATTTTTTTTATTTGGCAAAACTTTTGCTGAGTCATCATCATCTGCCTAGCCTTTTCCCGACTACATCGGGGTCGGCTGGAACGTTTGTTAAGTCAGCTAGTATTAAATAAATCATATTTTTACGCTAAAAAAAACTTAAGTAGAAAAATTGTGAGGAGAGATAACAGACGGCGAATCATTTGATTTTCACACAATACTTAAGAAAAATATTTTTTGCCATTTAAGATTATATCCGGTTAGATACTTAGTTGCTATTAATTTCCAATTATTAAAATTTTAAATAATCAGAATACTCAATCACTGGTATGCAGCTGAAGCCGGCTGCCGGATTCAGCTGCATACCAGTATTTTACGTAGAGCGGCTGCCTACTAGACCGCCACAACCCATTAACTGGGTAACACGGTACTTCTCGGCAAGATTAGTGTCAGATTTTCTGGCCTCTGACAATCCGTAACAACTGCAATCCACAAATGGCAGCCCGGACCAGCGGGTAACGTGCTTTCCAAGGCACGCGAGGCTTTTGCTAGAATACTCTTTATTGCACACCAGGGGTGTTTCTACCACCGTATCAGCCGTAGCAAAGTTACGGGGCCCCCGGACCACAAGGCCCCGACGATGTTTGGACGCAAAACTATAAATTTAGTCCCGTCGTCTGTCTCCTTCTAGGCATGCGAAGACAGTACTTTTGCTTGTAAACGACCCCCCAAAAATGTTTGACACAGGTCCTCTTTGAGACTGACTACGCCACTGTTGCACACTATCTATACTAATATACAAAAGCTGAAGAGTTTGTTTGTTTGTTTACTTGAACGCGCTAATCTCAGGAAGTACTGATTCGATTTGAAAAATTATTTCAGTGTTAGATAGCCCATTTATCGAGGAAGGCTATATATAGGCTATATATCATCACGCTAAGACCAATAGGAGCGGAGCAGTAACGAAAATTGTGACGCAAACGAAGTTGCGCGCGTCAACTAGTTTAAAATAGTTATTTAGTTAAGTGGACACTTATTTCGATATCTACTACCAGTTTCAGACTTAACGTTTTTCCAAGAGTGATGACGGTATTGACTGATTCGACATTGTCCTTTGACTTATAGATTGAATACTGGCTGCATTTGATTTTCCTGTAGTTTTACAGAGTCAATGCTCCTTGTTTCGTCAATGACCGCGTGAGATTTAATAGCTTTTTTCGTTACGGTTCTGAATCACTTTATCATGAATCAACACATTTTTTGGTTAATTTAAGCACGTCAGAATAGGAACGTATTCGAGCTAAGTTATAATTATGTAGTTTTAAGTGAAATATGCTTCGTCATTCATGAACCTCTATGACTGGTGGAAAACTTTTTACTGGAAAAATATTGAATAATTTTTTTTATTATTACTATGCTTGTTGTTTTTGTCTTTTTCCCAACAATGAAAAAAAAAAGAGTAAATTTTTGGTGATCCAGTTACGAATTACGATATTCAATGTTGAAATGCGTTTGTCTCCACATGTCTCTTTCGAAGTGTCGATGGCTGTTCCAATCGACCTGCGATCCATTCGGGTACAATTTTTGCGCCTCATCTAAAGAAAGAAGAAAAGAAATAATAGTATTTATTTAGCACATACATGAAACACGCACGGTACATAAAAATAACAAATAATGGTAGGGAAGCCAAAAACTAAGTGTGTGTCTCACGGCTGCACTAAAAAGGTTCATTTCAGCGATATGTCAGACAGCCTGAGACTGTCTGACGTTGGTCTTCTAATGAACCTTAAAGATGAGTAGACCATCTCATGTTATGTACAGGGAATATAACAATTTCACCACCTAGATAAGCAAATATGCAAATGGCCGCCATCATACTATGGTGGAAATGATGGGATATGTATGATGTATTGTCGACCATCTATGCATTATGTTTCCTGCAAAGAAGTAAAAATCGTATTTATTAGTATTACAAATTACAAATTTAATTTGACTCATATAATTATGTAAAATGTTTACCTGCATTGTGTTGTTTATTTGTAAGTACTCGCGGGGGGACGCCAGGATGCCACTCAACCGGTGGTTGCTGAAAACCAGCGCTTTGATTTCTGGGCTTGTCCAGAGTCGCGGCATACGCTGAGCAACGACCGTTTTTTGCTCGGATGCGGCGCACAACTTACTTGTTAATTTATGTTTTCGATTTTATTTTTGTACCTATTGTAAATTGTTTATTTTGTTTTTGTATGTTAATGTCAACTTGTCAGTGACGGCCGACGGGCAGCACCGGACGCCGCGGTCGCACCATAGACAATCTTTTGAACATATGATGGTGGAACTGTGTTCTGTTAGTCTGTGGTGTGAACAAAGACTTGTGCCCGGTCCTGACATAGTCCTCTAGTGACAATAGGTTATTTAGTTTTTAGTTAAGTTTTTATTTATTCCCTAATTATTTTGTGTTTTGTGCGTCGCTTTTGGGGAAATAAACGTCTTTTCTTTCTTTCTTTCTTTCAAATGTCAAAACGATGACCACGTGACATTTCGATAGTGCATGTCAATCGAATTATCATTGAAATTAGGTGCTGATAGAACTTCACGGGTGTGACAAGAGTCTTAAATGAACCAATGATAGTGCCTTATTTAACCATTGGAAAAATAAACCTTATCGAATAATTTAAAATTAAATGTATTACCTAAACCAACCATCAGCAAAATACGTCATTATGTTCGTACAACCACAAAAGCCTAACACCAATGACGGTCTTTTAAGGACATACATACAATATACCGACGCATTGTTCTGTGACATGCCCAGTCAAGCTTGACACGCGGGGTAATAGAGAACCAAATCTAATGCTGACATTGTTGATCATCGTATGACAAGTGGCGCTAATGTAAAGTTTCAAGTAACATTGGTCGTTGTAGACTAAGTATGAATTTGAAAATGATTAAATTTATTATAAATAATACGTTAGCGTACGATATTCACGCAATGGTTGACGTATTATAATATTTACATTGTTGTATAATATTATGTCTGGTAGTGCTTTGACCTTAGTCGTTAGTAACTAGCTATGTACCTACACCTGCCATTTTATTTATTATCAACCTGTTCTGTCTCATCGCAGGGCTACATCAAAGACTCCCTCTATTCCTTCCATTCCTACTTTGGGCAAATGTGGGTCAATCTTGTCGTTTGGCGTCAAGCTCATCCGGCCATCTCTTCCTGGTTATATCACGATGGGACGTCGGGCATTTCTGGGACCCACTTTGTGGTTGGCTTAGCCTATGAACCGTTCGACTTGTGGCAGATGTATGTAGCCCAGCCCCAGTTTAGCTTGGACTTTGATGAGGTTTGGCGATTTTGCCATGCCTCGGAAAGCACGTTAAGCCGTTGATCCCGGCTGTCAATTGTAGGTCTTTGGTAGTAATTACGGATTGTTAGAGGCCAGTAAATGTGACTCCAGTCTTGCCAAGAAGTACCGTGTTCCCCAGTTAATGAGTTGTGGAGGTCTGGTAGGCAGCCGCTCCACGTAAAACAATGGTATTCAGCTGAATCCGGTTTGACTGAAAGCCGACCCCAATATATCATCACGCTATGACCAATAGGAGCGGAGCAGTAATGAAAATTGTGACGCAGACGAAGTTGTGCGGGTCAATTAGTCTTTTTATATTCGTAATACAGGTTGATAAAGGTGTTACAAAGAATATTCGATAGATGTATTATTAACTGATGATGTGCAAATTATTAGGAATTTAAACTCACAATCAAAAATTTCAATCTCTCTTTACCAAATTTCACTCAAATTAGTTCAGCTAGTCTATTCTGTAAATAACTATTTTGATATCGAGCTTCATCTGAGTGACAAAGCTCACAAAGTGAACTTTATTACACACAACATAAAGGTCTTATGTTTATACGAATTTGATACTCACCTCTGATTCCGTTGTCGAGACACTGAAAATGTTGTTATAGAATAGCACTACTGCACTTCAGCGGTTTATGTGTGAAAAACGTAAGAAACAAATAGTCAAAATTACCGTATTGATAATATTGAGTAGATAAGCTTCGTACGACGTAAAACTGATTTGATGCAACAATTTTTCGCCTAAACCCTGGAGACTAACGCACGGTAAGTAATTGATTTTTGGAACGAAGTTCCTTATCCCGCGTTGCGAAAGAGGGCTAGACGGAAAAAATTAAGACCAAAAGTTGTAACGACACTTTTTGCTATAGTTGTAAGCCGTGCGGCGTGCGCGTTTTTCTCTGTCTGTCCCTCTCTCTCTCTCATAGAAAGCAAATATGGCATAATTATAATATTATTATTATATTATGTTTAAGCGTTAATTATATATATATATATATATATTATGTAAAATTTTATTACAATTCCTTCACTAATTAATCGAAAGGAACTTCGTTCCATCCGGGTGTCCCTTGACACCTCTCAAGTTTTATTCATATTATAATATATAAATAAAGACAGTGTGGATGTAATTGACGATATCCACAATGTTCCGGTTAGTGACCATCACACCATCACGTCACGGCATGTGGTCAGCAGTATTGTCTCGATCCGTTTCGATTTCTATCATCTGATACATCAGGACAAAAATAGATCATTGCTGTACCCTACTGACCGGTATACCGTAAACGTTTCGTTATACGTAACACTAACGCCTGGTAGAGAGGTCACTACTCATGGTTATTTAAGCACTTAAGGCTGCTCTTTCGAAAAAAGCTTAAAATAGCGTGCAGATAAAGGAGCTTTTCTTCGGCATTAACAGAGAAATTACATCTGAAAATAATATTTTTTTATAATATACTTTATTGTACCGATAATAATATAAAAAAAAAAAACTACAAACTAAAACACATAAGTACAATGGGCGGCCTTATCGCATTCCGCAACCTGGAATGGAAAGTAATTGCCTGGACATAAAATTTTAGTAATTTAGTAATCTACATGATATGGTGCGTAACTTGATATAGCCGGAAACTTTGTATCGGTACCACATAATAAGAACAAATACCACCAAATCACCTTAAAATCGTTGAGAAAGAACCATTTTACTCCTTCATTTTTCATCAAATGAGTCTAATAAAATATTTACTGCTTTGCAATACAAACGAAAATGATTTGGTTTTGTTACTTTTTAAATAAAAATATACAATTTTGATTATAAAAAATTAAAAATGCGGGTAGCGGAGTGGCGCGTAGAGGGATAGTTAGCTCCGTTTATATGCACAAGGTCATTGGTATGAATACAAGCCTTAAATGTCAAAAATGTGCACTATATCATAACTGTTTTGTATTTGATAGTCTTAACGTGTCACTACAATGTGACACGTTAAGACTGGGATGCCATTAAACCTGTTTTGGAGATGGCTATAAAGCTATGACGTTGGTAGGAAAGAATAGGAATGTGCTGTGGAACTATCTAGCATCTATTGTTGGCCACTTCTAAGGGCTTCGCGAATGTGCCTGCCTATCCTTCGTTATGGATTATCATAAGCCAGTACCAATCGGACTCTAGTCTTGTCAAGTATCGTGTTACCCAGTTACTGGGTTGTGGAGCTCTGGTAGGCAGCTGCTCCATGTAATATACTGGTATTCAGATGAATCTGGTTTGACTGGAAGCCGACCCCAATATCAGATGATGATGAGTACTTAAATGAAAATTATTCAACAATTTGGGGATTCCGATTAACTTTAATTGGTTTTAATTTTTTTGGATCTAATTTTAATTGGTTTGATTTTATGTTGCCAAGAAATGACATTGACATTTAAAAACTTATACGCGATTATATTTTGAGATATTTTTAAAATTATCATGGCATAATTCAAATGCCATTGTAACCCATACTGTTTTTAGGGCATTTTAACGCAAAAAGTAATTTGAAAAAATATCTTAAAATACTCAACGATATATAATAATTATTATTGGTGGCGATGGATTGGATTTCTTTTTAGTTTTAAGAAAAAATGAATTATTAATATATAATTCAAGCATTTTTAAGTGTAAACTAAATAATAGCAAATAGATTTATGGTATGGATCAAACAATTTGCGTTCATCCTTAGATAAAAACAACAAGGGTTTGCAGATAAACCAACATTATCCATTATCTACGTCTCATACACAATAGTTATATAAATAGTCTGAGAACAAGTACATAATGAGTTCTGATCACCACATTGCATGACCACAATGATATCGAGGGATCAGTTCAGAATACATGAACAGATTCACCTTATCAGATTTTATAAAAATAACTTTGTAAATCTCGTTTTTATAATAGGCACTTCCTTGGGAAACTACCAACAGTTTTTGATTAGTCATAGCTCCCCCACAGCTGGGAAAAGGCCTTCTCAAGGTTTTTCCAGATATCCTTCTCCCGCGCCGTCTCGAGCCATCCCTTATGGTATGCGTCCAAATCCGGCCGGCCTCGCCGACGCCAGTTTTATGGAGTTC
Organism: Lacanobia oleracea; assembly: GCA_950371165.1. Lineage (NCBI taxonomy): Eukaryota > Metazoa > Arthropoda > Insecta > Lepidoptera > Noctuidae > Lacanobia > Lacanobia oleracea. Next base: position 16,748,321 of record OX493396.1, read on the forward strand.
AATTCCTTGAACGATTTGAATAAATAAACCTCGTAATTGAATGAATTAATTAACCACACTAACCTCAAAAACTGAGAAAAACTCGTAGCTATGTATAATTTATTGACGTTTGAAAAAATCCCGATGTGTAAGGTGCCACATCCGGAATGCTTGGTTTATCTTCGTAAAAATATATATTCCCGTCTAACATAGGCGCCTGATCATTACCAAATTTACAGTTTTATGTATCATCATCTTACAGCAGATTCCCGCGGCTTCCACCAGGTTGTAGGAGGCCTTACAACGCTATGTCTTCCGGCACGCGTGTGGGTCGCGGTTAGCCGATGGATGCGGGCCGCACTGGATCGGTTGTTGTGGCGACACTTGGGGAAGCCTATGTCCAGCAGTGGATGTCTTTCGGCTTTTGTAAAATCTACGCGTACTAAGAGAACTGCTTTAAAGGACCTGGCTTTGGTTGCATTTTCTAGAAATGACATCTTATTTATAATCTGAATCAAAAGAGTCTTGGTCCTATGCTTCGCCATGAAGTCAGCAACTTTCACGATCCTTGAAAAGGTAAAGCTACCAGCACCTTGCCAGTTTACTAACAAGGTTTCCAAAAACCAGAATGGTGTATTTTACTAAAAAATCTTAATTAGTCCGTCGTCATTCGTCATTCATGTTCTTTTAATCTTCCTTAATTAAATGATTAGGTGCTTTGAATCCTTCCTTAAATATTTATTACTTTTGTATTGGATGGTTGGGTGGCCCCAAAATCTGACAGCCAGTCTTGGCAAGGGTTTTTGTTGCCCCGTTAGTCAATGGTTGTAGAGGTCAAGATAGGCACCACATAAAATACTGGTAACTGCATCCGGTTAGGCTCGCAGCCGAACCTGGGATAATGTCAGACAGATTGATTCATCCTATAGGTGGTTCCTCGCCAAATTCTATTGAATCAATTTATAAGCAGAATGCCAAATCTTTTTCCAAAAATGATGAGTATTCTGTGAGTCAGATTTTACTGAATTTAGTTAAAATGCGGTAGTAGGTTGATGAGGAAAGTTCTCATTATTCATATTCCTCAAACTGATTTTGTCATCCTTCTTGTTTCCGCGTTGTGTTCTAGTGATTTTTTGTAACTGTTTAGAATTTTAGATGTTCTCCTTCCTTACTAGCTTCTCGATTACTAGATTTTCATTACTATTTGTTGCTTTTATTATTACAGTTAAAATTTTAAACTTAAATGAAATTGCTTTAAATGAAGTTGAAGTATTTGTTGCTATTATAAAACTACTAATCTATCTTTGTTTAATTATCCATTACATTTTATTTGTTGTGAGAGATCGATATAATTTGTTATTGATCCGTTTAGAACTGGTATTTTTGTAGGGTACCATTTTCGTTATGGTTGAGGTATAGTTTATGAGCTGAGATAAAAATAGAGACATTATGATCAAATGAAAATAGTAGTATTTTCTGTGATACGAGTATTGAATCGCTTTCAAGATATTTTGTTTATAGTCTGTTAGCTTCTACCAGCGGCTTAATCTGTGTGAACATAAGAAATTATGTCAAGGGTATACTTAGATACCCTTACCCTAGGAGATAGCTCTCAGGGTGTACCCTGTAAAAAAAAGTTTTATCTCCTCCAATTTCCAATATATATATTCATCAGTTAGTTCCGCTATTTATGTAAGTGAAAAACGTAACAGACAGAGTTATTTATAACTAGCGACCCGCCCCGGCTTTGCACGGGTGCAAATTATATACTAAAACCTTCTTCGAGAACCACTATTAAAAAAATCCGCGTCAAAATCCGTTGCGTAGTTTAAAGATCTAAGCGTATATAAGGACAGACAAACAGCGGAAGCGACTTTGTTTTATACTATGATGTAGTGACTAGTAATAAATTTACCCGCGACTTCGTCGGCACTGCAATTTTCTTAAGGATACCAAATTTTTTTTAGTAATAGATATTATAGCCTATGTTACTCAGGGATAGTGTACCATTCTAGTGGTGAAAAGTTTTTGAAATCGGTCCAGTAGTTTTCGAGTTTATTCGTTACAAACATACAAATCTTTCCCCTTTATAATATTAGGGTAGATTGGTATTTGCATGAATTTGTTACCGAGAGCCGATTTCAGATCTAAATTACAAAAAATATATTATTAATTTCCTTTATTAATCGTCTTTACTTAATCATACATTTTTAATTTTTTTTTATACAATGTGTATAAGGTGTAACTATTCATACACTAAATATTTTAAGACAATCATTTAACGGTTATAACGAAGCGATTTCAAAAGATTTTGACGTGACAACGTCTTATAAATTGGTTTGCCGGGTGACACTTCAAGAAACTGCGTTACGCTCCGCTCACGTTATGCGCTCACAATGAGAGCGAGTGAGAGGCACGCGTCCCTTCCACTCGGGCATGGTTAGCCCGCCTAAGAGCGAGAGAGACAGACATAAAAAGTCGTTGTCACGTAAAACTTTCGCCCGTATACCGACTTTACAGGCAACCAATTTTTTTTTATCTAAGTATATTTTATAAAAAAATAATAATTTAAAATCACTTGACCCACAAAATAAATACTGGCTCCTTATTTTTTCAACATCCATTACGCCCGCGCATGACGGGCATCGCCCGTCGCCGTGTCGTCGGCGCGGTGCGTCTCATTCATAGAATAGGGAGTAAAGGTTTTATGCAAGATGTCTCAAGAAAATGTAAATTTCGTAAAAACAAAAATATTTACATATTTTTTTTTTTTCGTTGAAATGGCTTCGTTATAACCGTTAGATGATTGTCTTAAAATATTTCGTGTATGAATAGTTACACCTTATATGTATATATATATATAAAAAACATTTAAAAATATAATAATAGTAGCCCACCGATATCGGGAACAGGGTCCAAGCTACCGGTGGTCAGGACTCCAGAGAAAGGAACCTCCTGACAATGCGAGCCGTGTCCAGAAGTACCGCTTTCTGAATCAAGCCCTTGATCCAGCTGCCCAACGAAAGCCTCCTAAGGTGTTGGTCGAGGCTCGTGGCTATTAAGCCATTGGCCGACACGACATCGGTACAATGATTGCGGAGTCCACTTCCTACATGTCGACAACCTCGCGAGCCAAGTAGGAGTGGGCGATACAAATCGTATATAGATATTGAATCTATATATCGTTGGAATATCACGAATCCGATATCGGCCTAAACTAAAACTATATATTGGGCGAAACACTATATTGCGTACCGATTCGAATGAGTGAGTGAGCGAATCATACTCGACGTGATATCGATATTACTATATACAATATTGTACGCCGCGTTTGGATTCACAACAACATCGCTCTATACTCTTTGTGATATTGTACGTATCCTAAACGCTGAGGTAGGTATAAACAATCGCTAGGTGAACGTTCGAAATAGGTTAAGAATGGTCCGGTTATACCCGCTTTGATCTTCTTTTTTAACAGTCATAGGTTAAGATAAGTAATGGAAGTGATTTATCTCCAATTTAATAAAAAAACATCGTTTGCTATCTACCAACTAGGTACCCTATAGATACATCGCCTTTCGATATAAATATAGCATACCAACTCGTATGTGTAACTATTTCACGATATAATATTGCAAGATACGATATAACATCAAGCGATATTACGCGTGTACCTCAATATATAGTTTCAGAAAATATATAGTTTCGGAATCCGATATCAAATATCGATATATAGTTTCGATTCGATATTGTAAAAAAGCTATATTACCCACTCCTAGAGCCAAGTGAATATACTTGATTTGTTTGTCTTTCTCGGCTTTCTCGAGGTTCTCGTCATGCGGGACGGTTATGTCTACAATCATTGCACGCCTCACAATTCGGTCCACCACCACTATATCAGGCTTATTGGCAACAATAGTCCTGTCAGTGATGATCGATCGATCCCAGTACAATGTGATATTGCCATTATCGAGAACTGGGTCGGGCGCATACCTATAGTATGGCACCTCCGACTCCACAAGAGAGTATTTCAGAGCAAGTTGCTGATGGATAATCCTGGCTACAAGGTTGTGCCTATGCAAGTATTCTCCGTTAGCTAGACGAGAACAACCAGAGATAATATGGCGTATTGATTCTCCCGGACGGTGACATGCCCGACATATGTCGACCGTGCCGTCTTTCACAATAAATCTCCGGTAGTTATTCGTCATGATAACTTCGTCCATAATTGCACAAACAAAACCTTCGGTTAATCCAAAGAGGTCACCGAAACGCAGCCAGGCTACGGACGCTAGTTGGTCTACGTCGGGCCCATGTAGGGTCCGGAAAAAGCGTCCGTGAAGCTCCTTACTCTGCCATACCGCCCTGCGATCGTTAGTGTCAAGCACCGCAGGTTTGCGCCAGTTCTCATTTGCCAAGGAGAGCGGGGTGAGTCCTTTATCCACCGCCACTACATCTCGATGCATACCCACGTCGACAGCTAGGAAGTATTCCCTAAGACTGCATATTTCGCGATTGTGGAGAGTCATAGCATTTAAATAGCCTCGACCTCCACACTTGCGCGGGATATACAGTCTCATTACCGACGATCGTGGGTGATGCATTCGATATGCAGTAAGCAGTGTGCGGACCCGCCTATCCAGGGCGTCAAGTTCCGTTTGAGTCCATTTGAGTACGCCGAAAGAGTACATCAATACCGGCATGACCCAACCGTTGAAGGCGCGCACCTTATTTCCGCCTGATAGAAGGCTATTAAATACCTTCTTCAGGCGGCCAAAGAAGCGCTCCTTCAACGATTGCTTCATGTTAGTAACATTGATACCTATCGCTTCCGACATACCCAAATACTTGTAAGTTTCAGTTGGAGAGAGGGATCTCAGGTTTATGGAATCCGAGAGTTGAGTTCCCACGGATTCCATAATCTCTCCACGCTTTACATGCATGACCGCACATTTGTCCACACCAAGCTCCATCCTGATGGCGTTACTGAATGTCTCAGTTATTTTCAGTAGCTCCATCAGTTGCAGATTAGTGGGGGCAAAGAGTTTCAGATCATCCATGTAAAGGAGGTGAGACATAACCTGACCACCTCTCTTCAACCGATAGCCTAGCCCTGAATTCTCTAGCAGTGTGCTAAGAGGATTCAAGGCTAGACAAAACCAAAGTGGACTCAAACTATCGCCCTGAAATATACCCCGCTCGATTCTTACCGGTTCGCTATTCCTCTGGATATTTAGACATCCTGGATAGCGAAGGACTGTCCTCTATTGCCCCATACACGACATCAGGAAGGTGCGTAGCGTTGCATCAACTTTATACAATTCTAGCACCCTCATGAGCCATGTATGAGGCACCGAGTCATAGGCCTTCTTATAGTCTATCCAGCATGTCGACAGATCCTTTCGGGAACGCCGAACCTGTTGGCTAATGGCCATATCAATAAGGAGTAGCTCCTTAGTACCGCGGGACCCATTCCTACATCCATTTTGAGAGGCAGACATGATGTTGTTGTTGTTAATGTGACTATTAATCTTTGCCCTTAAAATGGATGTAAGACCGTCGGTAAACACGTGATCGGTCTATAATTTTTAGGTTCCACAGTACTACCTGATTTATGGAGCAGGTGGGTTATTCCTGTAGTTAAAAACTGGGGTAGCGACCCAGACTCTAAGGCAGACTGGAATTGAGACGCCAAGCAAGCGTGCAATCTCGTAAACCATTTAATCCAGAAATTGTGCAGCCCGTCCGGCCCTGGAGATTTCCAGTTAAGCAACGGACGGACTGCACAAACTACATCTTGGGGGCTAATGGTAATTGCCCCCATTTCATCGCACACACGCTCGACCTCCCGAGTCCAGTCACCCTCAGTATGACTGACAGGAACCGACCAGATGCTGCGCCAGAATGAACACATAGCATCATCATCCGGCAAGCGCGTGTCAGTCACACCTTGATCCGGTCGCTCCCAATCCCTATATACCCACCTTTCATTACTTCGGAATGTGCGATTCTGGGTGTATCGCTCCACTCGCCGCCTGTACCTACGAATACGTCTTGCCCATGCTTGCCTTCTGCTTCAGGAAGTCGATGCGCTCTGTGACACGAGATATGTAATCTCGGGGATTGACATCAGTCCCCGAAAACGCCCGTCTTACAAAGCGCATCACTCTAGGGCGTGTGTTGCCCTCCCTGAAGCAGATCAGTTTGCCGATTAGCGCTCTGGCCTCACCAATACGGCGCTCGATCCTGCACTGCCAAGCTGGTACGGCTGGTTTTGGTCGTGTAACTCTGTCATTGGTTATTTTTATTAATTTTATTATTACCTAAAGTCATCAAACCGGAACGAACACATTTGACGTCATGACATTTGCATGATCGAAAACAAAATATGGCCGACACCTTTACAAATAAAAATGTTTTAACAAAAGTGCATGACGTACTATCAAACTTAAATAATGTACGAAAGTCAGGAAGATATCTTTGGAAGTATATTATTATTGATTTATCGCTTGATAAGTGATAAATAAGTAGACTTTAAGGTCCAGACAGCACAATTTACGCATAAAACACTCGACGAAATGTAATAAAATAAAATAAGATGGGTTGTATTCAATTTTTTGCACTCGTAGTAAAGTAGTCGAAAATTTTTAAGATTTCCGCAGACACTTGTGAATATAATTTATGTTTCCATAAATAAATAGGTAGTATGTTAACTTAAGAAAAAATTCTGTCCAAGTGCGAGTCGGATTTGCAGCTTGCGTACCTACCCAAACCGAAAAACAATTTTTCTTGTATGGGAAAATTAAATTTCTTAATTTAATTAAATTTTTACCTACCTTGTGGCTATTCCACCAATTTGCACTAAGCGTTTTCAAACGTCTTTTATAATGCGCACAGCAAATGAGTGGAACGCTCTGCCTGCGTCTGTGTTTCCAAAAGCTTACAACCCTAATCTCTTCAAAGTGAACAGGCTCCTTCTGGGTAGGCTCGCTCCATCGTAGACTTTGTCTCTGTCATCTCTGACATAGACTAGAATCAAGAGCAAACCCATTACAAATAAAAAAAAATGTTTGCGCCGACCCCAAGTAAGATGGGATAAGGGCAGGAAGATGATGATGACTTCTTATAGCGGTAATAGACAACACACTCTGTGAAAATTTCAACTGTCAACCTATTACGTTTCTTGAGATACAGCCCGCTGACAGACAGACGGATGGACGGACAAAACATTTGTTTTATTTTGAGGAACACAGTTTCATATTACATTGTTTCTTCCTATTCAATTTTATTAATAGAAGTTTAATTCCTTACTTACCTACCTCATCTTTTTGTCAACTCAGTAAATATTTCATTTAACATTACAAACCTAGCATAAAGTCAACAAGTTTTTTCCCAGCAATTTATGACCTGCTTAAAATTTTTACATTGAAAAGATCGTAAAATCTTGCTTGTTATATTATACGATTGTATTATATTATTAAACAGGTATAATAAATTATTTTGTTAATTTATTACCTATTGTACAGGAGCTAGTGCCCTTTAAGTTGTAACGAGGTGGTGCAAAAAATTGTCAAGTGTGTTCCAATTTTCTTCACTGAAAGTTCATGATGAAGGCAATAAATTATATTCAACTGCACTGGAAAGTTTCGTAAATAACATAATACTAGCTCCCTCCCGCGACTCCACCCGCGTGTCAGTAGTAATTTCCCCCTTTATTAATGACTAGTGGACCCGCGCATCTTCGTCTGCGTCACAATTTTCATTACTGCTCCGCTCCTATTGGTCATAGCGTGATGATATATACCCTTTCTCGATAAATGGGATATCTAACACTGAAATAATTTTTCAAATCGGACCAGCAGTTCCTGAGATTAGCGCGTTCAAACAAACAAACAAACTCTTCAGCTTTATATATTAGTATAGAAGTATGGATAGCCTAGGGCCTAGGTATGTGTTATTCTGATGTATAAGCTGTATAACTGTGCAGTGTCATCAAAATTTGTTCAGTAGTTTTTGCGCGAATCTAATCAACGTAAGCTTTTAAATTAATAATATTAATAAGATAAATGATTGTTAATTAGTTGCAACTATAGGTATACGGATACCTTGATATGTCTAACCTTTGATGAAAGGTATCTGTGGGAGTGTGGGTATTACCTAAATCAGTTTATAAAATAAGTGATTTAGCAGGTTTATTGACAATAGCATCAAGACTGAGAATTATTCTTAAGCCCGCTCCCCATTCACGCGAGAATCTCGTGAGAACACGAGAAAATCACGAGAAACGTCAATGTGGATCGGTTTCACATTCTCGTTCTCATGTTTTTCTCGCGTTCTCGCGAGAGTGTGGAGCGCGCTTTAATCTTCAATTTATTTTATTGGGTCATTCCCTTATCTTTAAAATATTTTTTGATCTCTCGTCTTGCGTAGGAGTCGATTTGTAATTGGTATTGCAATTGTTACCTACGTATAGGAATTTTAAATGTGTATTACTTTTGTAATCAACCATTGTTGCTACTGGGTCAGCATTATTAACCTTTGCTACCTCTGTTTTGGATGAGTACATTTCATTTTACTAAATAAAATATCTATTTACTTGTTTATAAAGATTTTTCATTCAATTGTTCAATGTAAATCGGAGCATTATCAAGAATTGTATTTCTACACTCTATTGCATTTATATCATCATCTATGACGCAGAGAGCTCCTAGTATTACGCGGAAGGTCTGATACAGATAACAGTGTTCACAGCATCAATTCATTTAATTAAAACCAACCACAGTGTTCGTGGAATCAATGCGAATCTTAACTAGTCCACCGCCTTGCCCCGCAGTTCATGTTTAGAAACAAGAATGTTATCATCATCAACATCCATTCGTCAATTAAAAACAGTCAGACGTTGTTGACGTAAATCGTCTCCACTTAACCGTTTATTTGCTTCACAACCGTTAAAATTAGAACTACACCAATATTTGGCATAAACAACATAAATTACTAAACCACTAAAACAAACTCCTTTTGGTTTGCAGTAATTCAAAAACTGAATAACGAACCCATTAGAACACATGTGTGATCTCAACAAACCTACAATATCATTCCCATAAACGAAGCTGTAACAAATCATGACGATTCTAACTTGGAATGTTTTCACACGAACTTTAATTGCCCGACTATACATCAATAAGTCGAACCCGTACATGGACTAAAAGGAAACCGCTGTTATGAATTGTGATCAATACTACATTTGTCGTCAAAAAAACAGAGTGATACAAATTGCAATATACAAGTTGGAGCAATTTAACATTTAAGCCACGCACAAGGCTCTACTGATTTCTAAATAAACGTTGGGTGTTGGGCTATCACCCGCATATCTTGTACATCGACGTAGTATTTGGTGGAGCGGTTCAGTTGCGCTCGCGCAGCGCGTGAAGCCTACCGGGTACCGGTCACACGCGCAGTGCTCGCTCCACTCGCGCGCACGTCGCTCGCGTCCGAAGCTCTATAAACCGCGCACCACAAGTGACAATCAATGTGACCTTGCATAAAAATGTCGTTACCCTGTCGTCCAAATATCTGGAGGCAGTACGTGAAGTGATTTACCATAAGAATGCCTGAGTGCACGGAACAGTTCACGTTTACCATACCCATTATACGCTACACCATGGAGGCTGAAGACAGACCTACAGACGCGGAGCGGCAGCAGCTCACCAAAAAGATGTCCTTGCTGACCCCCGTGAAGATAGAAACACCTGAATGCGGGAGGAGTGGAAGAAGGTCGTCGGAACCCACCAAGTATTATATACCACCACAGTGCAATAACAGACTATCACCTAGGAGTGCGCGTAAACGAGATACAAAAAGAAGCAAGACTGTCCATAAAGACGATTCCCCTACTAAGGAAAGTTTTGGACCTAAACCGTGTAACTGTGAGAACTGTAGGGCATCGAGCCCGTTGCCGCCGGGTTACGGGCCGCAGACCATGTCTCCTGGTTATGACCAGATGAAGATGTCCCTGTTGGAAGTGCCTTGGTCTGAGGATTACACGGAGGCGTCCAGTGATGATCTTAGTTCGGAGTGGGATTCGGATGTTCCTGAGCCAGCGCCTCCTAAGGTAAACATCATTCACAGAACACTTTGAGCCAACTTTATAGATGTCGCAGAAGTTTTCACATCACATGACATTTATCAAAGTATTTCAGCTAACGTTCACTAACTTTTAGAATTGGATACAGTACAGTCAGACTTGTCAATATTCATGGATTATGCTAAATTATGAATGTTCAATTCAATTCAAATTACACTTGAAAAACTGGTTTCTGTTTCCAAACGAATTGTTGTTTTATTTCCATGGACAATTCAATTCGTCTTTATAGCATTACCCTGAATGATATATTAGGCAATTATAATGGAGATATTAATCTAGTATCCCGTTGCTTATATGCCAGGCTTATAATAGAGCTAATGGTTGATTGTCTCTACAATCGTTTTGAAAGTGTCAATGAAGCCCATACTTCTGTTGATGTGATAATTGATAATAGACATTGCCGAAACAATTCAATAGGTAATTAACATTGAATTGCAAATGCTACAAGATACACTGTGAATTTGTATAACAACTGAGGGGCCAGTATTTTTGCCACCTGTGTGTACATTTCGGTTAAACAAGAAAATGTAATGACGCAGGTTAAACTAGTATAAGAAGTGACCTATGACGTTGGTGACATATAATAAGAACATATTCCGACATTAAACCGGATTTATATGTTTATTGTCTGCATAAGAAAAGCTGATTTGCGTAGTTATCATAATCATAAAATTGATAAACCGTCTAAGTATTCCGGTTCGGTAACGACTTTGACCTGATTTGCCTCCTCCAAGACCACACGTGTCTAATTTTAGATTCAAACCAAACATTTAATCATCAAAAAAATTGCGGTTGGTTTGCTCAATTTAATCTTCAAGATTAACATCTGAAACCAGTTTATTGCTAATTGTAAAAATGTTATTTATAACCAGACCCCCGCAGAAGCATTCCGTTTAATTCAGAACAGTTTTCTCTTTATCTGCCTTTTCATTCACTATAGGGTCCAAAAACAGATGCTTCAAATACCTTCAAGATGTGGTTTGGACCAAAACGGAAACTTGCCTACCAACATAAGCGTCTTTAGTACGAATATCTGGTACCGGTAATTTAGAATTTTCTTCAATACTCTGAATATTTTTTTGTACAAAGTTATTATCATTCATAGACGGTCCCTCGTTATTATCATCATGGTATTTCTATTTATTCTAGTAACTCGCGACTATTAATATACGTTTGTAATTTTAACAACTATTTCACGTTCTTGCGACCACGTGGTTGGAAGTAGTGCCGGCTTACCTATACTAATTATAGAATCAGCAAACCACGAGAATGCTCACGGAATAAATATTAGTTGAAGTATGTCAATATCGTTTTCTCATTTTTCGCGTTTATCTTGAAAATATTGGGGAATAGAGCAATAGAGGAGCTCGTGGCTAGATAATAACAGCCGCACGGGTCGATCTTCAAGGTAAAGCAATGCTTGCCAGGGTTGGTCTGTGGATGGGGTGACCATCTTAACATAACGAGTTTCCTCCGTGCCTCGGAAAGCACGTTATGCCGTTGGTCCCGGTTGTCATTTGTACATCTTTGGCAGTCGTTACGGATTGTCAGAAGCCAGTAAATCTGACTCCAGTCTTGCCATGAAGTACCGTGTTACCCAGTTAATGGGTTGTGGAGGTCTGGTAGGCAGCCGGTCCTCGTAAAATATTGGTATTCAGCTAAATCCGGCTTGACTGGAAGCCGACCCCAATATAGTTGGGAAAAGGCTAGGCAGATGAAAATGAATGAGAGCAATAGCGGCGGGTTTGGTTATTGCTCGGTTTATTGTCTTATCCATAATTTTACCAATTTAAGGATTATTTTTGATTTCGCTTCATTTTTAGCTCGGCCGATCTTGCAATTCTCTCCGAGCATCGTGTTGTTCCTTCACAAAATTCAGCAACAGCCATAAAATAACCCGCATTAAGTTGTCTGCTGGTGATGTAACATATCGATACCATTTATCAACGATCGATTATTTATCGATGGTCTCTCGTCGATGTTTTCACGTCGACGAACAACCGTTAACCGCTGTTGTCCCGGTAACCCACTTTCACGCTTCTCTTATTGTTCTGTGTAAGTGTATTGTAGTGTAATACGGGGTTTATGCAAAGTGCTCCTTGAGTGCATGCATATCATTAAAGCAATAGTAAATCGAAAGATTTTGTGAAGTGTTATTTTGTGTGCCGTCTGTTCTTCATGTTGATTTAGCCAATCTGTATTGTATTTGGAGTGGCCCCTGCTCTGTGGGCTCTAATTCGAAATGATCAGCTTTTAAACCTTAGGGAATGTTTAAAAACTAAACCGGGTGCATCATAGATTTACTCTCTTCCACAGTGAGGAGTTCTAGGACCCAGCGGTAGAAACATTATCGGCTGAAGGTGTTTTAGCCTATGCAAGGGATGTTTAAAAATTTAAGAGTTCCATTGGATTGAATTCGGTTTTCCGAACTAATGAATTGAATCTGATTAGATATTGTAACAGCCAAGTTCAATCAACTGGGGAAATACCCATTTCCGTTCGAGTACATTAATATTATCGCATCAAATATCCGCATCTGTATGGTGGTCTCTACTGATAAAGTACAAATTCGAAGCTCTTCGATAAGAATTTACATAAACAGCTTTTGAATCATTGAATTCTCTTAAAGATACGGGAGATGGGCGGATGACATTGTTGCCATCGCAGGTAGAACCTGGATGTGGTTGGCACAGAAACGTGGGGATTGGCACAAGAAAAGAGAGGGTTATGCTCAGCAGTGGGCGAAGGCGGGTTGTGGATGGTGATGATTCTCTTAAAGTAGTATATATACCCCATAACTTCCCATGGGTGTCGTAAGAGGCGACTAAGGGACTCGCCAGAGAATGAGAATGAGCAGCAGCGTTCTCTGTAAAACTCAACACCATACACTGCGATCGCCAACCCGCCTGCCAAGCGTGGCGATTATGGTGACCACTATCTCACCTGATGGTAAGCGATGATGTGGTCGAAGATGGAGCACGCTTGCCTAGAAGTAACCTATTCACTCTTGACTTAAAGACTCCCAGGTTGTAGCTGATATGATAATGAGTAGTAGGCACTTACAAAGTTTTAAGATTTATTTTGCTTGAGTATCAAACAATTGTAAATTATAAGCTCTATAGCTTTATCAAGCAGATCCTAAAGGCCAAATGAAAACGGACAAAAAATATTAAGTAGTCGACACAAAAAGCTGTGGGAAAAATACCGGCCAAGTGCGTGTCGGACTCTCAAATGAAGGGTTCTATACCATAAACCGAAAAAAAAACACGTCACTCGTATGGGAGACCCTTTAATTCTTAATTTCATTTTATTTGTTTTTATAGCAGCGATACACACTGGAAAAATTTCAATTGTCTACCTATTACGGTTTTTGAGATACAGCCCGCTAATAGACAGACAGACGGACAGTGGAGGCTTAGCGGGTTCCGTTGGTTATCCTTCGGGTACGGAACCCTAAAAAAAAGAAAAAGTGTTAAGGTAGCCGATGATTAATGAGTCAATAGGCCACCCACATCACATACCATTATTCTTAAAACAAAGTAATTATCTCTCGATTCCGCATCCATGACGTAGTAAGTAGTTAATAGATTGCCTGTATTGCAGATTGATTTCATTCTGTGGTGGGTTTTATGGAAACCTTTATGTCTTTTGTAATGACTTCAATTAAATGACGTAGTTGGTGCTGCACTAGCAGGATCTTATCTGGCTTCAGTCTTGGTTTATGACCAAAGAACCTTGTAGCACAATTAAAACCATCACTTGTGTATATTTATTAGTACACTAACTTTTACCTGCGACTTCGTTCGCGCATTTCCCGTTCTCGTTTAGCGGTATAGCCTATATATGAGTATAACCTTTCTCATGAATGTGGCTATCGACCTCTATAAAAAGAATTTTCCATATCCAACTGGTAGTTCCAGAGGCTCAACCAATAAAACAAACAAACTCGTCAGCTTTGTAATATTAGTAGATATTGTCATCTTTCATTAAATTATGCTTAATTTTCGATGATTCAATTGCAAAATTATTATCTAGTCTTTTTCAAATTATGTTCTCATCGGCTTTCAGTCTAACTGCGTGCAGCTGAGTTGACTATTAGCGAAGAATAGTCAAGTGGGTTAGATAATGTTGGTCACAGACTGTACTAGTACCTGTCTTCACAACCCAGTAACTGGGTAAAACGATACCCCTTGAAAGTATTCCTCAGATTGCTATTACACTGACTGGTATACCTTAGCCATGAGTTCTTCAAGTCTTCTTCTTCTTCTCGTGTGGGCAGTAAGGTCTAACGACCCCACACACCCTAGTGTCTAGAGTTTCTAAACTGCCTCAAGGGGCTCTGACATGGTTTATTTGACAACCGCCATTTGGCGGCCGGGACCACCGGTTTAAATACGTGCCTTCCGGAGCATAGAATCATCTTTTTATCAGACAATCAGGTAATTCAAGCCCGCAATGTCCTAGCCAAACTGGAAAACAACTTTACAAAGCATGCTTTCCCTTGGGAATCGAATCCAAGACCACCGGGTCACAAGGCTAACGTCTAAACCACTCGACCGCGGAGGCAGTTGTCAAGTACTTATATCATGAAAACGGCAACTTAGCTCAATTTTTAGTCTAAACATTAATCAATTTTTCACAAATTAATTAATTCGATTTGTGTCACAATATCATTCGACCGATGTATACCGTCATTAGAGAGTACGTCACTGATGCCATGACGTCATTGTAATTAATTACTAGTTCATTGTTATTTACAGAAATTAACTAACAGGAATTCTGCGCTATATAGCGGTTTTGTGATTTATAATAAACTAGCTGTTCTGAGTCATAGTTTTCATTAATACTCCGCTCCTATTGGTCGTAGCGTCATGTTATATAGCCTATAGCCTTCCTCGATAAATGGGCTTTCCAACACTAAAATATATTTTCAATTCGAAACTTCTTGAGATTAGCGCCTTCAACAAAACAACCTCTTTAGCTTATAATATTAGTCAGTTTTTTCAGTGTATTTCATTTTAACCCAAAGATTGACTGGTAGAGAATGCCTTGTTGCATTAAGTCCGCCTGTGTACCACTATTGAACATGATGTTTAAATAATATAATATAATATAAGTGTAGATTAATATAAGTGTAGATTTTCATAGGTAAAAAAAATTACTGACGGTGCTTTATTCAGGAGACGTAGTACGGTATTAAACTCAAAAGATGTTCGATAAAATCGCCCATTGTAAATCAGTATTTGTATGCCACCTACAGTGGCACGACACGGAAACCCATTAGCAATTGTTCCACCCTTTTAACCTATGTACACTAATAAACTTATTTGATTTGTTGTGTTCCTATACTTATTAAAAAGCGTACAAGAAAGTAGGTAAATTAATTTTCTTAAAATCGGTCCCGAAATTATCTATACCTGTGTATGAAGAGACAATGGACAAAAATATTAAAGAAACAAATATTAAAAACCTAATTGCTTCCAAAAACCCTGACATTCGACTTATTTAAACAAACTT
Source organism: Lacanobia oleracea (assembly GCA_950371165.1). Taxonomy (NCBI): domain Eukaryota; kingdom Metazoa; phylum Arthropoda; class Insecta; order Lepidoptera; family Noctuidae; genus Lacanobia; species Lacanobia oleracea. The sequence continues at coordinate 16,763,961 of OX493396.1, forward strand.
ATCTTCAATGCGAAATACGTGTCCTCGTTACAATTCTTCTGTACCAGATAAACTTAAGTACCGGAAAGATTCATACTTTGTACCTACAGTATCGTAATCTTCAGTTTGTTGATACTTACCAACGATGTTTAAGGGCTTACGCACACCGGGACGGTATGGGAGAAGATTTCAATGTTAATCAAGAACATTCAAAGTCATCTAGTAGTAATCCGACATAAATGCCAATGTTTTAAAAATTGATTCCGTGGCTTCGAAAGAGATTTCTTGACACGGGCATTGGAGTGCGCGCTAAGTAATCTCTGCCATTCCGTCCCGGTGTGCGTAAGCCTTATACCAGCAGCTCCTCCCTCTATTGTTCTAACAAGGACGAAGTAATCAGACAAATGTCGACCTAAAGGCTAAAACAATAAATATGACAATTATTTATGACGTTAAGTTATAAGGGTCAGTGCTCACTACTGGGGGCATCATCACGTGTATGCAGCATGCTTTTCTTTCTTCTGATGATGTTAATGACTTACACGAGATACTGACAATGTTTTAACGTGGGATGGCTAAGAATAAATGGTTATAAAATGGCGTTTATTTGAATTGAAACAGACGTTTATATTGAACTAGTTGAGGCGCGCAACTTCGTCTGCGTCACAATTTTCATTACTGCTCCGCTCCTATTGGTCTCAGCCTATAGCCTTCCTCGATAAATGGGCTATCAAACACTGAAATAATTTTTCAAATCGGACCAGTAGTTCCTGAGATTAGCGCGTTCAAGCAAACAAACAAACTCTTCAGCTTTATATATTAGTATAGATAGATTTGGGGATTAAGGGGGACAAATTTAGCTTAGAGGAAAAGGAAAAAGGTGAATTAACAGAACAGAAAAAGGCCTTACTGCTGTGACGGTCTATAGCAGTTAGGCATGTATAGTATAACTAGTTGACTCACGCAACTTCGTTTGCGTCACAATTTTCATTACTGCTCCGCTCCTATTGATATATAGCCTGTAGCCTTCCTCGATAAATGGGCTATCTAACACTGAAAGAATTTTTCAGTAGTTCTTGAGATTAGCGCGTTCAAGCAAGAAAGCAAACAAACAAACTCTTCAGCTTTATATATTAGTACTAGCTGACCCGCGCGGCTTCGCTCCCGTCAACTGGCTACCCTACCTACCCTACCTACCCTACCTACCCTACCTACCCTACCTACCCTACCTACCCCACCTACCCCACCTACCCTACCTACCCTACCTACCCTACCTACCCTACCTACCCTACCTACCCTACCTACCCTACCTACCCTACCTACCCTACCTACCCTACCTACCCTACCTACCCTACCTACCCTACCTACCCTACCTACCCTACCTACCCTACCTACCCTACCTACCCTACCTACCCTACCTACCCTACCTACCCTACCTACCCTACCTACCCTACCTACCCTACCTACCCTACCTACCCTACCTACCCTACCCGCTGTCAAATAATAACAGACAAATAATTAGCAATAAATTAAAATTGCGACTATAATTTGAGATTTAAACTATCCTATCTCTCAAGTTGGATCGAACTGCACATGGTGTGCGAATTTTATTATAATCGGTTAAGTGGTTTAGGAGTCCATTGAGGACAAACATTGTGACACGAGATTTATATATATTAAGATAGATTGAGTCTGGGTAGGCAACAATGATGGAAAATATTTACCTCCGAATGCAGCAGTCGGGTGAAACGTTTGAATCAAACCAATCTATGTGCAATAACTCTGGCTGTCAACTTTGTAGTGACATTCCTCTTTAATGTTGTATGATTGGTAATAGAACCCATGGATGAACGCTTACCCCCAAAATACCGGTCCAGGCCTAGTTTTATTACTTTTGATAGGCACGCGTTTGACCACTATCTCACCTGATGGTAAGTGATGATGTGGTCGAATATGGAGCACACTCGCCTAGAAGTAACCTATTTACTCTTGACTTAAAGACTCCCAGGTTGTAGGGGGTTAGGATCATACTTGTGGCAATACATTCGTGTGCTATTTTGTTGACTGGCTTGTAACATGTACTTATTTGTAATTGTCAAATACCTAAATATTCTTATTTTATTTATGTAAAACAGCCTTACCGAGAAATCACTACATCACTTCACTACATATTATAAAATAAAGTCCCCCGCCGCTACGGTTTGTTTGTCTGTTCGCGATAAACTCAAAAACTACTGAACGGATTTTCATGCGGTTTGGATGGGGTTATTCGTGTGGATGGTTTAAGTGTATAATTTGTAAGGGTTTTGTATAAATTTGCACCCAAGGCGGGGTGGGTCGCTAGAATATAGTATATAACGACTATCAAAACAGCATTCGACCTGAAAAACCAAATATTTATATTGTTTTCCAACGCGATAACTAATGGCGTTTTGGCCAACATCCAAAACATACTGCTTTCACTTAAGCAATAAACAACAGTCAGCTAGAACATTATATTTTCTAACAATTGCTGAAGACCAGCTTGGTATGACCCCGATTTTAAAAGTATACCTCATCTTTATTACCTCCCACGCCAATTGTTCCACAATGAGTGGGTCTTCCGTCTATCATCTATTATCCTGACACTAAAAATGGCTTATTATTTCTATTTCTGGCTGTTTCGTAACTACTTTAGTTCTTCTTCTTATCGTGTGGGCAGTAAGATCTAACCGACCCCACACACCCTGGTGTCAGAGTTTCTAAACCGCCTCAAGGACCTCTTGACTACTTTAGTTGGAGTTAAAGGAATTCGTTAGGACCTTGTGTTGCGATTTCTGAAATCATCATTTCTTTGTAATGATATGTAGATTAATATATAGTAAAGACATACAAAACCCCCAAACGGGAAGTGTGTTAATCCAATTGAAAGTATTTTTTGATGAATTCATAATAAGGGTAGAAAATATTTTTATCGTTGGTGACGTCATCACACGGCATTCTACAAATAATAAAAACAATAATAATAATTATATAAAAAAATTATAATATTTATAAATAAAATCTTAGAAATATGAATGCTAAATTATAGTTTGAAAGTGCATTATGTAAATAATAAAATTGTGATGATTCTCAGCCATACATCAAAGGTATCTAAACAAGAAATAAATCATACAATAATAGAATAATTCAATCCTGTTAATTGAATTACATTCCGACCATACTTTATTAATTTTGATTGGAGGCAATCGAGTATTTATTGAAGATCTTGAGCATTGTACTTATTTACAAACATATAATTTATTTTTTGAAGTATATCAAATAATGAAAATTGATTTTCTGGAACACTGGGTTGGTAGACAATCCGATTAATGTCATCATAGCAGAAGAAATGCTGCCAATTGAATTTTTACAGTAATCAGAAGGGTCAATATAAAATATAATAAAAGAAAGATTAAAGCAGAATAAGTATCCGTAGTTATATTGACAATAAAATACAACATAATGGAGATGAAATATTTTAAAATTAATTTAAATTTAATTTCATCTGCAGAAAAGAAAAGAGCATAGGTGTTAAGTGAATGTTTCCTAGTGAGAAGAGGTAGAGCCCACTGTTAAGCTAGAGACAAACTGGTCCCACGTATGCAACGCATTATAATATCTGAACTAATGAATTTATATGAAAAACTATACAGTAGAAACACTTATCGTGTGCAACGCAACATACGATATGATACAAAAGCGTTGCATACGTTGCGTACGTAGGACCAGTGTGTTTCTCGCTTAATAGATTTTATTTTACTCGGGTTTTTTTCTGGCATTCCAAAAGCAAACCAACCAAACGTAACAAACCGATTATTCAAATTAAAATCTCCATTATTCCTTTCGGAGTAGAGCTACCCACGCATAACATAAATACAATAGGCCATACATACGTACCCGTTGTACATCTAATTAATTTTGTTACAAAAACCTGTTACTGCGCAGTTCATGTATCTAATTTGAATATTCACTGAAATAAGAATATAGTATTTTCAGTTCGTGTTTGTAATGGTTTAGGAATCCGTGGAAAATGTTTGCTTCTTTATTAATTTGAAAAGCTTGCTGTTAGGTCTCGTACTGATCATAAATGTCACTACAGTTTTTAACACCATTAAACTGTTTTATTATTACATCGTTATAATCTTGGCTAGCATTCTCTGTTAATTTATGCGTCAAATTATTTTCATTAATTTTATTGCCATCTGTGGGCGCTTAAGGTTTATTTTTATATTTATAAATTGCTTAACTTTAAAATTATTATCTCTAATTTTATAGTTTTGCGGTTAGAAGCCAAAAGTAGCAATTTATATGTTTAATTTTTAAGATAATTTTATGCTATGGTATTTAGATTATAATCCTGAATGTGTGTAGTTTATATAAAGTTAAAATGACAAGAAGTGTTTCTGCTTGGAACAGATAATACTCATCACTCGAAGACATAAGAGTCAGCTAGACGGTTTTATATGTAAAAGAGAATCATCAAATTTAGAAGGTTTTGATATAAAAATTGTTAATAATCTCAGCATTTAGAACAGCTGGAAATCAATGATAAACCAAATAAGTATTAAATAGGAATCATAATTTAACAAACATCTGATTCTATTTCATTACTAACAACTTACATATTATGTCTGAAATAAAGATATTTTATTTTATTTATTTATTTCGGTCATAATTTTTTTTTATCCCAAAATTAATGCTGACATAATTATTTACATTTTGACAGCCAAGTACTTAACTACCTACCTACTGGTATCGCAAAAAACAGTTATGTAAATATGTAAAGGTTAAAATTTTTGATGAGGTATTTGTTACAGATATTTTTAAGGAACTTAAAGACAAGTCTTGAAAGTTGTAATTTGACTTTCATTTTCGATAAATTCCTTATAATTTCAACTTTCACTGTTTGATTTCAGATAAGTCAGCCAACCTAGTTTCTGTAGAATTGTCGTACAGATCTCATTCATGAGTAGGTAGTTGGTAAAATTAGTCACGTCGCGATCATGATTAGAAATAATAAATATCTTAAAATTACTTGTGTTCAAAGTTCAGATATTTATTTATTAATAAGCACACCAACAGTACTGTCACTTACAATTCATATTAAATAACATCTGAATTCGGCATTTATCTGTCATCATTAAATCATATATTTGTCATCATCATCACTTTATCGAATTTTAACATCTGATGTTGAATATAAATTGCTGGATATAGACAAGCACAGAAGATAGAATTGTAAGATTAGAAGAAGAGAGTAATCTATAATTTCTTTTATTACATCTGTATGTTATGAAGCAGAAGCAAACAAAATATCTAGATACTTATGTGCGACGTAACTCTTGACACACATTTGTTTTTTCAAATATTATTAAATAATTAGACACTCAAGTTCACTAAGAAAATATTAGTCTCAAACACGATAAAACTTCGCACGAGCTTAGAATTGAAAACAACTCTTGTTAACGTTAGAATCACGTATTTAAGAAAGACTATATAAATATGGATAGTAACAGTAAAAGAACAGTTAAAATTAGTAACAGAACACTTAATAATACTGATCAAATTCGGGTCCGAGATAAAGAAAGTTAGATAAAATATGATGGAATAATAGTGAAACTATAACCTATTTGGTCAACTGTATCGGTTTGTCTGGGATCAAAAGTTACTAAAATATTTTCTGCGTCTTTAGTCCTTCAGAAGTTATCAGTCATTATTTCATCACCATTCCTAGAATTATCCTATAAAATTACTATAAAAATATGTCACCTTTGAAGGAATTCCTTTGTGTTCTCTAAATTAGTTCAACGACAGTCTTTCTGATAAATTCATCAAAATTGGGTTGGAGTTCAGATATATTCACTTTAGCATTTGTATTATCGTTTTGGAAATTTTCTGTGTCGCCATTGACTGCTAAATCAGTTCCTAAGAAAGTGACACTAATATTATCTGTTTGTCCTATTTCAAACACAATAAACACGGAGTACTTAGTTGGAAAACACATTATATCAAACGTACACCAGACTTAAATTATGCAACGGTCGTCTGCTCCTATAACTCTGTGATAACCTTTGTGGTCTGTCTGACATTATATTGGTGTCAACTGCTCAAGAAGTACACACGAAACCGGACTTTATTCCCATTATGTAAGAATTGATAATTATAATTAAAAAAAAAAAACTGGAAATTTTCCTAAGACGACAAACAGCCAGCGGTTGATATTTGTATTATATTTAAGAAGTAATATTACAGTCGATTATTATTGATAAAGTTTTTTGCTTGGTAACCGCAATTTAATTTATCGCATCTAATATAAATTCAGCAAAATCTTAAAAAAATACCCAAAGTATAGGTAACACCTACTAACGGTAGAGTCTCATTTTCCTATATTTGACAGTGACTTTACAAAAAAACCGCCTAATCCATTCCAATTTTTTTAAATTAACAGCACAAATATGTAAATCTAGCTTTAGTGGTTAACCAGACTATGTAACACATTAAAATAGGCACTGTGCATAAAACAACATAACGGTGTTATACCTCTTTAGTCTAGACCACGGCTGTCATTGTTTTCCCTATCACAATAAACTTCAAAAATAAGGCAAACCACGGTCGCTCCAGTCACTGCACAGTTATTATGAACTTGAGTCATTCTAACAGTTTTGTAATGAAACAATGAATGGCTCAGTACAGTGGTACTGAAATTATCCTGTTTTACCTAGATAATGAACGCTAAACGAGTCTGATCAATGTTTGGCTCACAGAACTTTAACCGCGATGGAATGGTCTCTAACAGGCAACTACCTGATTGCTTAGAGACTTTTCGTTCTATATCTAGCGTTTGGTAAAATATTAGCAATTCTTCAATGTTCTATGTGCATTTAGCCTTTATAGGACCTTTGTTTTGTTTACTAACTGAGGAAATAATAAAAAATAATCTGAAAGACGCATCCAAGTAACGCTTATATCGCGCGAGTCGGCTTGATACCAGTAGGGCCGTATGGATTCTGATGCTTGAGGCGATTTGGCTCCAATCGATCCTTACAGTTCCTGACAGGGCAAGACTGATGTAAGAGCAAGCAGGGTTTGCATCAACAACGTGACCTCTATTAGTTTCACCTCTGCACATTGAACAATATGGGTCTTATTCAAATTATCTGCTTCATCATCGTCAGTAATTTTTACACTGGCTGCATCACAAATTACATCATCAATGTCAAAAAACAAATGATCATTTAGAATATATTCCGGGGGCTCACATTTTACACTACCAGCATTGCATAAACTTCTGCCTTCTGTCTGTCAGAATTTAGTGCGAGACAAATGCATCTCTGGCTTTCACTGACATTATCAGTAGAAAGATAACAGTTTAATTGGTGAGATAACCTGTCACCTGTCATTTGCCCTGATGCAATCTATATCTTCGATGCATTGGAAGACCACGAGGTTTCTGCATGGGTTTTTGAAAAACAAATGCATTAAAGTCATGGTGACGTTGTTAATGCCTGTAAAACTAGGTTATTCTCGTGGCTTCGCTTCCGTTTTTCATCCAGCTGCGCAATTTCCGAGTAGCTTATAACATTCGGTAATAGAGTAGCTTTCTATGAGATAGCAGTATTTTCTGACATATAGGCAAAAAATTGCTTCTCTGTACCTTTTTAGTTTTGTTGCAAGCATTATCATCATACAGAAAATATCAAACAGGTCAATCTAACAAAAAGATCAATAAGAAGATTAAGATCAATTTCAACAAAAAACTGTTCTAGAATCCTTTCGATTATCAAATGACAGACAAATTGACTAACAATCTGAACTCAGAATCAGTATGATGTCAGTCTTTATTACTTTTAATTGAGTTGGGGATTTGTCGAATGATCGTTGGCTAAGAATAGCTTGGATTCACTCTGCTTGTGAATGTTTAGGGTCAAATTCAAGTGTATGCTAGAATATGTCGTATTAAGTAAGCACTAAATTATGTTTTTGCGAATGTTAAACATTCCTTAATTTTAGAAATTTAAAGTTTTCTCATTATGTTCTTGCTTGATTCTAATTTATGTGAAAAATAACGCATGGCTTCTTCTTTCATGCCTCTGTAATTCCCGTTGTCTCAATAGTTATGTAGGTACTTTCCAGCTATATCATTTGTAAAATGCCATCCATTCATCCGCCATTTCTTCTCTGTTGTTCCTCTATCCATTGGTGGGACATTGATGTTGTAAATTCGCTGATCGAATCTGGATGGCAATCTCATTGGTACATCGATGCATAAGATGCCATGCCAATCAGCAGAATACTGAATCATCCATCAGAGTCGTGGTGTATTGGTATGGGTAGTGACCCGGTATAGGTTAGGTTAAGATACAGATTTACAGCACCCGGCGATAAATGTTGCACATCGACCTTTGGAAAGAGACAATCGGCTAATTTCGGCTTCGTAGAGCGTTATCTCTGTCGCACGAAGTATAAACAGTCCGGTATCTATTAGGAGCTGTTTAAACAATTATGATTTGCTTCTTTTGATAATTCTTTTTATTCTTTGCATAAAATACACCTTTGTAGAAACAAAGGTATATTTGTAAATGTGTTTTAAAACGAAATTACGTATATTTTTCCGTACTGACTGATTGAGTGCAGTCACTCAATGAGTGATGACAGATAACGCACAGCCGAAATTACTGATCGTAGAAAGCTGGTTGGCATGTAACTTCCCTGCACTCCATAGAGGAGCACTAAGAGATTTCCCGAAATTCTTACGGGCACGGGAAAAAACGGGATATGCGCGTACGAAGTCGCGGCGAAAAGCTTGTTACGTATATTTGTTGACCAGTAGGTACCTAATACGCACTGGTACAGTCTCAAAACAGCGGAAGAAATCTTTCGAGAAGGACAAAATGTACGTCAAGCTCATTTGCCGTTTTAAGGAAAATTATTTTGGCATTTTTGTGGTTTCTAGAAGGTTACACGCTTTTTTTTCTTGACTCTTATCGGTAGATATTCGAACGGTGCTTTGGTAGTTATGAAAGAGACAGAATATTTTTTTTTTTTTTTTGCTTTTTCTGGCCATACATCAGGCGTTTCAGCATACTTTGACTATGTAGACAAGATGAATTTACAGTCTGATACTCTCTTCCGCTCTACCCAGAATGGTAGGAGTCATTTGATGATTTCTCATCCTTAAAAAATAATAAGACTAGGTGAGTGTCTTTTTGGTAACTTTGTATTTTTCCATATCAGCTGTTTCATACAAAATGCAATATTTAGCCAGTGAAAATGTACGAAACAGCTGATATTTTTCTCGAGGTTTACGGGGTTTTCTCAAAGTAAAAGTTGCTTATAATCATGTGTACTTTCACTGCCTACTACACATACATAGAGAGGTAGGTAGCTAAATCCAGCTTGAATGGAAGCCGACCCCAATATAGTTGGGAAAAGGCTAGGCAGATGATGATGATATATACTTCGAAAAGATAACTATCTTCTATGATTTCTTAAAATTAAAACTAGCATATCTAATAGAAAATCCCCCTAAATATTCACATCCTAACACAGTCTTAAAATGTTCCACATGGCAGTTTGAGTCTTGTACATAGACCGTATGTAAAGCCTATGTAAACTAGGCGTATTGCTTAGGTATTAGCTGGACTGCCGTATGTAGCACATACATGTTAAATGCTTCTATATGGCATTTATCTTTAATCTATATGCATACGGTGCTATCATGGGTCCCAATTCTAGAGATACTTGTTTTTGCGAGTAACAATAAATCTTAAACTATTTTTACATAAAACTCTGTAAGTGTCAGTGGAAGTTTTTATTTTGCAATGATGATTTGAGGAGTTTGTGGCTCGATAATAACAGCCGCACAGGGCGATCTTCAAGGTTAAGCAACGCTTGCCAAGGTTGGTCTGTGGATGAGTGACCATCTTAACATACTGAGTTTCCTCCGTGCCTCGGAAAACACGTTAAACCGTTGGTCCCGGCTGTCATTTGTAGATCTTTGGCAGTCGTTACGGATAGTTAGAAGCCAGTTAATCTGACTCCAGTCTTGCCATGAAGTACCGTGTTACCCAGTTACTGGGTTGTGGAGGTCTGGTAGGCAGCCGCTCCGCGTGAAATACTGGTATTCAGCTAAATCCAATTTGACTGGAAGCCGACCCCAATATAGTTGGGAAAGGGCTAGGCAGATGATGATGATTTTGCAATGATGATTAAGAATATTCTTTATTATATAAATAACTGGATTAAAAGCTAGATTTTAGTAGATGTCTTGTTGTGCCGTATTTTTTTTTTTGCAATCTATGTAGATCAATACTTGTTTTTTTTTTATTATATTGTCACCGGGACTTGTTTAGATCCTTGTTTAGACTAGTGTTTTTGCTAAAAATTTTAGTCATAAAACCGCATTTTTCGACAGATATCTCTTGATACTATGTTTTAATTTCTGATAAATAGTCAATTTATTTTATTTTAATTTATAATCTAATTTTTTAATTTAATTTAATTTCCACATTTTTATCCACCTGTATTTTTATGAATTCGTCATAATTTAATAATAAATGTTTTACCAATGTTTTCTGGGCTAGCGGTGTTAACCTGTAATTAGTTGTTGCACCCGCAATTGTATCCTATTTATCGTAGGTGTTGATTAACCTGAATAAAATAAATAAATACCTTTGGCGTGTATTTGGGACTTATTTTTTGTGGATAGGATATATCAAATAACTTCTCCATCTCGTTTCATGACGAACATGTGTCAGAGTGTGAGTGTATTTGAGTCTTGAGATATTATTTTACCCTCATTAATGGCAAGCAAAACTATGGTTAAGTATGCATGTCATTTGAAGCCATTATTTTGACCATACTAAGCTCAGTTATGCGAACACTATTATCTTAAGTGCGGTTAATTCTCCCTTAAGAGGTTATTATCTAAACTTGCTATCATCGAGTCGATTCCTATGCTAAATAGGCTCTTTGTATGGATTTAAAATTCTTTAAAGTTTATTCATATTCTTCATTATCTGCTGCTAGTGACACTGTACTTTACTTTTTATTTTGCCTGCATAATTTATAAAATGTTACCGAGAGAACAAATAAAAATTTGTCTGGTTTCCTTGCTTCAACCAAACAGACCAGACCAAGAATTGTTTTTTTTTTGTTAACGCAAAAGTTGCAAAAGAAAAATTGTTCGTGTCTTTTTCATTTTAACTCAAAATTATTCTCACCAAAAGGCTTAAAGTCACTCAAAGGGCAATGGAGAGGGCAACGCTTGAGGTTTCTTTACGTGATAGCATCTGGAATGATGATGATATCCGCAAGAGAACCAAGGTTACCGACATAGCCCGAAGGATCGCCAAACTAAATTGGCAGTGGGCAGGGCACATTGCTCGCAGAGCAGATGATCGATATGGGGCCGAAAAGTTCTGGAGTGGCGACCGCGTACCGGAAGACGCAACGTTGGAAGGCCTTCCTCCCACAAGGTGGACTGATGACCTGGTGAGGGTCGCGGGTAGCCGATGGATGCGACACGCGCAGGACCAGCCGTTGTGGCGACACTTGGGGGGAGGACAACGTCCAGCAGTGGACGTCTTCCGGCTGATGATGATGTCAGTCGTTACGGGTGGACAAAAGCTGGAAAATCTGATAACTATCTTGCTAGGGTTTTTTTTGTCACCCAGGTTGTGGAGGTCAGACAGGCATTTGCTCCATGCTAAATACTGGTACTCATCCGCATTCGGTTAGACTGGTCGCCGATCCCGATCGTCTCAAAGATTAAGAAAAGTCAAGCATACTGAAATACACACGCTTTGTATACAATCGTTTAAAAATCGTCTTATGTTAACACGCCACAGTAAAATAACAGTATTCCGGCTAACGTGTTTACAAGAAAACTACGTCAAATTCGACTAATTGCCGCGTCGAACATCAGTTTCGTGTAACACGATGCACGTCACAGCAAAACAACCGAAAAACCAACAGACCGTGTTTTGATTTTCCCGGTTTTTTTTTTTATTTGAGATGGGTTTGCTCTTGGCTCTAGTCTAGGTTAGAAATGACAGAGATAAAGTCTACGATGGATCGAGCTTACCCAGAAGGAGCCGGTTCACTCTGACTTAATTAAATGAATAAAAACAAGTGTTTCATCATCTGCCTAGCCTTTTCCCAACTATATTGGGGTCGGCTTCCAATCAAACCGGATTTAACTAAATACTAGTATTTTAAGCGGAGCGGCTGCCTACTAGACTTCCACAACCCATTAACTGGGTAACACGGTACTTCATGGCAAGACTGGAGTCAGATTAACTGGCTTCTGACTACCCGTAACGATTGCCAAAGATCTACAAATGATAGCCGGGACCAACGGCTTAACGTGCTTTCCGAGGCAAGTGTTTAGTAACTCTTAATGAGTATAATAAAGGAACTTATTGACTTTTGAAAGTGTAAACGGAACTATGGTAGGTGCCAAATAAACCTGCAATAAAGTACATTGTCCTTCTTCTAATATCCCTTCATAGATACCCGAACAATAAATTATGAACCGTTTCTCATTACTGGAGAACGCAAAGGATCACGATAGAAGTCGATTCATGACAGTCTTTATTTCTGATTTTAAGAAAATCAATGACCGTTATTGCACATTTATCTGGCATCTACCATAGTTAAAAAAATTACTGAAGATGAGATAAACGTTTACGAATAACAAAAAATAGTAGTTGCTGCTAATTAAATATAAAATTGGGGAAAGTATAAGTAATTCTGATGAAAGATAATGGTGATGATGAGAATCTAAGACATAGCTCACAGGTGGACTATAGTTTAAGCATCTTGGCAATGGCAACAAATTAATTTAAATAAGACAGCCAATTATGCAAAGAAAATAAATTGCATTGGATGATCGATTCGACAAAAAACTATGTTGAAACGTAAAATAATTCCGGAACAACACATTTTAACGGGAGCAGTGGATTATGTAGTCAGCAGTGACGTCACCACGCTGACGTATGCACCGTCCCCATTCGATTACGTCTACCTACGCTTTCACAACTTTCCATTTAAATCGACGAGATGAATGGCTATAAATAAAATTATATTATGAATTTCATATCTCTTAATAACAGTGTTTGGTTTAGGTAGTGTCACATTCAAATGTATTTTATAATAACTTAAATTGCTAAATAAATTTCATACTGGTTTTAGTATGTTTTTATACTAGCAATAAATTACAGTATACATACTTATTGAATGCTTTTAAATGAATTAGCGGTTATATCACGTTTTTTTTTTATTTGTTTTAATGTCTGAAGCAAAAAAGAAAATATTATGATCAATTTAGCTAGACAGACTGGGCCGAAGTAAGTCGTCTGTATGCTATAGTTCGTATGTCAAATTGCCCTATGACGACTTGAGGACAATACCGAGACATTGGCTCGGTATTGTCGTATTAACGCGGCATAGGATCCGTTCGTCGTCAATGACGTCACCATTTTTTTGGTTCTGCTCGATTACAGACTGCTTCCGTATATAAACAATGATAATGAGGCCTCAGTTTGTTAATAATATCATGTTGTTCTCGTTTGTTCGTTATGCGGGTTATTGAATGCAAAAGAAAACAGTTTTACGATCAATAAAAACTGTTTGCTTCTTTTCTCCCCAAGGTTTTTAAATATGAAGCTGAAAAATGCCGACAAAATGTTTTTTTTTGTAATTTTTTGGCGTAATCTTGATAACGTGCAGTGTTTATTGATGAGATATTAAGATAATTTTACTGTCAGTATGTTTTTCGTAAACATTACTGCTTGGCATTTAACTTCTGTGCTGGTCATTTAAATAAACACTTACTTTATTGTTAATTCCGCTGTAAGCCCTAATTACGTGAAATGTCATGTGAATAAACTGTTTTTTTTTTCTGCGAAAAATACATGAAAACACGTGTAAAGTGTCACCCTGAAATTATTACAATGTAAATTCGTTGAATATTAATTGGATAGTTATTTTTAACTTTCACTTGTTTTTGGCGGTTTTCGATGATTATTTTTAATGCAGCTTTTATTTTCCCGATTTAATTTCGACTAAAAATAAATTTATTTGTTTTATATATTTCAGTGATACTTGGAAACTGCAAACAAGTATGTGAATGACTTTGTTGCAGACACAATAACTTTACTAATTTATCTACTTTAGATAAGTGTGTAACAGACTATGTTGCCTAGGTACACGAGTTGATATCAAAGTGTAAACATTGGACTTGCATTGTTACCAATGATAACTTGTAAGTGGCACTTCATATTACAATTAATTTACGTCACGTTCTGCATAATTGTTATGGTATAACATTATCGTATATTTATTTATACACCACCTATCTCTTGCAGAGTCAAAAGAGTTATGAGTATGAATTTTGCTGTCCAAAATAGATAACAGTCGCTGAATGTGATCTTTATGAATGTTTGAACCCCGAATTTTGAAATAAGCATTTAAAGTAGAGTTATCGTCAAATTCTACTTTAGCCTGAAAACCTGTCAACATTTGACATTAATGCATGGATTGACATGTTTTTATTCAAAATACTTATTCAATTTGGAAACTCGCCCTAAAACACTACACTGATTCAAGCAATAAATATTTACATAATTATTTCAAACAAGTGTTGAGAATTTCTGCTATCCATATATTAAGAAAGGAATTCTATCTATTCTATCTAAAAATATGTGCAAATCAGACCGTACTCACAACACATTAGTGTTGTTTGTTTAATATATTTATATTAAACAAAAAGTTCCATACTGCATTAAAAACGCATGACGTTAAGTATAAAAATAGTACCTAAACATAGGACAAAGTTGTAATTAAAGAAATCGTGTAAGTATCACTTACAGTGGTTTAGTAAGCAGATCACGTTCATGCCCTGCACTCATATAAGCACGCGACGCGGTGGTCCCTGATATTAGCTGCGCCATTTTCGTGCGCGACTGTACGTGATCCGAGTTACGTAATTTTTTATGATGTTTTTTAAAGGTGTGTTTATTAAGTGTAAGTTTTAAATAAACATTTGTGACAGTTACGTATTGTGCCTTTGGCTAGCTGCAATTAGTACCTGTGGTCATCAGCATAAGCTAACAGATATGCTTACGTTTAAAGTACATACTAAAACTACTGTATCCTATACATTTCTTGGAATATATTTTTTAGATAAATTTTCTAACCAAGAAATTTGCAAATTAAGTTATTGTAGAAATTAATGATGTAATAACATCCTTTAAAAAAAAAAAACAAAAAAACCAATCCAAAATGAAACCAAAGTAAATATCTGTATTACCATTCAAAGAATGAGATCACTAGTCCATTAATGAATGAGCCGAGACTCGTCAATCCAATTAGGTATCGAGAACACTAGGTACTCGTAATTTGTGTGGCTAAACACGACCAAGTAACGAACCTCAATGAACTCATGCATCATGCCTACGTCACAGATAACACAACAAACTAGAAAGCCATCACTATCTAGTTAAACAATGGAACGCATTGAATGCAGTTCACTTAATAGATATAATTGTCGGAGTAGGATAACAGATAACAAAAGTAATTGACGTCAGACACAATGATTGAAATAAAATTATAGTGCCACAAGCTTCTGTTAGCGGTTTCAACTACGTCAGAAATTTCCCAAGGGAACATACTACCGGGATGAAAACACTATGTGCTATTCCTAACTATAATCTATCTCTGTGCCGAATTTCATCCAGATCCGTTTAGCCTTTCCATAATAATTGAGTAACAAACATACATTCATCTATCTAAACTTTCGCAGTCCATCTCTATCTGTTTAAACAATGGAACGCATTGAATGCAGTTCCGTTCATAGATATAATTGTCGGAGTAGGATAGCAGATAACAAAAGTAATTGACGTCAGACACAAAATGGTGGATATAATTATAGTGACATTATGCAGTTAGTGTTGATTGGTGACGGTCAGTGTCGCCGGGATTGATTAGGTGGTGGAGATATGATATGTTTTAGCTTGGAAAGGAGGTCTGGAGTTAGGACGTTTTGTAGATAGAAAGGTGTGTAGATACGGCGTTTTTATCAAGACTGGCGAATTACAAGAAAAGTTCTCATTTCTGCAAATGCAGGCAAGCAAGATACTTGTTTTTAAACGAGCTTCTTTCAAACAAGTATCTCCTTCGTCCAATGATATTTACTTATAATATCATTGCCTTCGTCCGCATTTTAAGAGACACATTGAACGCATTAGCGAATTCAATTTTCCTATAATACTGAGGAACAATCATTCTTTTAGATGAAATCGATTTGATTTTTTAAACACTCCCACAGTACCCTTCTAAGCAGATGCTCTTAGTGCGAGTTGTTAAACGTGCATTTATGTCAATTTGTACAGAAAAACAAAATAGATTTCCGCTGTTGTCACCAGACGGTGCTTATTCAGTTTCAAAACAATTCGGCGATAAACTGAAAGCGTACCTGAAGTGTCACTAATTATGGATAGGTATTAGTTAGTTGTAGTTATTTGAGATTTATTTCATTTTTATGATTTACTAGCTTCTGCCAGCGGCTTCGCCCGCGTGGTCCTTAGGAAACATATTCCCGGGATAAAAAGTACCCTATGTCCTTTCTCAGGCTCTCGACTATCTCTGTACCAAATTTCATTTATATCGGTTCAGTAGTTTTGGTGTGAAAGCGCGACAAACAGACAGAGTTACTTTCGCCACGAAAACCACGTGCATTCTAAGATGTTTCCTTGTCAATATAATAATCATAAACTCTTCGATATCCGTCACATACCTGTCTGCTCTTACAACAATATACATAATATATAAAACTAGCTGATCCGGCAAACGTTGTTTTACAATATATTTTTTTTTATTATTTCTTTAGATTCTTCCGTTACTGACTGAATGAGTAATTGTGTGACTGACAGACAACGCACAGCTGAAACTTCTGGTCATAGAAAGCTGAAATTTGGCATGAAGCTTCTCGTACAAGTTCTACACTCCGTAGAGGAGCACTAAGAGAGGTTTCCCCGCTATACCTACGGGAACGGGGAAAACGGAATATGCGCGTACGAAGTCGAGGGCAAAAGCTATTGATTGTTGATAAATTAAAGGATTTATACAATAGCAAGTATAGTTGATAGTTTGTTGAGTCTACAAACAGAACGAACATTATTGATAAACATGCCATGACATTGTAATGACCTGGGAAAACTCGACAGACACAATGATTCGGAGAACAAGGTGATAAGAGCTCATGATAGGCGCTTCCTCCAATGAAGTGACATAGATGATAATTGCTATGCATTATACGTTACTTCATTTGTTAATTCAGGAGCAATGAATTCTACTCTAACAAACAAGTCATCATCATCATAACAGCTGAAAGACGTCCTCTGCTGGACAAAGGCCTCCCCAAACCCCACCTCCCCCTTCGGGGTAGGCCTTTGCCATAATCGCCACGCTTGGCATGCGGGTCGGTAATCGCATTATATGGCGTTGCCTTTTACAGAGAACGCTGCTGCCCATTCTCTGGTGAGTCCCTTAGTCGCATCTGACGAAACCCACGGGAAGTGATGTGATGGTATTATTCTTTTATGGCACTATACGGCACCGGCCGACACCATGCGGCTTACCAAACGAGTGGCTGTACCTAACTAAACTTGGCATAACTGCGTACAGTGCAGAAACAGAGTTTAACTTTCCCACTGCTGGGACCTAGACCTTGTCTCTGGGAAAGGGACTACCATTATCCTCCATGAATCTTACGAAATGATATTTTCCTACCCTTCCTGTAGTGGGTGGGTGGTATCTATTATTTAATGCACAAAGTTGAAAGTGATTAACAACTTTTGTGCGCCATTGTACACGAAGAAAAGTTATTCTGTCCTTGTAACTTAGATAATAATCCACCTGAATAATCTACATACCTAATAATAGCTATGTTTGGCCTTACCATCAGTCAAGCCACCTGCATGTATCCTGCGCAAATTACTAAAAATAATAAATTAATAATAAATGAAATGTGCAACAATGACGTCGGTTAAATTTAAAAATATATTGATTTTTAGCCTGCATATTTAATTGGACATTTATAATTATCATTGACGCGTCGATTTATTATTAAACTTTAGGAGAATTATTTCGTTATTTTTAATAAAATTAACACAGCATAATCTCGGTAGCCTTTTACTAATTACGTTGTAGTTGTGTATCTAGTTTTTTTTTATATCTTTACTTATTATATGCCAGATATTTTGATATTTAACACAACATGTCGAGTAGGTACGTACCTACGCCATTCAAAATAAAATTAAAATAAAATGGTATCTGACTTAACATAGGTATTTGCTTTTAATAAACAGGATATTTAAATAACTTATCTACCATACACATAAATAACTATAAGTCAACAATGTGACTTTATAATCACGTTGGTTGTTCCACATTAACAACAGTTTTATATTAACACTAGTTGACCCGCGCAACTTGGTCTGCGTCACAATTTTCGTTACTGCTCCGCTCCTATTGGTCTTAGCGTGATGATATATAGCCTATAGCCTTCCTAAATAAATGGGCTATATAACACTGAAATAATTTTTCAACTCGGACCAGTAGTTTCTGAGATTAGCGCGTTCAAGTAAACAAACAAACAGACTCTTTGTTTTAGATATTAGTATAGAAAAGTATTTTTATAGATACACACATAGGTAATATGATGTCTATAACTTAGTATGTATTGTTAAGTAGATATGTCATGTATTAAAATACTTTTCTATCTAATTCATTTTGATATTGCTTTAAAAATTCTGAAGGCTTAGTGCAAGTTAAGGGTCCCGTACGGGTTACCAACGGAACCCTATTACTAAGCCTCCGCTGTCCATCCGTCCGTCTGTCTGTCTATTCTAATTCAAGAACCGGAATAGTAGGCACCTGAAATTTTCACGAAGTATGTATTTTTATTGCCGCTATAAAAACAAATTATAAAAATTAAATTAAATTAAAAATTGAAAAGGATGCTCCCATTCAAGAAACGTGTCATTTTCGGTTTATGGACCCTGCGTGTGGGAGTCCGACTCGCACTTGGCCGGTTTTTTAACGTATGTTTACGGACGATAATTTGACGTGATAATGTCGCGTCATAAGAAAACTATTGATTTCTTAACAAACAAGCCGAATGCTTAGGCCGATCGTGCCTCTCTATAGCTGGTTCCGCGCTCATGTTTGCGGAACGTGGCCGTGACACTTTTCCGTGCGTGCAATCGGTGTTCATCGATTTAGAAGACGTTATTACGTCAAAAAGGTTATCTTTTATTGTCACCAGACGGTAATAAAAATTGACGTTTACGCTTACGCGATTAAGAACGTAAAAAAAACCCGCACTAAGGCCACAAATTATGGTATTTTTGTGAACATTGAACTGGCCAAAGATTCGTTGCCGGGATCATCGTATTCCTTATCAAATGCCACTTGACTCTAATTTAATGTCATTTACTTTGTACTTTCTGTAATATCAACGTCAGTAGCATCACTGTACGGGTCACGTGACCATACACATACACATGAATGAAATTACTGTAGTTATCTACTGACAATGCTATGCTTAGCAATTTCTAAGGTGGAGATTTGTTCGCCGTATTAGCCGATTTGGTGCCGTAAAAGAATAATACCATCTCATCACTTCCCGTTAGTGTCGTGAGAGGCGACTAAGGGACTCACCAGAGAATGGGCGGCTCCGCCCCCCCTATTGGGGGAGGCCTATGTCCAGTAGTGGACGTCTTTCGGCTGTTATGATGATGATGAGATTGGTGAGCGACAGTTCTGGTGATTACCAACTACAGTACCTAACTAATGATGTATACGACAAATATCATATAGTAGATGACTCGGTGAATTTCGTAGCATCTAATTTGATTTGAATTTGTTTAAAAAAAATATATATTTGGCAATTGATTTTTATATGAGCAGATTGATAGGAGATAGATTATAAGTAGGTAGGTAGATAGTATCCCTTAGTAATAAATAATATTAATAAAAAAATGTAGTGCAGAGTACGTGATTTGTTTTTGTAAAGTTATAGTTACATTAACATCATGATCTGCCTAGCCTTTTTCCCCAACTATATTGGGGTCGACTTCCAGTCAAGCTGGATTTAGCTGAATACCAGTATTTTACGTGGAGTGGCTGTCTACCAGACCTCCACAACCCATTGACTAGGTAGCACGGTACTTCATGGCAAGACTGGAGTCAGATTTACTGGCTTCTGACTATCCGTAACGACTGCCAAAGATCTACAAATGACAGCCGGGACCAACGGCTTAACGTGCTTTCCGAGGCACGGAGGAAACTCGATATGTTAAGATGGTCACCCATCCACAGACCAACAATGGCAAGCGTTACTTAATCTTTGTGCGGCTGATATTATCTAGCCACGAACTCCTCATAATAGTTACACTAACATTGTCAAACATTTAAAAACACGCTTAAAAAACCGTATCAGACGTTAATTTTCTCACAACTTGTAACTAAATGCACTGCAATTACTGTGCTCATATCAAACCGTTTCCTCTGTTTAATTTTGCGACCAACATTATTTTCATATATCGAACCACACCCGAAGTGAACCGAAACTAGACCCGACTACTTACGACCAACGATTTTAAAATGGCGACCGAAAAAAGCGTAATGTTGCACGTTTTCGGCCTAAGGCATGTAACGTTTAAAGCTAATAAATCGAGTGATTAATTGTATCGCGTTCCTAACCTTATTTAGGAAGATAATCGGCTCCATTGGTTTTTTGTTCGTATGGAAGAATAATTGAACGTGATACGTATTGGTTTGGGCTTTGATTGGTGTTAACGTTACCAGCTAATCGATTTGATTGATGTGTTAGGATTTGAGGTCAATGTACTACTATTGTGACGATATTGAATCAGATAAAGTATATATATCGATGTTGGTAGCGATCACGATTTGTAAGAGACAGAAACTATTGTTATAACGATGTATTTGAAAGAAATCGTTCTGTGTACAAATCGATTTTTCCAGATACTTTCACGTGCTACGTTAAAAATTCATCCTACATACAAAAAGCCCTGGACAGTAAAAAAAAACATTATTGGTTTGGTTATTAAAATAACCCTCTTTTTAGGGATGGGCAAATTACAAATGTCTCCTTCTGCTCTGGGCGGAGAAGAAGGGAGCGTCAGACTTTTCTCTCTCTCTGTTCTCCAAGTCCAAATGCCCTTTGCGTTCCAGGGCCGCGATGACTCTTTGGAACAAATTCCGCAACTCTGGCAGAAAATAACCCTCTGATGTTCTAATATCTTAAAGAATCCCACAAATGTCTCTATTTCTAGATTAACGATGAAATAAATTGTGTAAGGAGCTGATTAAAACATTATTAGGTAGTTCATTTGAACATGCCACAGCGTAAATAAAATATATTGTGGTCGTCTGGCCTCATATATATGACGTTAATGTTGTCCAGCTGAGTTTTAGAACGCAATTTATATTGCTGATATACTAATAGACGCATTGAGCTATATATACTTAAGTCTATTTTGTATCTGAGAAAACATAAGCTTGTTGTCTTTCAGTACACTGACAGCTGTCTGCCTGTAGATATTCGCGCGTTCAAAAGCCAAACCAGGATACTTTTTACATCAAACAACAAAAAAAAATACAAACAACTTTCAAACAAAACACTTCAAAGTATAAAATAAAATATCCTTAATTTCAGAAGTCGGTGTTAAAAAACAACCGAAATGAGAACTTCCTCCTTTTTGGAAGTCG
This sequence comes from Lacanobia oleracea, assembly GCA_950371165.1. Classification (NCBI taxonomy): domain Eukaryota; kingdom Metazoa; phylum Arthropoda; class Insecta; order Lepidoptera; family Noctuidae; genus Lacanobia; species Lacanobia oleracea. The sequence continues at coordinate 16,785,762 of OX493396.1, forward strand.
GTTAAAAATGAAGAAAGTCGAAGTCAAACCAGAACTAAAGCAGCGTTTCCACCACAGACGTGCGAGGATGTGCAGCGAGGGATGTGTTTGTTAAGATACAATAGAATCGCTTGCGTTGAGCGAGGCTAGGTAAATGAGGCGCATCCTTAACAAACGAATCCCTCGCTAAATTTTGGCAATAAAGTACGTTCCTAACTTCAAATCTATTATTATATTAGAAACTGCCTTTTACGACTTTTATGACTTTTGACGTTGTTTATCTCTCTGCCTAGCCTTTTCCCAACTATGTTGGGTCGGCTTTCAGTCAAGCCGAATTTATCTGAATACCAGTATTATACGAGGAGCGGCTGCCTACCAGACCTCCAGAACCCATTAACTGGCTGTTATTATCTAGCCACGAGCTTTGACTTTGTTTATAATAATAATATATAATTTAATTCAGGTAACAAAGACCCATAACATATTTACAAAAAAATAACTATTGTACACGAAGTGACGGCGTCGTGTTACTCGTGTTGCGCTGCGTGGTATCGCGTAGCCTTCCGATTCACGACACCCTTCGGCCAAAACACTTCCTTGAGGAAGATCTCATTATGATGAGTCGGAACTCGCACCGCAAACGACTTGAAATTTAGGTCCAGCTGGTCAACATACACACAACGCTCAAAAATACTCCACGATCTCCTCAACCTTCGTGAAGTGATGTAGCCAGGACACATAAAGTTGCGTCGAAGGTATTGCTGGACGTAGCGAATTGGGTCCTGCCAGCGCTCTCCCGCAATGGTTTCAACAAGGAGGCTTCTTCCTCTCCACCTTCACGAAACCATCCTTGTCACACTGTTCTCTTGGATGGGAAATCATCAAATGACTCCTCCCGCTCTGGGCGGAGCGAAAGGGAAGACTCTTACTGACTAAAACTCATCAGTATTCCTCTCAATGCCCTTTGCGTCCCAGGGCCGCAGTGATTCTTTCGAACAAATTCCATAACCCTGAACAAATTCCGCAACCCTGTTTTCCGTTATAGGTACACGGCTTGATACAGATTACAGGGAGCATTTATTAAAGTTAGTTAAGCTTCTTAATCTTACTTAAGTAAATCGTAAAGGACCTCCACTATTAGAGCAGTAGACCCTCCTTTAATAAATTCCTCTGCATGTTTATGGAGTGTGCGAAACAAGACAAGTGCGTACGCGCATAAAATCACGAGATTGCAGCTAAAACGTGACTAAACTTCACAAACTATCATTTTACTTACTAAATTATTCAATAATTGTCAATAAATCGCACAAAAACGATTTTATGTGTATTTATAAGCAATTATGTTTTGTATCTAATCAGACAATCTCGATTGGTGGGTTTCTCTATGTGCGAGTAGTTAAGAGTGTAGTTAATATATTTTGTTAATGTCCCACTAGAGGTGTATTACGTTCTGCGAATGTTAGGGCCTGGTGAGATTGACAGATATTGCGATCATAAGAGATTTATTAAACCTTTAGGATCTGAAACGAGTAACCATTCTTACTTAAATTGTGTATTAAGAAAATAAGGACAATCCAAAAAATAAAAATAACATAAGTGAAACTTTGAACTATTTATTTACACACAATATTCTGTTTTTTTTTTTTAATGAAAACTTTGATTTATTCACGAAACTTTTAACCTTAACGACAAAAGCGAAAAGACCTGGTTCTCTGTTTTTAAAACTTCTTTTGTTTCTGATTGCGATTTTATCCCAAATAATCAGGCATGAACGAAGCTTTATCAATAATTATCATCTAGTAAAGACAGAGTACACGCCGTCTGCATTCCAGCAGTGAGACATTATGCGTCACATTACAGACATACATAATTTGCTGATGCAGGCAGCTGGTTGAGCAACCAACCGACCGCTGTTCACTGGATTGTTGTATGTTATTGTGTCGAGAGAGAAGGAATTTGCAGAGTATTCAGAAAGTTGTGTGATGTCTTTTTTAGCCGACAACTCTGTTTTATTTTGGTAGTGCATATAACTATCACATACCTACTTTGCCACTTTTTATAGGCCGCCTAAACTTTTTACTTTCGGCTTATATTTCATCAAGGTTTTCCCCATTCATAATACTTTTTCAAATAATATGCCTCCAATTATTTGGAAAGAAAGGGGGGAAGGAAAGGTGACCTTTTACCAATTAGGTTTGCCTATTTTAAAACTACGTAAAAGCTGAATACTATTACGTACAAACTTGCGGTATTGTGTGTGGCCGGGCAATCCCTTTACGCCCAACTCTTTCCTGTACATTATTCTAAAATATTTCCTTTAAGTACCGACGATAATGCAAGTATTGGAAAAACAGGAGGAAATATTAATTTGTAAAGACATCATTGTCCTGCTGGTTTTTAACGATAAAACGTCTAATTAAATACCTTTAATTAAGTTGAGTGCAATACTTGACTACAATATGATGTAAATATGCATAATAGCTATGACCTGCGTTGTGTATTTTGAAGGACAGATAATAAGGTATGATTGAAAAATGTTATTCAAGGGTTTTGTTCGTTTATTTCGAGGGATGTGCTATGCGAAAAGTATCATCAGTTCTATTATATCGGTCTATTTTTTAACAAACTCACCGTAACTTGGTATGTTAAGTGAGCTTGGAGTGAACTGCCATTCCTTGCGATGGCTAGGGATTGATATTTCACTTCTCTCAGTGATCGATCGAATCTCAGTTTATAGATCGACTGTTTATTATCCAGAGTGGATTTTTCACAATTAGCAGTATTTGCTGGTGAGGTAGAAAATTGCCAATAAAACGCAAGTTTTGATTATTCGAATTCGAAAACAATTCAATTTGGGTCCCAAGTAACAAAGTAGAAAAGAGTATAGAACATAGAGACACACCTGTATAGCACATTCTACAAGGTTCGGATAGACTGAGAATGCTAGCGAATTTTCACATCATAGTGTTAATTAATTTCAAAGTGACAGAGAGACATCTGCAGGCAACAAGATTGTAATATATTTTTTATCGAGCGCGGGAATGATTGATTTCAAGATTTTTTGCAGTAACTCTCAAATCGTTGTGTATTTTAAAAATCTCAAACTTCGACTCTTAATCACGTGGCCGAAGTGTATAATAATTGTAAAGCGAACTCACAGGTTTTTTAACGAAATCATCGCGGATACACGCTTCGATAAAACTCCGGATTTCGCAGTTATTTTTAGATCGCAACATCACAGATTAGCCTTAACAGCGATTTTATGGTAATTTCATTAATCAAAATATTTGTACTTTGGACTAGAAACTCCAATGGCTGATGAGTCTAAAGTTTTCCGAAGACACGAACGTCACCGTCAGGTTTTAAACATTTCTCAGATCGATAGGGAAATTAGTTTTAGCAATGACGTTAGCAAAATTACCTATAGCAAAAAAAAAACAATATTTATTATATTGGCCCCCTATTAATCACCATCATCATTCTCTTGCGTTTATCCCATTTATTTGGGGTCTTCTTATTTAATTGTGTAGTAGAGATCATCCAATCAACCCGTTTCTAATCATATCATCTACTCGTATCACACAGCTCATCTACCGTTTCTTCCACTTGCCCACGTCTATGTATAGCCTCTTGCTCACAGATTGTCTGTCATCTATGTCGTATCTTTGATTCGTTTAAGTGACGGAACTATGTTCTATCCTATTACTTAATCAAAAGTGACAGGCCCACTATATCGACGAGGCGTAGTATTTGACGAATGTCGTCCACACTTCATACGTACATAAAATGTTATGTCTCAATAAACACTTGTGCCATCAATTCCTTGTTACCTGTTTACCTTGCGCTAGTTGTTAGGTCAATGATCTTGGCTACCTTTTACTGTATCACCTTATAGTCTATTTCTTCTGTCTTTAATTCTTTATAATTTTGTGTACCATAATTCTGTTTAGTGTTCATTTTAATGCTCACATATTTTATGGTTCACACTTAGTTTAATTTGTTTCCAGTGTTTTCTTGAGCACGTGCCAAAAATTTGCTGTTCTGGAATGAAGTTCGTCGTAATTTCATGCTCATTTAGAGCCACTGAACCATTCATTTCATTGGTTTTAATATGATACAATTTATGTAGAATGGGTTCCATAATTTCGTTGAAACCTTCCGATATACGTTTACTCAAGTTTCTGAATTCTACTTAAGGTCAATATTGTCCTTCTTTTACAATCTCTTCAATCTTGGTTTTACAGATAAGCACTTTTTTGTTTCATCACCTTTAATGAGATACGGATCTTTCCAGCCAGTTTCAACCAATGCTTATTATCTTTAATTGGAGCAAAAAAGTTGACCTTGTTGGTAAATGCCAAAATATGTAACGATGTTGACAGCAACCTCAGTATCTGGCTTGCTTGACGTAGTTACTTTAGCATTTTACTCCTAATTATACTTATTTGTTCCGAACAAACGATGTCATTTGATTCGTTTCGCGATATTTCTGTCAGTTACATGACTAAAATATAATATACCTAATAAATATTTATGAATATTGTAAGTCAATGGTCGTTTCGTGAAATGTAACAGCTTTCAGCCATGTCTAATTGGTTTGAAGGTTTCTTTTAAGAGCTAAGTACACGTGGTTGCTACGTGGCATCTCTCCAAATTATTCGGCTTTGCAAATCAATTTTGTGTTCCAGTAGGTACAAATAGTGATAATAGATCTACATTTGCGTTAATTTTTTGCGAAAGTAATGATTCTAAATTCTATACTTACTAGACATATCAAATCAATTAAAGTTTTAATTTAATTTGATTATGGCTAATATATATTTTGTAAAAATTCTTGCTGAAACTAATCATTTTATATTTTAAATAGGAATCTTAAGAATTTTCTTCAAAAACGTCGTCATGCAGTTTATTTTGCACAATTCTACATTATTCCAGGTAACCAAAATTTTCGCAACTAACACAAAATTCGCATTTCTCTGTGGTTTTATGCGTTGCACGGTTAATGAGTATTGACGTCATCTCTGGCCCAGTTCTACATCATATGTATGTCTATGTAAACATAGTATTGTTGCCTCAATATCAAGCGTGACGTCTGTCTAAACAAAACTATCGGAGCGTGGAAGGTAGTGACAATAGCTGGATTTTGTTTGATATTATTATGTGGTCTAAAGGCTAGTGAATATGGTTTGATATGTATAATAGGACCTTTGAGGAGCTCGTGGCTAAATAATAACAGCCGCACGGGTCGATCTTAAAGGTTAAGCAACGCTTGCCAAGGTTGGTCTGTGGATGGGTGACCAGCTTAACATATTGAGTTTCCTCCGTGCCTCGGAAAGCACGTTAAGCCGTTGGTCCCGGCTGTCATTTGTAGATTTTTGGCAGTCGTTACGTATTGCTAGAAGCCAATAAAATCTAAATCCAGTTTTGACAAGAAGTACCGTGTTACCCAGTTAATGTTGCGGAGGTCTGGTAAGCTGCCGCTCCAGTAAAACACTGGTATTCAGCTGAATCCGCTTTGACTGTAAGCCGACCCCAATATTGTTGGGAAAAGGCTAGGCAGATGATGATGATGATGATGTATAAAAGGACCTTTAGTTAGTTGTCGGTTTTGGGGTACTTTCAGCTTAGATAAAATATAGGATCAAACGAATTTGAACTGATGAGCGCATTTCGGTCATCAGTTCAATATAAGCAAGTTTACTGCTCGCAACACTTCGCGATATTACGATTGCATTTTGTAGTATAGTACCTAATATGACTTCTTCGGTAATATTTATGTGTTATTAAATATTGATATAATGGTTTGAATTTTTAGATTGTATCGGACATAGCCTGCTAAATAGATCACGGAGATAAATAAAAAAAAAGAATTAAAATCTATTAAATGTAAGATTGCTGTCAACATCGTTTTATAATATTGTCTTTACTATTTTAAACGGAGCTGAAGGTTTGACATGAATCATATTAGTTATGATTTAATATGATATGTTACTTGTCTCAGATTTAATAAATCATTTTATACTGTCAACAATATTGTCTCATTTATTTTTTCTAAGAATGATTGCTTTCAACTGTAAATGGTAAAATATGTGACTAATATTTCTAAGTATACATTATTTTTGGACATAATTATACTCATTATTCATTAACTCGATATCATCGGCAAAGAATCAAAGCTTATTAAGGTCACTTTCAATATTTGCTTGCTCTAGTTTGTCTTTAGCCCTGTCGCCATTCTACTTTCTTTTTTCATTTAAATATCGATACACTTACCGGCTGATTATAAATTTACACAATAATAGTTATAAAATATCAGCCAGTTACAATTCTTTTTGTAATTTTAATAACATATTCAACGCATCATATGTCAGCGTGAATTAGGAGAACCTGAAACGTGTAATTATTATCCGTTTTAATTGAGTAAGTACATTTTAATTAAGCAAAACGATTATATCATAATTTAATCAATTAACGTCATTGACGGCCGCTACCTTGGCCCACTTTGAAGTTACGATTTTAAATTGCGAGAACGGGTAGTTTCGGCTCTATAAATAAAAATCCACTCTAATAACTGTTATAAATGCAAATGTGAACTTGTCTGTGTGTTTTCATTCGTTCATGCTTGCTAAAGAAATTAACAGATAGATTGAAACATCACGGCGATCATCTCATCTTCTAGACGAAGATAGAAACAACTATATCAACTAGTCAACTTTATGACTGATGAGACACTATTGACAATTATAAAACAAAGTTGCTATCCCCCTCTGTCTGTGTTTCTCTTCTTTCGACTTCTAAACCACGCAACACGTTTTGATACGGTTTCAAAAAGAGAACGAGCGATAAGGGTGGTTTTTCCACAATAATTTGCTCCCATGCGGAGCCGGGGCGGTTCGCTAATATGAAACGAAAATCATGAGTACCTTAGACAGGTACTCATGGTAGAGTATCTTTGACCATTATTGAATTAATTTATGTAATGTGTTTATATTCTACGTATGCAGGTATGCAGGATAGGATAAAATAGTGATAGTGTGAATGGTGGGCATGAACAAAATCGGTAGAATCATTCTCATTCAATCTCTGAAAGATTAATTTATTCACACAATTCACCGTTCAGTACCAACATTAAAAAAGGTCCTACCTACTATGTCTGCCAACTATCTCATTCTGATAATTGACACTGTCCTATTCGGTTCGATGCGCACGAGTGCCTTTCAATAGATACGCGTTTGACACGCCAATTTCCGGCGCGATTTACGTCATTTGAAAATTGCGACCGTTTCGTTTTTTGCCATTTTCATCAATTTGAAATAGGAATTAAAGCATTGTTTGTTGGTACTGAAGTGAATTAGGCTTGTACTGTTTGTTTTTCGTTTTTTTTGGTTAATTAATTTTTTATTTATGTTTTATTCTTTGTTTACAGGTAATAAAACTATCGGTGTGATTTTCTTCAACGTTTTTGCAATATGTAAGTAGTAGAGTTTTACGTAAATCGTTAGGCACTTGTCTCACCGCCGGCCAGGAAGCGAGTAGCTATCGACTATTTGCTCGCTGATGAAAGGGACAAAGATAAAGATCTCATGTGAGTAAAAGAGACACACACATTCATATTCGATAGTTGGTTGTTAACACTGTTGGCGAGCGACTGTTACCTCTAGTTGATCGCAGCGACAAGAGCTATCAAAGACTGTACTCGCTCAGCGACACTCGCTCGGCGATGCTCGCTTGGCGGTCAGAACTCACCAACCAGCGTAAATTTCTACCTACAGTGTGAGCCGGAGCGAGTATTGCGAGTTGCCCGTAGCATAAAAGCACTCGCTGACAGCCGAGCGTCAAAACTATCGAAGCTTTTCACTCGCTACTCGCTGATCGCCGGCGGTGAGACAAGTGCCTTAACGAGGTTAATTCTTATGAATGCAACACTAGAAATTCTTGTTATTAAACTGCAAAGTTTTGCGACACTAAATAAAAAAAAATCGACTTTTATCTTACTGATAGTACTTAAAAATTAATATAGGTTCAACTTATTAGAATTCACATTACTCCTTTATTCTGAATGTCACGATTTTTCCCAAAGTTATTCACGGGTTCTTATCTTGTGATTTTGATTGTGAACTCGTACAGTAAAATCCTGCCTCGTTTTTATTATTCAGATAACTATTAAAATTATTTAACGCGTTGCGCTAAAATTCAAATGAAAATCCTTCTTTGGCCGTAATTTAACCAATTATTTACTGCATGCAAAAACATTAAACATTTTAAATACACACGATTACCATGTAACACGGATCTTATTAGGAAAGTAACGATGTCTAAAATATACATTGAAACTGACTTGCAAACATTACAAATACATATATTCCTTACCGCTTAAAAAATACCACTGTAATTTGGTATTTCATGACAACACTGCTACTCCGATACTAAACGTCAGCCATTTTGAAAATTTGCTAGGAAACAAATAATCTTGTAAGAAAGGCCTGTATACATGCCAATGACCTTGTGCATACAAACGGAGCGAACTACACCTCTACGCGCCACTCCGCTACCCGTGTTTTTAATTTTTATAATATAAATAATACATATTTCAAAAAAGGAACAAAACCAAATTATTTTCGTTGTATTGCAAAGCAATAGATATTTTTCTTAGTCTTTTTAAAAAATGAAGGGGAAAAATGGTTTCATCTCAAGGATTTGGAAGTGATTTTTTCCTTACTATACCGATACATAAATTCTGGATTTTTAGATGTTATTTCTCAGTAAATGCCGACGAAAAACGACTTCATCTGCACGCTATTTTTAAGCTTTTTCGAGAGAGCGGCCTTAAATAGTTAGTGTTGTTTATAAAATAACATAGACATGAAATTGATTTAAAATTATAGATAGAAAAATAGAGTTTATATTTTAAAGTAGGTACTTTATACATACCTGTAGTATTATTATTAAACTAAAGGAATAGGAGAAATAGATACTTGTATCTATGAAAGGATATTTTCATTTAAACGCCATCGAAATTAGAGCAAAAATACTTTTGTTTTAAACTATTTTTGCTACTTCTTAAGTCATTAGTTATACGCACATATCTTTAATATAACATAGACCCTAGAACTTTGGTCACTATCAAAAAGTTCCTCTATTCGCCGTAGTCCAAGTTATACTGGCCATTTTACATACACCAGTAACATTTAAATATAACCATATCTTACATCAAGAAAATGTTGAATTACCTTACCTTACTAAAGTTTTGTAAATAGAGGCTTTAGTGTCGATTTTATCTGTAATTAATTAACATAGTTTAGTGGTTTTAACTATATTATTACATGCCATTAAAAAGTAGGTGTCAGCAATTTCAATTTGACTAGTGTCGGTGCTAAAGGTTTTACTGGTATAGATGTTACGTTGTAGCAAGGTAGTAGCGGTCGTTGACCCATTTATATGTACAAATAAAAAAAAGAAACGGAAAAACATAAATGGAAAGCTAAAGGCGTCCTGAATCGCAGTTAAACTGACCATACGATCATTTTGTTATACCTTTTTTCTAGTTAAAATTAATTCATGTTTAAAAGTAGATTTTTCGTGAGCAACAAAACTTAGTCTACTCAAACATGTAAATGGAATATTACATAACTTGTACGTGACTGCACATAATAATTTAATGAAACCGAATAAATATCTAACTTACATACTATAAATACCAGTCTCAAAGGATCTGGAAAATGCAATTATCTGGTATTTAGGAACACTAAAATGTAACTAACACGGCTATCTTTACATCTGTCTCGGGTTCTGCACAAAAAGCGAACAATTTGTCAGTCTGTCTGTCCATCAATGCGCACTGTATGCCTGGGAAAGGAACCGGCGTAGAAACGGGCTCTTTCGACTTAGATATATAAATATAGATAAGTTCAAATGTCCGATTTACTGCCTTGATAAATGAGTGAAATATGTACTTTAGTAGTTATTAGTAGTTTACGATGTGAACTGCTGCAATGGTAAAATATTATCCCACGAGTCAAAAGTCTCGACGGCGAGCATTTTGTGGCTCACCGTCAGATCAGAACCAGGTCCGGGCCGACGGCACAAAAGACGTGGCCTGCTAGGGCCAGTGCCTGCTGGGGCTTTTTTTTTTAAGGATGGGAAATCATCAAATGACTCCTCCCGCTCTGGGTGAAGCAAGAGGGAGTGTCAGACTCTTACTGACTAAAACCCATCCGTGTTCCTCCTGGTGCCCTTTGCGTTCCAAGGCTACGGCAGCTCTTTCGAACAGATTCCGCAGCCCCAGCAGGCACCTGCCCTAGCGGGCCCAGAGGAACACGGATGGGTTTTAGTCAGTAAGAGTCTGACTCGAGAGTGGCACTTGATGATTTCCAATCCTTAAAAAAAGGAGTCCAAAGTCTTTAAACCTTATTCTCAGATACAACTTAATTTTACGTAAGGCTTATTCTAGCTCTGTCAGTCCCTTTAATTTGTATTCCCGTCAGTTATTTTCATATACTTAGTTATGCATTAGAATGACAACTGATAAGTCTGATAGGGCCAACTCTCCTACTTAAAAAGCATTCAAGTTCAAGTTACATTATCTGTATCGTATATCTCAGCGACGATCAATGCCAAAAACCTGGCAAAATATAAGGAAATAATTCGAGTTATTTTTTGGTTGTTTGCGACTTACTTTAAACTAAAATTCTCATTTGGTCACAAAATGTACGTGTACTGAAGTCATAAAAGGCCAGATGTAGGGTTTTAGCTAGAATTAGAATTATAAGTATGACAGTAAATTGTAAGTATAACAATACTGTCATACACACAAGTCCCTCTGCATATATCTTTTGGTATTTCCAAAAGCGTATAAATACGCAATATTCCTAACGCAATCACCTTAGTTTCTTGCAGCGCAATGTGTCATATTTATTATTTTTGAAATTCCAATGGATTTTCCAATTTATAGCAATTGTCAGTTATTTGACAGGACAAACATGAAATTAAAATGAAGCTTTTTTGTTTGGTAGACTGGATACTCCCACTATGACTAAAAGAATGTTTAGGGTCAAGTTTAAACAATGACCAAATAATAATTATTATAATACTCACAAAATATCATTGGACGTCAATATACATACAAAGGTAAGTAAAGTTGACGTCCAAAGCTAGGTTCACTACTAACTCACGTATACGTAGATACTATAAGGTCACGTATCAAAATTAAAGTATTTTTTTAATTTAATTTTTACTAGCGAGACGTGACGTCACCAGCCCCCTCTCCCGAGTTTTGATGCAATATCTTTGTCAATATTCATTAATTTACAAAAACAAAAAATACGTGTCCATTATTTTTCAATACTCTAACTGACGAATTAAATAGATTTGTAATTTATTGATAGTGGAAACTAGCCTATTTTCACTGTACCTCTCCATTTTTAAATATATCTAATAGTCAAATAAAACGTAGGTACCTAAACCTAGTTCCAAAAACGCAAACTGAATTCAATGTCAAAGGTTTGGTTCTGATTCTGACTAGAATGCCAATGTCTCGTCCTCTAACAAATATGTCAAGTACAGAAATGACGTCATTTCGCGCAGTCACGGGATTTTGCATTGTATGGAGTAGGTTATTTGGCATTTTTCCCTATAGATCAACCAGATAGGGTAATAGGAGGTCATTGCCTATTTGTTTGTTGCAATTTTTGCTTAAACAATGGTCTGTTTTAAGTCATTTTTTTTTTCGATATTTGTAAAAACCTTTTTGTTATTTTAAACTAAGGAAATCATTGTAATAATATCACAGTTTGGATTAAATGCAAATTATTTATTGAAGGTTTTGAAGATAGTGTTACATTATTAGATATTCAAATATATCTTTGAGTTCGATCGTGTGAACGATGCCTAAAATTTAATTTCATCTTAAAATCATTCATATAATTTTCCCGCATAATTACAACTTGCACGTCATCAATTTATAAATGACATTACTAAAACATTTATTTATTCAGAACTAAACAGTAGCGAAATGTAATTCATAGAAAAAAAAAATAATATGTACAAAGGGAATCCCTGTCAACACTTTCATTCTACGAATTAAAGCTTAGAATTTGACATAAAAGGTTTATATCATCACAATGATGACGTACGAATCAGTCCATCAGAAGGAAAAATGTACACAGGGAAAAATAATGTATGTATATGGCTCTAAACCGTCATCAATCAATATGTATTTATTACTAGGAATGCAATTAATGTTTGTTTAATTGGAATTCTAACACCATGAGACTAGATTTCCGGGTACAAGGGTTAACTTTGTCTCTTCTAAATAATTTAAACTGACTCAGGAATTTATGAAAATTTCAAGGAATGCTATGAATAATTAACACTAGCGGACGTCACGCGGTTTCACCCGTGTATAGAATATAGCCTATGTTACTCCCTGATAATGTTGTTATCCATTGCTGAAAGAATTTTTCAATCCAGTTGTTTTTGAGTTTATTCATTACAAACATACACACAAACAAAACTACAATTTTTTCCTCTTTATAATTTTAGTGTGGATGTAGATGAACACATACATTTTCCCGTGGGTGACACAGGCATGTTAAGTTAAATACTTTTCTAACATTGGCAATGCCACAAAATTAGTAAATAAATATTAATAACTAACAAATAACTCACAAGACAGTTTTTTAAAACTCACTATAGTATTTATAAGTAGGCAAAACGGAAATACATAAATATAAATAATTATGTTTATTTCAATTTCTTAGGAGCTCGTGGCTAGATAATAACAGCCGCACGGGTCGATCTTCAAGGTTAAGCAACGCTTGCCAAGGTTGGTCTGTGGATGGGTGACCATCTTAACATAGAGTTTCCTCCGTGCCTCGGAAAGCACGTTAAGCCGTTGGTCTCGGCTGTCATTTGTAGATCTTTGGCAGTCGTTATGGATAGTCAGAAGCCAGTTAATCTGACTCCAGTCTTGCCATTAATTACCGTGTTACCCAGTTACTGGGTTGGGGTCTGGTAGGCAGCCGCTGCCCGTAAAATACTGGTATTCAGCTAAATCCGGTTTGACTGGAAGCCGACCCCAATATAGTTGGGAAAAGGCTAGGCAGATGATGATGTTTATTTAAATTTTGCCTACGATTTTCGTTAACAGATTGATAAAGTTAGAAAAACATTTATCATTTCAATCATCAATTTATTCAATCAGCACAACATATACTTGACATTTCAACTAAATAATTCAGTTGCCATTCGTGTCTATTGAATCAAGGCCTGGCTCAAGGCCTTCCCAAATTCTTGTAATGGATCAATTTGAGTATAACGGCATGCGTCTGCGCACGCCATTGTTTCTATTTAAGGACCGGAAATCATAATAGGATTTATTAACATTAGCGATGATTTATATCTGTTTAGTGGTAAATTTAAATCCTTATTTTTAATCATGAATTTGTAGAGCTTACTGCATCAGTGATGAACTGTATCCCTATTCTGTAACAATATCAAGTCTCGAAAGCAGAATCCAAGTTGAGTATCAAATTACGTTAAACTACCTCAATTACCTCACTTTGTGAGGTTTGTCACTCAGGTGAAGCTCGATATACTAGCTGGTGACTAAAATGTCGTTTTCCATGTTGTCTCAATCAATAAACGGTTTGTTTTTTTATATTAAATATAATTATTTATTCATCAAGTTTTCTTAGTTTTGACTGTTTTTTTTTGCAAATAAAAGAAATAGGGACACAAAAAAAAATTGTATGGTCAATTTAAATGATTAAAAATACTTAATCATCTGCCTAGCCTTTTCCCTACTATATTGGGGTCGGCTTCCAGTCAAGCCGGATTTAGGTGAATACCAGTATTTTACGAGGAGCGGGGCTGCCTACCAGAGCTCCACAACCAATTAAAAGAAAAAAAAAAGATTAAAAATACTCAATACATTTTTTAATAAGAACAATTTTGAAGATATTACATAAGTACTTATAGGTTATGGCTACGATATCTAGTGCTAATAATTTATTACAGCACCTAATCGTTATAAGTAGTTACGTGACTGTGATTTATTATTATTATTATATAAAACGGAAACACGTACGCAAACGTTGATTCTGTAATATATTATCTAATAACGTGAGCCATAGCATAATATTATATTGTTTTTTTACTACTTATATTATGCAGAGGTCAAATATTTATGTCCATGCACTGTGGTGTCCATTTACCACCAGGTGGGCTGAAGGCAAATTTAAATATACGTCCGTTTTTAATAATAGCACTGCACTACCTACAATAAATACGGAAAAATATGTGTTTTAATATTATTAAAGTCATTATTTAAAAATCGAGGGTTATATTGGTTCGAATAACAAAGTAGATCGAAAAATGGAAACTCTTATTATTGACAAGACATTAATAAGTACTTAACGAAATACTTTAAACTACTAGGATCATTAACCTGCTACTGATCCATAACATTTCTCACGTTAACCCTGAGTTTAAGACCTTGTAATATATTCCAACCTTCTAAAAAATACCGAAGACGAATTCCTATTTCCTATATCAAATTTAACTCACCTCGCTTCAACTTCAAAAGAAGCAAATAATAAAAATATACAAACAAAAATAAAATAATACAAATACACGTAAAGGACCAACTTGTTAGCAGATGCGTTTTGTCAAAGGCTGCGCGTGCGTCATAAATGTACTTGACATAATGGCATCTGGCCACTTCCTAGTACATGTGAAACCGCCTTCCGTCTCTCTCTAGTGACTTCCAACAATATGGGAAGGACAGAGAAAGTATGAGTTAATAAATCACGCTCTGTGAGTTTTAGGTGTTGTGTGCTTTTCTAATTTTTGTTTATTAACATCGGATCTATTGTTAAAGGAGTTTTTTTGTTGAGGTTTACCAATTATATAATCATAAAATTGGTTAGCATGTACAGTTCATATTACATTATAGTGTTAATTATTGCCAGTCTGATGTTTTTGTTATCTTTTTGAAAGATTTCACGTTTAAAAGTTTAATATTCTCTGTAAAATATAAAAAGTTACTAATTTTTGCTTGGTTTAAAACTTATTTTATCCTAAACTTTACTCTACAAACGAGATACGTCAAACAAATGTCAACAATAGCAACTAGTTTTAAAACTGGTTCTGTGTGAAATCTTTTGCGATTCTATTAAAAACAGTTTTTATGGCAACGCTACAAAAGAATATAAAATTATTTATATGAAATATCAAAGCGGAAAAGTTATCGTTAGACTCCACTAGTTGCAAAAAAAAAATAAGATGAAACAACAAATGCTATTCACACCATAACCATAATTTTAGTCGAAATAATAATAACCAGCTAAATTAATGCCTTGAAGGACTCTTTTAGAATTATATAACAAAAATGTGTTGTTTTTGATCACGATGAAGAAAAAACTACATACAATCCATCTTGTTTATGTCCTTAATACATTCAAATAATCATAATGTAATTACGTAAGTAAAGGATACATGGGGCTAGGGAAGCATCGTCCTAATTGGCTAAAGATCGAACGAGTTACCAATAAGATTTCGTCGCGCGATGAAAATGTTGACTGTGCTCGCGCGATGATTTGCAAGCTTCAATTAGGACACTCTAAAGAAATGTGTGTTTAATCTCGTCGTGCGACGTCATTGCATCGCTAACTCATCCAATTGTTAGCCAATAAGGACGACCCCTGAACTAAGCGATTTACTGCCAGCGGAAACAATTCAAAAGTGCAAAAAGACGAAAGGTAACCTTCTTTGAAAACTTAACTTTGTAATAAGACTTTGACATTCATTTATTTAACAATGCTCCCTCATATTGGGCTTTTTTCAAATTGGTCTTCTCGTATATACTTAATGTTGGAAAACATTTAATAAGCGTTTTGATGTACTATGGTACCTGGACCTGGCTCCTCAGACTGCCACTTCGTGTGAGTTATTCTAGAAAAGTCTAATTGAAATGCTTTATCAAAGTGGTACGTGGTCAGTTTCAGATATTTTGAACTTTTAATCAATCAATATACACACATCAAAAAAAAGATTGCGATCACTAGCATAAGCTGTAATATTTTTTTAAATTTAACTTTATCAAGAAAATTTTTGTGTTTTCTTTAAACAGAAAAACTTTGTTTTTTAACACCAAACTTAAAAAAAAAATAAAAAAAAAATTAATTTAATATTTAAAAAAAAATATTTATTAATAAATTATTTTTTAAGTATGGTTAAACAATCTTTTTCTTTCTATCAAATTCCTGTTACAATTACATTCTGATTAATTACACAATTTTTGTTAATGAAAAATAGTTTTATTTAATAATTTCAAATAGAAGTTTTCTACAATAAAGAAAACACACAACAAAGATTTTTTTCTTGATAAAGTTAAATTTAAAAAAATATAACAGCTTATGCTTGTCGCAAACTTTTTGTGATGTGTATATACAATTCTTCCGTTACCGAGTGAGTGAGTGACTGACTGACAACTCACAGCCGAAACTGAAAGGAGATGTTCCAAAATGTATGGAGCCTGGGCCATGTCCTTGTACACTATACCTACTTAAAAATAGAGAAATACATTTAAAACAGTTTTCAACTGTCCAATTTCTTTAAAATGGCTAAAAAAAACGAAAGTGACTGAAGTGACATTGTTATGATAGCTGACAGTTATCTTTCTGTGATCTGTAACTAAATCGGTGCGACGCCATGTTGCAAATCGATAAAAGTAATTTATAAAAATCAATGAACTACCACAACAGTTAACATTTAAATGAATTAAATGTATTTTTCCCAAATTCAATGGATTTTTCGCTTTTTTATGAGGTAATATACATAGACCTGGCCCATTTTGAAACATCTCCTTTGGCATGTAGTTTCCCTACACTCCGTATGGGAACGGGAAAAAACGGTACGAGGTTAGTAAATTATTATCGCTGATAGAATGAGTAATGACACTTTATTCTAGCCTGACGGGCCGTATGGAAACGAAGCTGAAATAGCTTATCATTGTAAATTCAACTTACCTAAGCATCGTTTTTTTCCTTTTCAGTGTTGTCGGGGTTTTCCTCATTGTTCCGCGATATGTAACGGGATAGGATTATTTTAATATGAAATATAAAAAATGTGTCTGTTACGTTGTTAGTTTTATAAAAACAGGAAATTGATTTAAAAACAATAATGACGTCGAGAATATTTTAGGTTTTAGGCTTGCGTTTTACCACTATTTCGTCAGACATGCATGATGATAAGCGATGATGCGGTCGACCATCGTGAATGCGTCAACTTTTAACTAGCGATTTAAATATACGCAGGCAAAACATTCATTCCTTAACTCTTTCATATTTTTTTGGCATCAAAAGTTAGCCCTTTTCGCATGGTACGTTGGGGTTGGCACTTCACGTTTTCTTCTCCCATCTTTCCTTGTCAACCGTCTCACTACAATTTATTTTCTTTCATACAATCCCTCCACATTTTATTTTTTGTCCCTCTCCATCTATCTGTATTTATATTCATTACTATTTTAGTGACCTGCATTAATATTAATGCAAATATATTACTTGATAATTAAGTTATCTTGCGCACTAATAATAAAATTCTCACGGATATTATGATCAAGATTAACAACATCAGTTGTTTTACATAACGATATTGTAACAATATTAACAATGTCTTCAACCTAGATTTTCTGAACTCATGAATATTTTTCATTTTGATTCGTGACGTCAAACAATCAATGTCATTTCCTCACAGATCTAACGATGAAGCCTTGATTCGATTAAAGATACTATTATTAGTTAACTGATGTTTTTATTCTTATTTTTAGATTCTTATTGCTGATAATATCAACCTTTCTGACCATACTTTATCTTATATAAATGTGCTTATGTTACATCAGTCCTCCAAGTAAATAAGTTGGAGTATACAGTATTATGTATCATTAGCAATACCAAAGTATAATATAAACAGTTATAAAATGCCAATTATCTGGCAACTATTAAATTCTATCATTAATAAAATGTAAAAAGAACCCTTTATTGATCGAAGAAAGGACCAAATAAAGCCCTGAGGGGTACAACTTAAGTTATATAAGGCCTCATTCTCTTTTAAGGCGCAAATGTAAAGGATCAGCAAATTAATTTACTATAACGTAATGTTTAACAATTTACGCACGTGAATTTACTTTTTCTTTTATATCACTATCTGTACCAATATATAAAGCTGAAGAATTTGTTTGTTTGTTGAGGGAGGCTATAGGCTTATCATCACGCTAAGACCAATAGGAGCGGAGCAGTAATGAAAATTGTGACGCAGACGAAGTTGCGCGAGTCAACCAGTATCACTATAAACCTATTTAAAAATCCAGATATTGGTTCTAGGACAATGACCAGAGTCCGTTTCTCCGCTCCGCTGAAATGGCACCCTTATGGGAAGCTACATGCACTCGCGTTTTTCTTTATACCATTATCCTTAATTTGGTGATCTGAAAGATTTCTAAAAGTTTGTCCATCTATTTTAATGTGACCGTATATGTATACATTTTAGTGGCATTTGAAAAATTCATGATTGAGATTACTATTTTCAAAGTATCAGACAAAATACTGTTGTCATTAAAATATCACTTGTCATGCCAAATCAACATGAACGAGATGAAATCAGCTAGGAGGCTATCATTAAAATGACGTCAAAGATGAAACTCCAATAATTTGAATAACCTTTGATCACAATTTAAACAGTTATCCACTTAACAATCCCTTTTACTAAGAAACCGAAGTCAATTTAACTATGTCTTTTCTTTGCAACATAAATGCAGCTACAAAAAGAAAAAAAAAGTTATTTCAGCAACTGGATATATTTATGCCATGTGGCAAAAAACCTGCAATATGTAGTAAGATTTTCCTACAGTCTGTAAAATTTTCTCTCAGCAGCACTTAAGAATTTCCGTAAGCACTCGGAAAAGTCCAAAATTACTGCTAAAACAATACAAGCAGTTGATTCTATAATTTATTTATTTATTTTATTTTATTTTAAAAAGGAAAACAAACAGTATTAACAACTACAAATTTAACAACAAATTAGGCAACTAAAACGGATGAAAAACTTTACCAATATGATGCTCAACAAATAAGTCAACGACAAAAGGAACTAATGACCTGGATTCGCCAAAACGCAGCAGTGGTGACGATCTACGCTACCTCCGGCAATTACTGTAACTCTTATGAGTTGCTAGTGACTAAGGAATAACGCGAATGGGCTGATGAAACGACCGACGCAAACGCGTTGACGACATCAATCCACGAAGCGTGAACATTATAACATTATCCCGTTCCATAGTGCGTTCGCTAGTTTTGGAAAAGCCCACGTTTCATTGGAATCATCAGGCTACCTTCAAAGGCTATGCATATTCAATTTAGGAATGTAACAACGTATTGTATTTGATGTTATCCGGATGTAAAACATATTTGGTTTTCATTTGGGTTTCTTCCCCAAACATTTTCCTTCCCCTATTCATTTTTGGCTGCAATTTAAAATTTGACTGCGTTTCAAACAATTGAATGACGTCAACACAAAAATTCTTAACGTCATGATTTTTGAATGTAGCGTCGGAGTAGATCAACAATTTTATGAAATTGATAACTTTGCTGTTATCGTAAACCAGTTGTGACGTAGGACGTAGTACCAGAGCAGCAGTTTTCACAGAAATAATTTCTGATTTCGCATCAGATTTTGCAGCATTGCCATTGTTTGCTGCTTTTTCGATGACAAATAATATCATTGTGACGTTAATTGTGTACTTGCATACGTAAATACGTTTGTATGATTCTACTATAATAAATTAGGTTATGGAACTTTCTGTTATTCAATTAATATATTTTATTTTGTTTTATTATTCAAACAGAAGGTAAAATAAAATCTAGCCCTTTGTCAGCCACTGTTCTCTGGATTACAATTATTAATGACTAGTTTTTGCTCGCGATTTCGTACGCTTATATCCCGTATTCTCCCGTTCCCGTAGGAAATTCGGGAAATCCTCTCTTAGTGCTTTCTTAATACATGCCAAATTTCAGCTTTCTACGACCAGTAGTAGTAGTAGTTTAGCTGTGCGTTCTCAGTCAGTTACTTAGTCAGTCACCAGTAACGGTAGAATTTTATGGAAAAGTAAAGCATTATGTAAGGTAAAGTACTTTTTTGACTTGGATAAGCCACCGGAAAATGGCAGACTCCGTAACATTGTAATAAATGTTTATTCGATTATAATTTTTCGATATTTTATGAAAAAAATCGTTTTGTATATAATATATCCCAGCCAAATACAATGGTTTCCAATACAGCCGTGTCTTATTTAGAAAAAGTAGTTTACAATATCACGCGAATTTTACAATCTTACGACTTTTGCCGAAACTTGGCACACGGGTAGATCATGTAGGTATAGGATTGACGATCAACGATTCAGGATGCAGGAATTAAGTATTTTTGGTAAATTTTCCTACTTCCATACTAGCGAAGGCGCTTGCAGAAGCTAGATTTTAATATAAGTGACATATATCTGAACGAAATACGTAGAAAACTCTAGAATAAAGAAGCAACTGCGTTCATAAATAGCAATTCCTCATAAGAATCTAAATAAACTGTAATTTTACGAACAATCCGTTTTATTACCAGCAAGTAGACTCATCCTCAATCAAGATACTTCTTTAAGTGATGATGGGATCGTTGAGAAAATCTTCTGATATACCCCAATGACATGCCATTTCAGAGAAACAATTCATTTAATTGCTTGTTAATTACCCACTAGAATTGGGTCGGCCATCTTTAAAATGGAGCTTTTAATAAACAGTATTGTATAAGAAGTTTGATTCTAGAACAATATTTATTGATGAAGCTAAGAAAAAATCGAATATTTATTAATATGTTAAAAATATTAAAGCTCTTGCGAGGCAAAATTAACACTAAAAAAAAGTTGATCGACTTGTTTGGAATTTGAAAATTTGCCGTGTCAAGGCCAAACCGAACCAGAAAAACGCCATTTGATATCAGTTCAGGTACCTAATATGAGTAACTTAGCGTAGAATGTTCCCTAAAATCCAAAATACCGCTGTAGATAGTTATAAATTAAACAAACCATTTTAAAATTGAATCTTTTGATGTTAGAGGGAACAATTACTGGTTAAAATAAAACAATGTACATTTTAATTAGTGCGTTGAACCTAAACAATTCTTAATACGTGCGTCACTACGTTTGAAGAAATTTTACGTTATTTTGAAATACATACATACTTACCTACACGAGTATTTAAACAATTCGTTGAAATATCGAATATTCGTAAATCGATGAATTTAATGTGGCAACAGCCCGACGCATATCCATTGACGTCATGGCATAGCCTCTGCGGTCTATACCGTACCCCGGTGAATCAGTGGATTGATAAATAAGTTTATATGTGCGAAGTTACGGCCTGGCTGGTCAGTGTGTTTCGCGCCGCTGCAAAGACATAACTTGACTGTTATCCTTGCGCAAGAGTCGTGTTTCGTTTTTAGCTGTTTCAAGCTTTCGTTTTTGTGTTGTTGTGGTGTTATTGATTAATAAACAATGTATTCGGCAAATATTTGTGTGACTATCGAGGATTTTATGGATGTCGTTTTCTGTGCTTATGTGCACAGCCATAAAAAGGTTGGTTTTTGTAGTGGTTTAATTTATTTTTTTATATTGAAAGTATTATAAAGGTTCAATAAGGTTTGATATAAATGCATTATTGGTAGCATTTAATTCTCTTGGGAAATTCATCATTTGTTTTGTCACAGGAAGCGCACAAAATAACTGTACGGACAGCATTACTAACCTCTCCTGATTAATATCTTTATGTAAAATATTCATATTTACTTCTTAAACTTAAAATAATACTTTCAAATTAATTCAATTATGGATGCCAGTTATGATGACCAAATGTTGCCATCCATGTTCAAATTATTTATTCATGTTTAGTAATTTAAGATTAATGTATTCCGTTTACGCTGCATAGATAAGATATTATCTTGTTGTTCCTTGGATCAAAGAGATCCTTATCTATGCATTCAATGTCTAGAAGATCATTCTAATAAAAAAAAACAAAATTAACATACCTATCCGACGATATTACCGGTTTTCCAACTTAAGACTAAGCAACAAATAACCTGCACTTATGTATTCATCATTTTGTATTTATATTGCTATTTGGATAAAACATAGGTACACCTGCATTCAAATTAACTTATGCGCTTATGTAATATCACTATTCTATCGGTCAAAATCCAATAAAATACAAAAATTAGGAAGAAATGGGCGTGGTGGTACATTTACACTTATTGATTCAGCAAATGCAACGATGACGTTTGTAACTGACGCTATTACAGTTACTCAAACATCTTTAGCAACACCAGTTTTCTATAAACGCATTTTAAGCTCTCTCTAATGTATTAGCTTATTAGACAACCGACATAATGGCCACACCCATTACAGTCATTAGAAAGGCTAAACTATCATTATGTGTACGTACAGCATCATCAACTGACCACTTATTAACACGCACACAAAATACGTCACCAATATCAGTAAATAAAGGGGAAATTATTTGTTCGCTTTAATTATTATTAATCTAATATTTAACTCTGTTATTGTGAACTATATACTTATTCACTGGAACTAATTAGTTACCTGTTTTTCCTTTATAATAATTGTTAATTAACAGAATTTTATTATCTGTATTGACATAAACTTTGATGAGTTCCATTAATTAGTACATAAATAGGACAAGGGTGGATTTCCTCGTTATGAATACAGTTGAGTACCTATTGTGTTTCGTTAGCTACAGACAGCAAATTTGCCTTTTTCATTAATTATCTACTCTACCCGTTGATGTTAGGAACATGGTTATGCCTTCTATCTTCAATTATAAAAAGCCTTCTTCAAGGCACTATAGGCCTCATGTTACTACGTAAATAATTTTCTATTTCAAGTCGAAAATCCACTTGAACTCCGCATGGGAAATAAATTCAAGGCTATTTTCAGTTATTTGCTATCACAAAACCAATAAAACACGGCCTTAAAATACGAATGGCAGTTTTATGTTTTACGTACCAACAAAATCATAAAACACTGCACGTCATTCGCAAGCCTACTTAATTCTGTTAAGTGAATAACTATCAAACTGGGTTGTAGGAAACATACAAGTAACAGATAAATCATAATTATCTATAATAACGTCAACACATAGATAGTCAATAAATGCGTGATGTGGGAAAAATACTATGAATGGGGACCAGTAGGAGTTTTTTTTTTTCATATATTTTCTTAACTCCTATTGTTTTCATGAAATCTTTGTTTTTCTGTTGGTCGCCTGTTATGTCCTGTGTGAACGCAGCTCTATTTTTAACTGTTATATGGGTTTGATGTACTTAACCGACGGAATAAAAAATATCAAGGTTGAATAACAGTTTGTTAAGCAAGATCAAATGTTAAATTAAATCTTCTCTTATCATAATCAAGGACCGACATATTATCTACTAGATAAAATTATTTATATCAAACATCAGTAATGGATAGTTGAATAAATTGAATCAATGCTTCCA
Organism: Lacanobia oleracea; assembly: GCA_950371165.1. Taxonomy (NCBI): domain Eukaryota; kingdom Metazoa; phylum Arthropoda; class Insecta; order Lepidoptera; family Noctuidae; genus Lacanobia; species Lacanobia oleracea. The sequence continues at coordinate 16,809,348 of OX493396.1, forward strand.
CAAGATGTTCAATTGCTTCTTTCTCCATTCCAGCAATCGGAAAGATGGCGTAAACTCCGCAACATCGTGCAGTGGACGCCATTCTTCCAAACCTACAAGAAGCAGAGGTACCCCTGGATCCAGCTCGCTGGTCATCAAGGCAATTTCAAGGCGGGACCCGACCAGGGCACCATTTTGAAAAAACTGTGCCCGCAAGAGGAGAGGTGCTTTCAGGTACATATCAATAAAACATTTCTGTTTCGTCATTCGTATGTACATGTAGAATATTTATGGGATTAGTAGGAAAAAATGGTGTATTAAGTCAATTGTATACATGGCTGAAATTCCACATTACATCGATGGGGTAAAGGATATTGCACTGCTTTTTGTCTTGCTCTTCCTATTTCTTCACTTTGTGTACCTATATGAGTACATTAACATTTATGAATTTCAGTGATTCCTTCTTTTTCTTTAGTATCTTTCAACGCTTGTTCAGTTTCTTAGTTAAATTACCTGTTTCATTAAAATCACTGACATGATAAAAAAATCAAGTTACCATAATACGTCTTCTTCATCAATTTGACGTATTGGTATATCATTTCCAATGAATTTGATGTCATAATGTGTGACGAAGAACATCCGTTGGGGAGCCACCTTACGTATTACATTAAGCGTGTTAGTAGTTCCAAAAGCTAAACTTCTTAGAAATATGAGTCATTATTAACTACTAGAGCTACTACAGACACGTGGTTGTGTTACCATTCATGTTTAAAATCATGTTTTCACCCATGTAGGTGAGGAAAATGTGTTCACATGAATAAAATTAAGTTTTTTTTATATTCATGTCTTATTATGTTTGCCTCTATAGTTAAGTATCCGGAAGTAGTATCTTGCAAAAACCGCTTTTGCTCGTTTTAGTTCGGTAATTTATGTTCATCACAGGTTTTTAAATGTTTGATGAGTTATTTTTTTATCACAGGATCTTCACTTCATCCGGTTCTCTTTTCTCAAAATGATTCACTAAATCAATGTAAGCTTAGAACAATGATTCACTTAATTTTTCTCAAAAGTTCGATACCAAATAGAGTATTACCATTGGTGAATCAGCAGTTTTTTTCACTTAAGTTGTGGTTAGTTCAAGTCAATAACCGTTGAAATAAAGATACTTGCCCTCAGCACAAACGAAAACAAAAAATGCGTGAAAAATTGATGACACCTTTGAACTTTTGCTAATTGAACATTGTTTGAGTTCAAAGCCACTAATGATTTATAATAGCTGTGGTTTTTAAGCACAATTTCAAAGATTGATCAAGAAACAATTAGGTTTGAAGAATCACTGACGTTTCTTGACCACAAACTATCATCAAACCAGTACATCATTGGAGGAATGAAGTCATAAACCTCAAAAATTTACGTCATTGCACACATTGTCACCGCAATTTACAAAACAATACAGGATCTCCGATTTATTGTATTTTGGAGCTACGAAAAAATAAAAAGGTTTCTGGTAGCTTTTCTTTTCTAACAGCATATTATGTTCGTCTGAGTAAGAATGCCATACATTTATTATTAATTCCTAACCTAACTCAGTTATTCCAAGTTTGTGGTCTTGTTATCAACTGCAGGTATATTGCGCGTGATTCTTCTTCAATCCAATATTGGCCTTAAGTCTTCCCGGATAAGGTTCAGGACCCTCTGATTTTATTAATCAAACAAAAAACTTATGACCTGTTGTGACTGCGTTTTTGCTGGATTGTTAATTTATTATTTTTCCTTGACTAAACCGCAGAATGTTGTAGACGACTATTAATATGAATTTATATGATTTCCCATTTGGATTATGCGCAATATTGTTGCTATGGTTTTAAATGTCGAAACATATTTTTATTATAATCCTAATAAAATCGATGACTTTGATCAGTGTCATAGAGTTGTTTATTTTCATATAAACAGGACAACTTAACACTGAATCACGGAGTTGTTAATAAAAGACCAAATTCGGGCAGTGTCAGTTGCGTAATCACAATAAGATTTAATAACAATTAAGCTTAAACGAACGCAGATAATAGGTTGACGTCATTTTAAGTTCTTAACGTAAGCGAACTCATTTTGGACGTGCGAATTTCTTTGTAGACAAAGTCCGAGCAGATAATGGTCCTATGTGTTGAGTTACAATGCACGTAGGCATACTTTGTACTTTAGAAGATGCGTAGAAAGAATCACTTCATTTGAATAACGTTTTTCATGGAAATTTTCTCGAAATCAACCATCATAAAAAGCCATGGAGCCATGTCATAAAGAAAAATGAGTTGAACTAAGTTTGGAAGACAAGCGTTTGACGTACGTTATGTTTACAAAGTTTGAATAAAACATGGTGGCGTGCGAACGTTACATAAAAGAACGCATGTTAGTAAATCGCACGTCATTAATATCATTTGAATTTTGTGTAGCACTTGCTTATGGACGTTACGTTACTTTGTCTTTTGTGTTGAAATCAATTTTGTTGTGAATTACATTTGCTGGGTTTCTGGAAGTATCTTATTTATCATCTATTTTCAACTCTTTTGAGTCTGTTCTCCACTTCTTGGGCGTTGAAGTATCGGCTGGCTGTGTCCAATCCCTCATTTTATATTAACTTAATACAACATGCTCTTTCCGGCTCCATTTTATTACATTCTACGAGTTTTGATCTTTAACCTTTTCTGCACGTGCCTAAAAACGACACCAGCCACAATTATAGTTTTGTTGACCTCTTAACGGAAATCAAGCCTGAAGATTAGATTATGTTCTGCGAAGAAAACGATAGGCGGCTCGTGTTTTCTATTATTTCTTATTCTGATTCAAAATCATATTATTACCTAACGCGTCAAATGTAGCAATGAATTCGGAATTCATTAATTAGTCTTTGATTTAATTAAGATTTCCTTTGGTAGTATGTTTAAAATTGGTTTTAATGATATATTTTCTTCTCATTTCAGTTGCTGATGAAAGACGTTCTGAGGCCATTCGTACCTGAATACAAGGGACAAGTCACCTGTGAAGATGGAGAATGTATCCTTTTTTCAAATAATACTCTACAACCCAAACAACGGCCTATCTTCAAGATAAATAACAATCCAAAGAAAACCAAAGGCACATTTTTATATTCAAATTTCTAAAGTTACTTAGTTTGAACTTAATTTTGAAGTAATTGTGTGAGAAAAGGCTTGCTTTAGTCAAGCATGACAAATATTTCGTATTTGATTGATTAAGTAATATGGGTTTGTATACTAATAACAATTTGTACAAGCCAAAAGTTCTGATTCTTGCTACCAATCCTAAACTTAAATTTTTCGTCATCATCATCATCATTTTAGCCAAGAGATGCCCACTACTGGGCAAACATACCTAGGCAATAGCGTCATTACCTACAAAATATTTCATCCAACGACATAAAACGAATATTTCCTTAACCAAGCATTCCAACATAGTGTATTTACAACTACAAGACTTGCTGAGCGATTTCGATAGTCCGTGCGTTATGGACTGCAAGATTGGAGTCAGAACGTACCTTGAAGAAGAGCTCGCCAAAGCTAAGGAGAAGACCAAGTTAAGAAAAGTGAGTATCAATGATAACAACATTATTTTGTAAAATATTGATGAAATCACAGCGGTCTCTTATGGTACCTTAATCATTAGAGAGAGACTGAAAGAGAGAGTTGTCCATCTTGCTGCTAGTTCGGTGATCTAGGACAACGAAGCTTCTATATTATGTTGAATGATTAATCCTACAGCAGGAAATATTTTGTCAAGTTCTCCATCACCATTTTTTAATTTTCTTGAATTAAATTATGAGCAGTATACTTAATTAACTCCGCTTGAAGACACTAGAATAATCTTAAACACTGCAATAATCATACTTTAGTTATTCAACTAACATTTACATAGTGTAATAAAATAATATGATGAGACTTGTTGAAGTAAATTGTTCGTTTCCTTTTACCAAGGTACTCGTTTGCGCGTAATTTTATGCATTTATCCAATCATACAATCAACTAATGTAAAGCCTTACTTTTCATCCCACTAGATTTTTTTTACCGCTTTCAGTCATTTCTCAGTTGTTAGATACCTAGTATTTCATTTACGATATTTATTTAAACAAAACTGATACTTTTTTTTGGCAGTAGAAGCTAGTAAAAAGAAAACTTGTTTCAAAGCGTCTTCTTCTCTTTATGGTTTCTCTAATTAAAAATCGTAGTGTTTTTATTTTCCTTAGTATATTTTTTGTAGCAAAGTTTAAGGATCATACTCTGCCCAATGTAACGAGGAAAATCGATGGGTCAGGTGGTGATTTTACACTTTAACATCATGTATCAAACCTTTTTTTTTATTTGCAATGGGTTTGCTCTTGACTCTAATCTATGTCAGAGATGACAGAGACAAAGTCTACGATGGAGCGAGCCTACCCAGAAGGAGCCTGTTCACTCTAACTTTGAAAAGATTAGGGTTGTAAGCTTTTGGAAACACAGACGCAGGCAACTTTACACACGTTTCTGCTTCATGTCGATAACATTATGTTGCACTTACATTATCTTAATATCTGTGTACCTACAATAAACTGTTAGCTTTAACGAAATCACGTACATAGGTACTACTGTTTAAACGTGCTCTTTATTCTTTGAGTCGTCTACGTCATTGGAACCTACGTCAGTTGTTGTTGCAGATTTGTTAATTTATTTTTTCTTGTCACCATCGCTTTTATCAATATCATCATGCTTTCAAGGACAAGTCAAATTACGGTGTTTGGAAATTTTAAAGAAGACAGCGTAGTTTAGAAGTTGTAGCTTCAATTTAATTTTCCTTCACGTTCCTTAAGTCATATTCATGAGTTATTTTAGTTGTTTATTTGTTATTTCACGTTTAGTTTATTCATATTGTGACATGTATAGCTATTACTTAAAATGTGAACGTGCCAAATGTCATGAACATTGCAAAATAAAATTCTGACGCACATGATTTCAGAAACAAGGAAAAAGAACCTTTAAATAACTGATAGAAAGTATAAATCAGCATCGTTATTCTAGCGACCTCCATAGTATCGTTTAATAGAGTTCATTGCTTATCCGACAATGTCAGGAGAATGTGTGGACGCATTGATAAACTCGTCTTAATTACCAGTTTGTACGTCAATGATATGAAACCAAACATATACAACAGTAATTATGTTGTAAGCAAACCAGTTATAAAAATAATATCAGAGTCATAATACTCATTGAAATGATATTTTTACTTGTTGGTTGTTATTGCTGTATAAATAGCAAGTAATTAATTAATAGGCTATGAATAGATTATTATAGGAAGGGAAGGCGAACTTATAATAAACGGATGTTGAAAGGTCAATGGGTACGTGATGATGTATAGCATCTTGGATATTAATATTTGATTTGTGTCAACGCGTGGGTTGGGATCACTTAAGCCGTTCACAATGATGCATAAGTTACTAGTCCAAAATTTAATTCTTAAAAGCTTTTAAATCTCTATATGTATAAAGCTGTGGTTTTACTCCACATGAACACTACGAATGTCCAAATAATGAAGATGTAAAGAAAATGTGTGTTCAATATTCTAAAGATTTTTTTTTTCTCTTCTTCCAGGATATGTACGAGAAGATGATCCAGATAGACCCCAAAGCGCCTACAGAAGAAGAGCACAGGAGTAAAGGCGTCACGAAGCCAAGGTACATGATCTGGAGGGAGACCATCAGTTCCACTGCGACCCTCGGCTTCAGGATAGACGGTGTCAAGAAGGCTGACGGCACCAGCTCCAAAGACTTTAAGACTACTAAGACTAGGGAACAAATTGTTGAATCTTTCAAAGATTTTACGAGCAATTTCCCAAATGCTGCGGTAAGTTTCACAAATATTTTTCATAAAGACTTTCCTTTGATTTCCAAATTCCCTAAAAACTTTCTGTGATTTAGCGAAGTAAAATAATTCTTACAAATAAAATCAATATTCTTTCTTTAATCACTTAACTGGTTCACATTTTTCAATGTAAATCCAGCGGCACCAAACTAAATAAAGATGCTATTACAACATAATTCTTATGTCGGACCTTTTTCTTTTACAGCCGAAATACTTAGAAAGACTGAAGAGCATCAGAGATACACTGAAAGAGTCACCGTTCTTCAGATCTCATGAACTCATCGGCAGCTCCTTACTCTTCGTCCACGACAAAAGGCGGGCCTCCCTCTGGATGATAGACTTCGCAAAGACCGTCCCTGTACCAGACAACGTCAGTATAGACCACAATTCTGTCTGGGAAGTTGGCAACCACGAGGATGGCTACCTCATCGGACTGAACAACCTCATCTCAATCTTCGAATCTCTCATAAAGGACGATAATGGCAACATAGACCAGTGCTACGCCAACGTTAACGTTAGTTTAGAAAAAAATGTAAGAAAAGATAACTTTGATACTTGAAGTATCGTGACCTGAGAGAAATCTCGCGAGAATTGACTGTGCACAGTGATGTTGTACTGTTACGCATTTTCAGTAGTTGTACTGAGCTGTACAGATTTGATGGCTTGTTTATGCGACGCTAAACTTTGCGGGATAAAGTTACAGCTTGAAGAAGTGACGTTATTCTTTATAACGCAAGCATGGATTGAGGAGCGGACGGAAGTTGGGCATCGCAAAAACATGTCAACTGGCGCGATCGATCTGATCGCACCCCTTCACGACTACGTACCTATACTTGTTTATGTTTCTTGTAAATAATCCATAGTATTATAAATGTATGTGTATTACTGTTAAGTTTAAAATACTCAATGCTAGGTTAGGTTTGGGCACCACCAATAGTTTTAATGTTTTTGTTTCAGTAGTGAATACTTGTAAAATATAGTGTAAGGTTATTTCAAGTTTCTATTGACTAAATCTGAACAGATTCTGATCAATTGCAGAACAAATTAATTATTGCTAGTGTAAAAGAACTGAAATACAGTAACTGCAATGGACGAAATTGTTTTATGTTCTCCAATTTTATACCATCGTTTGTAATAGAGGTTCCATTAAACATGGTAAATTCATAATAGATATTTATTTTGTTTTAAGTACACTATATTAGTGTAATGACTAGTTGAAAGTCAATATTATAAGTTTAAAACAATCTGAAGGTTCTAAATAAAAGTAATATCTCGTCATTTCTGTTTTTTTATAATTCCCTGGTCTCATCTACGAGCTGTAAACGCAATGCTATTATACACAGACGATAGCATACATAAGTTATATCTGTCGTAAGTAACCAACTATAACGTCATACAGTCAAGTTTTTAAAACTTGCTTGCTTTTTAGGGTTCCGTAGTCCTGACAAGGAACCCTTATAGTTTCGTCATGTCTGTCGGTCTGTCTGTCTGTCCGTCTGTCCGTGGCTAAGAGACCGTTAGTACTAGAAAACTGTAATTTTGTAGGGGCGGGTATATATAGGGTGACTGGTAATTATTCATCATCATCTGCCTAGCTTTTTCCCAACTATATTGGGATCGGCTTCCAGTCAAACCGGATTTAGCTGAATTACGCTGAATTTAGGTGACTGGTAATTAGTGACCGATACTTAAACACGTGATTGTACTTACGATAACGAACAACTTCTAACTGGTCAAAATGTACTGTACTGCCCATGTATTTTCACGATTTCAGGTTTGGTCCCATAGTAAAAGTTATTTGTTATCATGAGTACGATCACGTGTTAAAGTATCGGTCACTAATTACCAGTCACCCTATATATCAATTACCTACCTACGCCGACAAATATCGGTAGATTATCATTGAATAGGTCTTTTAAAATGACTTAGGGGTGGTAGTACTATTTTTCGATTTAATGCTCTATTAACGAAATATTAAACTATAAAGTGCAATTTTTTGTTCCAGAAGGGCGCCTCCCCCCCTCTCTAAAAGCTAAACAGCTGGCTTGAAAAATCTGGAAAAATTCATGATGGTAGTGCATTTCATGAATATGAACAACTTTATTAGTTTAGCAGAAATAGTCATTGAACTTGGGTGTTGGTTAATCTTGTACCAAATGCAAAATCCTTAGAATAAATCCTTTAAAGTGACTAAGATGAAGTAGTTGCTTGTTTATAACGGGTAAAGACTTGCACTGAAAAACAAAACCAGAATAAAAAAAAATAAAAACCGTAGTAAATTATCATAAGTTTCACAAAGCTGCCGCTAGATGGCACTGTAACGAGTATCTATTGAAGTCGCAAACAAAAAGAACAACAGTTCTATATTGTGATAACTGGCTACTACGGAACCCTGCGCGTGGCCCGACACGCACTTGGCCGGTATTTTTAATCTATTTTTGTTTAGGGGCTTTTATTTATACTAATTTATAAAGCTGGAGAGTTTGTTTGTTTGCTTGAACGAGCTAATCTCAGGAACTACAGGTCCGATTTGAAAAATTCTTTCAGTGTTAGGTAGCCCATTTATCGAGGAAGGCTGTAGCCTATATATCATCACGCTAAGACCAGTAGGAGCGGAGCAGTAATGAAAATTGTGACGCAGACGAAGTTGCGTGAGTCAACTAGCCAAAGTTATGTCAGCCCCATCGTACCATTTTACAAACTTGCTTGCTTGTTTTTAAGTTCAATCAAGTTCAATGCTGCTAAGACCAAAGCGTGTCTTTTTTCCGCCAAAAGGAGCCAATTCCGCCCAGCTCCATCTTTCCATCTTTCCGCGGTGAAACCGTGCCGATAACCGACCATCTTGAGCTTCTTGGGGTTACATTAACATCTACTCTCAATTTTGGCCCTTACATAGAGGCAAAAGCTCAAGTGGCTGCAAAGAAGTTGGGGATTCTGACTAAGGTGAGACGGTACTTCACGCCGGAACAGCTGCTCAAACTCTATCAAGCGCAAGTTCGATCGTGTATGGAATACTGCTCTCATCTTTGGGACGGATCTGCCAGATACCAACTTGATGCCCTTGAGTCAATTGAGAAACGAGCCAAGAGGATCATCGGCAATGAGAGGCTCGTCGCGTCGAAGCTCCAAAGTCTTGAACATCGACGACGAGTTGCTAGCCTGTCGGTTTTTTACCGGTTGCATTTTGGGGAATGTGCGACGGAATTGCATAATTTAATTCCGCCAAGCCCGTTCCATCATCGGACCACAAGACGAACGGCGATGCGCCACCGGTACATGGTGGACATCCCACCCATACGCACAAAACGTTTTGGGAACACATTCATAGTGCGTACAGCTAAGGAGTGGAATTCCCTGCCGGAGTCTGTGTTTCCTGATAGCTACAACCTGGGAGTCTTTAAATCAAGAGTGAATAGGTTATTTCTAGGCAAGCGTGCTCCATCTTCGACCACATCCTCGCTTACCATCAGGTGAGATAGTGGTCAAACGCGTGCCTATCAATAGTAAAAAAATAAAAAATAAAGTTTGTTGCGCCACTTCTTCCCAGCTAAAACACTAGGAAGTGCTGACGGGCGGGGATTGTCTTAGTGTAGAACTTTCACGTACAAAAAGTGCTGGTTTTCAATTTAATTTGAATAAATGACTTGACTTTTTTTTTTACTATAGATAGGCACGCGTTTGACCACTATCTCACCTGATGGTAAGTGATGATGTGGTCGAAGATGGAGCACGCTTGCCTAGAAATAACCTATTCACTCTTGACTTAAAGACTCCCAGGTTGTAGCTATCGGAAATTCAATTCCACTCCTTAGCTGTACGCATTATGAATGTGTTACCAAAACGTTTTGTGCGTATGGGTGGGATATCCACCGTGTACCGGTGGCGCATCGCCGTTCGTCTTGTGGTCCGATGATGGAACGGGCTTGGCGGAATTAAATTGCAATTCCGTCGCACATTCCCCAAAATGCAACCGGTAAAAAACCGACAGGCTAGCAACTCGTCGTCGATGTTCAAGACTTTGGAGCTTCGTCGCGACAAACCTTTCATTGCCGATGATCCTCTTGGCTCGTTTCTCAATTGACTCAAGGGCATCAAGTTGGTATCTGGCAGATCCATCCCAAAGATGAGAGCAGTACTCCATACACGATCGAACTTGCGCTTGATAGAGTTTAAGCAGCTGTGTGTATTATTGACTGCGTGTATTTTATGTAATTGTTTTTATTTTTTTTATTTTATTTCATATATTTTTTCATCATTTATATGTATATATTTTATCTGTATCTATTATATTTAGTATGTGTTACGTAACTGCCCTATCATAAATTAACCAGCGCTGTGTTATTTATTTTTAAATTTCGCAGCCTATGCTGAGATAGGGACCTTTTTGGCCTCGCACAGACTATTGTAAAATGTTTATAGACTTAGTAATACTGTCAGTTTTAATTAAATCTAAATCTGTCTGTTTTGTGCGAGTCCCAAATAAACATTTTTCTTTCTTTCTTTCTTTCTGTTCCACGCTTTGCATGCTTTTAATACCTTTACAATATGCACCATATTGAAGTGAACTAATGAGTTGTATAAACATATTTTTAAGGTGTTATCTGTTGACTGCCATCATTCATTTGTGACCAAATATGCTTATAATTAAACATGTCGCATATTAGAGGAAATGGCCGTTTTGTCCTGTCGTTTGCTTGAAATTACAGGAGCGTTAATCGTCTTTAAAAAATATATATTAAGTCAATTTCAAGCCATCACAAGTCATAAATAGATCGAGTTGTGTGGGCCACAGGGAAACACATTTTTTTTTCTAGGAAAGCCCTTTTTTGAGATTATTATATCTAGCCTTAACTGTCCGTCAGCTGGACACAGGTCTCTTTCCATTCCTTCCGTTGTATCCGGTTCAGCGCCACTTCTTGCTAATTCTTAAAGAATATAATATAATATGTTGTATTTATTTGAGCCTGTTTTTTCTGTTCCGTGATTTGAGCCTAAAACAAAAAACAGATCTCTGACACCAACGAAAACCGCTCTTGATTTGGGATGCAACTTAAGTTGGCGCCTGGGCCAAGTTCTTATATCAGCGATAAGAGGAAAAACCGGCCAAGTGCGAGTCGGACTCTCACACGAAGAGTTCCGTACCATAAACAAAAAAAAACACATTTATTGCATCCCGTCAAGTCTTAAATTTAATAATTTTTAGGGTTCCGTATTTCAAAAGGAAAAAATGGAACCCTTATAGGATCACTTTGTTGTCCGTCCGTCTGTCTGTCAAGACCCTTTATCGCGTTAAGGTATCAAGTTGGAATTTAAACCATATACTCAAGTCTACGGTCCCTTGAAGCTGTGAAAAAATCATAGTTATAAGTTGACATACAAAAAAGATAGGGCCGTTTACGCCGCAAGAAACGAATATTTCGACACTCTCAAGGGAATCAAAATTCATAGGGTATTTCCCGTTGATCTAGAACTATGAAATTTGGCAAGTAATATCGTCTTATACTTAGTGAAAAGTCTAAAAACTTAATTTGTAATAAAGTCATGAAAATTAGTCTTTATTTTAAAGTACGTAATCAATCACCGAGCGTAATAAACCACTGATTGGATTCAAAAGTACTTGAAAAAATTAATTGTTATCCCGAGTAACTTTTACTACATCAAAATCGACCAACAAGTCGATCTTCAAGGTGGAGTGAAGGATGGGTGACCATTTTAACATACAGAGATTACAGCGTGCCTTGGAATATACCAGTCACACGAGTCAACCTTCAAGGTTAAGCAACACTTGCCGGGGTCGGTCTGAGGATGGGTGACCATACATACGGATCGATCGACCTGTGCAACTGTTATTACTTAGCTACGAGCTCCTCATTCAATCAGTCTCCGCATTCAGGTCTACTAAATATCTATTAAAAAATCGAATAATTATTTAAAAATCGAATATTCTTACACCATAAATCGATTCTATGAGACCGGTAAAACTGTAATCGCTTATATCTAAGTATATAAAATACGTCGTAAGTAGCTGAAATTTGCCATGAAGATTCCTTGGAGAGTGTAGGGGGCACTAACAGAGGATTTCCCGAAATTTTTACAGGAACGGGAAAAAACGGGATATGCGCGTAAGAAGTCGCGGGCAAAAGCTAGTTTAAATTACGTACCAACAAATTTGTACGGAACCCTCGGTGCGTTAGTCTCTAGTGCGGTAGAACTCGCTCCTGACCGGTATTTTTTGTCATAGTAGCAATAGTTATAGCGGTGCTTGAGAAACAGCTGGCTGACAGACGGACTGACGGACAACGGAGGCTGAGTATTAGGGTATCGGTGGTTACCTCCTAAAAAGGAATCTGTTCTGTCATCGCTGAAACACCTGCAGTCTCGGGTACTACTTGTCTAGAAAAATGCAAAACCTAACCTCTTTCCTGAGGCACACTGCCCGACTCTTTCAAGTGTATGAGGAAGAAACACGTTTTCTCAAAAAACTACAATCAATCATTCGTCGAAAGCATCTCGCTTGAATTGGAATTCGAATAAAATCAAATCCGGATAAAGACCATTCTTTAAGTCAAGAGTGAATAGGTTACTTCTAGGCAAGCGTGCTCCATCTTCGACCACATCATCGCTTGCCATCGGGTGAGATGGTGGTCAAGCGCGTGCCTATCAATAGTAAAAAAAAAAAATCCATTTGGAGAAAGTCAGCACCCCGGTTTAGTCAAGCACTTTTCAAAAATATTATCGTGCGTTTTGCATCTTTTAAAGAAATCCATAAAATTTTGTCGTTATGTTATTTTGGTAGGCTCTGTACACGGGCGTACCAAAAATTGGAAATTTCATAGGCTACAATTTTTAGTAGACTCTGATCATATATGCACCTGCTAATTATTACCCGCTGTCGTATATTCAACTGGGGTAGTACACGCAGTTTGCATTACAGAAAAAAGCCAATCGTTATAACTATATATTGGGATATAAGACAATAAAACTACTATGAAGTATTGGACGGCTTGTAATCATCACTAACTTATACCTAACTTACTAGAATAAATTATAAATTAAATAGTTATTGTCTATATTTCGCTAAAAAGGCACTTGAGTTACGTATTGTCTTTGTCTTTAAAGTTGTCTACAACTATGTCGGTTAAACTACAACGTCTGGAATCACCTTCTTCTGCATTGGCACTCTCCCTTCGCATCCGCGAGAAGAGTCTTGGTACAGGTCCCGTACTGGACCGCCCAGCATCTGGTGGAGCGGGGGAATACCTCCTCATTCGAGGTTTGGGGGCTTCTTCTTCAGAAGCAGTCTCTGAATATGGAGGAGGCGGTTGCTGCAACATTGTCATTCGATTCTCTCTCGCAGCAATTGCTGTTGGTATCTGCAACTCTGCCCCTGCAACTACAGTGGCAAGCGTTGGCGTGAACTGTGGAGCCGCAGCCCTCGCTGACACCCTTCTCCGTCGAGGCCCGGAATCATCTGCACGTTTTGATTTATTTTCTTCAAGACTGTCTCTACTTGGAGGTGTACTTGGTATTGCAAAATCTGGTCTTAATGAACCACGTCTTCTAGATGCAACGGCGTTTGGTTCTGTTATAAAGTCCAACAACCCTGGAGGGTCGTTGGATGATCCAGCTGCAGTTTCTAAAACTGCTAAGGCTCTAAGAAGATCAGCCACACTTGTATTCTCTAAGACTTCCACTTGCTCAGATTCAGGAAGATTAGTTATGTTTACATCAGGGTCAAACAAACTTGGACGACCATGTTTCGTTCTGTTTCTATAGCGCTCTAGATCACTTGAGAACTCACCAGGTTCTTCAAGAGACCGATTACGGCCTTGTCTTTGTTGGCTATTGAATTGTTTTATGGTGGCTTCTAAATCGCCTGACATAACATTAGGTGAACTATTTTTGCGAGATGCTCCAAATGATGGGAATAAGCTACTGCGTCCAGTACGTGTCTTATTTTTGTAATCGACCAATTCGTCAGAACTCTCCGGCATAACATCATCATCGTTTTTCTTAGATCGGCCAAAAGTAGGAAACAAGCTGAGGCGCCCTTTTTTCGTACGATTCTGATATTTTTGTACTTCGTCTTCATCAACAGTGTCTTCGTCATTGCTTGAACGGCCACTGAAATTGAAGCTCGGGAAAATGCTACGCCTTCCGCGTTTGGTATTTTCTCTGTAACGTTCTGCATCATCGTCAGGATCACTGAAATCGAATGTTGGGAATATGCTGTGCCGACCGGATTTGGTTCTGTCCTTGTAAGCTTTTGCTTCTTCATCTTCGCTAAAATCAAATGTAGGGAAAATGCTATGTCTTTTAGTCTTTTGACGATATGCCTTAGCAGCCGCTGCATCTTCATCTTCAGAGAAATCAAATGTTGGGAAAATGCTACGCCGGCCACGATTGGTTTTCTCAAGGTAAGACTTCGCTAGATAATCTTCATCGTCATTATTAAAGTCAAATGTGGGGAAGATGCTGTGTCTACCTCTTTTTGTTTTTTCTTTATATGCTTCAGAGGTATCTTTGACGTTTTCATTAATGGCTTGGGATGGCGGGATGTCACTCGAACTTGGTTTTCGCAAGAAAAATCGCGTTATAATATTTTGTGGTTCTTCTGGATAAACTTTAGATGGCAATGATAACTTTCCACTTCTAATGTTGGCTTCTCTTCTAAATTTCTCTGCTGATTCACCATTAGTCCACGTATGTTCATGAACATCCTGCGGTATATATTCTTTTTTGTAATTTGGTACAGCTACACTTAAGGCTCTAGTTCTTTTTGGATAATTTGGTAAATAGTCTTGACCTATGCTAAACTTAGGTGGCCTCTCGTTTGCTAAAATATGTTCATCGTCAAAGAGGTGAACACCTTTATCGACACGATCTTTCTGGGCCTGTTCTAATCCTCCCAATACATTTACTACCCGTGCCAACAGTTCAGCTGGTTTGACAATAGCCGAGGCAGTGAATGTCTTTTCTTTATCGATTCCAAGTAAATCCGTATCCGATTGAATTCGGAGCATATCTTTAGCTGACAGTTGTATGTTTTCTGAATTCGCTCGCTTTCTTTTATAGATAGGGAATCTTGGTTCAACATCATATGTGAAAATGGGACAGCTTGAACTTCGATAGAGAGGTGGTAAGGCCTCTACGTACACCGGCTGGAAAGATAAAGAGAGATAAATATTAGTACAGAGTAGTTTTCACCTACTTTAAGAGTAAATTGTAATTTGTGTTAATTCTACGAGATAGTGTCAGGTTCATGAACTCAATAAAATTAATTAAAAATTTGCAACAGTAACAGATAAAAGAAAACTTCCGTTTTTAAAGCCTTCTGTGGCTTAGATATTTAATCTATGTACATAAAATACCATCAATTACCTTAATTTTAATCAAATTAGCTTCATTAATTATTTTTCTTAGTGCTGACAGATCCTTCGTGAAGCCTTGCAAGATTTTGTTCTGAGTGTTTTTGAATTGGCACGCAAACTTTTGTTCTAATCTGTGAACTCTTTCTGATCTCATGCCGCTGGTGATAAATCCGAGCAGCATGACAATGTAGCCTAGACCGAAGGTAATCCAGATGATCAGGAATATTTGGTATGTGCAGAAGTAGCCGTATTTGAAGCCATTGTTTACCGTACCTGTAATTATAAAGTTTTGTTATTAAAATTCAGTAGAAGTCAATTTTATGCACTTAAAAAGAAGAAACGATGGATCTATTGATATGATTGTCTAAATACGCAGGTAATTCTGCGTGCCGCGTTGGAGGACATGACTTCGAATGTCCGTATGGGTTAATATAAATGTTCATCAATTTAAATCTTAGGAAGAAAATAAGAGCAATAAGATATATTAAGGATTACATATTTTACAATATACATAAATTCACTTTTGGAGCTTACTTAACGCATAAAGAATATCAGAATTCCTACCTGCTACTAAATCACCAAAACCTATTGTGGTTAGGGTGACAAAGGCATAATAGATGGAGGCGACGTAGTCCCATCCTTCGAACACCATGAAGATGCAAGCAGGCAAGAAGATGAAGAACAAGAAACCAGGAACCAGGTAAAGGAAGATCTGGCCCAACATGCCAAGGTTAGTGAAGTAGTAGCCAAGGTTGTGGGCTCTTTTTTCGTTTCTTCTCTTGTACTTGCGGTAGACTGAGATAAGCTGGAATAGATCAAAATTTTCTTTAGTAACTAATTAAGTTGCAATTAGTAATAATAAAGTGTGACAAGAAAATCTGTAAAAAATTGTTTAATTTGATAGATAAGGGACATGTTTATTTCTTAAAACTGCTTAGATTTTCCATATCGTTAATAAAAAAAAAATTGCTAAGTTGCTATAGTAGTTTGAAAGACGGGTGTTCTCAATATGATCAAATAAATGGCTTCTAAATAAAATTACCTGCATGCCAAAATATTCACCAAGGTTGGCTAGCAGGATACCGTTGATGGGGATGCCGAACAACCCGTAGAATATCATCAGAATTCTTCCCAAGTGTGTCGTCGGTGCCAAATTACCATAACCTGGAATCATAATTTAAAAAGACCATTAAAACAAAAATAAAATAGGATTACTTTTTTTTTCTCTGGACAAATACTCCATGGTAATTCTATACACAATACTATTATTTTTGTTGAGAAACAAGATTTACAAAGAACGGCATTGAAAAGAAATGGAAACAAAGAGAAACTATAAAATTGAACACAAAGTAACTAATAAGATACTTAATGATTCAGGAAATAAAGAGTCTTCGGATTGCAAATCAGACAATAGTGGAAAATATCTAAGGTATTAGTCCATAAATCTTGAGCTAAGTATGTGGCCAGATATATTATTATGAGGATGTTAATAAATATTAAAATCAGATCTAAGTAGTGATGATATACGTATTGCGTTGCGTTTACAAAAGACGCAATATTATGTTTTTAAGCAAAGATGGGATTTACATAATCACTAGCTTTTACTGTAGGCTTCACTCGCGTTAAAAGTTGCTTTTACCGTCTCCAAAGTCTTGTCTATCCCTGTATTAATATTCACCTTAATTGCTTTAGCGGATTTGGCGTGAAAGCGTAAAAAACAAATAAATAATGAATTTACAATCACTTTGCATTCATTATAATAGTTAGGATAGGATGCTTTCTGCTTTGAATGATCCGGGATAAGTATATCGATAAGTATCTTCTTAAATGAACCGATAAGCTCGCTATCACCCTGGCGACTTCTTTTTCTTATCGTGTGGACAGTAAGGTCTAATGAACCCACGCACCCTAGTGTCAGAGTTTGAAACCTATTTGACGACCGCCATTTGGCGACTGACCATCTACTACTTAAACCTTGGAAATTGCAATTCAATATGAGTAAAATTATGAACACTATAAAGATGTCAAAATAGCTAATGTGTCAGCCATAATGAGCCGAGAAACAAAGTTAACAGTGAAAATGATAACATACAACACATAGCCGATAATCTGAAACTTACCAATAGTACTAACGACGGTGTAAGAAAAGAAGAAGGAATGGTAGAAGTCCCACTTGAAAGGAGGCTCAGCGTCCTCCGTTGTGTAGTTGAACATAGACTTGCCGCAGTAGTCCGACAGCTTTCGAAGAATTGTGTCTTGCTTCTCCGGATCATCGGGAATGTAGTTCTCATATAAAAGGTCTGGAATCAAGAGATGAGCAATGTTAGTGACATGATTAATATAGTGAAGCAGACATGACCATTTATGATATTATGCATTTGGCTGCAGATAAGATAATGTTTTCTATTGTAATTGCGACTTTCATTTAGAAACAATGAAAAAAGATTCGAAGCAAATGAGTTTCTAAGTTTTGTTTCCTTTGCTGGAAACTCAAAAGTAGGTAGGAAAAATCTCATAAGTAGTGGAAGTTTCCTTGGACCACTAGCATAAGAGGTGCTTATACTCATAGTCGTGATTGTTAACTTTAATTTCTCGCTATAAATAACAAACAAGGTTGTTAAAAAGCAACAAAATACACATATTGTTATAAAATATCGTGACATGCTTGTTAACCCAATAATTTTAAACAATGTCGGACCGTAACAGAACCATTTAGCGTTTCTCTCCTAACAAAATGACCACTCCAATAAGAAAATATGGGGCCCTAATTAAGCAGTTAACCGACTTTTTACAATGGACAATTTTACGCGCGAATTAACACAAATTAGTTGTTTTTATCGCAAATTGTATGGGATATCGTATTGATTAGAGGTCGCAAAAAGTTGAAGAGCGCTGCCCTGTTCAGAGGCAAAAAGTTGTAATAGATTTTCGTATGAATGAGAGAAAACGTATCGTAGTAATTGAACCGTATAACTCATACCTACTATGTAGTTGATAGACCACGAAGAAATGGTTAAATTGTCATTTAGTCATGGGATTCGAACAAAGGTTTTCCTTTTACGGTACCTAGTGCAAGTACAACAGAATAAATTACCGCTACTGCAGGGATTGGGGACTATCTCAAAGAAATTAATTCACTAGCTCAATCACAGGTTGGTTCATTTGCTAATGCTTTTTACCTGACGTTCATTCTTTCATTTTCATTTGAAATCTCAAATCAGTTCTGCCGTGGTTCTGCCCATGTCCACATAAATATTGTTGCTATTTGTTGCACCAAACAACCTGATTAATCCGAATCTCGCTGAAATCTACGGAAGCCATTTGTGGTTGAGCACATTACGTCCATTCTACCTCTTTATAATGCGTTTGTAAAGAAGGCGCGGTCTTCATTGTTGTTCTATTATCATTAAATGAATATAAAACCGATTTACGATACAGGAGACGATTGAATGGAACTATTGTGGTTTGGAGGTCGATGTCACTGCCAAGACCGGTGCAAAGGACGATTAATAGATTTTTAATATGCACGTGGACGACAATTATATGAATGAAGTTTGAATTATGATGTGCAAACCAAATAAGTTGTGGGCCGGCGCGAATAAGTTGAAAATATTCGGTATACGCATTTGGATGGTAGCGCAAAAGTTCATCATGATTCAAGATCAATTGATATCAAACACAGCAAACAGAACATCAATACGACTGAGCTAAAACATGCATACAAAGTATTACGAGTAGTATAGCAACAATTTAATTTTCGTAAACCCCTCATCACTCGTGGAAAGAAAATTGGTCGATTTAATGAGTTTTTAAAACATTAAATTTTAAAAACTCATTTAATCGACCAATTTCTAATGTTTATATAATATTTTATATCAGCTAAAATTCCATGTATACAAGTAATTTCAATATAATTTACTTGAAGCTTACTCGCTCAATATGTGTGCTAAGATCAGACTAGATTAGGTACAAATCTGTTTTCATTTAATAAATAATTTGCATTAGTTAGGATCGAAGCACATATTGCTCCGCGGTAAATTGTCGACCTCATTTTGCTTGACTAAGAATTAGCACAGATCTGCATATTACGTCCCGTCACATAATTTTCTTTGATTTCTCGATTACCATACGAATCATAATCACATTGAATTTGGTCTGAGTAGTTCATTAAACATAAAAATACATATTTTCTGGTCAAAAGCCCGCTATGCCAAAGAGCGTTCAATAATATGTATTAATAACAAATACATATTATTGAACGCTCTTTGGCATATTGATGAAAAAGATTGATAAAAGGAACCTCCAACTGTTATAGGCCCACTCAAGTCCTCAACTCGTTATCAACTATGAATTCCAGACCACACGTCAGAAAACTGAATGAAAGAATCCATTATTACGTCAAAAACCTGTTGATGATATTGAAAACAAAGCTATTATCAAAAGAGATACAGTAACTAATGGAATGTTTAATTTCAATTGCAACACTTAAAATCAAGAGGACTTGATTGAACGTAAATAAAATAAACAAGTGACAGCGGCGTCAATAAGTAGGGTTGTCAATAATAACGTCATTGGTGATAAGTTACAGTTTAACAGTAGTAGGAGATAAATATTGTGAGTGGAGGATGGTACGAGGAAAGATATGCCAATTCCCAGCAGCTAAGATATTCTTAATTTCATTTCAGGTAAACATAAAGCAGATAAAGACACAAATAGTCCACATTACACAAAGCTCATTCTTCAAGATGTGAAGCTTGTTTATTGTATAAAGCCAATAGCTGCATGCTTATGTTGCAAAAATATTCAGTGGGATTTGCACTTTTCCTCTCAATCTCTTTTACTGTCTAGTATATTTACGAAGTAGGTTTTCAGAAATATTCTACCCACTTTGAACAACTTCACCAACCCTAAGCAATCGAGGACAATTAATGCTTACATACCTATTCGATAACAAGATAAGAGAATCGATTCTAAGGTATTGAAGCTGACACAGAAATCAACTAGTTGTACATGGTAATCATGTGTTTAATGCCAGAAAAGCTGTGTTTATACTGTGTCATTAACAGATATTTAATATCAACAGTAAATTTTATCACATCCTTCTAATAAATTGTAAACTCAAAGCATTTTGTCTACTGTACCATTTACAAGCACTTTTGGATTGTCAAGGAGCCGTAGACAATACTGTAGTCAGAAAAATCATGATTTCTGCTTGATAACTACTGAACATGAACTAACAATCGAAAGAGAATCCACACTCAACCAATGGGATTCGCTGGTTCTTTGAAACATTGAACTTCTTTAGGTATTCAGCACGTAAAGATTTCAGAGTGATAAAAATGTTATGAATCAGTAAGACTAATAGCGGGGAATGAACATGTAATGATCGACAGTAGGGAATGAAAGAAGAAAACTAGTTACGCCGACCTCATGTTACGACGTGGTACAAAGGAAGGAAGATGATGAAAAAAATTTGAGGTTCAGGGCACTAAATAATGTACTTTTGTAGAATGAGAAATACAGTCTCAATAGAATGTAGAGCAACCATGAAGCGTGATGAACCAATAAAATAAATACGTAACACGACTTTTTGCAAAACCAGTGCGTGATGTGGAAGCACCTCAAATAACAGGCAAAATGTTTTAATTATCACATCAACCATGAATTAACGTGTTAACCGTTTTATCGATGGCAATAATATCGTTACTATTTACTTAAGCATGTGACAGAATAACTTAAGAAATCGTGAACGTTTCATGAGTCTCATTATAGCCTTTAAGGCCTCAAAAAGACCCTTTTGTAGGTCTGTTTTGTTAGTTTAAAAGGTCTATAACCTTCTTGGATTTATCAGGGTCTTTCAAATTGTATTTTTGTTGTGAAATTAACATGCTTAAAAGGGATAAAGGGATTTCTATGTCAAGTGCTGTTATGGACGTAATAGTTGTCAACTAGATTACTGTGCAAATTGCTAGTGTCAAGCTTGGAAAATGTGTTACTGTATATATATGAAGACATAAACATATTTACAATTTGTACGCGAGGAAGAAAATTTTTATAATATACTAAAGTTCTCTTTCATAAAAATCCTTCTCCACGGGTTGGCATTAATAATAATGTCAGTATGGAGGTTTCACATTGAGTTTTCCTTTAAAATATTGCTTTTATTAATGTGTTCGTAGTTGATATTCTCACAACAAACCGACCTCAGTGGTTAAAAATATTGATCAATTATTCATTGGATAATTTTCCGCTGATTTCCACTTGTCGTCATCTTTACAGCGTTTCCATTTCAATGACTTAAGGGCAAAACCACTGGATAAACCTTCCGAGGTTCCCATTGAGGTCAATTGATATTTGCGACATTCAGCTTCAAAGCCAACTCTTAAATTCATATTATAAGTTTTTTATTACGAACTAACTTTTGCACGCAACTTCGTCTGCGCGTATCCTGTTTATTCCCGTTCCCGTAGGAACTCTCGCAGTGCTCCCCTACACTCCCCCAAGGAATCTACAAGCCAAATTCCAGCTTTCCACGACCAGTAGTTTCGGCGGTGCGTTGCATGTCATTCACCCAGTAAAGGATGAATAAGCTTGCCCACTGAAAAAATCTAATTAGTTCGTCAGTTAGATTATCAAAAAATATATGACCCGTTTTTTTTTCTTTAGTTACCTACATAAACCAAAATTGACGGAGATACGACGCTTTTAAAATTCTCAATACGTCACGCCGTGATATAATTTTTAGTGCTTTCTGACGTCACGAACCCCACTCCCGAGTTTTGATGTGTTTTATCTTTGTCAATATTCATTGATTTACAAAAAAAAATGCGTGTTCATTATTTTTCAATTGATGGTGGAAACTAGCCTGTTTTATATATTGATTCTGCGAAAAGTGATATTTTTATTTTTGCTCCAGAAGACAGTCAGTATCGTTGTGGACCACAAAAATTTTGCGTCGATACCAGCAAAAGCCAAATCAGAAACTGGTCAAGTCATTTCGACTTCCCAAAACTCGACAGAGGAAATATACAGAATTTTGTATTTGCTCAACTGACGTTTCATTTTCATGAAGCAAGGATGGCAGACGACAATTCTAATTTAAGGCTAATTTCCAGAGCACGACAATTGGTTTGCAGAAGCCTTCGTCTGTTTACTTATAAATGCGATGTCACATGAACATATTAAAGATATTAGAGGTAATGGACTCACGCTGTGATGCCGACGACTGCCTTATTTCAAAGGAAATGCAGGAGCTTGAAGGTCGCTCAAGGTTAGAAAGTTAGAAATCAGATCACTGTTTTTTAATACAGATTCTTAAAGATCGAAACTTTTATGTTAATGTAGCATATGCAAGGAATCCAGAAGAAAGAAAAAAAAAAGGAAGACATAGTTTGAATATAAATATGAATAAACCAGCTTTTGCTCGCGACTTCGTACACCCATAACCCGTTTTTCCCATTCACGTAGATTTTTCGGGAAATCCTGCTCCCCGACACTCCCCGAGAAACCTACATGCTAAATTTCAGCTTTCTGCGACCAGTAGATTCGGCTGTACGTTGTCTGTCAGTCACTCAGTAAAATTGTTCTGTTATTACTGAGTGTCAGTCATTAACGGAAGACTTTAAAATTATTGATTTTAATAAGGGCCAAGGGAAGATCAAAGAAACGATGGATAGATTTTGTGGAAGATAATGCGTCTTGAAACGAGGTGGGAGGGGAATTGAGACGAAGACATACGTTTGGAAGAAGAACAAACACTACACCGATCCCAAATAAAATGTGATTGGTGCAGGAAAGGTGATATGTCTTGAAGTTTGAAAGTAAGTGGCAGCAAATGGAACTATGTGACAGTCAGATTGCACGGTAAAAAGAACATTGTTTGGTATAGAATACGCTTGCATTCTAGTTATTGGATGGCAAAAGTATGCAACATTAGTAGTGGTGTTTTATGTTCAACAACACCCATACCCTTCAAAACGAGGTTACAGCAACAACGTTTTGCGGTAGAAATATATTTGGTGTTAGTTGTGGTGGTTGTGGTGGTTGTGGTGGTAGTACTTCCCTGCAGGTGCTTCTTATGCGTCTCTTACTATATAGTTGGGATTCCCAAATGTCCAATAGGTAGTGGTGGTCTGATCACTGTCACGTAAACCTATGTAGATATATTACGTTATTGGGTTTTAATCATTGCGGTCACCGTTGAATCATGCATTTTGATCATCATCATTCTTACAAGCGCTACCTGTAGTAGATTTCCCCGAGATATCACACCAGATGTTAGTTACACGACCGGAATATTAAAATATTTATGTGTTAGTTTCCTTTACGCAAAAAGGTCCCGAATTTATTATAATGGTGCTGACAGGTGTTCATGTGTTCGGTTGTAAAAAATCGCTGAAGGTTTTTTAACAATGTAGAGAAAATTTATTTTTAGCTGCATCTCCAGGCTATTCTTCCGACTGTTTTTAGTCATACTTTTTACATCATTAAAAAACCTGTGAAGACAACAAAAGGCTGAAAGCAAGCACCTACTTTACAGCAAATCATTGTATTAACAAAATAAATAACCCACTATTGCTTAATTTGGAGTTGGAAATGCCTATTTGACCCTTGCACTCCAACGAAATACTTACAGCAGTAATAAAAAGTAACGAAGATTTAAAACATTTTCCTCCATCATCTATTAAACTAAAGACTCTCGGGTCATACATTCAAAAACGTAAACTTGACCTGTGATTTTCCAGAACAGGTTACACAATGAAAGAGTGTAATAGATCAAGACGGTAAAGGAAACAATTCGTTCATATATCATCAAAGATTCTGGTGCCGACACAACACATAAGGCCGTCTGTATGACCGGCCTCATGTTCACCATTATCCTTATATCTTCCTCGCACGACGAAAGAATTCTAATGTATCCACATACAACGGGAGTCTAGTCTAAATTATGATTTGAATTAGGAAATTGTAGCAAGGAACTCTTTTCCGAAGGTCGGATGCGCGATTTCTTCAAGGTGAAGTAAATTTTGGGATTTATTTGTCAGGTCATAGTCCGGTCAATGGTTAGTATTCTATTCGTGTTGAATGTGTATCACATTCAGGTTTGTAAAGGCTAATGTCCTTCTTATGTCTGGTACAAAAAATTTTTTACTTGGCGGCAGCTTCTGTTGGCGTATCCTCGTTCAAGTTAATATTCTGAGTACATGATGAAAAAGTGTTCATATTAAGTTAGACCTAAATAAACTCACATATAAATATAATCAATGAATAGATAACGATTATAGGTATGTTACATATACCGTTGAAAAAGTTGATTGAATAAATCAGCACTACGAGACACATAAAATGTTGCTCCCGCCAAATAAGGCAACTTTAAAGCTAGGTTATAGGTTAATACGAAGAAAAACTCGACCCGACACTTTTTTATAATGCTACTCAAGTAAGGAATACTGATCTTTATTTTGAAGAAGTTAAGATTGAAATCAATGCTGTAGAATTGAATAAACACGCAGTAAAATGGTATGGGCATACAATTAAAACACGAGAATATACAAAATTTATCGCAATACCAAGTCGTCCGACTTTGATGAAAACTAAATTTGTCCTAATTTTATAATAAACTCTTCTTGTTTGCTAGATAGAGTAAGGGTCTAGCAAACAAGCAGATTCTAATGAAATTTACTTGAGTATATTATTAAGTTACATTAATTTTCAACGATTTCTTTTGTAAGGACAAAAGTTAAGCGTTACTCGAGGATACAGAAATTTAATAGCAGTTTTTTTTTTGTAAGTTTATTCATAAATCATGCTTTGGGTGATAATATAACATTAAACTAAAATGCAACGCAATGTAACATGCCTTATGAAATAAAATACCCAAATCTCTTCAAAGTTAGAGTGGACAGGCTCCTCCTGGTTAAGCTCGCTCCGTCAACTGCTACCGCTCAGTCTCTGTCATCTCTGACCTACATTAGAGTCAAGATCAAACCCATCTCAAATAAAACATAAAAAAGTTTTCCGAGACAGATTGTTTGTATTTTTCGTAAGGTAAAAATTATAAAGTACAGTCAAGTGACGTTTTCGCCTTTCGTAATACGTGATTGATGACGTACCGTTTTTACCCACTACTATAAGTGGTAAAAACGGTACGTTTAATTTTTCCCAACCAAAACGTTTTAAAATAAAGCAAAAAAAAAAATAGCAAGCAGGACATTCCAGTTCTAAGAAGAGACCGTGTTTTATTTACTTATACTAGTTGACCCGCGCAACTTAGTTTGCGTCACAATTTTCGTTACTGCTTCGCTCCTATTGGCCTTAGCGTGATGATATATAGCCTATAGCCTTCCTCGATAAATGGGCTATCTAACACGGAAATAATTTTTCAAATCGGACTAGTAGTTCCTGAGATTAGCGCGTTCAAGTAAACAAACAAACAAACAAACTCTTCAGCTTTATATATTAAGTATGGATTATAATAATAAAACCAGTAGGTAGGGTTCCCCAAGGACTTATATTGGGACCACTAATGTTCAACAAAAATATTAAAAGCCTAGTGACGCATCCAGTCATTCAAGTTTCTCGGACCTGTTTAGTACTTCACTGCTCATGACCGAGTTGTAATTTTAAGGCAATCCAGCTTATTTGGAGACATAAACATTTGTTTATATCCCTATGTGTTTATTACGAGTTACATAAAAGTTTGTTGACTAATATGCGCGGTCACGCTTACGAATGTAATTTTGAGTGTGGTGTCACTTAGAGATTATCGTAGATTCTATTTTATGGAGGGGTTTCCCAACGCTGCGCTGTGGGAATAACATTATGAGGACTTGACCAATTTAAATGTCTGTCAGCGGTTTTTAGCGGCATAAACGACCGTATCTTTTTTTAACGTTAACTTAGAAATTTGATTTTTTCACAGCTGCAAGGGACCATAGACCTAAGTATATGGTGTTAATTTCAACTCGATATCTTCACGTGTTCCCAAGATAAACGGTCTTTACATATAGACGGACGGACAACATAGTGATCCTAAATGGGTTCCGTTTTTTCCTTTTGAGGTACGGTACTGTAGAATATCCTCTTTGGAAGGCGCAACCTCAAAGCCTTGAAAGATTTAAGAAGAATTAGATTAGGTTTGAATTCAAATATAATGACAGAAGAATATGTTAGTCTTTTCTAGGATTCGGTAAAAGATTCTGATAGAATGAAGTCGTAATATAGTAATTCTTAAAAGTTCCCTCAGTCTTTCTTTTTTAACGTAGCTCTCGCTACGCCCCGACCTTCGATCCCTTACAGTACTGATCTACTCAAAATATTCCAATCTTTAAGACTATTTTAAGAATACTTAAAAATGGCAGACTCACCGTCATACTAATTTAAACCTTATCTCATAAGATTGCATTGCAATGTAAATAAACAAAAAATTATAACTGATAAAAATTGTCTATATAGAGACAACTCTTTTTCTAAGACTGTTTGAAAATCACATGGCTATCTTGGGAAAAACTATTGTAAATGTAACTGACTAGTGTTACGTGTCTAAGTTCCCTTAGTCTGTCTCACAGAAATCGTAGTAATCGTGATATACAGCGGTTGCCGTATGGTGTCGGACGGTGCCGTATGGTCCCGTAAAAGAATAATACCATCCCATCACTTCCCGTGGGTGTCGTAAAAGGCGACTAAGGGACTCGCCAGAGAATGGGCAGCAGCATTCTCTGTAAAACTCAACACCATGCACTGCGATCGCCAACCCGCCTGCCAATTGCCGCGGCGATTATGGCAAAGCCCGCTATGGGGGAGGCCTATGTCCAGCAGTGGCCGCCTTTCGGCTGATATGATGAGATGATGACAGCAGGTGATACTTAGCGATGATGTACCTTTATATCATCGAATGATTTTTTTAAGTGAACTTTGAAATTTCTCCATAAAAGCATATATGCAATGGCTCCCAAACTATACAATAAATTACCAAATCAAATTATATCAGCTAACAGCGTTAAGGATTTTAAACGTCAGCTTTTTAAATTATTGAATGAAAAGGCATATTACTCTGTCGATAAATATCTTAATGACAAATTTTGAAAAGATGATTTTGTACAAATTAATTTTAAGTTTGACAATTTTAATTTTGGCTACATTGTACTATGAAGAGATTTGACACGGTTATAATTAATTTTGATATATTTTTTTTATTTATTATTTCCTTTATTCATTTACTATACATATATATTATATTTTTAAATATTTGAATAAAAAAAATAAAAAAAAAACATTTAAAAATATAAAAATAGTAGCCCACCGATATCGGGAACAGGGTCCAAGCTACCGGTGGTCAGGGCTCCAGAGAAAGGAACCTCCTGACAATGAGAGCCGTGTCCAGAAGTACCGCTTTCTGAATCAAGCCCTTGATCCAGCTGCCCAACGAGAGCCTCCTAAGGTGTTGGTCGAGGCTCGTGGCTATTAAGCCATTGGCCGACACGACTATCGGTACAATGATTGCAGAGTCCACTTCCCACATGTCGACAACCTCGCGAGCCAAGTCAATATACTTGATTTGTTTGTCTTTCTCGGCTTTCACGAGGTTCTCGTCATGCGGGACGGTTATATCTACAATCATTGCACGCCTCACAATTCGGTCCACCACCACTATATCAGGTTTATTGGCAACAATAGTCCTGTCAGTGATGATGGACCGATCCCAGTACAATGTGATATTGCCATTATCGAGAACTGGGTCGGGCGTATACCTATAGTATGGTACCTCCGACTCCACAAGAGAGTATTTCAGAGCAAGTTGCTGATGGATAATCCTGGCTACAAGGTTGTGCCTATGCAAGTATTCTCCGTTAGCTAGACGAGAACAACCAGAGATAATGTGGCGAATTGATTCTCCCGGACGGTGACATGCCCGACATATGTCGACCGTGCCGTCTTTCACAATAAATCTCCGGTAGTTATTCGTCATGATAACTTCGTCCATAATTGCACAAACAAAACCTTCGGTTTCTCCAAAGAGGTCACCGAAACGCAGCCAGGCTACGGACGCTAGTTGGTCTACGTCGGGCCCATGTAGGGTCCGGAAAAAGCGTCCGTGAAGCTCCTTACTCTGCCATACCGCCCTGCGATCGTTAGTGTCAAGCACCGCAGGTTTGCGCCAGTTCTCATTTGCCAAGGAGAGCGGGGTGAGTCCCTTGTCCACCGCCACTACATCTCGATGCATACCTACGTCGACAGCTAGGAAATATTCCCTAAGACTGCATATCTCACGATTGTGGAGAGTCTTAGCATTTAAAAAGCCTCGACCTCCACACTTTCGCGGGATATACAGTCTCATTACCGACGATCGTGGGTGATGCATTCGATATGCAGTAAGCAGTGTACGGACCCGCCTATCCAGGGCGTCAAGTTCCGTTTGAGTCCATTTGAGTACGCCGAAAGAGTACATCAATACCGACATGACCCAACCGTTGAAGGCGCGCACCTTATTTCCGCCTGATAGAAGGCTATTAAATACCTTCTTCAAGGAACATAGGATGGACCAAACATTTTATAAAACATCTTTGTACCCAGTGTTCACAAAATTAATAAATGAATGAATGAACCTTTTGCAAGCAAATATAAACAAAAACAGACAAACGATTCCACCATCTTATGGCATCTTAACCCTAATATATAACAATCTTCCGTAACTGGGTGATTGAGTGACTGAGTGACTGACTGACAGACAACGCACAGCCGAAACTACTGGTCGTAGAAAGCTGAAATTAGGCTTGTGCACTTAGAGAGGGTTTCCCGAAATTCTTACGGAAACGGGAAAAAAGCGGAATATGTGCGTATGAAGTCGCGGGCAAAGTTAGTTTATAGAAAACTAGTTGACCCGCGCAATTTCGTCTGCGTCACAATTTTCATTACTGCTCCACTCCTATTGGTCTTAGCGTGATGATATATGGCTTATAGCCTTTTTCAATAAATGGGCTATCCGACACTGAAAGAATTTCAGTGTTGGATATCAACACTGAAATTCTTTCAGTAATTTCAAATCGGACCAGTAGTTCCTGAGATTAGCGCGTTCAAGTAAACAGACAAACTCTTCAGCTTTACATATTAGTATAGAAGAGACAACTCTATTTCGAAGTCCAATTGAAAATCACATGAGAATCATGGGAAAATCAATCATAAGAATCACAGACTAATCGCTGAACAAACGTATTATCTTGTACTTTTTGCGTCATCAAATCGATTGAGTGAAGTAAGCAATGAATCATTGAACACTTTGATACTACAAATGTTCTAATTAAACGCCATTTTTATGTCGTACACCTATTATACGTTCGTTGGAAACAATTAGCTGTCTTAACTCAATCCGTAGAGGTTTGATTTATTTTGTATCGAATTTAATAGTGATCAATTTGGCGGCTTAAAAACAGATTAAGATCGGTATCTTGTAAGCCAAATGTTTATTTGCAGTTAGACTATTTATTAATTGAGTTACGGATAGTCAGAAGCCAGTTAATCTGACTCCAGTCTTGCCAAGAATACCGTGTTACCCAGTTAATGGGTTGTGGAGGTCTGGTAGGCAGCCGCTCCTCGTAAAATACTGGTATTCAGCTAAATCCGGCTTGACTGAAAGCCGACCCCAATATAGTTGGGAAAAGGCTAGGCGGATGACTATTTATTAATTGAACACCTTTCAGTAGATGAACGTACCCATGATGTATTTAAAATATCTACTGGGCGCCCCCTTTTTAATTTCTGAAATTTTACTATGGGTGACGAGAAATGACGAGTACTAGGTATTTTAAATCCTATTGGATATTAAAGACTATTTGGAAAATTACCAATGAACAAAAAAACAAATCAATGCATAAAAATAAAGACACCAAAAAAATTTTTGTTTGAGTGAAGTCTTCTGCGCCTTGCCGAAGCTAAATTCATTTTTTCTTAGGAACACCAAGATCAAATTTCCCACTTTAAAGTACCTACACATAAATATTTTAGATAAACGAACAAAAACGGTTTAAAACAATAAAGTTACCACAGACAAGTTTCACAACACAGACAGACAATTCTCACGAAAAGCCATTATAGAATCGAGAGACCTAGTAGGTAACTAGCTATGATTACCTTCTAGTCCTCTCGATTCTATACCTATGATTTGACGTAAACTATTTCTGATACAATAGTAAATACCTTCGCTAGAGAATTCGAAAACGCAATCAACAGCCATATAAGAACAAAACATAAAAATCTTTGTCCTATAAATAACAGCGTTCCTTTTATAATATCTAAACGGAAAATAAACTAAACGTATAATATTTTAAACATAAGTACCGACAGATGATGGAATACAAGACATCGCTAACATAAACAACTATACATTTACTATTTACCATCAGGAAAATGGCCTAAAAATATGTGTAATTACAGGTTTCATTTGCTTAAACGTGTCGGTCAGTTAAAACGATCGTTATGTTTCACACGTCATCGGTTTTGTCTCAGACCACAAAACTAATTATCTGCAATTTATAAGATGGCAACACGACGATATTGTTGGCAATATTATGGTCATGGCGCTGTCACCATTTTCGAATGCATTCAAAAAGAAACTGGCAGCAGTGTCGATCAACAGTTTCGTTCTCCACGTTTGAATTTATTAATTTATTATAATTTCATTAAGAAGTATTATTTAAAACTACTGAAGGAAAACAGGAGAATTTTGTAAATCTTTACCCAGTGTTACCAGGCTGATTCAAAAGATAGATATATATAATGTGGTTTTGGGTTTGAGGCAGTAACATTAATATTCTTAATATATTGTTGTTAAATGTAAAATACATTAATTTTAATAAACAATGCTAAAACGTGTGTAAATACTAATAATATAATGATCAAGTCATAAATCATTGACAATAAAAATGATGCAAATAAGACAATCATTAATTTTATTCATGGACCATTAAATTTTATAGAGGAAAGTGTGGGTCAAAATTGTAATAATCCGCTGATTAAACTGCATTAATTAATGTATAGTTATAAGGGAAGAAGAAGACCAAGGACGCGAGTGTTGAAACACTTTTTGATATTACCTTAAGAGCAGAATAATTTATTTTTAAAATAGGTAAGTAATTTGGTTTATTATCTTCAAATTTGTGAAAGTAATAGTATATTACTGCAGCGGCCAACAAAAGTGGTATTAATGGATGAACGTAAGTCCATCAATACCTAGTTGTGGCCAAGGCTTCTATAGTACTTTTCTCAAATAATACGCGGAAATTATTACAATGTACTTTCAAAATTAATGAAGAACAACGAACAATAATAATTTTTCCCGCGTGAAACAAAATCGTTTTTTTTTTTCAATTAACAACTTTCTATTTGCAAGCCAGTTTGAAATTTAAATAAAACCTTTGGCAAGTTACTTCTTTGGCTGCCATGTTTCGGAGTAAAGGATTGTTCCATTTTTAAATTACACGACAGATATGAGTTTACTATGTTATTTATTTGGCAGCTAAACACGACAGATATGGATATTCATACAACTTTTACCGACCGCTGCTTGCATGTATTTGGCCGGTATGGCAATTTCGATTTATCTCGAGGAAGGCTGTCAAAATAATGCTTTTTGTAAGCATGTTTGAGAAAAAAACATTATCTTTGATAACTCCAGCGTATAGGCGATCATTGTATCATATTTTGTGGCTCTTTTCATTTTGTGACAACTACCTATCCCTTATGTGGCATAGTTGCTTTATCCATATAAATTACATATAGAATTGATGACCCGCCGAGAAAACGGATTTTTTCCCGCAAAAACTTTGATTGCACATTGCCTTCCTCTGCAATCGCATAGATACGAGTACATGCAACGTGGTCAACTTAGTGGTAGTTATAGTCTCTCGATTGATGAATAAAATAACTTTTAATTCATTCGCGGAACAAGCAAGAGTAATTAAAATTGAGGCAACTATACCACTAGGTCAACTATCCGGTTTTACCCTAGACAATGATGACGATAACGATACGACGATACGATACGTATTTTTTTACATCATCATCATATCAGCCAAAAGATGTCCATAGGCCTCTCCAAGGGTAGGGGATAAAAACCACTAATAAATTGCCAGAAGGGTATGTTGCCAGCTGTACCTATTTACATTGCTGCTTAATTCAATCAAGCTCCAGAAAGCTTATCTAATTTAAGAAGATTAGTTCTATTAGTCACGCAGAAGGTAAATATTACGTTGAAGCGAAATTAAACTTACTGCCAGATAGACTAGATTTGTAATATAAATTAATGATGCAGGTATGGAAGAATAAGACATATTTTGTTGATCCCAAAATAAAAGGAAATAAGGCCAAACGTATTTTTTCCCTCACCAGGTCATCGACGCGAGAGCGAGGCGCACAGGACCGATTCTTTTGGCGACACTTTGGAAAGGCTTATGTCCAGCACTGGATGTTTTTCGGCTGATGTGATCTTTTGATTGTTTTAAAATACTGGTATTCAACTATATCCGGTTAGACTGGAAACCAACCTCAAAATAGTTGGGAAAAGGCTAGGCAGATTATGATTTTTTTTTTGTCTTTGTACTTAAAGTAAGTTTGTATGTTTCTTAGATTCTAGTTTGATTTTTTTTTTTCGTTTTGGAGCGAAAAATGGCGTAGCCCGTTATTTTTCCATATCTTTGAAACAGTGTAATGTTGCTTGAAGACCGGTCTACCGTTTACGGGTATGATAGTCTTTCCATCTCTTGAGTGTCCTGACAAACTTGTTTACAACAACAAACCAATAAACTGCATTGGTTTAAAATTTCGTTCATTGCAAATAGAACATGTTTATATCGCGCGGTTATTCTTTGATGTGCACTTAATGTGATAATATTTAATTAGAACGAGGAAGGAAATGAAACGGAACATGAATGGAGCAGTTATTTTATTTTTGTAACCTAATTTGATTAAACTTCTGGAGTATGTAACGTATATGCGGTTAATGTAATTATTTATGTAATAACACATTTAATTATAACTCTATATTTTTGCAACCTCATTCACTAAAGTTTTTGAACTATTTATAATAGTGTGTTTTATAATACGACTTCCATAAATTATATATTTGCATTTGCCTGTATATTTTTAATGTAGTATTTTTATGCTAGGTCATTCTCCACATGTCGACATTATGGATCAGACATATTTCTGCGCCATTAATGAACACTAAAACACATGGCTCGCAGAGATACATAATACTGAGAGGGCAAATAGAGGGCAAAAGACCTAAACGCCGAAGCTCAAAACGGTAATTGGATCAAATATCCAACCAACTGTGGATACTAAACAAAGACAGTGGATGAGCATTCGAATTGTGGTGCTAGAGGCGGATGCTCCGAAGCTTATGGACAGCCAATCGTAACATGTCTATCGTTTCACAGTCAATTTGCTTACAGCGTATTTCAACCTTTTTGGCCACATTATGCGAAGGGGAGATAGGAGCCTTGAAAAGCTGGAGATGGTTGGCAATACCGAAGGATATCCCAACTCTCATGCTCTCTAAGCATGAGGCCAGTCGCCAACACGATGGCGATGGCCTGACCGCGTGAAAGAAACTACATCCTCAAGCAAATTCCAGCAGCTGGTGATAGCGAATTTGGACCAGAATCTATGGAGACACCCTTTATTAAGTGGACTGTCTGTCTACAGTCAGTGACCACGACCCTCAATAATGAGAGACTAACTGTAGAAGAGAGTGGATACTAACCAGCTAGGCTAAATTAAACTATGACAGTAACAATTAGGTAAAACCTGAAGACGCTTAACAAACTACAGTCAACAATCAGCAGATACTTTTCAGCCTACAAGGAAAATAGAAGTAAGTATGTAAGTCAATGCTGACATGAAAATATACGTTAGAACAATGAGGTAAATGACAATGGATTCACCGTTAATTATGACTGATGATAGTGCTGTTATAACTGTATGTAAGCAGCACAGGTAACAGATCAATATAATTGTGGCTAAATATATCAGAACTGGTGCTGGATATTGTTAGATTTACAAGGATGAAAATATGCTCTGTCTCTTATGTAAACATTTGTATTATGAGGGCAAAACACCTTACAAAATACTGCTAGGTATTCACATAGTGCGAAAGAAATAGAGGCGAAGATTAATTGTTTTTGTAGATCAGTCAATTTTATAACTGATGCGATAAAATGGAACGATTCCGACATGTAAACGTCTTATATGAGATAGCGCTATAAAAATATTTGAAATAATAATGAGCGATCCATAATTTTATCTATAAGAAAACAATACCAAGTTCATTATTTAAAGGGTCGCTGGTAGCAGTTACGAGAGTTAACGAGAATCGAGACGAAAGATGTGTGATAAGAGCGGCCTGATAACTAGTGGATTGCTTCCAGCTAAAAACAACAACCGGCCAAGTGCGTGTCGGACTCGCACACGAATGGTTCCGTACCATAAACTTTAATTTTTATTATTTGTTGTTACAGCGGCAATAGAAATATACAATCTGTGAAAATTTCAGCTCTCTACCTATAACGTTTCTTGAGATATAGCCCGCTGACAGACAGACGGACGGACGGACGGATAGCGGAGGCTTAGTAATAGGGTTCCGTCAACTTCCGTTGGTTACCCTTCGGGTACGGAACCCTAAAAATGGGGTGAAGACATACTATTTACTGCTATAATAATTAATTGTAAGCTACTAACACAAGCAACAATCGCATACTTTTGATGAAGACATTAGAGCCGTTGAAGTGCATCAACTCAGTTCATCGCCTTGTTTCCTAATCGTATCGTTTGCGTAAAGCATGATAATCACTAAAGAAATACAGGATTATCATACGCGTTATTGTGTTACTAAATTCTTTGTCTGATAGGTTTGCGTTACCACATAGGGGCGTAGCACTCTGCAATGTCAAACTGTCATATAGGTGCCAATGTTACATATGATATTACTAGCTGTCCCGCGCAACTTCGCCTGCGTCACATTTTTCATGAATGCTCCGCTCCTATTGGTCGTAGCGTGATGTGAAATAGCCTGTAGCCTTCTTTGATAAATGGGCTATGTTCAAAGAAACAAATGAAGGCCGTGTCAAGACATCCCTTTTGATGCCACGAATCAATTTATAACATTGGCATTTATAATAATATAATAATGTTTGATTGCAGGCAACTAAGGCCCATAGATAAAAAACGGCCAAGTGCGAGTCGGACTCGCCCACCGTGGCTTACACAAATTTGTAGTTACAAATTACTTTAAATCAAGACTATAGTTACTAAGCCTCCGCTGTCCGTCCGTCCGTCTGTCTGTCAGCGGGCTGTATCTCAACTGAGATTCTCAAGAACCGTACCTTATAGGTAGAGAGTTGAAATTTTCACACATTGTGTATATCTATTGGCTTGCCGCTATAACAACAAATATTAAAAACTAAGGTTTATGGTACGGAACCCTTCGTGTGTTGGCCGGTTTTTTATGATTTAATTAGAAATGTATAGTTTACAGACTTTTCCCTATATTTGTAGTTTATTAATTGCCGAATTTCATAGTTTGAGTTCAAAAGGAAATACCATATTCATTTTGATTTCCTTGAGAGTGTCGAAATATACGTTTTTTGCGGCATTAATGGCCGTACCTTTTTTTTACGTTAACTTAGAATTTTTCGAAACTTCAAGAGACCGTTGATTTGAGTATATGGTTTAAATTCCAACTCGATACCTCCACGATTTCCCGAGATAAAGGGTCTTGACAGACAGACGGACGGACAACAAAGTGATCCTATAAGGGTTCCATTTTTTCCTTTCGAAGTACGGAACCCTAAAAAAATACACAATATAATTTGACAAAAAAATTAACTAATACGTATAAAAATAAAAACTAAGTAATTTCAATACGTTGGCTCGGCGACATTATGCGCTGAGTCGTGGTGTTATGTAGCCGCCCGCGAAAACGCCGAAAAACAACACCCGTCAGCCATAACTCCTCCTTCATAAAAGTAGCTTGATTTGAAGTAAATCTTGTGTCGTGATTCCAACTTCTCGACTCTCAGGGTAAATTTGGTCTTCGTCCTTATGTACTCCACGATCTCCTCTACTTTCTAGATAAGCTTGAATGTCCTTTAGCAAAAATTTTAATCCTCTGCCATAACGTTTCTGAGTGCGTAGGTCCTTATTTATTATACATTCACCGATCTCTTCGGGAATTCCCTCCTGTCTTTTAAATGGCGACAATCACTTGTTTGAAGTAGACTACTATTATGTTTCTTTGAGTATAAGTATGTTACCTCTTTCGTTTCCTCTTTCCTTGGCAACAAGGAAAGAGGTAAAATATAGGATTCTAGGAATATACTAGAATGTCCTGTAATTGTTTACTTACTACGTTGAGTCATTCAATTAAATGAATGAACCATTTTCTTTTCTTGATTAGTAAATGCAAAATTATTATTAGCTTACTTCATTACAAATTAGTCAACCATACTGCTTTGGAATTCCCATAGTACCTTACTATTACTTTCAGTAAACGCTATTGACTGAAATTCATAATTTCTTTTATGATTTAAATTATAATATTAATGATTACAAGTATACGCGGTTTCTATGGGCCACGAGACCGAATTCACGAAAAAAAAATTGGTTGTCTGTAAAGTCGGTTTACGGTCCAAAATTTTACGTGATAACGTCATAAAACAATTGAACTGGCAGCCGGTGTTCATCGATTTATAAGCCGTTATGACGTCAAAAGCTAGTTAGGTATATTGGTACATACAACGTAACGTGATGAAAGTTTTGAGCATGGATTTAGTTGGTTAAAAGAGTAAAGGAAGATTCACCAAATTCGTTAAGGCGATTGGCACACAGCACCGCATCACGCAGCGTACCGCGGGAGTGCGTGATCTTACGTTGCTTGAAATTATCTCTCTTTGTTTTAAAAACACGCGCAGTAGGACACACTGAAAACGCATTCACGCACAGTTTTTGACTTCGTCGCCACGCACCCCGCAGCGTGTAACGGGGCGGTGTGTGAATCGCCTTATGACTTGGTTGGGTTGTAAACTACCAAAGAAATCTAAGTCTTTTGGGGGAATATTGCTTGCGAAGATCTACCAATGATTCCACTGCAGTTCCTTAGTGGCTATTTCCGTAGTAATCTTCCACGAACTCCCTATGTAAAACTAAGGTGATTGGCATACTGCACCGCACTAGTGCGTGAGTAGAGTTTTTAAGTTGCTTGAAAGTATCTCTCTTTGTATTAAAAACACGCGCAGTACAACACAAAGAGCGGGGCAGTGTGTGAAAAGCCTAATAGCTAAATAAAATTATGTGGAGATAGAAGATATTCCTGTTTTCATTAGTCAGATGTTTGCCATAATAACGATCAATGGTTTTCTTTTCATAACTCCCTGACAGCTTCAATTCAAATTAAAAATAGTCTTGGATAGTAGTGTACTGGTTTAATTCTTTCAATCATCTTTCAGAGTTATCTCAACACATGCATTTTAATTGATCGACAGTTTGAGCCTATTATTATTTATGTTAGTAGGTCCCTTTCGAATGATTAAGATTTTTGTTCTTATCCCACTTCTTACCTACTGTACATATAGAATATCCTACGAGTAATCTTTACTAATAATAAATATTATAAAGCTGAAGAGTTTTTTTGGATGAACGCGCTAAACTCAGGAACTATTTATTCGAATTGAAAATTTATTTTAGTGTTGGATTTTAGCCCATTTACCGAGGAAGACTATAGGCTGTATAACATCACGCTACGACTAACAGGAGCAGAGCATTAATGAAAAATGTGACGCAGACGAACATGCGCGCGTCATCTAATTTAAATGAAAAAGTGTAGTTTGTATGTTTGTTAATCAATATCGCCTTAACGGCGGATCAGATTTGATGTCGACCATGGTTTGAATATTTTTATCCACACGAACGAAAGCAGTGGTCACGACACAGTTGGCGCAGTGATTCTGCAATTAGCTGCTGCGCTGCGTGTCGCGTATTCGATTCCCGCTCGGTAAAAATATGTACATGGCCTATAGATACTTGTTCCGGGTTTGGCTGTTTGCGTAGGTATGTGAGTTTTATTTTTTGTGAACGCACACAGGATATGCGGTTTTTTATGTTATACGTAAATATTCTACGTTTGTTTTTCAGTATTGTGATACGTTTGTATATTTTCATGGATTTCATTAGTTGTCTCTTTGTCCTGTCTAAGTAAATAATCATTAATTATTAAACTTAATTATTTCATATGAATTATGGCTATATATTACAGTTTATGTAAAGAAATACCAAGTTGCATCTAAACGTAAAGTAGGTATTATATAATTACAATACGCGGGATAACACAGAGATTATTTTATTATAGGCCATAATATATGCATTACTGAGTTATTAATTATTTACATATATATTACCTTATACAGATTACAGATTAGACAAGTATTTGTTTAAAGCGCATTTGATTTTACGTAACGTTAGTAATTATTAATTTCTTTAACATGAGTATTTTATACACCAATTTTCGAGAATATCCTAACATTTCCCTAAATATTCGTGCTTTGAAAGAGGAGCATCCCGTTAAACGGAAATTTAAGAGAAGACTGTGTCTAGCAGAAGGCTATTGGCTGATGATCACACCGAAGTCGGAATTCAAGGTAGTAGGCAGTTTCCAAAGCGATGGTCAAGGACTATGTCAACAGCACGGGCTAGTACGAATGTTTAACGTAAAATTTAACTATAATTACAATGCTTGTTTCGCATATAATAATTATGTATTTGAATGGTATACTTGGTATATTCATATTTTTACCCGACTGCGAAAGAAGGAGGGTTATGTTTTTCGTGTGTATGTATGTACTTATGTATCTATGTATATTTCTTTGGCACGCCCTAGAGCCTAAACGGCTCGATGGATTTTAGCTTGAGAGGTGTCGTTAGATACGTATTTACTGTGAGAGTGACACTGGCTATATCAAAATGAAAAGAAAACAAAATGGCGGATTTTTGGCGCCAAATTATAAAAAAAAAAAAATTGTCGTAATCTATCGAGTGGGGTACCAAGATAAAGGGCTCGAGGAGACGATTCCAAAAAAGTAACTCACTAAAATGTAGGAAATAAAAAAAAAATACTTTGTAAAAAACTCCGACCGCTAAAAACGCCTAAAAAGGTCTGGTGCAGTCTGATGCAGTTCAATCACTGATCCAATGCCACCAACTGCATCAGACTGCTTGAAAAGCGACTTGTCTCGAACTTCTTAGTCGTTTTTAGCGGTCGGATTTTTTGACAAAGTCAATTTTTTTATTTCCTAAATTTTTTGTATGATACAAATTGTGTCATTACAGCCGAAAGACGTCCACTACCGGACATAGGCCTCCCCCAAGATGGGGCGGCATTTTATGCTGCATACAAATTGTGTATGCAGTATAAAATTAAACCAAAATACCATGGGATTGTAGTTTTTTACGTTCTAAATTCACTTACGTTAATGATACTATAACGAAACTTTGAATCTTCTAACTTTACAGATGACAATAGGAAAATCTAAACTTTATATTGATCTAGATCTTCACTCATCACTTTGAACCCACGCTGATGGATTTGCCGATAGCTTGTTTGCCATTCCAGAATCAGACTGTTTTCTTTGTATTGTACATGTGAAAATATTTTATTAATATAGTTACAGGAATGTAAAATTTGTTACAGAAATAAATAAAATGAGTTAGCACGGATTTAGCTCAGCATATTTTTGATTGATTCCTGTTCATGGGAATTATGACATTACCATTCTTCCTAGATGATCCCCACTTTTCTTAAAAATCAATTCTAAAATCTCTATTGTAATTAAAATAGTGTGCTTACACATCAGGTGGTTAATTTGAAGCAATTCGAATAGTTTAATTGTTGTTATTTATAATTTTAAGAAATCTATACTAATATATAAAGCTGAAGAGTTTGTTTGTTTGATTGCTTGAACGCGCTAATCTCAGGAACTACTGGACCGATTTGAAAAATTCTTTCAGTGTTACATAACCCATTTATCGAGGAAGGCTATAGGCTATATATCATCATGCTAAAACTAATAGAAGCGGAGCAGTAATGAAAATTGCGACGCAAACGTAGTTGCGCGGGTCAACTAGTATATTATAAAAGCGTAGAAAAACAAAATAAATCAGTGAGCCTCAAATAAAATCCACATAGCTGTCAATGGTAAAAGTATGGTAAAGGTACAGTGAAATACAATTACAGTTATTCGTAAAACACCAACAACCTTTTAGGCAGTGAAAGTACACATGATTACAAACACCTCCTACTTTGAGACCAACCCTGAAAACTCGAAAAAAAATCAGCTGTTTCATACATTTTCATTGGCTAAATTTTGCGTTTTGTATAAATTAGCTAATACTTTTTTCGAGTTTGCGGGGTTGTTCTAAGATTGTTGTTGTGCCTAAGAGGTTGTTGGTGTTTTACAAATAACCGTAATTGTATTTCACTTTACCTTACTAGAAAAACCAACAGAGCAAATCTACATCGCAACAAAAAGAACCGTGACGCCATCTATCCAACTAGCAGCGAACTACTACGTCGAAATCCTGCATCGCGCATGCAGAGTATATTGTGCGATTTGAACATATACTTCAGCCCGAATATCAGCTACCTATTATCGGGCAGTTACCCACACCGGACACAACAACCGTCAGGTCGGAGGATCCTCCCTTCTCAATTGAGGCGTGCGGGACTCTACTCTCTGTTCCGCATACCCTCCAAACCTGTATAAATAAATAGAAACGATTACGCACCCTGTCGGGCACAGTAAAATATCAATAGCCAGCATTTATATCGCTGTCAATATTTGAGCAAACAGAGTTATTACGATGAAGGTCCCACCCCATTTCTTTATTGATTCGCCTTTTGAAGTGCACGTTGCAGTCAACAGTTTCACATAGCCATAGACAATAGTCTCAAGTTTTTTATCTGGTCGCGTGGTAATAACAATGGCATGACACATTGACTATTATGTAGAGAGGTCTGCGAGATAGGCTTAATTGTAGCGTTTGAAAGGAAAAGATTCTGAAGAAAAATGTTTTCAATTTATTGATGGGTGGTATTCAGTCGGCTTGACTGGAAGCCGACCCCAATATAAGTAGTTGGGAAAAGGCTAGGCAGATGATGATGGGTGGAAGATAGGGTTTTTCTTTGCAAGATGGACAGTTCTTACCACCGCTCATCATCATCGCTTAACCCATTTTTTTTACATAACACGTATTCTTCCATTTTGAAAAAGTACCTAGATGGAAATACCGTTACGGAATTTGTGTGAAAGAGTCCCCGCGGTCCTGGAACGCAAAGGGTATTTGGAGGAACTCTGCTGGGTCAGTAAGAGTCTGACACTCCCTTCCGGTCCGATCAGAGCGGACGGAATCATTTGATGATTTCCCATCCCAAAAACATAAAAAGAAGATGGAAATACTCTTCATTGTACACCATAGAAATAAAATTAGGAGCTTTAAGAGTCGATTCTGTGTACATATTTACCGTCATCATAATTTCCTCCTCTCCAGCTATAATCATCTTTCACAAAATCTAATTTTTTTTTTTTGGAATTCCTCTCTATATATCCATCCAAATTCGTAATCAAATTTTGTAATAACGAATATAAGGTCACGTTTACACCTGCGACCAGCTTGCATGTAAGCTGCGTTACATTACGGCTACTGAAGTGACTACTGAGGTGTAATGTGACCAATCGCTCGACCGTGCTCGCAATGAAATTAAGTTACTTGCGAAAGCAAATGCGGCCCAATGCTCTTCAGAGGATCTTACAGGCTTTCGAATTTTTCATGACTTTCAAATCGTGCAGCGGATGTGTAAACGCATAAAGCTGCTTTATGCGTTAAAACTAGTTTAAAAAGAGTTATATCTAGGTTGAAAGCTAGATACGAGTAGATAGATACCTGCTATTACTTTTGTTTACTTTGTCCCTGTGCGTTTGTGTCTGTACTGAATAAATGTTTTTCTATTCTAATCTAGTAGAGATTGACTGAGTGAATCGTGGGAAGAGACGATATGGTTTTTTTATGAGAATAACAACAACGATATTAAAAGAAGAATATAAAAATAATATAATAATCGCGTTTATTATTATTTCATCTTCCTATGGTAGATCGATGCTAAACATAGAACAATCACACCTGATGTTTTGATTCAGGAAAAAATATCGATATCCTTAATCGCTCACGTTGTACAAACGTTGAACAATGACAATTAAACACAGTTTATTTGCCTATTAATAACTTACTAGAAAAGTAAACAGGTTAATTTTCAGGCTAATTGTCATGAGTCCTAAACTCACTCACTCAACCTAATAGATACATATACAGGTAAATTAAAGTCAGGGTTCTCTATACTTATTTCGGGATAGACGCAATATGGTGTCAAAGATAAACGTACTGGCTGGTTGTACATGTTAGTATTTTATTTTTCTTCAATGTCTTTAAAATTGTGCGCGTATTTATATGAAAATAGAATTACTATAACCGGAGACAATACGCGTTAACGTTCCTTTTTTATTTTTATCAAGATGGCACAGTTAATTTACAAGTGCTTTGATAGGCAGTAAACATTTCGAAGTGTTTAAGTATATATAAAATTGATTTTATTCACTTATCAGATTAAGTTACCGGTAGGTTGTCAACATCTAATGGTTCTAGTTAATTAGTAATCTAACATTTAATTAATAACCAATCACGATGTTTCATTATTGTGAATAATTGTGATGCAAGTTGAATTTATTAAAAATATTTGGTATTTTGTGGAAGTGTAAAGATGTTCTTCCTCAATTGAATCTAGAATTAAGGAACTATGTATTAAAATATCACTTCTTGGAATTAACGCAAAAATATTTTTCCTCTCTTACAACGTAAACTAATCTGACACGTAAAAATATAAACAATTTAGAGTATCAACGCAAAAGTGTTATGATAAAATCGTTCTCATAAACGAAAATATCAGACAGTTAAATTAATTTAAACTTACTTTGAATTTCAAGTCTTTCTAGTTTATCTTCAGCCCTTTGCTTTACTTCAAGTGGGCTCTCTATGTGGTAGAATATGCTTGCTCCCACCAACAGGTACATGATATGCAGCGCAAGCATGCAGGCCAGCTGCTTTTTGGACATCATCTTGACTAGCTTTAATAAAAACTTCTTCAAAAATAATCTCTACACTTATAAACACTTCTTCGTATCACAGTTGTCTTTAGATTTGTTTACTACTGTCACATACAATCACAAATGTTTCATAATCCATATCGTCCCTTGCAGAGGTATCAGCAACTGCAGCAATAAAAATCTCAAAATCTCCAATGTTTCTATGAACCGATTCGGGGGTAAACTGAGATCTTGCTGACACACACTCTTCTTTTTGTACCACATGTTAATAAGGTCTTCATTGAATATAATTACACAGACACTTCGATTTTTTATTGATTATAATTGTTCGTATGTACATCGTAGTACAGTGACTCGAGATGACACTTCCCGATTGGCCGACGTTCGGCCCGAGCGGTCGATGCGTTAGAATGAGTTTCCCAGCGCGCGCGCCTGCGAATCGTGCGCCGGTTGCTCTTACGTCCTTTTTTTATACGGCAAGCTCTAAATATTTGTGTGACAACGACACGAATTAACTCGTCGTAAAGGATAATAAGTAAGGTTATTACCGACATAGTTATAGCACTAGTTCTGACGCAGTGATAATGCTAACACTCCGAGGCGAAAGATTTCGTTTATAACCGGGGATTAAAGGGGATTCTGCGTTTGATAATGAGATAGTTACATCACTGGCTGATAGCGAATTCTTCCAGCATCTAACTTTGACGTCGCCGAGGGACGATTATAGGCTTGCCAGTGTTGACGATGGAACAAACTGTTCAGTGATAAATTGAAAACGGTAAATATACAAAAATGATAAGTTGATAAATAATTGTGTTTTAATAGCGTATACAATTAGTCATTCATGTACCAGATGTTGTAGTTTGATGAATTCGGTTACATTCTATTCTACGTTGTTGATTCAAAGATAATCGGTGAGTTCCATACATAAAGAGTGCTCACGAATAAAGTTTGGGTCGGGTGATACATTGTATGAAATCATGCCTTTGTACCTTTTGAACATTGCCCAATATTACTAAGTTCTGACGTCACAAGTAGGTTGGTACGACATTTCATTACTCTTATCCTGTTGGGTCGAGCCTA
This sequence comes from Lacanobia oleracea, assembly GCA_950371165.1. NCBI lineage: Eukaryota > Metazoa > Arthropoda > Insecta > Lepidoptera > Noctuidae > Lacanobia > Lacanobia oleracea. The sequence goes on from OX493396.1 coordinate 16,853,880, forward strand.
CGTGAGGATCAGAGTCTTTGGGAATTACTCAAATCCCCTCACAGTTGCGAGAAATGTTTATTTATTGCGTTTCTCTATAGTTTAGTAAAGTGCAAAGTTAAGCGCCACAGATTTATAGAGAATAATATTTAACTAATACATATGGTATATGTACCTAATGTGATGAGGAAAACTTTTAATATGTATATTCATGGCTATAAGAATAGGTTGAAGACCAAAGAGGAGATAGATGGACTTCGTAAAAAATTATGACCTTATTGGAGATTATAATAGAGAAGAAATAGAAGACTTAAACTAAGAGAAGATCAAGAGGATAAACAAACCCCAACTTAATTAGCATAAGAGTAAGAGAATGATGTTGGTAGGAGTCACTGACAGCCCGCTATGCAGAGCCTGCATGGAGGAGAATGAGACAGCAGCACACCTGCTTCTAAGCTGCCCGGTAGTTGCGGATTACAGGGCAAAGTACTTCGGAAACCCAGGTACCCTCTGCGAGATAGTTAGTAACACCAAGGCGTTGCTGGCCTTCCTTGGGAAGCTGGGGTGGATCGAATGACGCATTTGTCCCACCTGCACGCAAAATACGCGCTTAGTCGTGGAGTTGCGGAAACCAGCCCGATTTACATACATACATGATGTTGGTAGAGCTGCTCATGACTATGCCAACAAAATGACTGTAAAGTGCGAATGTGAGTCCCTTTCGAGACAAAATCGCACCAACCGTCAGAAACCGTAAGCCCCTCTCGGGACAAGCCGACGCTCGCGCAGTTTAAACGTTGCTTGTTAACGGTGAAATAAACGCAAGATCGTACGCAACGTCTTGCAAATCTATATCGCAGCAAAAAGAACCGCAACGCCATCTATGCAACTAGCAGCGAACTAAAACCCTGCATCGCGCAAACAAAGTTTACCGTGCGATTTGAACATATACATCAGCCCGAATATCAACTATCGGGCAGTAGCCCGCCAGGCACAACAGCCGCCTTGTCGGAGGATCGTCCCTTTTCAATTGGGTGTGCGGAACTTTACACTCTGTTCCGCATACCTCCAAAGGTCTAACATGTCACCTCTCACCCCTCATAGGTCATTTGAGCCACATTTCAGCAAAATTTTATAACCGAAGCGACCTCTGCGCCAGAAAACTGTCGCCCTACAAACTTAAAGAAGGAAAAGACCACGCTAAGATGATGACCAGCAATTTTGACCGGCTTTACTATGCGGGGATGCGACCCTGATTTATTGAGGTCCATAGACTGACAAGTTAGGTTTGCCTGTTGATCTCGTTTTCGCCTACTGAACGTGAGGTCCTGAGCCGGATTATTTGGTCCAGCAAAGTGTTATTAGGTTTGTAGCGGCACAAGAAATTAATGCCGCCACAAGAAAAACCATCATAGCAAAATCTACATCCCAACAAAAAAAAAAAACGAAACGCCATCTATCACGCCAGCATCAGCGATCTGCTAACGAAATCATGCATGGTATCAGAGTTTATAGTGTGATTTAAATGACATTCCGAATACCAACTATTGGGTAGTTGCCCACCGGACACAACAACCGTCTGGTCGGAGGATCTTCCCTTTTTCTATGGAGGCTTGCGGGACTTTACTCTCTGCTCCGCATCCCTCAATAGGTTTTCAATTATGAGTTTCTCTTTAGCTGACTGGAGTTTGGAAGTCACTGATGTGACAACTGCGTGCTTCGAATAGAATTTAGTAATCTATGGTCTTGCTTCTGATCCATCTACGGTCAAGTTGGTTTGTCGTCCCATGAGAATCTAAGAGAGAGGGAATGCACCTGTAGTTGCACACAATTATGTCTTCAGCGAATTATTGGCTAATGTAAATCTAGTTCAAAAATTGATCGGTCGGGAGGATACTAACAGGAAATTTAGTGGCGGAAAAATTATATTATATTAATCTTAAATATTTTTCTGAGAACTTGATTGTTCCCAAATTTCATTTTAGAACAAAAACGATGGAAATGGACGACCTTGACCTTTTAAAAATGTTATCTGTAGGTATTGCATGCTAACGTAAGTCGATAAAAATAATAAAAATAGTTGTAGCTGGTATCATTTCTAAATGCAGAACTTAGGTTTATTTGTTCGTTTGCTCAGCACCTTGTTTTATTTATTTTTTATTTGTTATGGGTTTTCTCTTGACTCTAGTCTATATCATTTTAAGTAAAAATTCAAATTTCCAACATTTGAGTGAGTCACATTTTTGGAAGAGTCCTATATTTTGGTACTCCATATGACTTCATTCAAACAGCCCGAGTCACTTCGTTACTTAAGACGAAACTCACCCACCTACCATTTGTCAAAATGCGTGCATTAAAAATATGACCCTCCTTCTGGGGCATTCAGAAAATACTTTATCTTTATATTCTTATAGTAAACTAGGTGACTCGGCAGCAAAAAAAAAATACCCTACCACCATGTCCACCATACCATACCATTCGATAGGTACACACAAAATTTCATGAAATTCGGTCGATCCGTTTCAGAGGAATTCGGTAACCAAAACCGAGACACGAGATTATTATAATATTAGAACAAGAGTTTCATATATTAGATAAAAGCGGTAGATCGTGCATTAAATTATTTTCTAAGCAGTCTGGTATTGACAACGCTTTAGTTTTTGCCAGGGTCTGAATGGATAAAATTAAAATAAAGTAATTTATTTAGATTCGTTCAGAGCCAGAATTATTGGAACTTCAGTGTCGCATAAAGGCTAACGCCGGCCTGTCACCACTTCCTAGACTTTTAGCTGGGAAGAAGAAGTGGCGTATTAAACTAACCAGAAACATTGTTCTTCTTAACTATTCAAGAAATATGGAAGGTCAGTGACAAGCCTCTTACCAATGACGTATGGGAATTAGGGAAACTAATGTAAGTTGGGGCTTTCCTTATATATAAAGTTCTACATCCCAATGATGTGTGAAGTGAATTGTGTTTAATGAGTCAGAGGCGTTACAATTAACTTTTACCAAGTTAGTAAAACGTTATTACTTAAATTCCCATGTTCTCTTCTAATATCTACAGGCAGATGAAACTTTCTGACAATGGGGTATTTTACTAAAATGTAATTATATTGATAGATTTTCAAAAAATATTCGACACGTATTTTTTATTTTTTTATGTAAACAAAAAATAAAGGAGATACAGCGAGTTGAAGACACGCGTGACGTCATCTGGCTTGGTAAATTTGGTACATTTTTACCAAGCCAGATGACGTCACGCGTGTCTTCAACTCGCTGTAACCTATTTTTTGTTTATGTGAAAAAAAAAATACGTGTCGAATATTTTTTGAAAAGCTATCAGACGGACTAATTAGATTTTTTAGTAAAATACCATATTAATTATACCTCTATACCTACTCATCTGCCTAGCCTTTTCCCAACTATATTGGGGTCGGCTTCCAGTCAAACCGGATTCAGGTGAATACCAGTATTTTACGTGAAGCGGCTGCCTACCAGACCTCCCCAACCCATTAAATGGGTAACACGGTATTTCTTGGCAAGACTGGAGTCAGATTTACTGGCTTCTGACAATCCGTAACGACTGCCAAAGTTCTAGAAATGACAGCCGGGACCAACTGCTTAACGTGCTTTCCGAGGCACGGAGGAAACTCGGTATGTTAAGATGGTCACCCATCTACAGACCAACCTTGGCAAGCGTTGCTTAACCTTGAAGATCGATCTGTGCGGCTGTTATTCTTTAGCCACGAGATCCTCCTCCTAACTAGCTCACGAGCTCCATAAAATACTAGTCTCTACCTATTCGACTAGTGAGACTCTATACCTACTAACATTAGTAAAAACACCCGGAAGTTGTTTTATTTTTTTAGATCCACTAGCTTTTGCCCACGATTTCGTACGCACATGTCCCGTTTTTCTGGTTCCCGTAAGAATTTCTATTCGGGATCGCCCGAACTCCGTAAAAGAAACAAGATAGTAAAGGAAACAAGATAGCAAGTGGAGGCGACGGCGGCGGCGAGGATCTGATGCGGGAGCTGGCTAGTCAATCGGGCAGAGGTTCGCCTTTTCTTGTTAGGCTGCTGGAACTCGAGTACGCTGCGAACTTTTTTTTTTTTTTTTTTTTTTTTTTTTGTCGATGGCCACTCGCAGTTTTCAACCCTAGAGGGTTGTCAACTACTAAACCGGACTTGCCTGTGTGGGCCTCTAGAATTTAAGGCCCCCAGCCGAGGCTACAAATATTATATTTATTAGAACTCCGCTCGCTGAGGGCACCCCCTGTGGGGTACGGACCTCGGCTCAGCGGCGTCGTTTTGGGGGGGGCAGCAAGAGACTGGCTGGGTCATGTCATTATTTAGGGAGATATTTGTCACTACTGGCTCAGCTTCGCGGGCTGGCTCGTTTGGCAAAAGACGGGGGGGAGCGTTACTGGGACGTCGCGACGGACCTCGGCGGCGAGGTCGGAATACGGATCGCGGTCTGTATTTGTGTTTCTTGAGAGTGCTGGTTTCCCTACAGCTTTCTTGAAGGACGGTGATTGGGTCGTCAGGGTCGACGAGGGTATGCCGAGGACGGCGAATCTTACTAATCTTGGAGGGAGCGTATCGGGTAGCCGATACGATTAAGGGATTCTGGTGCTTTTCTGCAGATTCGATGAAGTGCTTAGTAAGACGCTTCATGAATTGCTTGATAGTTGGGACTTTGAGGTCGACATGTAGTCGGACATTCCTAACGAACCACGGAGCGCCCGTGGCTTTTCGGAGAAAACGATTTTGGATGGTCTGCATCCTATGGATATGTCGATCCTTTGTGTGTGCGAAGACGGCACACGCATAGGTCATTATCGGACGTATGCACGTGGTATAGATGCGCAGTTTGCATTTAAGGGATAGCTTGCTGCGTGCATTCAGCATGGGATGAAGCCTACCGAGAGCGAAAGCGGCACGCGAACGTACCGCTTTTATGTGCTCGCCAAAGGTGAGGTTTTGGTCAAGGATCACTCCTAGATATTTGGCTTGCTTTTCCCAAGGGATCGGCTTGTCAAACATGGTGATCGGACTAAGGGGGGGTAGAGCTCTAGTACGCGGCTTGCGAAACAAGACCGCCTGGCTCTTCTCCGGATTTACTTCAATCCTCCATCTCCGAAACCATTCGCCTAGGGCGTTGGCGGATCTTTGGAGGTTGAGGGTGATGGCCTTGGTGCTCGTGCCGGAGCAGTAGATGGCCGTGTCATCGGCAAATAATGCCAACTGCGTCTTGGGGTTTTTGGGGACATCGCTAGTGAATAGCGTGAATATTAGGGGGGAGAGCACACCGCCTTGCGGTACGCCGGCACGTATGGGACGGGGGCTAGAAAGCGCCCCTTCGATACGATAACGAAAGGTACGATTCGACAGATAGTCTCGTAAGATGAGCACGAGACGGTCTGGCACGCCAAGTTTATACAGCTTGTAAATCAAGCCGTTGTGCCAAACTTTGTCGAATGCTTTCGCAATATCGAAGAATAGGGAACCAGACATTCGACCATGCTGGAAGTGGCCGTTGATGTGTTCAACGATACGATGTACCTGTTGAACACATGAGTGATTAGCTCTAAAGCCAAACTGCTCGTCTGGAATGAGGCTCTTGCGCTCGACAAAATCCTTGAGACGCTTATAAATAAGTCTCTCGTAGATTTTGCCGAGCACATTGAGCAGACTGATGGGGCGATATGAGGTCGGGGAGGACTTGGGCTTTCCGGGTTTGGGAATACCAATAACGGTAGCCTCTTTCCACTCTTGGGGAAACATGTTGTTGGACAGAGCGCCGTTGAAAATGGCGGTCATCAACACGATCAGAGCTCTAGGGAAAAGTTGTAACACCTTGTTGGTGATACCATCGGACCCAGGTGCTTTCCTGGGTTTGAGTCGCTTAATGATATCCTCTACCTCGTCTGGTGTGACGGGGGGGAGGGGATCATCAGGGTCCTCGACAGGGGGGAGAGCAGTCCTACGTTCGACTTCAGCGTCCACCTCAGCGAGATGGGCCGGGTCGACCGGGATTGTGCTCGGGGAGCATTGAGACTCCAGACTGTCAGCCAGGCATTCGGCCTTCTCGTCGTCGTCGAACGCGACGGAATTATCGGGTCGAGTGAGGGGAGGCATAGTGGAAACCTCAGTGGCGCGTAATTTCCTCTGAAGCTCCCAAAATGCTAGGTGGTTTGGCTCGAGATCACCAAGAGTCTTATTCCAGCGCTCTTCACGCAGCTCTTTAACACGTTTACTTAGCTTACGCTGTAAGTAACGCATAAAAGCTTTGTTATTTGCGCAGGGCCAGGAGCTATAAGCTCGGACGGCCGCGTTCTTCTCAGTCACGAGGGCACGCACATCGTCCGGGAGCTTCCAGCGACGATCAATCGTCACTGGGACCTCCCTTGAACAAGTGTTCAGGACCGATTGTACGTGTTCCGTGAGTGAGCTGATCGCGGATCCCGTGTCGGCTGCAGACTCGATCTCGTTTGGAATCTTATCCAAATGATGTGACGTGGTGTCTTTCAGCATTTCGCTTACTTTCTTCCAGTCAGTGATCATTTGGGAAGGGGGGGGTTGGTTGGGATCCATAGGACCATATCTGGGAGCGAGCTCCAGAATTACTGGTCTATGGTCCGAGTTTAACTCGTGCAGTGCCTCCACAGAATGCAACCGTAGGTTAACATTTTTGAGAAGGGTGATGTCGAGTGTATCGGGACGGTGAGTGTGGTCGTGAGGGTAATGCGTGGGATGCATCGGAGCAATAACATCAAAGTTAAGAGAGCAGGAGAGATCAGCAAGAGCTCTGCCTCTGCAGTTGGTGACCTGGCTATTCCAGGCTGGGTGCTTGGCATTGAGGTCGCCTGCCAAAATGACAGAGTCGCTCAAGCCAAGAAGAACTGTAAGATCATCTCTCAGGGAAATGTTGTCCGAAGAGCTAGCGGGGGGAATATAAGCTGAGATGATCGTGATAGGTTGATGGCCTGTCATGCCCAGCCGACAGACAGAGGTCTCAATCAGGGATAAGGTGGGTGGATCCATAGGGATGCAGTACAGGGACAGTTTATAATAAATGAGAGTACCTCCACCATGACACCGGGTCCTGTCGTTGCGAACTAAACGATAGTTGGCAATTTTAGGATCCCGGTGGTGCGGTTTTAGGAGGGTCTCTTGCACCAGAAGAATATCTAAGTGATGGTCGCGGAGGAAAGTGGCGATCTCATCACGTTGGCTCGGAAGGCCGTTAGCATTGAAGTGCCCTATCCGGAGGGCCTTCGGTTTGAGTCTACTATTGATATGGGATCTACCCATTCAACGCATTGAAATTTTCGATGTGGCATTGAACGTCGCCATACTCTTCTATGATGTCCGGCAGACTGCTGGAGCCTTCGGCTACAGCCTTCTGCATTGCTTTTGCCCTGGGCGAACAGAACGCCAGGTACATCAGCTGGGTGTTGTAAATTTTAGCCCCCTCGAGTAGACTAGTGTTACTCTTTGGGGGGGGAGGAGGGGGGGGTGACCTTTGCGCAGACTTTTGCGGAGGCCGTGAGTCCTTTTTAGCGCCTGCCCGGGAAGTTGTTGGCAGGGAAAAGGGGGGGATGGCGACATCCTTATGGGCTGGGACAGCCGGGGGGGACTTGGAAGTCTCGGGGGCCAGAGGGGCCTTTGAGGCTTGGGAGGGCTTTCGAAGCGCTGGGAAGTGCTTCTCGTGATTTTGCGCGTTCCATGGATTGGGGCGCTGGGGATCTGAGGTCTTGGGACGGACTTCCCTTTGCTGGCGAGCGTTACCGCGCTTCGCCAGGTTAGGGGAGGAAGATTTGGGAGCCTTGGGGCAGCCCCGGTAGTTAGCCGGGTGGCCAGACTCCCCACACAGCACACAGCTGGGAGGGTCGACGCAAAGGTTCCGGTCCTTTGGACGGGGGCAGTCTTGGGTGCCATGGTCACCCAGGCACTTAACGCAGCGCGGTTTGCCGTGGCAGTTGCGCTGCGAATGACCATAGAGCTGGCACCTATGGCATTGACCAACGGTGCCACTACGATGTGGTCTCTCAATTCTGAGGCCCTCCAGGTTGCAGATCCTCGCAACCTTGTGTATAGGGTGAAATTTACCCTCGACGGGGTCACAGACGACGAGCACCATGTTGAATGGTGCTCCGCCGCGGCGGTGCATGCGGTGGACCGCATGGACTGGGATGTCCTGGCTCTTCAGGTCATCCTTAATATCTTCCGTGTCAATTCCGGGAGGCATATTCCTCACCACAACACGGACTTGCTTTTCCTCACGGAAAGCGTAGGAATGGAAGGCAACCTTCCGGGCAATAAGGAGCTTGTGGAGCTCCCGGTAGTCGCTGGCCGCGGCTACCGTGACTTTTATGCCCTTCTGAATGGGCCGGGCGTGTGTGTACTGAATTTTGCGTTCAGTACACGCGGATGAGATCCATTTCCACGAGTCACTGTCGTGGAGAAAGAACGGGGGAGGGGTCTTGGTTGCGGGAGGCGCAACCTGCGATGTAGCCATCGGGCTAGGGGGTCTGCTCACCTGCTGGGAGGTGCCAGCAGGTGAAACAGGGCGGGAGGAGGGGGCTGCCGAAGCAGGGACAGAGGAGGAGGCGGCTGTACGCCTCGCTTTTGCGGCGGAGTCCACCGCAAAGCTCTTCTTTTTCCTCTTCCCCTTGCCGACTGAAGTGAAGTCGGCCTGGAGGTCTGACGAGGAATTTGAGCAGTCTGATAAATTCCCTAACTCCATGTCGTTGGAGTCAGGGTTGAGGGGGGAAGCCGGGCTCTCCGTAAAAACCTTACACTTGAGAGGGGGGGCAATGGAGGGGGTGGGGTCCCTTTTGGAACCCGAAGTGGATGCGGGCGTGAGCTCAGAGACTAATTGGCTCTGGAGCTCATCCGCAAGAGAAGGGTTTAGCGCAGTGAACGACTTTAATATGGTCTCAAGGATAGCCTTGAGCCCTGGGGACATTGATTTGTCGGCCTGAAGGGCCTGCATGGTCAATGAGTTGACCATGTTGATGAGAAATAGGGGGGGGGAAGCTACGCTCCTACCTACGCCTCGAGGAGTCACGTAAAAACGCGGCTCCTCGAGCAGACAGTACCCCAAAAACTCCCTTCCCTTGGGCGTTTCCTAAGTGTTATTACCAGCGAGAAGAAAGCCCAAACAAACTCGCTGGCAACACTACTGTCTGTGGGCCTGAGGGGCCAGTAACCTAACTCCCCGGGTGGGAGAGCCCGGGGATGTGTACCCTCCCCGCCGGGTGTAGGCAGGGAGGTGAGTACCTGAGGTGGGCCCTAAGCTTGTACACCCACTGCCAATCTTAATGTGCAGTGGGGCCCTATGGGTCTTTCGACCGATCCGGTGCCGAAGGGGTAGACACACCCAACCGTCACCGGGTGCAGCTGTAAGAGAACGGGGTTAGAGCAGTGGCCGCGACTAGGAGATCCCCCAAGGCCGCAAACCAAAGTCCTTCCGACTTAGCCGAGCCCTGAAGGGGCTAGGCTGGTGCGTCGGGTCAGCACCACCTGGGTTCGTTAGCACCGCAAGGTATCCCCCAAGTACCACCAACTGTGGATTTCACCCAGAAGGGGCCAAGGCCGCGAACGTTGAATCAGCTACAAGTGTTTTCACACTCGTAGCCGACTAAACGGCGTAGCAGCGACACGTGGGCGCGTAGCTGAGTGCGTAGCACTGAGCCAGCAAACACGTAGCACTGCTACGGAGGGGCGGGGCGCGCGACTGTGACGTCGCACCGATGCGCTACGAGACGTAGCGGCGGCGGAGCTCTGCTACGGCGTAGCACGTGGCAGCAAGCAGCGTGGAGTGTGGGAGCGTGCGTCTCGGTCGGGTACCGAGCACGGAATGGTACGCTGCGAACTATGCCCGTACCTATTTTATATTATTCTGTTTCGGCTGGCCAGCGGACCCTTCCTCACCCCCGCTATCACATATTTATTAAATTCAGTGTAAATACATGCCATGAGCTGGCGCGTCTCTTATTATCTAATACCTAAACCTAATACCTAACTAATGACATATAGTTCTTACCTCTGCGACGTCCCATTACGCTATGGCGTGAGGATAAAGCGGCGCGCATATTTAAATGGCCTCTCCCCCCGCCTCACCACTATAAAACCGTACGGCACCGCCGCAGGCCTGTTTATTGCTATTGCGGGCGTCGCAGAGATAAGGTGAGGAAAAAACAGGTGGTAATCATCATTTAATTACATAACCTACCTATTTACATAACTGTTATCTTTTATAAACTTATTTCTAATTAGACAGTTTCCTAAAAACATTGTTTACTTAGTAATTTGGGGTTCTAAGTGATTTATTTTGCATACTACACGATTATTCTAATAAGACATACTCCAATACATTATTCTAATTACTAATTAACAATTCTTATTAGACATAATCTTCACACATTGAATAAGAACATTTTACAACAACTATTTTACAATAAACTCGTAGGAATCGCGTTATGCTATTTGACGCTCGGTAGCTTGCGGTCAGTTGCGGTCCTCACTACTTGAGCCTAGGTGTGAGTTGACCTTAGGGCGTCGTGCACATTCTCCCGCCGTCGCCACGCTGCGACTCCGTTGGTAGCACGACGATCTTCCTGGTGGGGCGGCGCAGAACGTGGCCGTTGCTGGTGGTGACGTCCACTACTCGTACTTCTCCGTCGGCGCCTGGATACAGCTGGCTTACTCGTCCGCGGGGCCAGATGTTGCGCGGCAGGTTGCTGTCGCAGATGATGACGAGGTCTCCGACCTTGGGCTGGACTCCTGTGCTGGTGGGCTCCCGCCGGTGTTGCAGTAGGGGCAGGTACTCCTTGACCCATCTTCGCCAGAAGACGTCCGCAAGGACTTGTGCTCTCTTCCATTGCTGGCGGGCTGTCACGTCCTTGCCCTCGAAGTGACCTGGCACTGGTACGTGGGAGTTGGGTCCGATGAGTATGTGGTTCGGTGTCAGGGCCTCAGGTTCTGATGGGTCGACTGAGACGTGGGTGAGAGGTCGAGAGTTTACTGTGTTCTCAACCTCTGTCAGTAGGGTCACCAGCGTCTCATCACTCGGGTACCGCTCGTTCAGGGTGATCTTCAGGGCTTCTTTCACCGACCGCACCATGCGCTCCCATGTGCCTCCCATGAATGGGGCCGACGGGGGGATGTACTTCCACACGATGTGATGGCACGTCGTCTCATGCTGAAGAGCTTCCAGCGCTGCCTCGCCGAGCTCCTTGTCTGCCGCTTTGAAGCACATAGCGTTGTCGCTCCACAACTCTTTGGGGCAGCCTCTTCTCGCCATAAATCTTCTTAGCGCCGATATTGCCGAGTCAGCGCTCAACGAATGTACGACTTCTATGTGTATCGCTCGTGACGTCATACATGTGAAGAGAGCGCCATACCTCTTCTCTCGGTGGCGCGCGACCGTGACTTCTATGGGGCCGAAATAATCAAGTCCCGTGAATGTGAAGGGACGAGTATGATGGGCGAGACGGGCTGGTGGTAGGTCGCCTGTTGATGGGCAAGCTGGCTTCACCTTTCGTATGCGGCATTGTAGGCAACTTTTTATCACATCTCGTACAGCTGGTCGTATCTTCGATATCCACAATCGTTGTCGTAACTCATTTACGACCATTTCCACGCCGCCATGATGTAGTCTTTCATGTACATAAGCTATGTACAACTTAGTGTACTTTTGTTTACCGTCTAATATAGGTGGGTTGGACGTATCTTCACTTATCTCATGCGCTGCGGTTACTCTTCCTCGCAAACGTACTGTGCCTGCTGCGTCGAGGTACACGCTGAGGTGACTTAAGCGATCGTAACTATTTGGCGCGCTTTTCTTCTTTATTCGGTCGATCTCGGCGCTGTAGCTCTCTCGCTGGCTGGCTCGAATCCACATATGTTCCGCTTGAAGTAGGTATGAAGTAGGTATTTCTATATAGCGACGTGTAGAGTTAGGTATTTCCTTATTTTCTTGCGTGGATTGAGTTTTCTTAGCTCGCGTAGTTCGCCAGTCGGGATCTTTTGCTTCGGTTTTCTTCGTACGTTTTCGTGTAGCGGTGACTGTATTCTTGTTCGGTTTACACAGGTTAGTGAACTGTAGGACTCGTGCCGTTGCTCTTATCAGTCGTAGCCACTTAGAAAATCGTTCGATTTCCGGTAGGCAAACTCTGTCGCAGCCGTTGTGTTGTTGACATGAGTTACATTTTTCTCTTTCTTCTCCCGTATCGTACTTCACCACGCTCTCTTCTCGGGGCCACTGGGACTCTGGTGACTTCAAGAATGAAGGTCCGTGGAACCATCGATGGGTGGCGCTGAAGGTGTCCGGCGTGTCTCTGGTCGCGTCGTCGGCCACGTTGTCTCTGGATGGAAGCCATCTCCACTCGTCTTTCTTGGTGGTTTCTTCTATTTCGGCCAGACGGTGAGCCACGAAGGATTTGTAGACGCGGGGCTCTGACCTGATCCATACCAGTGCAGTGCGGGAGTCACTCCAGTAGGTTTTGCTCGTAGGTGTGAAATCATGCTCTTCCACGACGGTCTGTGCGAGTCGCGCACCTAATAGGGCTGCCTGCAGTTCTAATCTGGGCATGGAGACGGGTTTCAGTGGCGTGACTCTGCTCTTGGCGGCTGCCAGCGATACGTGCACGCTGCCATCTATGCGCTCCGTTCTCCAGTACACTGCAGCGGCGTACGCTTCTTCACTCGCGTCGACGAAGGTATGTAACTGACTTGATACGATCTGTTGATAATCGTAACATCTAGGTATTCTCAGCTGTTTGATGATGTCGAGTGACGTAATCCACTTGTTCCATCTGTCGATCAGCTCTACTGGTAGTGGGTCGTCCCAGTCGGTCTTGTAACGCCATGTGTCTTGGAATATTCTCTTTGCTGGGGTGGTCACGGGTGAAATCAACCCCAGTGGGTCGAATAGCGCCATGATGATACTCAGCGCTTCTCTCTTGGTGGGAACGCGCTTGTTCTCTTCTAGTTCTGATGGGATCTTCATGGTGCCTGTGTTGAACCCGATGCAGTCTTCTCTGACATGCCAGATTAAACCTAATGTCTTCTCTTCTTTGCCTCCCAGGTTCACGGTGGTGGTGTCTTCGATGGGCCCCAGCCCTTCGATGGTTTTCATGTTGTTCGATGTCCACCCGTTCAGCACGAAGCCTGCCTTCTTGTGGATGCCATCAACTTCTCTGGTGATCTTGCGTGCTTGTTCGATGTCACGGAAGCTTTGGAGATAATCATCCATGTAGTGATTCTTCTGGATGGCGGCTGCTGCGTCTGGATATTCAGTGGCAAAGTCTCTTGCATTCTTGTCCTTGATGAACAGTGCGGTACATGGTGACGAGGTGGCTCCAAAGATGACTGAGGTCATTCTGTATTCCTCTGGCGCGCCCTCCCGCCGTTTGCCCCTCCACAGGAATCGTAGGGCATCTCTGTCTTCTTTTCTTATCTTTATTTGCATGAACATTTCTTTGATGTCTCCGCTGACGGCGTATGCGTGCTGCCTGAACCTCATGATGACACCTGGGAGTGACTGGAGTAGGTCTGGCCCCGAATGTAACATGTCATTGAGGGACATGCCGGCTGCTCTTGCTGATGCGTCATGGACCAGGCGAGGCGGCTTGTGGGGCTTCGCTGGGTTGATGACGGGAAAGTGGGGCAGGTACCAGGTCTTCCCTGCTGGTGCTGGTGTTGGCGCCTTCTCTGCATAGCCTGACTGGAATAGGTTATCTATTCTCTCTTCATACTTCTTTTTTAAGTCTTCATCCTTGTCTAATCTCTTCTCTAGTGAATGAAGACGTCGTTCAGCTTCTTGATAGTTGTTAGGTATTGCGAGCTCCTTCTCTTTCCACAGCAAGCCGGTTTCAAATCGCCCTTCTGGTAGTCTTCTGCTGGTTTCTTCGAGGATCTGGAGGGCCTTCTGGTCAGGATCTTCTCTGGGTCTTCTTGGTTCGATGCATAGTGACTCGAGCTTGAAGTGATTCTTAACCAAATCTTCTAATGATCGTTCCTCTTCTTTTTGTTGAAGTCTGCCGCAGAACGCTACCTTAGCTGTGAGTGAGCTATGGCAGCCATGAAGAACCCAGCCGAGTTGTGTGAGTGAGGCGACTGGTTGGTTACGACGACCGGTGCGGAGCTTTCTTGACACGATGAGATGCCAGTTGTCTTGTCCGATTAACAACTTAGGCGAGGCTCGTTCATATGTTATCTGATCTCTAATGTCGATCAGATGTTCGCAATCTTCAATGTGGCGATCTTGCACTGTTTCTGGCGTGAAGCTAAGTCGGTTGACAGTACGCGCGGCTTCTATCTCGTACTCTTCGTCTGCGTACTTTCCCCTGATTCTGAGACCGACGACCTTGCTGTTGTCGTGCTTCATCTCATTGCCGACTCCTTGGATCCACATGGTGCTGCCGGGTCCATCAGCCCCAATGACGTCTGCTATCGAGGCGTCCAGCAGCGTGACTGTGCTTCCTTCATCCAGCAGCGCGTAGGTTTCAATGCTGGAGTGCGGCCCTTTCAGTATTACGGGCGCTATTTTCAAGAACGCGCGTCTATGGCCACCTGGTTGCGCTGCTGATGTGACTTCTACTGCTGGCGCGGCTGTCTCTCTCTTCTCGGAGTCGTCACTGGAGCTGCTTGGTTCCTTTTCGTGATGCAGCAGCTTGTGATGCTTCATTGTGCACCCATGTCTTCCACACGGCGGCGCCCTGCAGAGGAATCTTCGATGGCGACTTCGGAGACAGCGGTAGCAGATGTTGCTCTTCTTGGCTACCTCCCATCTTGTATTCGTGTCGAGAGCGATGAAGTGTTTGCAGTCGGTGAGCTTGTGTTCTTGCTTGCATTGCGGGCACAGGTCGTCTGATGTCATCTTCTTCCCCATAGGCATAGCGAATGTGCGCTCCACCTTCTTCTGTCTTCTGTCCCTCCCCCAGTTTTCATCAGCAACTGACTCGGGTAGGGCGTAGGCGCCGCACTTGTCCGCTTCTTCGTTTAGAAATGTGGACATCTTCTTTAGTTCTGGGGCATCTTCTCTCTTCGTAGCTGCATAATCGTACCACTTGTTCTTCAGGATAGGAGTGAGCTTCTCAATAACTGTTCGCGCCATCTCAGGACTGTGTAGGTATTGAGGTTTCTTCAGTGCTTCGATGGTGCCGACTATGTTCGCTATTCGCCCAGCGAAGATGCACAGGTCTCGGGGGTTGTCAGTGACCTTGCTCAGTGACTTCAGCTTCTCCATTTCGACGTGAATGAGTGCTTCTGGTCTCCCAAATCTTCTTTCTAGAGCTTCTACGATCGCTCTTGGGTCGGGTTGACTTAGTAATAGGCAACCGACAGCTTCTTTTGCAGTTCCACGTAGACTCCGACGTATCCGCGCTATATTCTCGTTGCGTGTGAAGTACATGAACGTCTCCTCAAATGCAGCCTTGAAACCAAGCCATTCGGCGCTAGCCCCATTGTAAAGTGGAAGCTCTTGTATGTACTTAGGCGGTTCCCTCGTGCTTCGTACCGCTTGTGAGAGTGCGGCGGCCAAGGTGGACACGTCTATCAGTGGCTGGCTGGTCACAGGCGTATCTTCTTTTTTCTTCTTAGATTCGACGTCTTCTTCTTTATTTTTCCTGACTTCTTTGCTTGCTGAGTGTGTCTGGTCCGCGTTGGGTTCTTGGAGCCACGTACTGATGCGTACGGAGGCCAAGTCATCTTCTATTTCTTCTTCTTCTTCTTCTTCTTCTTCGTCAGAGGCATCTGCTTCTGCTTGCAACCGTTGAATACGTAACTGTTGCATTTCTGTTTCTGCTTGAATCTTCGCTTGTTTCAGCTTCAGCTCGGCCAGACGCTCTTTCGCCTCTAGCTCCGCGAGGAGTTTCTTGCGTGAGGCTACGGAGCGACTGGAACGGGCGTCAGCAGGCTTGAGGGTTCGCTGCGAGGTCTTATCTTGATGGGACGCGGCGCTGATACCCTCGGTTCCTGATGACGTCGTTGCCTCGGTGTCCGTCGAATCACTGGTTCCGCTTCTGGTGCCCGACGTGTCGGTAGCGGTGTTCGACGTGCTGGTGGTAGCTGTGTTCCCTCTTGAATTCTCTTCTGCAGGCTTGACGACGCCCAGCTCGTCCTGCCGGCGCTTGGTCTGCTCTCCATCTTTGCTTCGTGTCAGCACCATCTTCTTTGGTCTGGAACAGCGATCCGGCTTGCGAAGGACCAATAATATTCGGGATCGCCCGAACTCCGTAAAAGAAACAAGATAGTAAAGGAAACAAGATAGCAAGTGGAGGCGACGGCGGCGGCGAGGATCTGATGCGGGAGCTGGCTAGTCAATCGGGCAGAGGTTCGCCTTTTCTTGTTAGGCTGCTGGAACTCGAGTACGCTGCGAACTATGCCCGTACCTATTTTATATTATTCTGTTTCGGCTGGCCAGCGGACCCTTCCTCACCCCCGCTATCACATATTTATTAAATTCAGTGTAAATACATGCCATGAGCTGGCGCGTCTCTTATTATCTAATACCTAAACCTAATACCTAACTAATGACATATAGTTCTTACCTCTGCGACGTCCCATTACGCTATGGCGTGAGGATAAAGCGGCGCGCATATTTAAATGGCCTCTCCCCCCGCCTCACCACTATAAAACCGTACGGCACCGCCGCAGGCCTGTTTATTGCTATTGCGGGCGTCGCAGAGATAAGGTGAGGAAAAAACAGGTGGTAATCATCATTTAATTACATAACCTACCTATTTACATAACTGTTATCTTTTATAAACTTATTTCTAATTAGACAGTTTCCTAAAAACATTGTTTACTTAGTAATTTGGGGTTCTAAGTGATTTATTTTGCATACTACACGATTATTCTAATAAGACATACTCCAATACATTATTCTAATTACTAATTAACAATTCTTATTAGACATAATCTTCACACATTGAATAAGAACATTTTACAACAACTATTTTACAATAAACTCGTAGGAATCGCGTTATGCTATTTGACGCTCGGTAGCTTGCGGTCAGTTGCGGTCCTCACTACTTGAGCCTAGGTGTGAGTTGACCTTAGGGCGTCGTGCACAATTTCAGAAAATCCTCTCTTATTGATCCAAAGAACATGCCAAATTCCAGCTTTCTACGACCAGTAATTTCGGCTTTGCGTTGTCTGTCAGTCACTCATTAACGGAAGAATTTTATATATCAGGATAATAGTTTCCTTTCAGACCTAGTTTAGTAGTTCAAAATAATGCGTATAAATCAATAATAATCAGATTTAATTTGTGACGATCTCTGAGACTTCACAAATGGCATGTTTACATTTCGTAAAAATCGTCTCTAAAATGTTTTTATATTAATCAATGTAATAAAAACTATGTTAAAGTTAAAAGCATTTGTTTGTTTCGGAAGTACTTATTTCCTTACTTGTCTGCGACCACTGAAGTAAACCCGGACGTTTTCCGTACTTTTGTACAAAGAACTTAGTTCTTAGTAACATCAATTTTATTCTTAAATCTACTAAATAAGTGGATAACTATGTCGCTGGCATAATAGCATGAGACTTAATTAATTATAGCTTCAATTAGATGGTTTACTTCAATAAAACTTGAACTTTTATTTCGGGGACTACCCCGCGAATCATTTAAACTTGTGATCTGTGTCGGTTCAGGGACTACCCTGAACCGACTCAGAACACAAGTGAGAGGATAATTGCTCCACTTCCATTGGTCGTAGCTTGATGTTATAGAGCCTATTATAGCTTTCCTCTATAAATGGGATATCCAACACTAAAATAGTTATTTTTGTCAATTTGTAATAGTAGTTCTTGAGATAAGCGCGTTCAACCAACCAAACAAACAATCTCTTCAGCTTTATAATAATAAATAACTATAGAAAATAAAGAATGAAAAGACGGAATCGCTGTAAATGCAAGAATTTGCCTCAGTGGAGTCTGCTGGATGCGAAAAACAGAACGCTGGGGAGATATCCAGCAGTGCCTACTCGTCTATCGGCTGAAATGACAAACGATGAGTAAACGTAGTTTTCAGTCAGGATGTATCAACAGATGGAGACCAATGCTCGGGGATTCTTCGAAGGATAAAATTCGCAACGAAGTCATTCGCCAGAAACTAATGCCGCCGTCATTGCGCGTAGAATCAGGATACTGAAGTGGAAGTGGAGTGGCAGTGGTCGATGGAGCAGACATGTGTTTGAGTGGAAACCACATATGGGCAAACGTAGTGTGACTGATGATTTGAAGGTGGCTGGCAGCTTTATGGGGAGGTTTACTTACAGCAGTGGACGCCAATTGGCTGATATGGTGGTGAATCAACAGAAGTCTGCTGATAATAATCTAAATATGACTACAAACAAAAAGAAGACGTGGGTCTAGAAATAACTCATTTGTTGGACTTTATTGTCCAACAAAGGAGTTATTTCTAGACCCACGTCTTCTTTTTGTCCATGATAACTTAAGTTATAAAACACACTTTCTTTACTGTTTTGCAAGCTATAAGGTTATTCTGCAACACCTTACCGCCTTTGCATCACCCCATTCCAGGTTATTCCCACCACGTTTTATACGTTACCTCTTTTGTCTTATCAAGACATTAATCTTCCAACACTTCACCAGCCAACTCATCAAAATTATTACCTAAGTTTATTACAAGTATTTTCCATTCATTTCTGGAAAAAATTACTTGACATTCAGTAGATATGGACTGCGTGATCAAACATAGATTAACGACATGTCAATAAAAACTGGTAACAATTTTTGACGAGATAATATTAGACCTATGATAACGTTAATTAGTTTTACCGTTGCTAATAAACGAGTTATCTTTAATAAATTACGCATTTCTTAATTATTTGCAAGATGTTTTCCCCGTAATTTTGAAATAGAACGTAAGTGATGTAGCATGGTGAAATTCTTCGGTTTTCAGTAGATAAAGTAAAGATAATCTTTCCATAGTTTTTTTGAAGTGAAAACTTCTTTAGTTTAGTTTTAGTTGTGCACTTTTTTGTGATGGGTAAAAAATGTTAAACTCGCGTCAGGACACGATCGAAAATTCGTAAGACGGAGGGAGAGGAGCACGTATTCAAGTTTTCACTTCTGCCGGCACTCCCGGAGTGTAACCCGTTATTTTTTTTCTAAAGTTATCGTCGTCATTAAAAAGTATGACTTCTCAAATGAATTAAATCCAAAAACGAGAACGTACAGTGCAGAAAAAGCTATTTGAATCTTATGTTGATGACGAGCTTGAAAAAGCTGTCATTAATGTGAAAGTCGTGTGTTTGGGTGTTAGTTAATCAATTACGGAATAACAGATGTTCCGACAGACTTGGATGAATAAGATCTTAAGATACCGAGTTCTTTCTTCCCGATAATACCTTCCCGTGGGATAGAGCTAGTTACCTTATAAATAACACCTATAATCAGTTAAACTACATGGACTAAGGATTCTGATATATCCAGATTAGTCAAACAAGGAAAGAATAATTTTCTCATAGGTCCTCAATAGTTTAGGAAGTTAATACCATTGACGTTGGCACATCCACGTCATTGATAACAGTACCGTTCCGTTAGAAACATACAATTAAAAACAATAGTGTGACAGAGTTCGAGGAAGGATACAAATACTAGGAAAATTCACAAAGGAAAGCAGGAAAATACAACAGGATCTGGTGCTAATAAAGAAGCCATTACTAAGGTCCTTACACGTCATGGTCCAAGATGCAATTCTGACGCTTTAAAAATTTGTGCCGTTTGACGCACAGAAAAAGTTCCTAACGGTAAACTAAAACCAGTCAGAAAGAAACCTGAAACAATAAATGAAGTTGAAGCTTGTGACGTAAAAGGTAAGTCGATATCCTGCAGCTGACTTTGAATCAGAGATGGCTATTAGGAATTTATTGATTTTACAACAACAGTCAATTTTTCATCGAGTTTGTGCAGTACAAGGGTTTAATCACGTATACCTACTTAACGTCGAACTTTGTACTACTGTTACCTGTAAACTGTAAATATTCCAATTTTATTACAGGTAAAGGTGATGCGTTAAATATGAATCGAAATGAAATGCTCGTCATCATCAAAATAATTGAAATTGTTTAAACTAACTTATTTTTTTATTTTTTTTTGTACTTTATTAATTACGATCTAGCCTAAAAAACTAATAAGTAATTTAACTCTAACTTAATATGTTTCGTGAAAGTTTATCTTAAAACTAAGAACAGTGTCCATATGCACTTTTACACAAGTCCGTAGCACTTTCTTAGAGTCTAATATTATTTATATAACACTATGTTCGTGTGTTATATGTATAGCAGAACATTGTTACTATTATTCACTCACTTTGTACACTACTCTACACAAATTCAAATGGTTTAGTTCTTTTAAGCCTACGCACTAAGTCTGTGTGGTCTAGCAGCTAAATTGCCTCAACATTCATGTGTCGATGAAGTCTGTGTTCATAAACTTAAAAATGATGATCGAATAAAAGTTTTCCTCCTGCTGAAACCTAAAAGACTTAAGTAGGTGCACCAAGTAAAATCGGGTAACGTCTCTGAAAAACATTTCAAATCGGATTTTATACAAGGACTCTTTAAGACGGAAATCTTCCAGTCTGCCCAAAAGATCAATGCCCTTGAAATGCCGGTCACAGGAGTAAACTCATCACTATCATCAGTCACAAATATTTGCTTCGCCGTGCTAATCTAGGCTTTAATCCACCTTCAGGTTTAGAGGTGTTAACGAGAAAGCCCGATCTAGTCCATGCGTCATTCTTGTGGCTATCTGAAGGTTAAACAATGCCTTATTAAGGTTTATTGGCAGTCATTTGAATTACAGGCAAATCTTCAGAATTGGGACAAGGGTCTTGAGATTTAAATTCGTGAAAAGAGGAAACAAGTGTTTCTGTACTTGAAATTTGTAACCGGTTATTGTGCAAAATGGTCTGTTTTGTCTTTGATCTCACTTTAATTACCATCCACTCCATAATCTTTTCACTTTATACTGTAAACTTGCTCATTACGACCAGTTGTAACTTCCCACTGTGGATTAGAGTCGCAAACATCTTTAGATTATATGAAATTTTCTACTATTTGCAAATATTTTGGCACGAAAATGCCATTCTGAGTATTGATTCCCATTAATATCGTTAGTGTTTACGATTCTATTGATCCAGCATGTCTTTAGGTGACAGATTTACTCCTATTTCCTCAACACGCGTTGTCACATATAGACTTGTATTTTTGGCAATAAATTCAAGGTTTCGATTTCTTTGATTCATCCTTGTTCCGTCATATTTCCTTGTCATCTTCTAGACGAGGTGAACATTAGTTCATTGTTTGCAAATTTTACAGGAATTTGGTCAATGTCTCGTATTTTGAAGTTTTATCATTTTTACTGCAGCGTCTTTAGCATTATAAGCTCTTAATCAGGTAAAGTGATCACGGCCATTAAACTCAAAGCTATCAACGTTTTGCCGAAACCATAAGTCTACAGTATTTAAAACGAGGAAAATGTTTCATGGTTCATGTTTTATTCTCCTACTTATGATCTTTTTACGATTGCTTTACTGTTTTGGAAATAACAACAACCTACATACATTTCCTTCTAAATTCAGTTGAATGAAATGGGGTCATAATCATCTTTGTATACAAAAGTTTATTTCTCCCACGTGCTTCATATTTTTTGATCTTCCTATTTGTCTGGAAGATTGTTTTATTACGCGTGTGTCTAGTTTATTTGTATTTTCAGTTTCCTGACAGTCATTCCCCTTTCTACCAATTTACTCTAATGCACACTCATGCAATAAATTATGTCTACTCAAACCATTAGCAGTAAATGGCTCCTCAGCTTTGGTTACAGGATACCTGTCATTTGCTTCATTACCATATTTACTTATTTAAGAACATACTCTCCACCAGCATGAACTATGTACATCATTTAGTAACTTATGCCGCTGCATAAATCTTGCATTATTCTAATTGGTAGCGAACAAGTGATTAGTACTGATGACACTGTCGTCGTCTGAACCAATTATTTCACTGATTGGTACACTTCTCTGTGTTTTATGTAATATTCTTAAGAAGTAAATATTAGCATGTTGCAATTAGTATTGAAGTTAAATCTATGTACAAATAAACAATTACTGGAGCCGCAGAATGATGGATGATTAAAAACCGATATAATATGATGCATGAGGTTTATGTCCTATGCTTTTTACGATAAAGCCACCCATCAAGTGTCACCTTAAGTTATGTTTTCTTCTTTTATCGTTTCTGTAACTTATATGGTGTGCAAACTAGACAGATTTTATTTTTATCACGTTTTTTTCTTCCATTCTATCCTATCAGCTGTCACGCTATCACATAGAACTGAAATGATTGGCGCGCACTTTAATCTTGTTACTTAAGCTAAAAATCTTTACTTACATGAATAGATTTGTTCTCGAGAGGTGTTTTATATATTTGTAGAAATTCATTTCTGGAAGTCTGATGACGAAAAATCTTTCACTGATTAACAGTTATATGATTTCATTTTATCATAAATTATAATTCGTACTAATACCTCATAAGGATTGTAGCCAATATAGACGAATGAATGCGCCTACATACATATACTATCATATCTTTATTGTGGTCAGAATTTTCAATCAAAAAATCTCTCAAGTCGAGGAAATTAATGTCAATAAATATAAAACTAGCTAACCATAACTGTCTATTCGATTTAGTAAGAGACTTAGAATCAGGGAAAGTTTAGCCTATTCACCGCGTCGCCTGGTTTTAGAGATCGAGGGGATTTCGGGACCCCGACCGCGGTCCCGGATGCCACTTATATTATTTTTGAGTGGTACTTTGGGATCAGTGGGTGAGGAGCTCGTGACTGGATAATAACAGCTGCACGGGTCGATCTTCAAGGTTAAGCAACGCTTGACAAGGTTGGTCTGTGGATGGGTGACCATCTTAACATAGCGAGTTTCCTCCGTGCCTCGGAAAGCACGTTAAGCCGTTGGTCCCGGCTGTCATTTGTAGATATTTGGCAGTCGTTACGGATTGTCAGAAGCCAGTAAATCTGACTCCAGCCTTGCCATGAAGTACCGTGTTACCCAGTTACTGGGTTGTGGAGGTCTGGTAGGCAGCCGCTCCGCGTAAAATACTGGTATTCAGCTAAATCCGGTTTGACTGGAAGCCGACCCCAATATTGTTGGGAAAAGGCTAGGCAGATGATGACGATGATGATGACTTTGGGATCAATGGGTATAGTAATAGTTGTGTCAAAATGTATGGATAAGTCCTTATTTTCAGGTATTGGAGTGATATAAAAATTCCATTAAAAGCTAGCTATGAACCATCTATAACTAAACTATGTCATTTAGTTTTGGTAAAGCATAACAAAAATTCCATGAATTCTTTACATATCTAATACGCGACAAGTCATAAGGTCGAGTAGAAACGCCATTTATTTATCCGGTTCGTGCGTAAACGAAAAGGCGGCAAACTAAATAATGAGTGAACAATGAATGACACAGAACATTACGAGGTAGACCTACTGAATGAAATGTTTTGTAACGTCAAAAAGCTTTAGGTGTGCGTATATGCCATTCTTGTGGAACTATTCAGTAAGTACAGTAGGTACACTAGGTTAGGTAAGGTTTGGAAAAACATAAAAAAGTTGTTTTACATGAAGCTATGGGCGATTTAAATACCGCAAATGACAATATAGCCGTAGATGCAGTAAACTTTTGGGCACAAGCAACTAACTATGTAAGTCTAGTAAGTAAGTACTAACGGATAACTCTGTAAAATATTATGTCTGGAAAGTTAAAAAACAGGTAAAACTTTTCCAGAAATCAGTAGGTTTGTTACGAACATGAACATTCTGTGGATAGGCTATGGGAGTGAAGCTGCGGGAAAAGCTGGTAGAGCACACGGACAAGCCGTGTGATAGGAGTCTCTACAACTACATGCCTTGACGAGACCAATAAGCTAATAAAGGATGTCTTTAACATTTTTGGTAAAAGATTTACGTAATCTTACTGATTTGAAGCCTGGCATTATACGATGATGCATTTAGAGTCTTGATGGAATTGCCGCAGTAGCGCGGCAATTCCATCAGCAAGCAGTGCTTTGTTTGCAGAACTTGCGGACATAATTATATAGCTTTCACACCTCTGATGCGCGTTCATCATGCGCAAGGTATGCGCCAGCCCCAGCAGCAGCGTGGGATCGCCCTGTACTGGGATATTGGTTATTCCTACATACCACTGTGGCGGACATTTAACAAATAGTTATTGTTGTTATTTTCTGTAGTTATAAGTACTAACACCAGTTTCTTATATTTTACAATTAATGGACTTTTTCTGAAATAAAGTCCCTATTTATTATTATTACCCTCTGCTTATTCAAAACACCCATCAAGAACATACTCGAACTACGGGTCGTAAAACCGTTTCTCGACGTCCCCGTGACCTCACCGTTCACCACCAATGCTAACGTTTCCGATCGTCTTCCGATACGATATTAGTATTCCGGTCGCCTCCTTAATCATTGCTCTGTGCAATATTGCATTTATTTGTATAGTATTTAGCGAATGTACGGTCGACGTGAATGCTAAGAGGTGGAACAGGGACGTTTGGCAGCTGGCAGAAAAAAATATTGTGTGATCTATGTAGGTTAAGGTGGTCTTAATAAATTTATGATCTTACCTGTAGTAATTTGTGGTGCAACGAAGTATCATTCTTCTTCTTCTTCTTCGTCGTTTCCTCACTGTTGAGGATCGCGACTACCCATCTGCAGTGTGGACCTATCGGTATATACTGCCTCCCACAGCCTTCTAAATTGCGTTCATCTTGCCGATGTTCTGCCTTTAAAGCGTTTCCCTTTGACTCGGCCGAGTATCATAAGCTTTTCTTGAGTGTGCTTAGGTTAATGCATATATCCGAACAGGCTGAGGGTATGCTCCTGGCATATTGCAGATAGCGGCTTGTAGATGTTAAGTTCCTCCACTATGGACTATGGACTCATTCGTTTTCGTGGCGATCCATGGATGGTACACCCAGAAATCTCCGCCAACACCACATCACGATAGTGTCAATCTTTCTTCCATCGTGACTTTTGATGCACCACGTTTCTACGCCATAAAAAAATAATGATTTAATGAATCACAATCTGTAGCTATGCCAACTGTATCCAAGCTTGTACGCTTTAGCTCTTCTTGAAGCTGTATTAGATCAGGAATACTTTCTAATTTTTATTTTCCTGGTGCAGTTCTACAGTTGCCTACTCTCCTACAATCTTCATCAAATGGCTCTGTAATATTATGACAGACTACATAACTCTTTTATATCTTCTCCATTATAAGGTGGAATTGCATAACTTGCAACGCACACGTTTTGATGTAAATTTGCCTGAGTAGCCATGCCTCACCACGAATATAAACGTCCACACATGCGATGCGATGAGTCGATGAGCGCCTGTGCGCTGCGCATGCCTCGTAATGTCTGAATCCACCTTTAGAAGAGTGACCCAAGACATCACCTTGTTTTAGGTATGGTTCATTTGTGTTTTCAACCAAGTCATAAGATAATAGATGCTGATACAATTGTGCCCTATTCACTCTTCACCTTTGATTAATCCCGATTTAAAGGTCAGTATGACAGACAGGCACAACAGTTCTATTGACAGAAGTCTGAATTATAGGTACAGGGTAAAGCTGCTTTGTCACCAAAGATGTGAATGATAGCGAGGCGGCGCGAGAAAAAAGTTACCGGGGATCACTTAATTTTCCTAGCTAAGATAAGCGTAGCTCAGGTAGAAAAGGGCTAACAGAGATACCTAATTTTTTATTAAAAAATAGCGATATATCACCTAGTCTATTCTGTAAATAACCATTTCGATATCGAGTCACTCACACTCACACTCACACTCACTGACAAACCTCACAAAGTGAGCTTTATTACACACAACATAAAGGTCTTACGTTTGACGTAATTTGATACTCACCTCGGATTCCGCTGTCGAGATACGAAAATGTTCTTACAGAATAGGGGTACTGTGCGAGGGATATGGGCGAGAGACGCGAGCGAAGAATTTACGTGCCCGTGGACAGCCGAACAGCTACACAGACTACACATTGCTTGATAGCGTCCCTACGCATCCTTGCACACTGCAGGATCTCTCATCGCTTTAGTGGAAATAATCACTAATTTTCATAGCGACTCTTTCTTTCACGGCTTAGCTAGCTATCTCGCACATCTTTGGTGGAAAAGCACTGGAGATGTGTGAGGTCATGTACACCACCAAGCAGTCCGTTTAGCTTAATTATGATAGGTATTAATTCCATTCTAGTCAACAGAAGAAATGAAATATTTAATCATACCAGCATCAAAATGTAGCTCGTAAGACAAATCTACAATACTTAAAATATTCATAATTTCCGCAATCGCATTTAAGTATTTTCCTTCCCTTTGCGCAAATATCTTGTTTGTGGTTGAAAAAACCGTTATTATTAGGTATCTACCTCATTCAAATCTGGGCGTGTCCAAATGGTTTCCCAAGCTGATCATGCATGACGTAGGTATGACGTACCGATGTTGCTAGATAGATATTGCCAACTAAGTTAATATAAGTAATCGGTGCATTAATTACTTACTACAAGGTAGGTAGGTAGGTACTTTAAGTACCTACACAGTTTACGTTTGTCATTAGTCGGAAACTCGGAACTGAGGAAAATGTGAAGACAGGAAGGAAAAGCTATTATTAATTAAGATGCAATAACCCCACAGGTAAGTAAGGTCGGGACCCCGTTTATTATAAATATTACACAAAATGTGCCAATAATACAAAATATTGGCACATGTTTGCCACAGGTCCTATTTTCGATCGGTCGGATTGCCATCTGTCACTATTAAGTCGTTACATTAAAACTACCTCTACTGTACTTCTAACAAAAACTTAAAAAAACATTAGTAACTTGAAAATCACTCAATATGGACCGGACCGGGGTCAAAATCGTTACATTAGCTGTAGAACATCCCTGCTAGCGCTAGCGCTAGCTGAAGAACGCACTTTAAAGTCACTATACCCACAATTTTCGGTGAAAGAGGAAAGAGCTGCCGGTAGGTCCTATGGTCTAAAACTCTAAAGTACCTAATCTAAAAGCAGTAGAGTCGTTATTTCGTACAGACCTGTCACAGATTGGTATTTTAATCCAGAAGCGACCACAGCAGAGCGTTGTTTATCAAACCCCTTCTCTGATTCAACATTCAACACGGTGGATATCCCCACCCATACGCACAAAACGTTTTGGTAACACGTTCATAATGCGTACAGCTAAGGAGTGGAACTCCCTGCCGTAGTCTGTGTTTCCTGATAGCTACAACCTGGGAGTCTTTAAGTCAAGAGTGACGAATAGGTTACTTCTAGGTAAGCGTGCTCGATCTTCGACCACATCATCACTTACCATCAGGTGAGATAGTGATCAAACGCGTGCCTATCTATAGTAAAAGAAGAAAGACATGTTTTCAGCAAGACTTTCTGGGTGTTCTTGCAACGGCCTAGTCGTTCTCGAAGCCCTAAAAGTAGGGACAGACAGAATCAATATCAATAATTCAATATATGTACATATGTATATCCTCCCTACTATAAAATTCTTCCGATACTGGTGACTGAGTGACTGAAAGACAACGCACAGCCGAAACAACTTGTCGCTCTAAGAGAGGATTTACCGAAATTCCTTCGGGAATCGGAAGAAAAGGGGCATGCGCGTAGAGAGAATGCGTGAGTGACTGACCTGAAAGACAACGCACAGTCAATACTATTGGTCATAGAAAGCTCTAATTTGGCATGTACGAGTAGGATCCATTGGGGAGAGAAGCGTAGCACCAAGATGGGATGGAGGGATTTCCTGAAATTCTTACGGGAACGGGAAAAAACTCGTGCAATAGCTAGGTTCGGTAGTCAATATTAAGTACCAATGTCAACTATGTATATATATGTAGGTAAAGTATGTTTGTGTTATCAGAAGCAATGAAATTATTGCTACTGGTGTTCAAAACTGAAGTATCACTCACAAGTGGCAGGATTAGTAATTTCTAAGTATTTTCAGTGCCATCAAATACTTCACAATACCTTCGTACTAAAAGATAGATCTATCCCATTTGTATTCCGATGCGGTCTCGCGGTCGTAAATGCGACAGATGAGAGTGGGGTTCGATTGGCAAATTGGGAAAAAGTGTTTTATTGCGTTTTTTTACGCAGGCAGCATGAAGCTTGGAAGTTGGCAGTCAGACACCCGTGCCTCACAAGATACGTACAACTGTTGTTCTAAGCCCGAAGTCCGTATTTTCGTGCTTTATTGCGGGCGAATTCTATTCCGTATGACCTACAGACTTACGACGTTTCACGAACACGAAATAAGAATGAATGACAGCATGATTTGATAGTAACTGTCAGATCGTGTTGTCATTAATTCTTAGTGGTTAGATGATACGGAGTAGAATACGCCCGCAACTCGGAATTACGGAATTCGGGCTTAGAGCGTAGCCCCCCTGATCTCATTCCGTTCGTGTTGAATTATCGTCCCATCGAACTTGAGTGAGGGATAGTGTAACTATCTTTAAGGACATACGTCATCATCTGCCTAGCCTTTTCCCAACTATATTGGGGTCGGCTTCCATTCAAACCGGATTCAGCTTCGTGGAGCGGCTGCCTAGTTATCTCCCACGCGGGTGATTACTCTCCATTGAGATTAATAATAATAATAATAAGAGCGATTGAGGAGCGCTTTGGAGGATGCCTTCCGAGAGTATCGGTCCACACCGCCTGGTCTTAGACCTCGTCTACCTCGTTTGCCCATGCATAATAAAAATAGGGCGCTGGTGTGTGCTCTAGATTCGCAGCTAACAAGTTATTTTGATAGCAGCGAAGACCTTGCCGATACCCACTCGATCTTGTACTGTGCGGCTGCAGCGGCATGTCGTGTAGCTCATGTCAAATTTCCTAGTAATGACAGAGTTACACGACCAGCTGTACCAGCTTGGCAGTGCAGGATCGAGCGTCGTATCGGTGAGGCTAGAGCACTCATCGGCAAACTAATCTGCTTCAGGGAGGGCAACACTCGCCGCAGAGTGATGCGCTTTGTGAGGCGGGCGTTCTCGGGGACTGATATTAGTCCTCGGGATTATCTGACCCGCGTCACAGAGCGTATCGACTTCCTGAAGCAGAAAGTCTATGCATGGGCAAACCGTATACGTCGGTACAAGCGGCGAGTGGAGCGATACACTCAGAATCGCACATTCCAAAGCAATGAGAGGTGGGTTTATAGGGCTTGGGAGCGACCAGACCAAGGTGTGACTGATACGCGCCTACCGGATGATGATGCCATGTGTTCATTCTGGCGCAGCATCTGGTCGGTGCCTGTCAGTCATACCGAGGGCGATTGGACTCGAGAGGTCGAGCGCGCGTGCGATCCGATACCAGAAATGGGGGCAATTAACATCAGCCCCCAAGACGTAGCTCGTGCAGTCCGTCCGTTGCCTAACTGGAAATCTCCGGGACCGGACGGGCTGCACAACTTTTGGATTAAATGGTTCAAAAGATCGCACGCTCGCTTGGCATCTCAATTCCAGTCTGCATTAGAGTCAGGGTCGCTGCCCCAGTTCCTAACTACAGGGATAACCCACCTGCTCCATAAATCAGGTAGTACCGCGGAGCCTAAAAATTATAGACCGATCACGTGTTTACCGACGGTCTATAAAGTCCTTACATCCATTTTGAGAGGAAAGATTAACCATCATATTGATAGTAATTCAATAATGTCTTCTTCTCAGAATGGATGTAGGAACGGGTCCCGCGGTACTAAGGAGCTGCTCCTCATCGACATAGCCATTAGCCAACAGGTTCGACGTTCCCGAAGAGATCTGTCGACATGCTGGATAGATTATAAGAAGGCCTATGACTCGGTGCCACATACATGGCTCATGAGGGTGCTGGAGCTGTACAAAGTTGATGCAGTTTTACGCACCTTCCTGATGTCGTGTATGGGGCAGTGGAGGACGGTTCTTCACTATCCAGGGTGTCGACAGATCCAGGCGAACAGCGAACCGATAAGGATCGAGCGTGGCATATTTCAGGGTGACAGTCTGAGTCCACTGTGGTTTTGTCTGGCCCTCAACCCTCTCAGTACATTGTTGGAGGGTTCGGGCCAAGGCTACCGGTTGAGAAGAGGTGGTCAGGTCATATCGCACCTCCTTTACATGGATGACTTGAAACTCTTTGCTTCTAACAACTTGCAACTGATGAAGCTACTGAAGGTAACAGAAACCTTCAGTGGCGCCATCAGGATGGAATTTGGTTTGGACAAATGTGCGGTCATGCATGTAAAGCGAGGGGAGATTATGGAATCCGAGGGAACACAACTCTCGGATTCCATAGACCTTAGGTCCCTCTCCTCAACCGAAACTTACAAGTATTTGGGTATGTCGGAAGCGTTAGGCATCAGTGCTACGGACATGAAACAATCGTTGAAGGAGCGCTTCTTTGGCCGCCTGAACAAAGTACTTAACAGTCTTTTATCAGGCGGAAACAAGGTGCGCGCCTTCAACGGTTGGGTCATGCCGGTTTTGATGTATTCTTTCGGCATACTCAAATGGACTCAGACGGAACTTGACGCCCTGGATAGGAGGATACGTTCACTGCTTACCGCAAATCGGATGCATCACCCACGGTCATCGGTGATGAGGCTGTATATCCCGCGGAAGTGCGGGGGTCGTGGCTTCTTAAATGCTAAGAACCTGCACAACCGCGAGGTATGCAGCCTTAGGGAATACTTCCTAGAGACCGACGTGGGTATGCATCGAGATGTGGTAGCGGTGGACAAAGGCCTTACCGCGCTCTCCTTGGCTAACGAGAACTGGCGCAAACCTGTGGTATTAGATACTAACAACCGCAGGGAGGTATGGCAGAGTAAGGAGCTTCATGGACGCTTTTATCGGGTCCTACATGGGCCCGATGTAGACTTCTTAGCGTCCGTAGCCTGGCTTCGTTTTGGTGACCTCTTCGGGGAAACCGAAGGTTTTGTCTGTGCAATTATGGACGAAGTTATGATGACTAATAACTACCGGAAATACATTGTGAAGGACGGTACGGTTGACATATGTCGGGCATGT
Organism: Lacanobia oleracea; assembly: GCA_950371165.1. NCBI lineage: Eukaryota > Metazoa > Arthropoda > Insecta > Lepidoptera > Noctuidae > Lacanobia > Lacanobia oleracea. The sequence goes on from OX493396.1 coordinate 16,885,035, forward strand.
CACCGGCCCGGGGAATCCATCCGCCACATTATTTCCGGTTGTTCTAGTCTGGCTAACGGAGACTATTTGCACAGGCACAACCTTGTAGCCAGGATTATCCACCAGCAACTTGCTCTTAAATACAATCTTGTGGAATCGGAAGTACCGTACTATAGGTATGTGCCCGACCCAGTTCTCGAAAATGGTAGTTGCACATTGTATTGGGATCGGTCTATCATCACTGACAGGACTATTGTTGCCAATAAGCCTGATATAGTGGTGATAGACCGACTAGAGCGTCGCGCAATGATTGTTGATATAGCAGTCCCTCATGACGAGAACCTCGTGAAGTCAGAGAATGATAAACAAACGAAGTATCTTGACTTGGCTCGCGAGGTTGTCGACATGTGGGATGTGAACACAGCAGTTATTGTGCCGATAATCGTGACGGCCAATGGCATTATTGCCAAGAGCCTCGACCAACATCTCAAGAGGCTCTCGTTGGGCAGCTGGATCAAGGGCTTGATCCAGAAAGCAGTACTCCTGGACACGGCGCGCATCGTTAGGAGGTTCCTCTCTCAGAAGCCCTGACCACCGGTAGCTTGGAGCCTGTTCCCGATACCGGTGGGTTACTATTTTTTATATTTTTAAATGTTTTTTGTATTTTTATAGAAATATTTAAAAATGTAATTTGTATGTATATATAAATAAATAAATGGAATAATAATAATAATAATAATCTGTGGTCCGGCTGTCAAGTTGACTGACAGCATAAATTTTCATCCCGAATTTTTTATATTAATTTTAATAAATACCAAGCTCCAAAATGATAAAAATCCAGGACACATCCAGGAAAAAATTAATAAAAACAATATACAGTTGAATTGCAACACAAACTACACCCACTTGTAAGAAAATGCTGACAAGACGCCGGGCACAATTACTAGCCGCACAAGAAACATCTTCGGGTTCGTCGCTCAGTTCCGCCTCGCAGCCGCCGGGACCTGCTCCAGCCGTAAATCCTGATGTTCCGGTAGCTGCAGTTGCGTCGAGCTCGAGCGACGAGTACTTCTCGCCGCCGACGACACCACCAGCTGCGCGTCGGCGCGGGCGAGGCCGACCACCGGCCAGCTTAGGACCTCGAGGCCCACCAGTCTCTGACAGGGTCCCCGCTATCGGTGGAAGTGTGCAGCGTATAAAATGGACTCAAGCCATAAATGAGAATGTTATACGCTCATACTTTGGGGCTACAGAGGGGGGAACTAACCTGACTGCGTACCGTGGTCGGATGCTCTCTCTGTTTCAGGTACTTGAACCAGCTGTCAGCGTATCGGCCCAACGACTGTCGGATCAGGTGCGCGTCATCCAGCGTAACCGTATGTTGGATGATAGTGTGCTTGATCGCCTCCGCACTGAAATGTGTAGCCATGTCATTGCTCCTCCGTCGCAGACTGTGGCACCAGCACAGTCAACCCAATTGCCCAGCCACGCTGACGAGGAGAGTAATGACAGGGTTACAAACGTAAGTACCCAGTGCAATGACGAATTGAGGAGTGCTTTGGAGTGTGCTATTCGGGAATACCGCTACATGCCGCCTGAACTTAGACCACGCTTACCTCGTTTGCCCATGCATAACAGGAACAGGGCGCTGGTGGCTGCTCTGGATTCGCAGTTGTCAAGCCATTTTGATAACTGTGATAACCTCACCGATGCACATTCGATCATGTACTGCGCGGCTGTAGCGGCATGTCGTGTAGCTCATGTCAAAATAAAAATAACCAATGACAGAGTTACACGACCAAAACCAGCCGTACCAGCTTGGCAGTGCAGGATCGAGCGTCGTATTGGTGAGGCCAGAGCGCTAATCGGCAAACTGATCTGCTTCAGGGAGGGCAACACACGCCCTAGAGTGATGCGCTTTGTGAGACGGGCGTTTTCGGGGACTGATGTCAATCCCCGAGATTATATATCTCGTGTCACAGAGCGCATCGACTTCCTGAAGCAGGTGTATGCATGGGCAAGCCGTATTCGTAGGTACAGGCGGCGAGTGGAGCGATACACCCAGAATCGCATATTCCGAAGTAACGAAAGGTGGGTATATAGGGATTGGGAACGACCGGACCAAGGTGTGACTGACACGCGCTTGCCGGATGATGATGCTATGTGTTCATTCTGACGCAGCATCTGGTCGGTTCCTGTCAGTCATACTGAGGGTGACTGGACTCGGGAGGTCGAGCGTGTGTGCGATCCGATACCAGAAATGGGGGCAATTTCCATCAGCCCCCAAGATGTAGCTTGTGCAGTCCGCCCGTTGCCTAACTGGAAATCTCCAGGGCCGGACGGGCTGCACAATTTCTGGATTAAATGGTTTTTTTTTTTTTTTTTTTTTTTTTTTATGGGACAAGCCCGCCACACATTCCCAACCACTGCAACTCCTGAAAGCCAGAATCAACAGTGGCGACCACCAGAAAAACGCCGAGCCAATGAAACCCGACGAGTCCCGGAGAAACGATTCAACTGTCTTGGATCCTGCAACGAAATTAATCAGAAAAGTACAGCGGAGGAGTAGGAAAAAAAAATATATATAATTTCCACTTCCCTCCGTATCAAGCAGGAGACAGAATAGAACTAGGCCAATAGGCACCAAGGGACAAATACAACTGGGTTAAGCCCAGTTGCCAAGCACCACGGATTATATTTTACCACTTAAACTAATGGGTCCTAAATTGTGAGCTACTTTTGATTCCAGTAATAGGTATGGCAAAATCGCTTGAACGCACGGAAATTTGTTCTGGTTTCAACAAGGTCCGTATAGTAAACTACCCCAGATGTAACCTTAATACTATCTAACATAATATTGCGTTCAGTTTGCCAAAGACTACACTCCCATAAGATGTGATGTGCGGATTGTTCGTATTCATGGTCAGCTGTAGAACATTGACATAAAGGCGAGGCCACAAGCTTAAAGGAAAATAATTTACTCTTAAAATTGCCATGACCTGTGAGAAATTGGGCAACACAGTGATCCACCCCCAGCCATGTCCTGTCCAGCCGCTCACGAACAGATGGAAAAAATTGGTGGAGGTGACGGCCTTTGATGGAATTTTCCCACATACATTGCCACTCGGATAAAAGTTCCTCCCAGACATCAGTCTGGGGTTTTAGTAATCTAGAGATCTTAGCACGGCCGCGTTGCGGTAAGAACTCTGGGTCCGTAATCTTTCTAGCGTAGTAGTACATTGCAGCACGCCGCTGCACTTCTAGATCGACTGGGAGAACACCCGCCAGCACTGGTAAGGCTTCAGTACTAACCGTCCTATACGCCTTGCATAAGAATATCAAAGCCAAACGCTGGCTTTGAAGCAATTTACGTCGTACCGCACCTATGGTGGCCCTATCGGCCCAGACAGGTGCCCCGTAGCACATACAACCCAAGTAGGTAGCCCCATAAATAGTTTTTAAGGTTTGAAAAGATAGACCCCAAGTAGCTTTGGATATTCTCGTCAAGGCGTAGAAGTTTTTTTTTGCTTTCTCACCTACTGTTTTTATATGATCAATAAATGAAAAGTTATTTTCTAATAGCATACCGAGATAGCACACGGATTCTTTTCTTTTAACGGGTACGTTATTGAATTTAATACTAGGCCAGGATTTAAGGTTTCCTTTTAAAATAAGTTGATAGGTTTTATGCGGTGCAAAGGTCAGACGGTTTCGATCGCCCCACTGAGATATTAATCGTAGGCATGTGTCAGCCAAATTCTCAAGGCCAGCACGAGTACTTGCCTGAATGAGAAGCAAGCCATCGTCCGCGTAACCGGTTAATGAGCAGCCGCATGGGAGCGGAAGCGCGAGGAAATCATCGTAGCCAATATTCCAAACATATGGACCGATAACTGAGCCCTGAGGACATCCCATGGTTAGAGACTTAGTAATGGAATGATGTCCTAGTTTGAGTTTCACGGAACCGTTTAGAAAGTAAGAAAGAATCAGATTATAGATGTTTTTGTAACAACCACGGTTTTTCATTTTAAGTAGTAGCATCGGCCACCATGCGTTATCAAAAGCGCCAGAAATGTCGAGAAAGATTCCAACCACATATTTATGTTCCGATAAGTTAATAATTTTACGAACAGAGAGCACCGCGTCGACGGTGGACTTACCAATAGTGAAACCAAATTGATTATTATGAAATTTAGGTCCATTCGGTAGTAAGCGCGGAACGATTAGTCGCTCTAAGAGTTTTCCCAAAGATGGAAGTAGGGTTATGGGCCGATAGGACTTAGGGTCATCCGGGGGCTTATCGCCACTCTTCGGAATAATGCGTATAAAGCCCTGTCGCCATATTCGAGGAAAAATACCTTCCGCAATGCATCGGTTATATACTGATAAGATCGCGTCTCCGGCTGTCTTACACGCTTCTATAATCATTCTATTAGATATTTTATCTTCACCGGATGATTTGTTAAGAGGTAGTTTCTTCACAACGTTTATGAATTCGTCAGTGGATGGAAGATCTGACTCCGGCGATTCAGGTGGCACCGTGGCCCACGCTCTGATCTGTTGGTGGTATTCATTATCATTTACTGATGAATCGTCTGGTATAAGGGATTCAAGCAGAGCATCAGTTGTTTCTTCAATGCCGGTTGTATGTTTATTGTTTACTTTAATGTTTTGAACGTACGCAAGGTCGACAGATCTATTAGCTTTGAACTCGTGGTACAAAGGAGACCACGGACCCTCCCTATCAAGTTTATCAATAATTTTCCGCAATAAATTACCCTTAGATTTTTCAACAGATGCTCTGTAGCGTGACTTGGCAACTCTAAAAGTACTTAAAGCAAGATTAAGGAGGTCCCCGGTAACCTTACGTTTTTTTAGCTTGTTAAGCTGTCTACGAGCTCTACGAAAGCTTCTACGTTGTTCAACAAGGTAGTCACTCCACCAATCACATCTACGAATATTGGTCATGGATGCGCGACCAATAGCAATGTCAGCACAGTAAGTGAAGGCGTCCGACATTATCTCAGCACTTTCCTCAGCTGACAGTCCGTCGCGAGTGAAGTCTTTGACATGACCAGAAAAAAGTGAGCCGAAGAATTCCCAATTCGCGCCCTTACTTTTATATCTAAAATTTCCAATTAAGTGTGACGAACCTTGAGTAAACATAGGAACAAACTCGTACACGATCAGGCGATGATCACTACAAGACGCGTCCGGAAGGACACGCCACCTATCCAAGCGTACGTCTGCACTAGAAAGTGTGACGTCAATACAAGATTCGCCCATTTGGCTACAAAAAGTAGGTGGTGCGTCTGGGGTGTTATGAATTGATAAATTCATCTCAGCAATAAAATCTTCAACCGCACAACGTCGTTCAGAATCAGTGGATCGAACTTTGCCATACCACAGGGAAGAAGATGCATTTACATCAGCACCTACTATAACTTTGCAGCCCGCGAGCGACCGCAAGACGTGACGGAGATTATGTATATGTGGAGTAACTGGGTCTGAGTATTGAAAGTAGCAGCTCACAACGTAAACCTTAAAGGTAGGCGATGATACTTCCGCCACGGCGCAATGAGGCGTCATGAGATTACTTATAGATGTTACAGTAAAGCCCGAAGAACGCGCTACATAAATTCCGGCCCGCGCCCTGCAGTCCAGCTGAACCACCCTGTGACGTAAGCGCGCGTTTTGGTATTGTTCCTGAATAAGCACTATGTCAAGATTATAATCCACAATCAATTTATCCAGCTCGGATGTCGCCACCCTATCGTTATGGAGATTTAATTGTCCTATGGTTAAAATATCCATTATTAGTAGTTAGTGTTTAGGATTAATTGTTCGAGTTTCAGTTTGTAGGTAGTACACTCTTGAGATCCGCAGCGATGATCACACGGTTTTTTAAAGCGTTTGCACGCCACGCAAGTCGGTTTAAAATTTAAGTCGTCCTTATGCGGGCAATCATTTGTTTCGTGTGCCTCCGAACAATTGGCACAGGTCGGTTCCTTACTAGCGCAGTGTTTCTTAACGTGACCGAACTGTTGGCAATGCAAGCACCGAACTACTTCTACATCATCAATAAAACGGCAGGTAGCCCAATCAATAAATAACTTATCCTTGGTAGTCACTAAATGTTTACGTACCGCGGGTTCTATTTCAATGCCAATCCATTTCCGACCGTTATCTAAAGAGCGCCTACGAATAATTTTGGTAGACTTTATAAAGTCATCCTCTTTAATTTGCATCTCATCCTTAATATTTTGGCGGTAAAGCGCGTTTAGAAAAGCGCCATCATCCATTGATGATGGAACATCCTTCACTAACACTCTAGGGCGTCTACCCTTTGGCTTTTCTAGTCGTAAACCAGCGGCCTTGATAGCATCCACAGATTCTAACTTTCTAAGTTGAATTTCATTAGCAACGCGTAGTACGACTCCAGATTTCGCGGTTTTTTTCACGCCTACAATTTGAAAACCGTCGTCACTGGGCTTAATTGCCTTCATGAGCGCTTGTTTTGTCGCGGACGAAGTGTTATAGTCAGCTGACCGGTCCGCGGTAGGGTATGCGACCACACAGGGTAACGGTGGTCGGGACTGCATAATTGCTGGAGCTACTTTTGGCAAACGTAGTTTCAACGAGTCCGCATATGAAATTTTACAATTGTTATTGACAGGATCGGGATTGACAGCGTTATTCGACTTGATTTTATCTAATTCGCGTTCCGTATTGGCTAACTTCGTCTCGTTGCATGATGATTTTATGGCCAGCATAGAAACAATGGCCGTGACACGCTGTGTCATATCCATGATAGCTGATTTATTTGCAACATTAATTCGAGAGCCCTGATCATTCACTAGGTCGTTAATTTTAGACAGGTATGACGACGCCTCGGAAACTAAGTCACAATAGTCGGTATTGCTCACATCACTGATATTTAAAATCGGCGAGGATTTTTCCACGGTTTCGAATGTTTGATGAAGCCGTTTGGACCTATCATCGGGCGAAATGTATGATGGAGACATTTCGCTGAATAAACGTTTCGAATTAGCGGAGGTCGCCACGGGCGACCTTTGGGTTTTAGTATTTCTACGAAATATTTCTCCGCCGCGATCTGGTGGGTCATCATTTGTTGACATCATCATTGACGGAGAATACGATAAATAAACGTATTAGAACGCGAATGAATGAAATTAAAGAATTAAACAAATAAATATCGATCGATTAAGTTATTTCGCGGTACCCACACACAGAAAAAAATAAATGCACTTACCGAAGGCTGGAGAAATTGACTAATTAGCAATAAAAGAATAGACAGACAGCTTTAAAAACTTACAAAACACGCACTTAAAACACTATGGCACAGCTAGGAACAGTTCACAAGCCTTAGAATAGACACACAATGCAAATTCCGAATTTACAGAACGGAGCGATATAATAAACACCTCACAGCGCACAAGCGGGAAGGGAAGTATTAAATGGTTTACGAGATCGCACGCTTGCTTGGCGTCTCAATTCCAGTCTGCCTTAGAGTCTGGGTCGCTACCCCAGTTCTTAACTACAGGAATAACCCACCTGCTCCATAAATCAGGTAGTACTGCGGAACCTAAAAATTATAGACCGATCACGTGTTTACCGACGGTCTATAAAGTTCTTACATCCATTTTGAGGGCAAAGATTAATAGTCATATTAACAACAACATCATGTCTGCCTCTCAAAATGGATGTAGGAATGGGTCCCGCGGTACTAAGGAGCTACTCCTTATTGATATGGCCATTAGCCAACAGGTTCGGCGTTCCCGAAAGGATCTGTCGACATGCTGGATAGACTATAAGAAGGCCTATGACTCGGTGCCTCATACATGGCTCATGAGGGTGCTAGAATTGTATAAAGTTGATGCAACGCTACGCACCTTCCTGATGTCGTGTATGGGGCAATGGAGGACAGTCCTTCGCTATCCAGGATGTCGAAATATCCAGAGGAATAGCAAACCGCTAAGGATCGAGCGGGGTATATTTCAGGGCGATAGTTTGAGTCCACTTTGGTTTTGTCTAGCCTTGAATCCTCTTAGCACACTGCTGGAGAATTCAGGGCTAGGCTATCGGTTGAAGAGAGGTGGTCAGGTTATATCTCACCTCCTTTACATGGATGATCTGAAACTCTTTGCCCCCACTAATCTGCAACTGATGGAGCTACTGAAGGTAACTGAAACATTCAGTAACGCCATCAGGATGGAGTTTGGTGTGGACAAATGTGCGGTCATGCATGTAAAGCGTGGAGAGATTATGGAATCCGTGGGAACTCAACTCTCGGATTCCATAAACCTGAGATCCCTCTCTCCAACTGAAACTTACAAGTATTTGGGTATGTCGGAAGCGTTAGGTATCAATGTTACTGACATGAAGCAATCGTTGAAGGAGCGCTTCTTTGGCCGCCTGAAGAAGGTATTCATATATAAAGTATATTATTTATAAGGTATATTATTTAGCTTTCTATCGGGAGGAAACAAGGTGCGCGCCTTCAACGGTTGGGTCATGCCAGTATTGATGTACTCTTTCGGCGTACTCAAATGGACTCAAACGGAACTTGACGCCCTGGATAGGCGGGTCCGTACACTGCTTACTGCGTATCGAATGCATCACCCACGGTCGTCGGTAATGAGACTGTATATCCCGCGAAAGTGTGGTGGTCGGGGCTTTTTAAATGCTAAGACTCTCCACAATCGCGAGATATGCAGTCTTAGGGAATATTTCCTAGCTGTCGACGTGGGTATGCATCGAGATGTAGTGGCGGTGGACAAGGGACTCACCCCGCTCTCCTTGGCAAATGAGAACTGGCGCAAACCTGCAGTGCTTGACACTAACGATCGCAGGGCGGTATGGCAGAGTAAGGAGCTTCACGGACGCTTTTTCCGGGCCCTACATGGGCCTGACGTAGACCAACTAGCGTCCGTAGCCTGGCTGCGTTTCGGTGATCTGTTTGGAGAAACCGAAGGTTTTGTTTGTGCAATTATGGACGAAGTTATCATGACGAATAACTACCGGAGATTTATTGTGAAAGACGGCACGGTCGACATATGTCGGGCATGTCACCGTCCGGGAGAATCAATTCGCCACATTGTCTCTGGTTGTTCTCGTCTAGCTAACGGAGAATACTTGCACAGGCACAACCTTGTAGCCAGGATTATCCATCAGCAACTTGCTCTGAAATACTCTCTTGTGGAGTCGGAGGTGCCATACTATAGGTATGCGCCCGACCCAGTTCTCGATAATGGCAATATCACATTGTACTGGGATCGGTCCATCATCACTGACAGGACTATTGTTGCCAATAAGCCTGATATAGTGGTGGTGGACCGAATTGTGAGGCGTGCAATGATTGTAGACATAACCGTCCCGCATGACGAGAACCTCGTGAAAGCCGAGAAAGACAAACAAATCAAGTATATTGACTTGGCTCGCGAGGTTGTCGACATGTGGGAAGTGGACTCCGCAATCATTGTACCGATAGTCGTATCGGCCAATGGCTTAATAGCCACGAGCCTCGACCAACACCTTAGGAGGCTCTCGTTGGGCAGCTGGATCAAGGGCTTGATTCAGAAAGCGGTACTTCTGGACACGGCTCGCATTGTCAGGAGGTTCCTTTCTCTGGAGCCCTGACCACCGGTAGCTTGGACCCTGTTCCCGATATCGGTGGGCTACTATTTTTATATTTTTAAATGTTTTTTTATTTATTTCAATCAAATATTTAAAAATATAATTTATATGTATAGTAAATGAATAAAGGAAATAATAATAATAAGTTTATTGACAAAGGAAAATACATGACGTGTTACATTCCATGATTTATGTTTTTTTACACTTAATTTATTTTATGAATGATGTCCCCTATGCTAGGAAATTCCTGTATTATAGGGGACAACTCTTCGTCCGTTGTTACAATCCACGGTGAACCAAACATGTAACTTAAATAATAAATAATTTATGTGCGTGTGAGGAGCGCGCGAGCGTGAGTAGTGTGTATGTATGAGAGAGTGAGTGTGTGTGTTAGTGACTGGACGTGTGTAAGTTTGTATGGTGATTATATTAGGTGTTTTATGTGGATGAGGGTTTTACCAGTGCTTCTGTCTTGTCATAATCTAGGGTAAGTAGAAAAGTTTTAAGTATTTTTTTACATTTGAATGTATTGTGGGAGTGGATGTCTAGCTTTTGGTGTATTTTGTTGTAGATGCGTGCACTTAGGTAAGTGAAATGTCGCTTAGCAAATGTGGTGTTTGTATGTGTTGTAGGGCATGGCGGTTTAGATCTTCTTCTGGCTATTGGACTATTTTTTACAGTATATGGAAGGGTTGTATGTTTCCTCATGACTGTACGGAAGATGTAGAGTTGTCGGACCGTTAATGTTTCAAACTCTGCGTATAGTTGCCGTGTTGGGAATCTAAAAGGTTTTTTTAATGTCACTTTTATTACTGCTCTTTGTGCTCGCTCTACCTGAATAATGTCGGTCTTGGCGGCCCCTCCCCACGCAGTGATGCAATAATTTATTATTGATTCGCACAGTGCCGAGTAAACTATCTTAAGGATATTGCTATTGGCGGAAACTCTGAGTTTTTTAAACAGGAAAATTAGTTTACGGACTCGTGCGGACACCGCATGTAAGTGTGGTTTCCAGGATAAACAGGAGTCTAGTTGAATACCGAGATATCTTATTAGCGATGCTCTAGTAACAGTAGGGCATGAACAAAAGGGGGAAGGGTTGGTACATTTGTGGGCTTTTATTGAAAAAGAACCGTCTGGCAGAAGAGTGGAGAGTCTTAAGCCGAAGGTAATGAAGTTAGTTTTTTTTATGTTTAGGGCAAGATTATTTTTTCCCAACCATAGCATCACTTCGCTGAGTCCCCTTTCGGCAATCTCTTTTGCTGAGGTCCAATCACGGTCATACGATAGAATTACTGTGTCATCTGCATATGCTATTATTTTTGTGGAGGGGAGAGATATCTGACAGAGCTCGTTGACATAGATTTGAAAGAGAAGGGGACTGAGAAGACTTCCCTGTGGCAAGCCGACAACCACATTACTTGCGTCGCTAATATATTCCCCAATCTTAACGCACTGCAACCTATCGGTGAGAAAACTGCTGAATAGAGACAGAGCAATACCTCGAACTCCGATGGTTTCCAGCTTAGAAAGAAGTAGAGGAACAGAGACAGTGTCGAACGCCTTTGAAAGGTCGAGAAAGATTCCCAAACATTTGAATTTATTGTCAACTCTATCAACTACAAAGTCGAGTAGGGATGTCACTGCATCTTCAGTTGACAATCCGCGTCTGAAGCCGAATTGGTTTTGGGAAATAATTTTGTGTTTATCGAGGAAATTATTTAGGCGTTTGTACAGTATTCTCTCCAGAACCTACGAGATCGCTGGGAGAACTGATATTGGGCGGTAGTTAGTGACCTTGTCTCTGTCCCCAGACTTGTAGATTGGGTGTACAATTGCCTTTTTTAAGGCATTTGGGAAAGTACCTTCAGATATTGCCAGGTTGCATATATGTGTTATAACTGGGACTAGAATGTGACTAGCGTGTATTAGAAATTTAGGTGAAATGCAGTCCCATCCGGTAGCACTATTAATTCGAAGGTTGGTTATTATCGATTTAACCTCTTCTTCATCTGTTTCTAGAACAACCATTGAGTTAGCCGTACCTTGTTGATCACTGTTGGAGGCTTGGGGGAAATTCTGAAGAGAGATATTATTGGTTAGATTTATACCCACATTTGCAAAGAACGTGTTAACTGCATTTACGGATTTAGTAGGGCAATTTTCAATTATCAAAAGCTCTGTTGATGTCGAGAGTATGCGTTTGGTGTCAGTTACATTACGAATTACTTCCCACATTTTTTTAGGGTTGTTTTTAGCCTTTTCGAGTTCTTTTTCCTCATATTCTTTTTTTAGTTTTTTTAGTATATTATTGCAAAAGTTACGATATCTTAAATAGGTTAATTTTAAGATCTGATTGGTTGGCTCTTTATTTGTTTTACTATGCATTTTGTTCCTATTATGTATGCATCTCAAAAGACCGGTTGTAATCCATGGTTTTATAATTCTTTGTTTGCTTGAGATTGATTTCTGGATAGTATTTTTAGATAAAATAGGAGAGATTATATTTATTAATTCGTTGGTAGCCTGGTTAGCATCAGTTATGGTGTATATAGTAGAGAAATCACAGTTTTTAATATCAGAGATAGCTTTTGAAATATCGAGGCAAGATGTTTTAAATTTGGTGTTTTTAGATTTGGGTTTGCTGATCTCAAGGTTTAAAAGAGCTGTTGCGTGGTCCGTGATCGCAGTTTCCAGTATTAAGGTGGTCGCTTTGTTGCTGGTTTTAAGCAGTATATGATCTATACAGCTGTGTAAGCGAGTAGGTAGAAGGTAAGCTGGGAGAAATCCGTGAGATGCTGTCAGATTTAGGTACTGCTGTGTACGTGGGTCATGACAATCCGGACTGATATTAATGTTCATATCTCCAATAATTGTGATGTGATTGTGATTTTTAAGGTCAACTATGACGTTGTTTAAGTTTTCTAAGAAAGGGTCAATATTTCTTTGTGATGGTGGTCTATATATAGCTATAATAGTTAGGTTGTTTTCAAGGTTGCAGATTAGACAGCTGGCATCATTAAAAGTAGGTTCTATTACAGTGTGACGTAGGTTATTTCTGATATATATGACCAGACCATCATTTTGGTTAATTAAGTTCTGGGTTTGATAGGATGAATATCCGTCTAGAGTAGGAATGTTTCCTGATTTTTTGAGCCAGCATTCAGATAACACAATTACATCGCATGTTATGTTTATTGTGACTAAAAGACATCGAAGGTCGTCAAAGTTTTTATTAATGCTCCTAATGTTTAGATGTAGGACATTTAGTGAGTTTGAGGCTTGTATGTAATCCGTGCAATGGCCTGGTTGGCACATATATGATGATGAGACTTGTATATCGTCTAAGTCATTAACTATGTTACTTAGAGTGGCCATTTATGTAAAATAGGGCGGCGAAATATGCATGAAGGTTCGTTATTAAGTCGAGGATTTAAGTAGGGTGTGTTGGTACTATAGATAGATTGACCTCATTAGCCGAGATTCTGTCCATAGTAATATTATTTATTGAATGTAGTAGTACTTTTATGTATATATTAGCTATTCCCTGTGGCTTTGCTCGCGTTATTATTGATTTAAACAAATGTAACCTATAACCGCTTCCAGGATAAAAAAGTCGGTTCAGTGATTTAGGCGTGAGAGTGTATCAAACAAACTCACCTTCGCGTTTACAATATTAACTAGGTTTTGTCCGCAACTTCGAACGCGCATATCGCGTTTTTTCCCGTTCCCGTGGGAATTCCTGGAAATCCTCCTAGTTCTACCCTACACAAGAAACCTACATGCTAAATTTCAGCTTTCTACGACCAGCAGTTTCAGCTGTGCGTTGTCTATCAGTCACTCGATCAGTCCAGTAACGGAAGAATTTTCTAGATTAAGACAGCGACCGTATGGTTTTATAAAGGTGTTGTAGGGCAAGCGGCAGGGCATGGCAGACGCGCGGGCCAGCGGACAGTGAGCATTGGGTGGCTCGCCGTCTGATCAGAACCAGGCCCGGGTCGATGGCGCGCTGTGATCCCCGCGCGCCTCAACGAGCTGTCAGCACAAAAGACGGGACCCGCTAGGGCAAGTGCCTGCTGGGGCTACGGAATCTGTTCGAAAGAGGTACCGTAGCCCTGGAACCCAAAGGGCACTAGGAGGAACACTGATGGGTTTTAGTCAGTCTGACACTCCCTCCTGCTTCACTCAGAGCTGGAAGAGTCATTTGATGATTTAACATTCTAAAAAAAAGGTATGGCAGACAGAGGTGGAGATGCTTCAATTCGTGTGACTGCGCTCCGGAACAGGGATAAGTCGATTGTACCTACTCTATAAGATTAGGTACTGAGCCCAAAGGTTGAATTTTTAAGGTAGGTCAGGGCCACAGCAGTTTGTGGCCGAGAAAGTTGTTCCGGTGAAGTGAAGGATTAGGTATGTTATTTGAATGGAAACATCTACTAAGTTCCAAGGTCAGTAACTAGAGAACATCAATAGGTACCAACATTAAACATTCTAAAGAATTTTCTATAAGTTTGACAACAATTGAAAATTGGCAAATGCGCTCTTAACCAGATACCTAGTAATTAGCGTATCTACAAGTTAGCATAAATAAAATATAAATTGGTGTCTACCGTTGCATTAACACCATATGAATTACCTCACAAAAAACATGTTAAACTTACATTTAAAAGTTTATATTCAAGGCTGTTCAAGGCCCGTTTTTCACCCAGTCATCTAGCCTTAACCAGTTCAAATGCAGCAATGGAAACGAAAAGTGGAAAAGAAGTCATGTTCTTTAAAAGGTTTTTGATGTTTGAGCATTCTTGTAGCACGTGTAATCGTACGTAACTGGCTGTTAGCAGTTAGCACCCAGGCGACATCGTCGTTGTGAACTAATTAGCTAAATAATAGGCTCGGAGCTAGCAATCTTTTTTGACGTCAAATAATGTACAATGATAAATAAATTGGTAGGAACTTAAGGCTGCTCGATAAAAGCTTAAAAATAGCGTGCAGATGAAGCAGTTTTTCGTTTCAAATTTATTTACTGAGAAAATACATTTGAAAAAAATAGGTAGTAATTTAAATGATATGATACGTAATTAGATTTAGTCAAAATTAATGTACTTATCGTTATCTATATAATTATATAAAATCCTTTGTCCTGAATGACTGACGGATAAACGCACAGCCAAAACCGCTAATCGTAGAGACCTGAAACATGGCGTGTGTGTTTTTGTATGACGTAGGCATCCACTAAGAAAGAATATTTGAGAATACATCCCCTAAGGGGGTTAAATAGGGATTGGAAGTTTGTATGACAAATCTTATGCCTTGAGCCAATTTTTTTGAAATTTGGTACAAAACAGTGACCAAAATAAATAATAAAGATTGTCATTATTAGTTTTTCATAAGTACCCCCAATAGACGAATTAAGGGGTGTTAAACTTTCTATGGAAGAATCTTATTCCTTGGGCCAATTTACATGAAACTTGGTACTAATATTGAACGAAGTAAATACTACAGCTTTGTATAATTAGTATTTCACAAATATTCCAAAAAGACGATTTTGGAACCTATATTAAATTTGTATGGAACAAATTAAATTGAGGAGCTCGTGGCTAAATAATAACAGCCGCACGGGTCGATCTTGAAGGTTAAGCAACGCTTGCCAAGGTTGGTCTGTGAATGGGTGACCATCTTAACATAGTGAGTTTCCTCCGTGCCTCGGAAAGCACGTTAAGCCGTTGGTCCTGGCTGTCATTAGTAGATCTTTGCCATGTTGTGGAAGTCTGGTAGGCAGCCGCTCCACGTAAAACACTGGTATTCAGCTGAATCCGGTTTGACTGGAAGCCGACCCCAATGTAGTTGGAAAAAGGCTAGGCAGATGATGATGATGATTAAATTTGTATGGAACATTCGTATTCATTGGGTTAATAAACTTGACAGTTGGTTGACCTTAGTTAATAGATAGCTAAAATTTTTCATTTATAATGTGTACCAGGAATATTATAGCATATTTTGCAAATTCAACAGCATCGTAGAACGGGATGGTAAAGATTGTTAGGACCATTTTTATTTGTGTTCAGATTTACTTGAAACATGATCTACTAATGATACTTCATGTTTGATATAGGTACCTAAACAAATATCCATTTCAGCATTTTCTATAATGCTTACATCTGAGGATTCCAACAAATTACACTTCTCACAAAAAAAATCGAATCAGTACCGCAAGTACAAAAGACGCCTTCTGATACCATAAAAAAATCGGCCAAGTGCGTTTCGGACTCGCCCACCGATGGTTCCGTACAAATTTGTAGGCACATATTACATTAAATAAAGACTATATTTTTTACGATTTAATTACAAATGTATTGTTTTCAAATGTTTCCCAATACTGGTAGTATAAGACAGTATTACTTGCCAAAGTTCTATGTCCCTATAAATTTTAATTACCTTGAGAGTGTCGAAATATATATATTTGCGGCATAAACGGCTGTATCTTTTTTTCACCGCTTCAAGGAAACTGGAAGCATACTTTGTAAAGTTTATTTATTAATTAATTTATTTATTTATTTAGGCAAACCAACTATATACACACAAAGACATTCACAGCACATACAATTTCAAATACAATAATAGCATTGCATGCATCTAAATTAAAGGTAAGCACAACATTTTATTTTAATTTTACCTTACAATAATAAGATCGACAATGATGGCTCATGATAATATAAATTATATTACAGAATTAAATAATATTTGAGTAGAATTTGGAATGTCAATTATCATTTACAGTTAAAATTGTCCTGCATTAAATCAAATAAATTTAATTTATTAAATAACATTGAAATAAATTAAATGAAATTGAATTAAAATTAATAACAATCTAAAAATATAATAAAAACACAGCAAAAAGAAAGATTATTGGGCAAAAATACATATTATTGAGCACAGCTGTTTTAAACATAGTGATGCTGCCTGAAAATATGTCCAATTCACAATTGTGAAAAATGTCATTACATCTTCGGAGAACGTAGGAAAGGGGGCATTACTACCGTACTTGGTTTTGCGGCCACCAGGAGCAAAAGGCTTATAATTATGAAGTCTAGCTGATGCCCTGGGCACATTTATATTAATCGATGAAAGAAGCTGTGAGCAATCCACGCCTTGATTTAATATCTTGAATAAGAAAATTAGACCTTCAAAATCTCGACGCCAGTGTAAAAGTTTCATTTTAAAATAATTCAGTCTATCAACATATTTTTTACTGTATTCCTTATACCTGCTATATAGGAGAGTCTTTTTATACATTTTATTTGTACTCTTTCGATGCGTTGAATGGTTTTTATTGATTGTTAAATAAGCTCTGTGACATCCTACCAAACGGATTTTTCCTAACATATTATGGATATCTGTGTGTCTACAAGACTTTAGCTCAATTTCTCTGCTCTCAAAAGAGTGTGGTTAGCGGGGAACTGGTTTGTTTACTCGCTGTCCAAAAATCTAGGAGATATCAAGTAATGTCCGAGCAAGATGACCGGAATATTGCACCAGTTTGTTTTCTCTAAAAAATCGTCACTTTAATTCTATTCGACTGCAGCAGCGGCTCCGTGAGGTTCGAGGATTGAATGTGAGCGTTTCTATCATTAGAAGAAGATTGACAGAGCGAGGCCTGAAACCTCATAAACCAGGTAATGGCCCAAAATTTATGGTATACCAACGAAGAGGACGACTTAATTTTGCACGTGAGCATTTAAATCATACCTCCAATGGAACAAAGTTCTCTTTTTTGACGAGAGTTAGATAATGCAGTACCTATGTTAATGACGGCAGAAAGAAAGTGTATCGAAGGGAGAGAGAGCGTTTTGCACAGTAGGTACTGTATATTGAAGCAAGAGTCATTAGACTGGAGCTTCATGGGTACCCTACGCACATCCTAATGTGCGTATAGGGTACCCATACCAAGAGGAGAGGACATAGTATTACAGTCACACTTACAGAATTACAATCATTACAAAAAAGTTGAGAATGACCCACTGTCTAAGTCCATGTATGTATACTAATAGTTTATATAAATATATTCAAATAAATTCACCACTAACTACTACAATTTATACACTGAAATAAAGAAACTTGCACAAATGTGTACCTACCACATCTACTTAGATGATATGTTTATAATTCGATCTCATGTAGCTGCTAATGTGATGGGTCTACCGCTTTGGTGCCATAGTACTATATGCTTAGGATGATGTTCCAAATGGATTCCAAACATTTGTTTTCGTTGGCCTTCATATACGGTTTTTGGCCCAATATGCATGGTCTCTTTTAACTTTCCGTACCTAAAGGGTAACCAACAAAACCCTATTACTAAGCCTTCGCTATCCGTACGCTCATCCGTCCTTCCATCCGTCTGTCTGTCTGACAGCGGGCTGTATAGCTCAAGATCCGTAATAGGTAGACAGTTGCAATTTTCAGTGTGTATTAATTTTGCCATACAAGAAACGTGTCTTTTTTCGGTTTATGGTACGGAACCCTTCGTGTGAGAGTCCGACTTGCACTTAGCGGGTTTTTATTTAAAACATAAATTTTCATATATTTTTTTTTTAATTTTTATATCCTATAGAAATATAATATCCGCAATTAACTGGCGTTCTTAGTTTTTTGTTAACCTAATGTAAAAAAAATCATAAAACTAACACAAAACCAATTTTCAGAGGTGTTTCGATTTTTTTGCTAAAAAGTGTTTGTGGAAGTATTCCAAATACAATGCAACAAAACAATATTTATTTTAATTTTGAATCTGATTTCGAATTCTAATTTCAAATATGTCTTTTCTTTTAATTTTTTATAATTTAAAAACTTTCATAATGTAACCTCGATTTTCCTTCAAAATTTTATAATTATTCTCTTAGATACATACTATACTTACATTCTTAGATCTAAATTTTTGAATTGTTTGTTTGTGAATTATATCCGATTTATCTGTATTTTTTTCTGTTTGATTTGTTTGAATGATATTACCTACTTAGTATTGTTGGTACCTATATTGTTTTTCGTTATTTCCGTACATTCATAAGTATTATTGTTTGTGTTCATTTCTTAAAATAGGAGCAGAGTTTATTTACATTAATGGGAAATTAATTAGTCTTTCTATTGCTCCAGTAGTAGGTGACGACACACGCCTTTTTCATTTGCTTTCTTATTTGTTAAATGGCATACAAGATAGATCAATGGAAATTCGTAAAGAAATTGTTGGTCATTTGATACAAAATTGGAATGAATTGGTTGCAATATTTCGTCACAGTAATGGAGACAGTCACTTGTTTTGAGGAGCTCGTGACTAAATAATAAAAACCGCACGGGTCGATCTTTAAGGTTAAGCAACGCTTGCCAAGGTTGGTCTGTGGATGGGTGACCATCTTAACATACCGAGTTTCCTCCGTGCCTCGGAAAGCACGTTAAGCCGTTGGTCTCAGGCATTGGACCAACGGCGGACTGGCTTTTGACGAATTGTCATAAGCCAGTAAATCTGACTCCAGTCTTTTCAAGAAGTACCGTGTTACCCAGTTAATGGGTTGTGGAGGTCTGGTAGGCAGCCGCTCCTCGTAAAACACTGGTATCCAGCTGAATTCGGTTTGACTGGAAGCCAACCCCAATATAGTTGGGAAAAGGCTAGGCAGATGATGATGATGAGTAATGGAGACAGTTACATGACTCGACTCAAGTTGAAGAAGTTAAAGCTTGCATTAAAACCTCAACTCCTTGGCCCTTAATAAAAAAACTCTATTCAAAAAAAAACATGCGAGTGCACTTGAAAGACGATACAATTTTCACTTCCAACAGATCTTGCTTTAGTTGTTTCGACGGTTGAAGATCTAGCAGCCCAAATATACCCAGACGTCCAGAACCTACTTAGCAAACCTATTTTAAGGGTGGCGAAGTTATCAAATGACTTCTCCCACTCTGGGCGAAACAGAACTTACTGACTAAAATGCACCGTGATCCTCCTAATGCCCTTTGCGTTCTAGGGCCGCAGTGACTCTTTCGAACTAATTTCGCAACCTCAGCAAACCTATGCAGTGGTTAAAAATTCCATCAAAACGCGTAATACTGACAAATACTTCTGGGGAAAGTAGGGAATATTATTTCCATAAACACGGTCCACAGACCAACGGGGCAGTTCCAGTCTGTCCAGAATGCAGTTCAGAGTGTGCCTTGTATTGCACTCTTCCAACTTCCTAATTCTATCAGGGGTTAAGCATTGCGGGGTATTGACTGTTCGTATATCTTATCTGATCGATCTTATTAAACGACATCATTTTCTTTCCTACACACACGCGAACGAAGTCGCGGGCAACGGTAGTCATATAATATGAAAAAAAATCACCAAATCACCTCCATTTCGTTGAGATGAAACCATTTTTTATCAAAAGAGTATAGAAAAGATATTTACTGCTTTGCAATACAAACGAAAATAATTTGGATTTGTTACTTTTTAAAAATGTGTACTATTTTTATTATAAAATAAAATAAAAACACGGGTAGCGGAGTGGCGCGTAGAGGTGTAGTTAGCTCCATTTGTGTGCACAAGGTCATTTGCATGTATACAAGCCTTAATATACATTTTTGAAAGTTATGAAAGCAGATAGTCCAAATTAAAAGGGTAGGCAGATCGAGAGGCTGCGGAATCTGTTCGAAAGAGGTGCCGTAGCCTTGGAACGCAAAGGGCACCAGGAGGAACACGGATGGGTTTTAGTCAGTAAGAGTCTGACACTCCCTCTTGCTTCACCCAGAGCGGGAGGAGTCATTTGATGATTTCCCATCCTTAAAAAAAAAAAAAAAAAGGCAGATCGAGAGCCTGTATGAGATGAGATTGGCACAGGAGCGCAAAGATTGTATTAGAATAGATGAAGCAGAGCGAAGGCTACTTATGCACGGTTGTGGGCGAAATGGGCCTGTGGACACTGATAGGTAATGGCTATCAAGATCTCAAGATCTGAAATGGCAGTGTGCAGGGCACATTGCTTGTAGAACAGATGGTCGATGGGGCCGAAAAGTTCTGAAGTTGCGACCGATGGAAGGAAGGCCTCCTACAAACTGACCGATGACCTGGTGAGAGTCGCAAGTAGCCGATGGATCCGAGACAGCGGTCAGACATGCGTCCAGCAGTGGACGTCTTTCGGCTGATATGATGATGATGATGATGAAGATCTCCAAGCATTGAATGAACCCTCATATGTAGGTAGGTAGTATGTGTAGGCTTTCAGCGAGTGCTTTTGTGCGACGTGCAAAAGCCCGTCTATCGAGTATTGCGACTATAAACTCGCAATACTCGATCACTATAGGTAGAAATTACTGCTGTTTGGTAAGTTCTGATCGTCAAGTGAACATCGCCAAGCGAGTGTCGTTGAGCGAGAACAATCTTTGATAGCTCTTGTCGCTGCGATCAACTAGAGGTAAGAGCCGTTCGCTGGCTGTGTGAACAGCCAGCTATCGACTATGAATGTATGTGTCTCTTTTACTTACACGATATCTATATCTTTTGTCTCTTTCCTCAGCGAGCGAATAGTTGATAACTAATCGCTTCCTTGAGACACAAGTGCCTAAGACACCCCGACTCGGATAGTTTAGGTTTGGAATTTTCGAATGGTTTATTCATGCTGCAGATGGAAATAGGAGGGGGTTTCGTCGTCGAAGTTTGTGAGTAGTTACCATTTCATGCAGTGGCCAGAGATTCCATGAAAAAGCCGATCCCGTCATAAATTGGCCAAATTCTACGATATGACTACGACAGCTACAATCCCATGGTGACCCCCATGATTCCGTTTTGAGAGAGAGACGGAGCACAGCTAAACATGACGAATACCACTACTTACCCTTTTTTCACAAAGGGAGGAGGAGCTCGTGGCTAAATAAGTAGTAACAGCCGCACGGGTCAATCTTCAAGGTTAAGCAACACTTACCAAGGTTGGTTAACGAGTTTCCTACGTGCCTCGGAAAGCACGTTAAGCCGTTGGTCCCGGCTGTCATTTGTAGATCTTTGGCAGTCGTTAGGGATTGTCAGAAGCCAGTAAATCTGACTCCAGTCTTGCCAAGAAGTACCGTGTTACCCAGTTACTGGGTTGTGGAGGTCTGGTAGGCAGCCGCTCCGCGTAAAATACTGGTATTAAGCTAAATCCGGTTTGACTGGAAGCCGACCCCAATATAGTTGGGATAAGGCTAGGCAGATGATGACCTTTTTTCACAACGGATTCATGGTGGCATTTTCACGCCACAGATTTGTTTTAAGAACTTTTTTGGTGACACAAATTGCAAATCCTTACATGTAGGAATGTAGGTAGGTACGATTGTAATCAGGATTTCAATTGCAAAGTGCAAATTAACTTAAGTAGGAAGGTACCTACCATATAGGTGATCAACAACAACTAAATGTAAGCTAAGCACGTTTTTGAAAATAAAAACCCATTTGATAAACAGCCGCATTGATTTTCAAATCATCCTAGATTGTGATATCTCACACGTGTGTGTGTTAATTAGCAAAAGATTTGCATGCCGAGGTGCATTAATTTATTCAAATATGTTCTTAGGCCAGGTTATTACCTACATACATTTGTAGAATATCTAATCGATTATTTACTTACATAGTTGAAACTACCTTTTTATGAATAGGTACTTATGGGAAATCCGGGAAATCATCAATCAATCATCAAATGATTCCTCCCGCCCTGGGAATGTCAGACTCTTACTGACAAAAAACTTCATCTTGTTTCATCAAATACGCTTTGCGTTCCAGGGGGGCTAATCTCTAAGCTGAAGTCCGTAGTTTCGGGCTTACTTGCGGGCGTATTCTGCTCCGTATCACTTAAGAATTAATGACAACACGATTTAAAAGTTACTGTCAAATCGTGTTGTCATTTATTCTTATTGTAGTTTGGGTTCGGGACTAATCGTAAGTCCACGGACTGTTTTTTCTGTTCTGTGAGTAAGTCCGTCGGTGATACGAAGTAAAATACGCCTGCAACTAAGCCCGAAACTACGGACTTCAGGCTTAGAGAGTAGTCCCCCAGGACCGCAGTAATTATAGTTGGTACTAGATATTATTATAGCAAAATTATAAACTTGCAAATATCTAAAATACCCACTGAAGTTCACTCGAAAAAATCCCGCCAAAAGCCCAGGTTATACCGAAATACAGGGTTACTAATAATAGACACTTACGATAGTAGACATTAGTGTTACAGGCTTGTGTTGTTTTTTATTCAGTTGTCATCTTAGTAATTCAATTATGTAATTATACATATACAAAGAGCTAGCTAACAATGGCAGCAATAATTATAGTAGGTACATAATCAAATATTTTATAAAAAAGAATTTCTCAAAAAATCTGAATGGAACGGAAAGTATTTTGTATGCGTTTTGTTGTGTCTTTTCGCTGAAGTACCGTTATTATTCCAACTTTGTTAAAATGAGAGAAAAGAAAATTGTGACTATGCTATTTTCTTTATAAAACATTAAAGTAAATATTTTTTTATATTAACATATAAAAAAATATACCAAAAATAAAAATATCTTAAAATTTACCAGTTTGACATTTTGTTGTGTACAGGAAGAATCTAAACGTACATTTGACAGGTTGCCGTAGCGATTTGCCTTGCCTGTACACGTCTTGTAAATTGTGCGTTTTTGTCTACGTTCTGTGTTTTATAATACTTATTTCGGTTATCAACAACAATGGACCATGAAAGCAGACAGTTGGCCCAAGATTTCTTCCTTCGGGAACCGGCGGACCCTCGAATACGGTACGTTAAAATACATAGCACAACAGTAAATTTGTCTTCGGCAGTCCTTAAAATAACGTGTTATTTTTTTTCAGGAAGGCTAAAGTTGAGCCAGTGGAGGAGGACCCTCATCCTAACTTGAAGGTGGAAATGCAAACAGTCCGATTAAATTCAGATTCACAGAAACTTGTATTGGACACACTCAGGTTTATTCATGGCCCTGACTTTAAACTTGGAAGCGCCAGTGTTTATAAGGTACCAAATTTTTTTTTTAAACTCGAAACCGATAATACGAATTATTTTTTTCAAAGAAATCAATTATAAATTCAATTTTCTTTCAAAATCTTGAAAACACTTGTTTGCCATACATCCATGGTTGTCATACAGTTGTGCAATATTTTAATGTTTCTTTTGATGGTCATGATTTTAACAGTGTCATTTTTATTTCACTTGAATCATTGTTTTCTAAAGTTTTCAAAATAATAGTTAATAATGTTCTTCAGTCAAAGATTCTTATTAATAAGTTTTGCAATGAAATGAATAAATAAAAATTTAGATTAATTCAGGCTATAAAACCCATAAAATTACAAATGAAGGAAAAAAAGCATAAATTGAGCATGTTCAGTCTCATGATACATTAATGTAGTGTGATTATGTTGCTTGTTCATAGTGCATATGACATACATTACCAAGGCAGTGTCTAAGGTCATTGGTTCCCAAAGTTCCCTGGACTCTGAGACATCTAATAAAACTTCTAGATTCGAAGTCACCTCTTAGCAGTAATGAAACATAGCAGGAACAAATACTGCAATTGAAAATTTTAACTCTCAATTAAATACAAAGTGCCTTTCCAATGAAATTAATATATTTGTGCCCTATTGGTTGGTCCATATATTGTATTACATTGTATGTATTGTATTGTACAGACTATAGTCTGTTTTTTTAATCCCGAAGGCTAAATTGACAAGAGCAAATGTCAAAACTGACAAATCCTATTGTAATTTATGTCAGTTTAGTCCCTGAGATTAAAAAACAGACTGTAATATTTGCTTGCAACCTACCGTGGGTTATGAAGTATGAAATTTAAATTAGATGCACCCTGATTACAGCATTTTTTAAGTACCAAACTAAATTCTGTTTTAAATGTTGTTTATTTGTTGCACACCTACCACATGTGTAGTATTTTTAACCCCAAAGGTTGAATGGTAAGTCAACCTTTGGAAGGTTAAAGAGACTACGAGAATGCCTTGTTGCATTAAGTCCACCTATGTACCAGACAAGTAGTGTACTGTATAAACATTTCATTTATTTCTTCCAGGATAAAGGTTCAAACTTGGGTAACCGATACTGGATGCAGAGAGGTAACCTCATCGTGCAAGGAGGCTGTGACTACTCATTGACTGTTAAACCAGATATAGAGACGTCCGAGGCCAGGCTGCGGGCCTTTGCACTGGCTAAGTTGGAGAGGTTTGTTATATTCTGATTATCTTTCGGAGGTGAACATTATGTTATTAATGTCAGCATCTTTATCAGCAGTATTTTATGACTTTCAACTCATAAAAAATAGTTTTTACCATTTTTTAATGCTTCAATTTGAATTTATCACAGGCTAGATTAACAAAAACAACTGCAGGGTGCACTTTTAATAAGCTGTTTTAATAAGCATTTTAAAACTTATTGATTAATATTACAGATACAATTTCCACAAAGTACATTGTTCAGAAGCTCTAGAAGTGGCAGCTGAAAACATAGAGAAAGCACTAGAAATACTCTTCCTCAAATACTTCAAAATTGATTTCCAAGACAAACCAGAACATGCCCCAAATAAAAATGAACTAATTGAAATGGTAAATGACGAAAGGGCTGTTCTCGATTCAATTTACGATACCAGTTTTAAGGCAACAGCAGATCATTGGATTGTCAAATTGGACCTTGATTATCTCACAAAAATGTATGAAAGTAAAGAAGTAGATGTTCCTAAGAAAAAAACTCACACAAACTATACAAGCAGCGTGAAAACGAAACAAAAAGAAGTCTGTAAACTGTTTCTCAGAGGTCCTTGTAGATTTGGTGCGAAATGCAAGTTTCTTCACGAATCTAAAGAAGATAAAACACCAGAGCCAGTAGAAACTAAAGAAAATACAAAAATAACTTATGAATTAGAAATAAGGTTCCCTGATAACTCCGTCTACCCGTACCAACCACCTTTAATATTCTTCAAAACGGAAAACAAAACTAAGATAATACCAGAGCTAACACTCCTCAAAATAACGCTAAGACTTATAGATGAAGCTAAAATCTTAGCACAGGAAGGTATACCATGTGTGTACTCCTTAGTCGAACTTCTAAATAATGAGGAAGAGATATTAAATTTTATACAATTTGATACTAGAACTTTTCCTGATACGACAGATGCCTTATTCCCTCAACTAATAGAAAATTCCGGTAGTAAAAAGAATTTACCATCACATTATAAGAAAGGTGGTAACAAAGATAGTAGGGCTAACATTAATTTTGAAGAGATATACAGAGAAAATAAGGAGATAGCTAAACGGTTTGCGGAGAAGAGAGACAACGATAGGTATAATAGAATGATGTCAAGTAGAAAAAAATTGCCAGCTTGGAAGAAGAGGAACGAAATATTGAATACCATAAAGAAGTCGCAGGTTAGTGTTCTTTTTACCCGACTTTTTACGCGATGCATCAGTCATCAGTCTATGTATGTATGTTTATATGGTCCTTTGAAGCATTATACAGACCAAACGCCTGGGCTGATTTTTATGATTCACACGTCAAATCGATTCCTCTTAGTCGGGAACGTTTAACGTCATATTGTCTTTAGTGTCACTAAAGACATGACGTTAGTGAAAATTCAATATGGCGACTACTGGACGCAATATTGTGAAAATTAAAAAAAAAAACGTTTTTTCAAAACTTATCGAGGGGGTATCAAAATAAAGGGCTCAAAAAACTGATATTGTCAAAAAACCCGACCACTAAAACCGACTAAAAAGTTCGAAACAAGTTGCTTGCAAGCAGTCTGATGCAGTTCAATCACTGATCTGATGCACCAACTGCTTCAGACTGCTTGAAAAGTGACTTGTTTCGAAATTTTAAGTCAGTTTTAGCGGTCGGGTTTTTTCTAAATTTTATTATGAGCCTCACGCCAGCTAGTTGTGAGCGCGTTCTTCATTGATCAGTTTAACGTCGACCCCGCTGACGCCGCCTCATGTGATTGGTTCGTCAGTTGATGCTCGTCGTCTATTGGGCCTGAGTTTGTGGTGGGTACTATACCTACCTAGCCATTGTTATGATATCTAGGCGAAAGTAACTCTGTCTGTTTGTTAGATATTTACGTCTTAATGGCTGCACGGATTTGGAGACCATGTTCTGAAATAGGACATAAGATATTTTTACCCTGGAGAGGATTCCCTTGGGAAAATTTTACACTTTCACACAATTTAAACTGCTGGCAGAAGCTCTTTTAAGGATGGGAATTCATCAAATGACTCCTCCCGCTCTGGGCAGAGCAGAAAGGAGTGCCAGACTCTTACTGACTAAAACCCATCCGTGTTCCTCCTAAGGCTTTTTGCGTTCCAGAGCCGCGGTGACTCTTTCGAACAAATTTCGCAACCCTGGCAAGTTGGAAAAGTTCCATTACTGAAGTACATTGATTCTACACATAATACTGCAAAATGCGCCTATGTTTTTCCGTCTGCATTATAATCGGAAGCATAGTGATAGTAATCTTATTACAAGTATTATTGACAAAACAACACTTCTTACTTACAATGACGATCATAAGCCACGAGTTAACTACCTAATGCTTCTTATTAATGTCAATGTTAAATAATATGTTGAGTTATTATGTTGTAAAGAGCATTTAATATAATCTTCTAATCTCAGCTGTAATCTATTGCAAATAATATAAATATTCCCGCCAATATACTGGGGTACTTGGTACTACTAATCTGTTACATGCGCAAATGTGTGATTTATAATTTTCCCAGCATCAAATAGGTTAGGCATAATTGATATGGTTATGTGAAACTGTAATCATTTGGTCACATCCTTCCAGAAAAAATTGCTTAGCTCAGTATTTTTTAAAAGCAGGGAAGGTGACACTGGCACCCATATTCTTGACGATATTTCTAATCTTACCTATTTATATCATGTACGTGATCCACCCGTTCGCATACTAAGATTTATTTTTTAAAACCTTTTTGACTGTCTCTTTAGTCTATTATCCACAACCGCTATGGCTGGGCATAAGGTCCTGGGTTTGATTCCCAAGTCGAGGCAGTGTTTCCTTTAGAAGTTCCGCAAAAGCAGCTTGGAGTTTGGATTTGTGCCCTAGATAACAATAGCCTCGCCTCCCTAATAGGTGGGACTTAAACATAGCTGACGAAGTGTGGTGTTCTGCCTAACCCTTCGGTTAATATAGGCGTAATGCTATGTTATTAATAACACTAGTTTTCCCCCCAGGTCATCGTCATAAGCGGTGAAACCGGCTGCGGCAAGAGTACACAAGTACCGCAGTACATCTTAGACAATTGGCTGGAGAACTACAACAAAGATGGCGCCGAACACGTAGAGATCGTGTGCACTCAGCCTAGAAGGATATCCGCTATTGGTGTCGCTGATAGAGTGGCGGAAGAGAGGGTCGAGAAGACTGGGCAGGTCGTTGGGTACCAGGTATGTTCATTTTTTAGTACTCAAAGGGTACTAACGGAACCCTATTACTAAGCCTCCTCTGTCCGTCCGTCTGTCTGTCTGACAGCGAGCTGTATCTCAAGAACCGTAATAGGTAGATAATTGAAATTTTCACAGATTGTGTAGTGTATACTGCCCCGTAAAAGTATAAGCTGAGTTTTCTTTCGCGATTTCGGGGTTGGTTTCGTAGTAGGTGTTCAAATGATGAGTTCAATGTCTCCTTAAAGAGGTATTTAAGGAGGTTTATTCTGTTACACTTTGTATAACCTATTGGAGGAGCTCGTGGCTAGATAATAACAGCAGCACGGGTTGATCTTCAAGGTTAAGCAACGCTTGCCGAGGTTGGTCTGTGGATGTGCGACCATCTTAACATAACGAGTTTCCTCCGTGCCTCGGAAAGCACGTTAAGCCGTTGGTCCCGGCTGTCATTTGTAGATCTTTGGCAGTCGTTACGGATTCTCAGAAGCCAGTAAATCTGACTCCAGTCTAGCCATGAAGTACCGTGTTACCCAGTTAATGGTTTGTGGAGGTCTGGTAGGCAGCCGCTCCATGTTCAGCTAAACCCGGCTTGACTGGAAGCCGACCCCAATATAGTTGGGAAAAGGCTAGGCAGATGATGATGACTTTGTATAACCTATTACCTATTTTTTTATGAGAATTAATAAGTACACAAGGCTTCCCTTTCTAAAAAATCTTTCCCTTTCAGATTCGACTAGAAAGCAAAGTATCGTCTAAAACTCGTCTCACATTCTGTACTACTGGCATACTACTTCGACGGCTAGAATACGATCCCCAGTTGAAATCCGTCACCCATGTCGTAGTTGACGAGGTCCACGAACGATCGGAAGAGAGTGACTTTCTGCTGCTGATACTGAGGGACCTTGTCAAAGTGAGAAAAGACTTGACGGTCATACTTATGAGTGCTACTTTGAACGCTGATCTGTTTTCGGAGTACTTTGGCAAAGTTCCTGTTATGGAAATACCTGGTGAGCATAATTATTTATCTTTGATTTTGAGTTATATCATGGGGATAGACAGTCACGCGGTTTTGTCAGCCTGTTACCCATTGTCCCATTCTATTTCTGACAGCGGCTTATTCTGCTTTATTTCGATGACCTTCAACATAGTATAGACGTTGATGTTCTTGGATTTGAGATACATAATTAGGAAAAAAATCGTAGACTTTGTCT
This sequence comes from Lacanobia oleracea, assembly GCA_950371165.1. Taxonomy (NCBI): domain Eukaryota; kingdom Metazoa; phylum Arthropoda; class Insecta; order Lepidoptera; family Noctuidae; genus Lacanobia; species Lacanobia oleracea. Next base: position 16,914,337 of record OX493396.1, read on the forward strand.
CTGTCATCTCTGACATAGACTAGAGTCAAGAGCAAACCCATCATTAATAAAAAAAAAAGCAAAGGCACGCGGTGCTCCCGGACACTGAACCATCCAAATACCGAACGAGGCCGATTTTGCTTTACTTACATAGTATGGACGTTGTCTATAAAAGCGAAATTTATTCTGACTTTCCTACTAAATGTGTTGTTAATAATAATTACATCTTGTATGCATTTGTTAGTGACTAACGTTAGTAATGTTTTTCATGTTCTAATCTTATTTTTTTTTTCAGGCAGAACATTCCCTGTAGAACAATTGTTTTTAGAAGATATTATGGAGATTACAGAATATGTATTAGAAGAAAACGGACCCTACGCAAGGAAAGTCAAGAAAGGTAATCCAATTTCACATAATTATATGTGCATAGACAAGCTTTTTCACGCCATTTGGCTCCCGTTTCCTATTCCACAGGAACCGTAGATTATATTTTATCATATGACAATCAGCGACGTAAAGCTATCTGTCAGTAAACAAACAATTTAACATCCTCGGTTAGAAGACTCGAGAGTATTCTTTATTCTTTTGGCTGCTTCTCGACAAGTTAATAGCGGATGTGGATTCTGTTCACTAGGAAACAACATCGTGCGGTCGCCACGAAAACTGCTCTGCACATGAAAACCCATACAAGATCACTTTGTTGTCCGTCCGTCTGTCTGTCAAGACCCTTTATCTTGGGAACGCTTGGAAGTATCGGCTTAGGTATCTCTTGAAGCTGTGAAAATCAAACTTCTCAGTTAGCGTTACAAAAGATACGGCCGTTTATGCCGCAAAAAACGTATATTTCGACACTCTCAAGGGAATCATAATTCATAGGGTATTTCCCGTTGACCTAGAACTATACAATATTACAAGTATAGAGAAAAGTCTGAAAACTACAAATTTTAATTAAATCATTAAAAAATGTAGTTTTAAAGTAATTTGTACAAATTTGTACGGAACCCTCGGTGGACGAGTCCGACTCGCACTTATCCGGTTTTTAACTTATACAAGCTTTGCGTATTGGACACGTGAGAATCTCCAGCCGCAATTTGAGTAACGCAATCAAAAGAAGATGGCTACCATACAGGCGGTGTGCAGTTGTTGTTTATATTCTACCTAAAACGCAGTAGGCAAGTAAATAGAGCGCATTTTACTGTAAAAGTGTAGTTTCCTGACACTCACTGCACCGCTAGCGGTTGGCGCAATCATAACTGGCCCTTACGATATCTGTGATTTCTACTGTTCTCATGTTGATTTTATATTGTGTAGGTGACAGAAAACACGACCTAGAACTGGAGCTAGAAACTTGTGACGTCAGAGCCGACGCTAATGAGCCCCCTAAAGTGTCCATACGAGACGACAACCTCAATATTGGTCAGATGGTGGCGCGGTATCCAAGTTGCAGCAAGACTACCTGCAAGAATATGTATCTTATGGATTCTGAGAAGGTAATTTATGACGAATTATTTAAAGAAGAAAAACAACCTTAAATTGAGTCTAGGATAATTTAGGCCGCGTAGTTGAGCAGTGGGTGGCTCGCCGTCTGATCAGAACTAGGCCCGGGTCGGCGGCGCGCTGCGATCCCAGCGCGCCTCAAAGAGATGTCAGCGTGGAAGACGGGGCCCGCTAGGGCAGGTGCCTGCTGGGGCTGCGGAATCTGTTCGAAAGAGGTGCCGTAGCCTTGGAACGCAAAGGGCACCAGGAGGAACACGGATGGGTTTTAGTCAGTAAGAGTCTGACACTCCCTCTTGCTTCACCCAGAGCGGGAGGAGTCATTTGATGATTTCCCATCCTTAAAAAAAAAAAAAAGAATCATTTAGGCAAAACTAAAATTTTATCTTAAGCTGATAAAATTTAAGGTAATTTGGTAACTCTTGTGGTGCATTACAATATGGTAGGCGCCAAATAACTTAGCAATAAAATTCAGTGATCTTTCCCTAATATCTCTTAGTAGGTATCCGAAAAATGAATTATGAATCGTTTTTCATTCCTAGAATTGTCTATATCTCCGTTGTTGACTTTGAAAATGTCAATAAACTTAGGTGGTTCAATGACCGCTATTGCAAATTACTTGGTGCCTACCATACCGTTAATTTACAACACATACATTTTAAAGCCATCTTGGACATATAAACGATAAATAGATGAACATACTACTCTGTCAAGAAAGTACCGGGAAAAGATCAATAATACACAAAATGTCTGTTATTCATCCAAATTTATTTTATCACCTTCAAAGTATGCTCCTTTAGAAACGATACACTTGCGCCAACGAATAATCCATTCGTCAAAACATTTTTTAAACGCTGCTTCCGGAATTGAGTTCAGTTCTCGCCGCGAATTCTCCTTTATGTCTTCTATCGATTGAAAACGGGTGCCACGAAGTGGTAATTTGAGTTTAGGAAAAAGAAAAAAGTCAGCAGGAGCCATATCTGGTGAATATGGTGGTTGCTGGATGGTATTTGTTGAGTGTTTGGTTAAAAATTCGTTCACAATGATAGCCTTGTGCGAAGGCGCATTGTCGTGGTGCAAAATCCAAGAATTTTCTTTCCACAAATCTGGCCTTTTTCGTCAAATTTGCTCTCTTAAACCAGGGACTGAAAGCGGTTACGGTTAGAGGTTAAGATACCTCAAAAATATATCGGTACCAGATTAAAATAAAGGTAGAGCTATACCGATACCTTTATAAATAAAGGTTGGGCTATATTGTTATTTAACCTTTATATAATTTCAGTACCGAAAAACATGCGAGACGGCGTACCTACCACTCGTATGTTTGCATGTTCGCGACGCGACGTTGCCGTTCTTGCCGACTGAGTTACCTACATTTTTATTTGGCTATCTGTAATAGAGGCATCTGAGCTTTCAGATAGCCCATCTGTGATGACATGTGCAACTGCAATTTAACAGTTTACTTGTAAATACTGTAACTGTACCTACTTGCTGTGGGACGCAGAGCACATTCGAAAATCGCCATTTTTTTCTTAGCAAATATCTCCATAATGCTAATACATTTTCAAGCGTAAAAGACTATAACTACAACGTTGTGCACAGTCGCCAGCATATCAAGCTATAACAAGCTGTCAAATTTATTTAATAGATTTTCACAGTTATCGTTAAAGCATTAGGTTCAAAGTTGACTGTGTAAATTTGACACGGATAGCCTGATTTGCTGGCGTCTGTACCTATTCAATAGAAAATTTAATACACTTAAGCATTTTAGGAAAAAAATATACATTTTAATTTATTTATGATTTTATGACGGTTTTTAACCGAATTTGACTTATTTTTAGGATTCCGAACATCCGTGAAAATCGGAACCCTTATATAGGATCACTCGGGTGTACTTTCTGTCTCTCCGTCTGTCTCAGCCAGTTTTCTCTGGATTTACAGGACTGATTCTGTTGGAATTTGGTACACATATGGACTTCTATGACCCAAACATGAACGCGTTACTTAAATACTCGTAAATACATTTTTAGTATGGGGGTCACTTTTGGGGGTGAAACAATAAAATTAAAAAATAGTTTTTCGACTTGAGTTGTGTGACCAATCAAATAAAAGGGCTTACTGTGAGGGTTTAATCCTATTTTTTCATAATTTTAAATAATATTTTTTTCATATTTTTGATATTATTCAAAAACCTTTGCACGCGAGTCCCACTCGCACTGGGCCAGCTTTTGCGCTCAGATTACTCAGACTCCTGCGAGACTTGCTTGGAAGCAGCCCTGTGTCATTTAAAAAAATAGAAATATAAGAAGAACATAGGTATATAAATTACAAACAGCCCAAATAATTAAGATAAAATATATCTTAATTATTTTATTCATAATATTGATTGTGAAAATAAGATTTTTAATGCGGCATATTGACGTCTTGTTGTCATTTGACAATAGGCTTATACACAATTTCAAATTTATCGATAAAATAATGGTGCAAGTGCGAGTCCTAAATTATACAACCAAAGTAACATATTGTGAGCACTAAACTCTTCAAGACCTGTGCATCAACTGGTATAAAATCGAAAAAAAAAAATGTTAAAAAAAATCTTACAGTGCCGAAAATTCGTCGAGGTTTATCATCATCATATCAGCCAAAAGAAGTCCACTGCTGAACATAGGTCACCCGTATCCATCGGCTACCCGCACCTTGTGGGAAGCCTCCCAACGCTGCATCTTGCAGTACGCGTTCGCCACTCCAGAACTTTTTTTTTTTCTAATGATGGGCACGCGTTTGACCACTATCTCACCTGATGGTAAGCGATGATGTGGTCAAAGATGGAGCACGCTAGCCTAGAAGTAACCTATTCACTCTTGACTTAAAGACTCCCAGGTTGTAGCTATCAGGAAACACAGACTCCGGCAGGGAATTCCACTCCTTAGCTGTACGCATTATGAATGTGTTCCCAAAACGTGTGGGTGGGATGTCCACCATGTACCGGTGGCGCATCGCCGTTCGTCTTGTCGTCCGATGATGGAACGGGCTTGGCGGAATTTAATTATACAATCCCGTCACATTCCCCAAAATGCAACCGGTAGAAAACCGAAAAGCTAGCAACTCGTCGTCGATGCTCAAGACATTGGAGCTTCGTCGCGACGAGCCTCTCATTGCCGATGATCCTCTTGGCTCGTTTCTCAATTGACTCAAGGGCAACAAGCTGGTATCTGGCTGATCCGTCCCAAAGATGAGAGCAGTATTCCATACACGATCGAACTGGCGCTTGATAGTTTGAGCAGCTGTTCCGGCGTGAAGTACCGTCTCACCTTTGCTAGGATCCACAACTTTTTTGCAGCTACTTGAGCTTTACCCTCTATGAAAGGGCCAAAATTGAGAGTAGATGTTAATGTAACCCCAAGAAGCTTAAGTTGGTCAGTTATCGGCACGGTAGCACCTCGGAAAGATGGAGCTGGGTGGAATTGGCTCCTTTTGGCGGAAAAAAGACACGCTTGGGTCTTAGCAGCATTGAACTTGACCAGATTGGCATCGCCTCATTCAGAGACAGCCTGTAAGGACACATTCAAGCGCTCAACCATAGCCTCCCGGAGAGACCGGATCTGCGATCCACCAGCTCGTGCGTCGGACACGTATCTCTCAACAACAGTGCTGTCGTCTGCATACCCAAAGATACCGGGTTTAAGCAGATCATTAATATGCAGCAAGAACAGTGTTGCTGAAAGCACCGACCCCTGAGTAACCCCGGCATTAATATCCAGCAGTCCAGATGAGCAGCCATCTATGACCACTCGGATAGACCTATCCCTCAGGAAATCTGCGATCCAATCACACAAACCAGCGGGCAGACCGAAGGAAGGAAGCTTACTAATAAGGTTAGACCCTGCCGAAGGCCTTCGAGATGTCAAGGGAGACCGCTAGTGCCTCCCCATGCTTCTCTATGGCCTCACTTCAGATATGAATGGCATACGCTAGAAGATCCCCAGTTGACCGATTTCAGCGGAACCCGTATTGTCGGTCACTAAGGATATAATTCGCTTCTAGGTACGCCAGGAGCTGATGATTCAGCACGCGTTCCATAGTCTTATAGAGTATGGAAGTTACCGAGATGGTTCTATAATTTGACGGGTCAGCTCGAGTGCCCAAGTAGGGTTACTTGGGCACGGGCTGCACGTTAGCTTGCTTCCAAGCCTTCGTGACTTTTCCGGTCTCAAACGAAAGGCGATATAGGCGTGTCAAGATCGGAGACAACTCAGGCGCACAAGTCTTCAGAACAATTTCCGGTATCCCATCGGGGCCACTAGCCTTATTCACGTCTAGGTTACGCAGCACCCTACGGACGATGAATGCGAATGTTCGACATACTCGACTCGCATCCACCAGGAGAAGCAGGGGGCCTCGCGCCATCAGGATCCAGACGTGAAGATTCCGCAAACAAGGAAGCAAACAAGTTCGCTTTCTCCTCAGCGGAGTGGGCCAGCGTCCCGTCGGATCTCAGTAGTGATGGTAGTGAGAGGCGGCAGAAGTTCGATTCGACCGACTTATTCAGGGACCAAAAAGCCTTAATGCCTGCTGGGTATGAGGCAAGTTTGTTCCCTATTCGGCTAATGTGGTTAAATCATGCCCTCCGCAACACTTTCTTACAGGATTTGGCAGCCCTGTTGAAGGCTCGTCGACCCATGCCAGATAAGCCACGTGCTTAAGCGCATCAGCGCGATTGCACTCGGCACCAAACCATGGACGAGCTTCGCCAGACATTGTTATGCCAGAGAACGGAATGTAGTACTCCATTCCGTTCCATTCCAAAATTAGCCTTACCTAACTAGACCGTTTTTCCCAGGTCACAATTTCGTGGATCTCTGATTTTAATAGTGATTGCAACATGCTTGGTTTTGACCATTTTCATTTTAAGACCCACTTTTTCGAAAGCTCTTCTGAGGTCCTCCATAGTTTCAGCGATGACGACTGACGACTATATCGTCGGCAAATAAAAGGTGAGTGATTTACTCGCCATTGACATTAATGCCTTGCCTGCTCTAGTCCAAAACCTTGAAGACGTCCTCCATTGCGGCCGTGAACAGGTTCGAAGAAATAACGTCTCCCTGCTTCACAACCGCTGCAGGAAGTTCGGTTTCGAGGTCTGATCCTAAAGTCGGACTGGCATTCTTACAAACACTTCAGTACCTTGATAATATACCGAATTACAGAAAGTCACTTTTGAGGAGCTCGTGGCTAGATAATAACAGCCGCACGGGTCGATCTTCAAGGTTAAGCAACGCTTGCCAAGGTTGGTCTGTGGATAGGTGACCATCTAAACATAGCGAGTTTCCTCCGTGCCTCGGAAACCACGTTAAGCCGTTGGTCCCGGCTGTCATTTGTAGATCTTTGGCAGTCTCAATATAGTTGGGAAAAGGCTAGGCAGATGATGACAGAAACTCGCTTTTCAATTATTTGATCACTGTAGCTCAATAGATGGATCTCCCATCTATTGAGCTACAGTGTATTTGCACGCATCGTCTGAAGACTGCAGAATTATCTCCCGCCTCTCCTACGAGATCTTCAGAGTAGGATCAGAGAGCCTCTTGTTCTTATCTGTACGGTGAGTCTTGAAGAACTTAAACCCGACGGTAAGGACAGCTCCCTAGTTCCTAGAGAGCTCCGTGGACGAAATGATTCTGAAGTTCGGGCTGAAAACATTCGAAGTTTTGATCTGGATCTGTGCAAGGCGGAGCGTAGATTTCATCGGTCGAGATCTTTCCAGCTTAATATTTAGGTTCAATTTGCCTCTTACCATGCTGTGATCACTTCCGGTGTTCACTGCGTTGATCACAGAGACATCATTGAATATCTGCTTCTTCGTTGACATGATGAGTTCAATCTCATTTTTTGTTCCACAGTCTCTGCCACGTCCACTTCCTGTGCTTTGAGTTCATCGTGTAAAGGCCTTCCTTCTCCATAAAACTGGCCAGTAGGTGTTTCCGGTGGTTTCGACGTCCTAATCTGAATTGCCCCACTCACAGCTCATCACTGTCTCGTTTGCCTGGTTTCGCGTTGAAGTCCCCCATGACCACAGTGAAGCAAACGCAAAGGGCACTAGGAGGAACACGGATGGGTTTTAGTCAGTAAGAGTCTGACACTCCCTCCTGCTTCACCCAAAGCAGGAGGAGTCATTTGATGATTTACCATCCTTAAAAAAAAAATGAGTGAAGAAGATGTACCTAGATTCCAGATAAATCTTCATACATGGTCTCTATTTCGTTGTCGGTTTGTGTCGAGGTTAGGGCGCTAACCTGTACGACGTTCAACGAATATCTTGATGATATTTTGAGTATAAAGTACGCCACCCGGTGATCATTCTCGTTCACATTGGACACAAGGAACCAGTGAACGATAAACCCGACACCACCCTGGGACTTCTGATCACCCTCCCGTAAACAGAACAGAGTCGTCGGTGTTTGTTGGGAGTTGGGACAGCCGGATCCACTCCGGGGATACTTAGCTCTCCCTGCCTCGCCGTGATTTTGGCCACTACCAGAGTCAAGGGTAGGCGAGCTGCCGGGCACTAGGGGCCATTTTAAATTGTGCTCATCATATTGGGCGGTGGTTTGCCATAATCGTCACGCTTGGCAGACGGGTTGGCGAATTCAGTGTAGCTATTGCAATGTGCAGAGAGTGCTACTGCTCAATCTATGGTGAGTCCCTTAGAAGACTCTTACGAGACCCAAGGAAAGTGATGAGATGGTGGTGGCCCTGATTGCACATTATTAAATAATGTGCAATCAGGGCCTCTCAACTGAACGACAGAGTGGCGTGGCGGTGCGTCAAAGAAAACCCCTATATTAAGGTTTAGCTACTGCTACCGATACATTTTATAAAGGTTAACGTACTGCTACCGAAAAATTTATAAAGGTTATAGGACTTCTACCGAAATATAACCGGTATGCATTTCCATGCATACCGGTACTCTAAAAATTCCGCTACTGAAAATTATAACGATATCGAAATATTTCGGTAACCTTTATTTAACGGTATGACGTCATACCGAAATTTAAAGGTACCTTATTTTTTGGGTAATTCAGTCCCTGTCTTAAACGCCGCATAACGCTCAAATAATATTCTTTATTTACCGTTAGACCTTCCGGTAAGAATTCAGAGTGCACAACACCGCGATAGTCAAAGAAAACAGTCAACATGACTTTGACTTTTGATCGACTTTGGCGTGGTTTTTTCGGTTTCGGTTCAGTTGGAAGGCGCCACTCCGAAGCTTGTTGACTAGTTTGCATGTCAAACTCATAAACCCTCGTCTCGTCACCAGTAACAATGCGTTTCATGAATGTTGGGTCCGAACTGACTCGTTCTAGCATGTCCTCAGCGACTTTCATGCGATTGAGTTTTTGGAGAAAATTCAGATCTTTTGGGACTAGCCGAGCAGCAACATGTTTCATACCCAAATGATTAGTTAAAATGGTACGGATCGACTCGTGAGATACAGAAAGTTCGGCGGCTATCTCTGTCAGAGTTGAATGGGGGTTTTCAGTCACTATTTCCTTCACTTTTACGATGTTAACTTCAGTTGCAGACGTTGACGGCCTACCAGAGCGAGGCAAATCTTCCATCACATCTCGACCGCTTTTGGACGCTTTGAACCACTCATAAGCACGAGTTTTTGATAAAGTCGATTCACCGTAAGCCTTCTGTAACATTTTCAGTGACTCCGAACACGAAATTCCATTGGCGATGCAAAATTTAAGACAAACTCTTTGTTCGATATTTTTGACCATTATGAAATTCGCAATACACACTATATATGATATTACTAAAACCAGCACTGTATTTAATATAAATAACAGATGCAACTCAAACTCCGCGCCAAAATGGAAAACAGTTGTGCCAATCTAACAACTACAAAAAAACAAAAAATTGAATTTGGAACCATAAACAAATCATCCGTTCCCGATACTTTTTTGACTGAATGTACATAAGATCAAAGTCGTCACAGATATCCATTCCATCATAATTTTAGCCGAATGACCACTGAACGTAGGCCTCCCCTTAGTGTCGTAATATCAACTCGTCCTGTCCGTCACGTATCTAGCCGATTTTACGACCTTCACCAGGTCATTAGTCCACCTTGTAGGAGGCCTTCCAACTTTGAGTCTTTCGGTATGCGGTCGCCAATCCAGAACTTTTTGACCTCATAGACTGTCTGTTCTGCAAGTAATGTGCCTTACCCTCTGTCACAAGTATTTTTGGTGATTTTTCGGGCTGTATCGGTAAGCTTGGTTCTCTTACGGATATTGACTCCAATCAACATATCAGCCGAAAGACATCCTCTGCTGGACATAGGCCTCCCCCAAGCGTTGCCAGGACGACCGGTCCTGCGCGTCTCGCATCCATCGGCCACCCGCGACCTTCACCAGGTCTTCGGTCCACCTTGTGGGAGGCCGCGCTAACGTCGCCGTCGCTTGGGAGGAGCCGCGCCGTGCCCTCATGTATCCAGTGACCTCTCGCTGCCGGCCCTAGTTCGTGCTATGTTCGACGGCGAGGACTCCTGGGACGCGGTGGTCTCCTTCTGCGAAATAGTTATCGCGCAGAAGGAGGCTGCGGAAAGGGAGAGGGTGATCTCGACCTCTCTCCCGGCTCGTAGCAGGCGCACGGGTGTCTGAGGATAGAGCATACGCTGCCCTCTTCCGGCCCCCCTAACTGGGTCCAGGGGCAGCGGTCCTGGGGATGGCCGTCGCCCCCCATTCATCTGGACCCGAGGTGGCGGCGCTTGGTGATCTCGTGCGCCCGCCCCTCTTTGACGTCGCGCAGAGTGTCAAACACATTATACGGATTACGGAAGCCAAATAAGTTCTCGCAATCCCCGGGTAGGTAAGAGATGGAACACCGGGGTGGTTTTAGTAAGAGTCTGACAGACCCCTCCGCCCGAGCCTAGGCAGAGGTCATCCATGAGGTTGACCCCCTTTTAAAAAAAGGCCGCGTTAACGTTGCGTCTTCCGGTACGCGGTCGCCACTCTAGAACTTTTCGGCTCCATCGACCCTCTGTTAAAAAATTGAAAATTTAATCCAATGATGAATCAAAATTCTAGTAGTTTTTTTTTTGTTTTATAATCTCGTACTAATCACATAATTTTTCTTGTTTTCAGATTAATTTGGAACTGATAGAGCACGTGTTGACTTACATCGTAAAAGGTGATCATGAATGGCCGCGAGAGGGCGCCATATTGGTGTTCTTACCAGGTATAGCAGAAATCATGTCGTTGCACGATCAACTTGCTGAGAGTCAGACTTTTAGTCCCAAGTAAGTTATATTTTCACTTCATTGTATGGAACGTGCAAAAACTATAGTAGGCAATACAGACATATCACTGTCAAGTATATTTCACCTATAAAATAGAAATGGCAACGCTAGATGGCAGTCTACTTCGCGCACGTTCCTCTAAACTAAGTGTGGAGGAACTGCAGGTGGCAGCACAGCACAGGCGTCAATGTAAAGTAGAATTTCGAATATGCGACACTATATGGCATAGTCAACTTCAACGATCAAACGAATTCAAATCTGAGAGACCGCCAGCCAGTATCGTACTTACTCCTGACGAAGTTGCATTATCACTAAAGAGTTTGTTACTTGCTAAGACAGTGATCAAATTATGCAATAATTATTGTTTTTCTAGGCTTTCAAACATCCGTGCGAAAAAACGGATCCCTTATGGTATCATCCGCATGTCTGTCTGTCACAGCCCATTTACTTAAAATGTACTGGACCAACTCTGACAAATTTGGTACACAAATGAACTTCTTTGACCTTTCTATTGATATATGGGCTCACTCTTGGGGGACAAATTATTGTTTAACTTTCGTTTTTTTTTTTGGAAGCATCTACTTAAAACTACTTTATTTGGACTTATTTTTTACTGCAAATGGCGAGATATGAGACAACTATAAAGTTTTAAAATTGTCAAATTTAATCGATGAAATAATTAAGTAAGAAACACAATCATCTTCAATTTCTATTTACAGAACCGGTAAATACGTGTTAGTACCACTCCACTCGACGCTATCGAGCGAGGAGCAAGCGCTGGTGTTCCGCAAGCCGCGGCCGGGCGTGCGCAAGATAGTGCTGTCCACTAACATAGCGGAGACCTCCGTCACCATCGACGACTGCGTGTTCGTCGTGGACTGCGGCCGGATGAAGGAGAAACGGTAATAGTCATTAAACTAGCTTTCTATAACTCTAAGTGACATATTAAAGGCAGTGCCCGATTAAGACTTCTTGATGCCCTAAGCAATCCACGCCTGTGGTGCCCCCTATCCACTAGTCGACTAGTATCTTTAAAATAAAAACCAAACTTCGGAAAACTAAAAAACGAAACAAGTCGGCTCGTAATTTTTGTAAGTGTCTAATCTCTAAGAAAGTAGGTACCCATGACCTCTAAATCCTGTAGTTTATCCGCTTATGCCCAGATGTGATGCCCTAAGCAATTGCTTAATTTGTTTTATGGTTTAATCTGGCACTGATTAAAGGCCTCGAGTACCCCTAGTACCTCTCCACTCGACATCGAGTGATAAGCAAGAGCCGTTCCGCAAGCCGCGGCCGGGCGTGCGAAATGGTATAGTCACTTAAATCTAAGAAGTCCGATTTGACAGATGAGTAGAGAGGAATAGAAGATTGCTTTACCACTAAGTGCGAAATAGATTTATTTTTATGTCTCTTTCGTAGTTAGTAGTAAAGCAATGTTGTATCCTGCTGTCAAATCGGACTTCTTAAATTTTGGTGACTTAAAGCAAACTCATGCGGTGTTCATTCACCCAGCAGGTACAGTAGTGCGGTTCTGTAAACATATCGGGTGCTAATGGTGGAGGGAACGTGAAGTTAGCTGTGGAACCATACAAACAAGACGGAATGACGGTTCGCTTCATGTTCTTTCCGCCTAACACCGTGAGATGTTGGCAGAATAGACCGGTTGTTGGTGCCCGATGTCGGTTAAATTCGGCAAACGGATGAGAATCAGTGATTTCAACGCAGTATGGATAATGTCGATTGTAAACGTGAATTAATTGTTGTGTTTTTTTCGACTATCGGCCAAGATTTGAAACTAAACCACTGAATCATTTCCTCAGATTTGACTCAAACCGCAACATGGAATCCCTAGATCTAGTATGGGTATCCCGCGCTAACGCTAAGCAACGTTGCGGTCGAGCCGGGCGTGTGATGCCCGGAGTGTGCGTGCATCTCTTCACTTCACACCGCTACAACTACCACATACTACCGCAACCGGTGCCAGAGATACATAGAGTGCCGCTCGAACAGCTGCTGCTGAAGATCAAGATACTGCCGCTGTTCCAGAACATGAGCATACACGAGGTGCTAGGTAAGTGTCTGTCAGTTGTTCACTTCACACCGCTACAACTACCACATACTACCGCAACCGGTGCCAAAGATACATATAGTGCCGCTCGAACAGCTGTTGCTGAAGATCAAGATACTGCCGCTGTTCCAGAACATGAGCATACATGAGGTGCTAGGTGAGTGTCTGTCAGTTGTTCACTTCACACCGCTACAACTACCACATTCTGCCGCAACCGGTGCCAGACATACACAGAGTGCCGCTCGAACAGCTGTTGCTGAAGATCAAGATACTGCCGCTGTTCCAGAACATGAGCATACATGAGGTGCTAGGTGAGTGTCTGTCAGTTGTTCACTTCACACCGCTACAACTACCACATTCTGCCGCAACCGGTGCCAGAGATACACACGAGTGCCGCTCGAACAGCTGCTGCTGAACATCAAGATACTGCCGCTGTTCCAGAATATGAGCATACATGAGGTGCTAGGTGAGTGTCTGTCAGTTGTTCACTTCACACCGCTACAACTACCACATTCTGCCGCAACTGGTGCCAGAGATACACAGAGTGCCGCTCGAACAGCTGCTGCTGAAGATCAAGATACTGCCGCTGTTCCAGAATATGAGCATACATGAGGTGCTAGGTGTGTGTCTGTCAGTTGTTCACTTCACACCGCTACAACTACCACATTCTGCCGCAACCGGTGCCAGAGATACATAGAGTGCCGCTCGAACAGCTGCTGCTGAAGATCAAGATACTGCCGATGTTCCAGAATATGAGCATACATGAGGTGCTAGGTGAGTGTCTGTCAGTTGTTGACTTCACACCGCTACAACTACCACATTCTGCCGCAACCGGTGCCAGAGATACACAGAGTGCCGCTCGAACAGCTGCTGCTGAAGATCAAGATACTGCCGCTGTAACAGAACATGAGCATACATGAGGTGCTAGGTGAGTGTCTGTTACTTGTTCATTTCACACAACTACAACCACTGCGTGCTTGGCTAGTGCAGACCATAGACATATAAATAGTATGGACTGGAAAAACCTACAAAAAAAAGGTGCATACCTACAACTCAAAATGTCTCATAAAATTGCTGCCAACGCTAGTGTTGTGCCAATCAGGGAATGTAGTTTTACTATAACAAGTATCGATACTAGTACTACATAAAAGTATTACGAGTCTTACTAGGAACAGCCGCACAGATCAATCTTCAAGGTTAAGCAACGCTTGCCAAGGTTGGTCTGTGGATGGGTGACCATCTTAACATACCGAGTTTCCTCCGTGCCTCGGAAAGCACGTTAAGCTATTGGTCCCGGCTGTCATTTGTAGAACTTTGGCAGTCGTTACGGAGAAGACACAGAAGCTAGTAAATCTGACTCCAGTCTTGCCAAGAAATACCGTGTTACCCATTTAATGGGTTGTGGAGGTCTGGTAGGCAGCCGCTTCACGTAAAATACTGGTATTCAGCTGAATCCGGTTTGATTGGAAGCCGACCCCAATATAGTTGGGAAACGGCTAGGTAGGCAGACTGGGAATCATAATTATAATTTAAATTCTTACAGTATGTTGTAACAGAAAAATGAGCAAGTTTAATTAATGTCCTTTTGATATCTGACAACTAATTAATGCAGTATTTTTCTGCACGGAATTTAAAAACACTTTCAGTTGCATCACTTTTGCGCTTTCGTCCGCGCTGTAATTTTCTTAAGGATCCCTATTTTTTTTTAGACAAAGGACATTGCTCGTCGTACAAACATAGCTCGCCTAAGATCCAACAGGGAGGTGTATTTACTCTTTGGGTTTTAGATAATGTATATATTCGAATAAACCTAAATTAAAACAACGGACACTTTTGTTAATTCTGAAAAATTCAAAACACTTTCGGATTTTGAGGTTATAATTTCGTCAATAAAAACATTCGGTATATAGCAATAACTTAGCATTTATTACTGAATGTAAGTACGACAGATGCGCGCTTCTTGACATTGAACTCTAGGAGTCGGGAGTCTTATGGACATGCAAGGGTTTTATTAAGGATTTACTTTTTCATTTTCGTGTTATTATAAAGTAGGTATAGCATATGTAGTACATACGCGCCAAGTGACATTACTACCAAATGTCAAATGTTGTCATCTGTCAATTCGTCAACTGTCAGTGTCGATATTATTGCTCGTTTCAAACAGCGCTTTCAATCGAATTTTTTGATAAGGCTTATTATGGTTCCGCGACATCATAGCGGACTGTTTATAACTAAAAATCATTATCGTATATCAAGTGTTGAGAGAACTGACGCTTGTCTGTGTCAAACTCCTATTAAAAGTGCTGTTACAAAGACTTGGCTGTATGAGCTATAATACCTTTGCCTATTAAAAACCTCAAATTGAACCAAAAAATTATAGAACTATCACCGAGGATTATGACGGAAGCTAAGGACGAAAGTGAATACTTTTTAAAATGTTTTCGAAATTAAAAAGTGTCCGTTCTATTAAAATATAAGTAATGTATATTATTAAAAGAACTAGTAATTATAGTAAATATTTCATGCGTGTTGGTTCATAGGCCATTTTTTACAATGTCCTTTATACTAAAATCTTCCTCGAGAACCACTCTATACATCGTTTTCATAGAAGAACATGAAAATCGGTGCAGTAGTTTTTCAGGGTATCGCGAACAGACAGACAGACGTGAATGACTATAAAAAAGTTAATATTTTTTATTAATAAATTATTTAGTTTGAGTTGTTAAAATATGTAATTAAAACAAATAAAAAAATGGTGTCGTCTTGTTTGCGGATCTTGTATAACCAATCATCATAAAAGTCTGTGGAACAGTCTCTTGGTGCTGTGAACCGCGAGCCGGGCCTAGCAAGAACACTCGAATCGCACACGTATTATACCGATATCGCATCAGCGCAGCGAAGGAACAAGTATCGGAAAATAATAGGTCTTTATCTATGAAATTGCCGTTTTGTATGAAAAAAATTAAACGATTTTTTTTCATTTATTTTTTATTTGTATTAATCGAAGTAATCACCCATGCAATCAATGCATCTTTGCCAACGCAGTGGCAGTTTATTGATGCCCTTCTTAAAGAAATCAGCTGGACGGGAGGCAACAAATTCTTCAAAGGCATTTTGTACTGCCTCTCGGGTATTGATTTTTTTTCCCGCCAAGAAGTTATCCAAATTCTGGAAAAAGTAGTAGTCTGTAGGCGCAAGGTCTGGTGAGTAGGGCGGATGACGGAGAGCTTCCAACCCCAGTTCTTGCAACTTGGAGACCGTCTGCTGTGCAGTATGAGGTCGCGCGTTGTCGTGCAGGAGCAGCGGAGACGAGCGATTGACCAATGCTGGTTGGAGATGTGCCAGCTTCTCCATCATTGTGTTCAGTTCTTCACAGTACACATCTGCAGTAATGCTCACCCTGTTTGGTAAGAAGCTGTGATGAATCACACCGGCGCTAGACCACCAAACAGTGACCATCACTTTTCTAGGGGTAAGTTTTCGTTTAGGGCATTGTTTAGGTGCTGAACCAGGATCCAACCAAATTGCTGAGCGCGCGGTTATCAAACAGAATCCATTTTTCATCGCAGGTAACAATGCGGTTCAAAATTCCTTCATTTGTGTGTCTGTTGAGCAGTGCAAGGCACGTCTCGACGCGTACTTCGCGCTGGCGATCATTGAGTTCGTGGGGCACCCATTTGTCAAGCTTTTTTACCTTGCCAATTTGACGCAAATGGACCAATATTGTTTTGACGCTAACGTCGAAAGCTGTTGCTAATTCAGCCGTAGATTGTGTATCATCAGCTTCCACAATCGCCTTGTCGACCAAAGTCTTCGGACGACCGCGAGGTTCATTTTTCAGGTCAAAATTTCCAGAACGGAAGCGAGCAAACCAATAACAGGTGGCGAGCACAAGAGCCAAGAGGATCATCGGCAATGAGAGGCTCGTCGCGTCGAAGCTCCAAAGTCTTGAACATCGACGACGAGTTGCTAGCCTGTCGGTTTTTTACCGGTTGCATTTTGGGGAATGTGCGACGGAATTGCATAATTTAATTCCGCCAAGCCCGTTCCATTATCGGACCACAAGACGAACGGCGATGCGCCACCGGTACATGGTGGACATCCCACCCATACGCACAAAACGTTTTGGGAACACATTCATAGTGCGTACAGCTAAGGAGTGGAATTCCCTGCCGGAGTCTGTGTTTCCTGATAGCTACAACCTGGGAGTCTTTAAATCAAGAGTGAATAGGTTATTTCTAGGCAAGCGTGCTCCATCTTCGACCACATCCTCGCTTACCATCAGGTGAGATAGTGGTCAAGCGCGTGCCTATCAAAAGTAAAAAAAAAAAAAAGGTGTTGCGTTGGTTTGTAGTGTTAGCTCCGTAAACGTCGTTGATGTTGCGTGCCGCTTGTGCCGCGTTGCTGCCACGACGGTATTCATATTCCATAATTACTCGAATTTTTAACGCATCCATGATGACGAAAAAGATTGAAATGCGATGAAAATGTAATACTAATCAATAAACAAATGACTACTTTTGGAAAAAAAAAACATGTTTTTAAAATAAAATTAATTTGAAATTAGAATTCTTAGCCAAACAAAAATTATTTTGATTTGAAATGGCCAGTACTGCAGAACGGCAATTTCATAGGTAAAGACCTAATATAACCGTATCGGTACTACACTATTCCATCATGACATATTATTGTAAACAAACGAATGAAATTATGAAATTAAATAAAGGGCTGTTGGATGGCAATATGCACAAATATGAACACTACAGCCATAAATACATGATAGTTAAGCATTTTTTTCATCGAAAATATATTACTATGTGTATGAAAACCGGCTCCTAACCTGTGCAAAGACAAATTGAGGTTGATTTTCCTTCTTTCTAGCACCACACTTCATAATACACACAGGCATCTAGGATGGCTGTTTTCCAACACATGCGTGCACTATCACTACGTCACAACAAAATGTTGGCATTTTGAGCAATACTGTTGTCTCTTTTATCAAATACGATTACTACATTAGATAGAATGAAACAAAACGATATTTCACATTCTTTTTCGTATTTCACCCATGTTTGTATAAGCAAATGTAGGTATAGAATATAGCGGCGCCTCCATATTTTTCTATCTCTATGGTGCAGACAGTGTCAGAGATACACAGGGTGCCGCTGGAGCAGCTGCTAACCTAACTCACTGAAAATACAAACAACAAGTTAAGGTGCTTTTAAGGTTCGCTACTAATTGTTATGTTACCGAAATTTGAAAGTTCATCTAACGAATACAATAATAATAGAGAGTGTCAATGTGGCTACAGCATCCTTCCTAAACATTAATTGATATCTTTCTGGGAGCGAGAATTATGCTGCCATATTTTTTCCATGTATCGTCTCTTACCAATATTAACGAAAAGAAAGAGATGCACTAGAAAAACATCCAACAAACTCGCAAAAACTATTCCAACTATTTGTAACAGTACTCCATTATTTCTTTCTAGGCAAAACGGTAGAGCCTCCACTAAAGCAGAACATAGACGGCGCTCTGTCTCGCCTGCAGGACATCGGCGCGCTGGACAAGGCGTTCGGCCTCACGGCGCTGGGCAGGCACCTGGCCGCGCTGCCCGTGGACGTGCGGATCGGCAAGCTCATGCTGTTCGGAGCTATCTTCTGCTGCGTGGACTCTGCGCTCACTATGGCAGCGTTTTTGAGCCATAAAAGTCCTTTTGTTGCTCCGTTTGGGAAAAAGGTGAGTTTTCGTTTTAGTGTTACTATCTAGATTTTATTTTTTTGTCCCCCTCCTCCGTGATATTCTTTTTTTTACCCGACTGCGAAAGAAGGAGGGTTATGTTTTTCGAGTGTATGTATGTATGTATTTATGTATATTTCTTTGGCACGCCCTAGAGCCTCGCGGCTCCACGGATTTTAGCTTGAGAGGTGTCGTTAAATTCGTATTTACCGTGAGAGTGACACTGGGTATATCAAAATGAAAAAAAAAACAAAATGGCGGATTTTTGGCGCCAAATTATGCCTTCAAAAAGAATTTTTTTTTCAAAACCTGTCGAGTGGGGTATCAAGATAAAGGGCTCAAAAAGACGATTCCAAAAAAGTTAACTTAAAATACTTTGTCAATAAACCCGACCCGGTTTTTTGACAAAGTAATTTTTTTACTATTGATAGGCACGCGTTTGGCCACTATCTCACCTGATGGTAAGCGATGATGTCGAAGGTGCTCAACCTATTCACTCTTGATTTAAAGTCTCCCAGGTTGTAGCTATCAGAAAACACAGACTCCGGCAGGGAATTCTACTCCTTAGCTGTACGCACTATGAATGTGTTCCCAAAACGTTTTATGCGTGTGGGTGGGATGTCCACCTGTGGCGCATCGCCGTTTGTCCTGTGGTCCGATGATGGAACGGGCTTCCTCATTGCTGTGGGTCGTCAATCCCCCGATGAGTGGTCAATTTCCGCTGTACAATGTCTCTCCGTTGCTGTATGGTGTCGGCCGGCGCCGTATGGTGCCATAAAATATTAATACCATCCCATCACTTCCCGTGGGTGTCGTAAAAGGCGACTAAGGGACTCGCCAGAGAATGGACAGCAATGTTCTCTGTAAAACGCATGCACGCATAATGCAACTTGATATTGAGTGTTGAACGAATTTGAGGGCACCATCTAATAGGGCTGCGACCTCTAGGCCCTCTGCCATCTATATTGCCTGTTACCATAAGTTTTTTCGTGGTTATGACCATCTTTTCGGGCTATCTTTTAATTAAACAAACATAAAAAAATCCTCATTATAATATTAGTTTGGATGAAATATGGGTTAATCACATTGATGTTTTTTTTTTGCTGAGTTATCTATCTTCAATTAAGAATAGAAACAAATAAAAAATATGGTGTTTTGTGTATAATTATGATTGAATCAAAAAGTCTCTGATCATTGCTAATTTATTTTTCAGACGGAGGCAGACGCGAAGCGAAGAGAATTCGCATGTTCACAAAGTGACCAGCTGACTACACTGCGAGCTTATAGGGTAAGCTATTATGTTGCGGAATTTGTTCGAAGGACTCACCGCGGCCCTGGAATGCAAAGGGCATTAGGAGGAACACGGATGGGGTTTAGTCAGTAAGATTTTGACACTCCCTTCTGCTTCACCCAGAGCGATTATTCTTTGCTCACATCTCTTGTGACACCCTCCTGTTACTACAGAGTACTAAATCGCCTCCCTATAGTGTCTAGAGAAGGCAGTAAAATTAAATAACGTGGCGCCGACGAGTGTTCAACTACCGCCTACTAACAGCCTTCAGTTTCTGTAAACTATGACGCGCTTGGTTTGTACGAAGAATATTGGTAATGCCACCGAGGCGTCTGAGTGCTCTATAATATTAATTTAAACAAATTATATGTGGTATCAAATCTAAGTCATTGTTTAACTACAAACCAGTGTAAAAACAGAGTGTTCTGAATCATATCTCTATTATTATAAGCCATGCAATACAGTAAAAATCTCTCTCTACCTTTACAGAAATGGCAACAAGCAATGAAGAGCAGCACTCACGCCGCCCTGGTGTTCGCAAGCGAGAACTTCCTGTCCCACAAGACGCTGATGATGCTGGCCGACATCAAGCACCAGCTGCTGGGCCTGCTGGCCTCCATAGGCTTCGTGCCCGACATGCCGGCGCTGCGGAAGAAGATGAGGAAGGACTCTGTGGCTAGTTTGACTGGAGATGAGGTGAGAGAACTTCCTGTCCCACAAGACGCTGATGATGCTGGCCGACATCAAGCACCAGCTGCTGGGCCTGCTGGCCTCCATAGGCTTCGTGCCCGACATGCCGGCGCTGCGGAAGAAGATGAGGAAGGACTCTGTGGCTAGTTTGACTGGAGATGAGGTGAGAGAACTTCCTGTCCCACAAGACGCTGATGATGCTGGCCGACATCAAGCACCAGCTGCTGGGCCTGCTGGCCTCCATAGGCTTCGTGCCCGACATGCCGGCGCTGCGGAAGAAGATGAGGAAGGACTCTGTGGCTAGTTTGACTGGAGATGAGGTGAGAGAACTTCCTGTCCCACAAGACGCTGATGATGCTGGCCGACATCAAGCACCAGCTGCTGGGCCTGCTGGCCTCCATAGGCTTCGTGCCCGACATGCCGGCGCTGCGGAAGAAGATGAGGAAGGACTCTGTGGCTAGTTTGACTGGAGATGAGGTGAGAGAACTTCCTGTCCCACAAGACGCTGATGATGCTGGCCGACATCAAGCACCAGCTGCTGGGCCTGCTGGCCTCCATAGGCTTCGTGCCCGACATGCCGGCGCTGCGGAAGAAGATGAGGAAGGACTCTGTGGCTAGTTTGACTGGAGATGAGGTGAGAGAACTTCCTGTCCCACAAGACGCTGATGATGCTGGCCGACATCAAGCACCAGCTGCTGGGCCTGCTGGCCTCCATAGGCTTCGTGCCCGACATGCCGGCGCTGCGGAAGAAGATGAGGAAGGACTCTGTGGCTAGTTTGACTGGAGATGAGGTGAGAGAACTTCCTGTCCCACAAGACGCTGATGATGCTGGCCGACATCAAGCACCAGCTGCTGGGCCTGCTGGCCTCCATAGGCTTCGTGCCCGACATGCCGGCGCTGCGGAAGAAGATGAGGAAGGACTCTGTGGCTAGTTTGACTGGAGATGAGGTGAGAGAACTTCCTGTCCCACAAGACGCTGATGATGCTGGCCGACATCAAGCACCAGCTGCTGGGCCTGCTGGCCTCCATAGGCTTCGTGCCCGACATGCCGGCGCTGCGGAAGAAGATGAGGAAGGACTCTGTGGCTAGTTTGACTGGAGATGAGGTGAGAGAACTTCCTGTCCCACAAGACGCTGATGATGCTGGCCGACATCAAGCACCAGCTGCTGGGCCTGCTGGCCTCCATAGGCTTCGTGCCCGACATGCCGGCGCTGCGGAAGAAGATGAGGAAGGACTCTGTGGCTAGTTTGACTGGAGATGAGGTGAGAGAACTTCCTGTCCCACAAGACGCTGATGATGCTGGCCGACTTCAAGCACCTGTGGGACAGTAGAGAGTAAAAAAATAAACCTAGCGAGACAAAGACTTGGATGACTTCCATTAGTCTCCAAATAATTTAGTGCAAAATAATAATCTCATATGTCAACCCTTTCCGCTGAGAAAGGACATTGCTCGTCGTACATACATAGCTCGCCTAAGATCCAACAGAGAGGTGTATTTACTCTTTCGGTTTTAGATAATGTATATATTCGATTAAACCTAAATTAAAACAACGGACACTATTCAGAATTCTGAAAAAATCAAAACACTTTCGGATTTTGAGGTTTTAATTTCGTCAATAAAACATTCGGTATGTAGCAATAACTTAGCATTTATTACTGAATGTAAGTACGACAGATGCGCGCTTCTTGACATTGAACTCTAGGAGTCGGGAGTCTTAAGGACATGCAAGGGTTTTATTAAGTATTTACTTTTTCATTTCCGTGTGATTATAAAGTAGGTATAGCAATTATGTATTACATACGCGCCCAGTGACATTACTACCAAATGTCAAATGTTGTCATCTGTCAATTCGTCAACTGTCAGTGTCGATATTATTGCTCGTTTCAAACAGCGCTTTCAATCGAGTTTTTTGATAAGGCTTATTATGTTTCCGCGACATCATAGCGGACTGTTTGTAACTAAAAATCATTATCGTATATCAAGTGTTGAGAATACTGACGTTTGTCTGTGTCAAACTCCTATTAAGAGTGCTGTTACAAAGACTTGGCTGTATGAGCTTATAATACCTTTGCCTATTAAAAACCTCAAATTGAACCAAAAAATAATAGAACTATCACCGAGGATTATGACGGAAGCTAGGGACGAAAATGAATACTTTTTAAAATGTTTTCGAAACTAAAAAGTGTCCGTTCTATTAGAATATAAGTAATGTATATTATAAAAAGAACTAGTAATTATAGTAAATATTTCATGCGTGTTGGTTCATAGGCCATTTTTTACAATGTCCTTTATTAAAATTTATTTTTATTTTTAGCAAATATTTCTTTTTTATCTATTTAATAAAAACTGTATTTGCTTTCTTTCAGTTAAACACAAATGGAAATAACGACAAACTGCTGGCAGCTATTCTATGTGCAGCTCTGTACCCCAACGTTGTAAAGGTAATTAAGTAATGCAGTAAATGATAATGCAATATTGCAGTCTAAGCTAGCTTATTTAGAGTAAATTCTTGAAGTAAGTTTTTGTTTTCATCAAAATCCGGCCCATTTGGGTAATGTTTGCTATTCTTCACAGTTTCGGATTTGCCCAACTATGGGCATAGTTGGACAAATCCGAAACTTAAAATCAACAAAAAAACGTTTAATCATCAAAAAATTAAAAATAAATCATACAATCTCGATTTTCTCATTCCAGGTCCTAACTCCAGAGAAATCCTTCCACATGCAAGCAGGAGGAGCCATCCCTCGTCAGCCAACACCTGACGAACTCAAATTCAAGACGAAGACTGACGGCTACGTGGCCTTGCATCCGTCTTCAGTGAACTCTTCCATCGGCTACTTCACCAGCCCCTACATGGTGTACCAAGAGAAGGTCAAGACTAGCCGCGTGTTCATCCGGGAGTGTTCCATGGTGCCTCAGCTGCCGCTTGTATTGTTTTCTGGTTAGTATTATACTAGTTGATCCGCGCTACTTCGTCTGTGTTCATCCGGGAGTGTTCCATGGTGCCTCAGCTGCCGCTTGTATTGTTTTCTGGTTAGTATTATACTAGTTGATCCGCGCTACTTCGTCTGTGTTCATCCGGGAGTGTTCCATGGTGCCTCAGCTGCCGCTTGTATTGTTTTCTGGTTAGTATTATACTAGTTGATCCGCGCTACTTCTACTGTGTTCATCCGGGAGTGTTCCATGGTGCCTCAGCTGCCGCTTGTATTGTTTTCTGGTTAGTATTATACTAGTTGATCCGCGCTACTTCTACTGTGTTCATCCGGGAGTGTTCCATGGTGCCTCAGCTGCCGCTTGTATTGTTTTCTGGTTAGTATTATACTAGTTGATCCGCGCTACTTCTACTGTGTTCATCCGGGAGTGTTCCATGGTGCCTCAGCTGCCACTTGTATTGTTTTCTGGTTAGTATTATACTAGTTGATCCGCGCTACTTCTACTGTGTTCATCCGGGAGTGTTCCATGGTGCCTCAGCTGCCGCTTGTATTGTTTTCTGGTTAGTATTATACTAGTTGATCCGCGCTACTTCGTCTGTGTTCATCCGGGAGTGTTCCATGGTGCCTCAGCTGCCGCTTGTATTGTTTTCTGGTTAGTATTATACTAGTTGATCCGCGCTACTTCTACTGT
Source organism: Lacanobia oleracea (assembly GCA_950371165.1). NCBI lineage: Eukaryota > Metazoa > Arthropoda > Insecta > Lepidoptera > Noctuidae > Lacanobia > Lacanobia oleracea. Next base: position 16,938,527 of record OX493396.1, read on the forward strand.
GTTCATCCGGGAGTGTTCCATGGTGCCTCAGCTGCCACTTGTATTGTTTTCTGGTTAGTATTATACTAGTTGATCCGCGCTACTTCTACTGTGTTCATCCGGGAGTGTTCCATGGTGCCTCAGCTGCCGCTTGTATTGTTTTCTGGTTAGTATTATACTAGTTGATCCGCGCTACTTCTACTGTGTTCATCCGGGAGTGTTCCATGGTGCCTCAGCTGCCGCTTGTATTGTTTTCTGGTTAGTATTATACTAGTTGATCCGCGCTACTTCGTCTGTGATCATCCGGGAGTGTTCCATGGTGCCTCAGCTGCCGCTTGTATTGTTTTCTGGTTAGTATTATACTAGTTGATCCGCGCTACTTCGTCTGTGTTCATCCGGGAGTGTTCCATGGTGCCTCAGCTGCCGCTTGTATTGTTTTCTGGTTAGTATTATACTAGTTGATCCGCGCTACTTCGTCTGTGTTCATCCGGGAGTGTTCCATGGTGCCTCAGCTGCCGCTTGTATTGTTTTCTGGTTAGTATTATACTAGTTGATCCGCGCTACTTCGTCTGTGTTCATCCGGGAGTGTTCCATGGTGCCTCAGCTGCCGCTTGTATTGTTTTCTGGTTAGTATTATACTAGTTGATCCGCGCTACTTCGTCTGTGTTCATCCGGGAGTGTTCCATGGTGCCTCAGCTGCCGCTTGTATTGTTTTCTGGTTAGTATTATACTAGTTGATCCGCGCTACTTCGTCTGTGTTCATCCGGGAGTGTTCCATGGTGCCTCAGCTGCCGCTTGTATTGTGTTCTGGTTAGTATTATACTAGTTGATCCGCGCTACTTCGTCTGTGTTCATCCGGAAGTGTTCCATGGTGCCTCAGCTGCCGCTTGTATTGTTTTCTGGTTAGTATTATACTAGTTGATCCGCGCTACTTCGTCTCGTGTTCATCCGGGAGTGTTCCATGGTGCCTCAGCTGCCGCTTGTATTGTTTTCTGGTTAGTATTATACTAGTTGATCCTGTCAGATGTTGGAGCTCGTGAGCTAGTTAGGAGGAGGAGCTTGTGGCTAGATAATAACAGCCGCACGGGTCGATCTTCAAGGTTAAGCAACGCTTGCCAAGGTTGGTCTGTGGATGGGTGACCATCTTAACATACCGAGTTTCCTCCGTGCCTCGGATAGCACGTTAAGCCGTTGGTCCCGGCTGTCATTTGTAGATCTTTGGCAGTCGTTACGGATAGTCAGAAGCCAGTTAATCTGACTCCAGTCTTACCATGAAGTACAGTGTTACCTAGTTAATGGGTTGTGGAGGTCTGGTAGGCAGCCGCTCCGCGTAAAACACTGGTATTCAGCTAAATCCGGTTTGACTGGAAGCCGACCCCAATATAGTTGGGAAAAGGCTAGGCGGATGATTATACTAGTTGATCCGCGCTACTTCGTCTGTGTTCATCCGGGAGTGTTCCATGGTGCCTCAGCTGCCGCTTGTATTGTTTTCTGGTTAGTATTATACTAGTTGATCCGCGCTACTTCTACTGTGTTCATCCGGGAGTGTTCCATGGTGCCTCAGCTGCCGCTTGTATTGTTTTCTGGTTAGTATTATACTAGTTGATCCTGTCAGATGTTGGAGCTCGTGAGCTAGTTAGGAGGAGGAGCTTGTGGCTAGATAATAACAGCCGCACGGGTCGATCTTCAAGGTTAAGCAACGCTTGCCAAGGTTGGTCTGTGGATGGGTGACCATCTTAACATACCGAGTTTCCTCCGTGCCTCGGATAGCACGTTAAGCCGTTGGTCCCGGCTGTCATTTGTAGATCTTTGGCAGTCGTTACGGATAGTCAGAAGCCAGTTAATCTGACTCCAGTCTTACCATGAAGTACAGTGTTACCTAGTTAATGGGTTGTGGAGGTCTGGTAGGCAGCCGCTCCGCGTAAAACACTGGTATTCAGCTAAATCCGGTTTGACTGGAAGCCGACCCCAATATAGTTGGGAAAAGGCTAGGCGGATGATTATACTAGTTGATCCGCGCTACTTCGTCTGTGTTCATCCGGGAGTGTTCCATGGTGCCTCAGCTGCCGCTTGTATTGTTTTCTGGTTAGTATTATACTAGTTGATCCGCGCTACTGCGTCTGTGTTCATCCGGGAGTGTTCCATGGTGCCTCAGCTGCCGCTTGTATTGTTTTCTGGTTAGTATTATACTAGTTGATCCGCGCTACTGCGTCTGTGTTCATCCGGGAGTGTTCCATGGTGCCTCAGCTGCCGCTTGTATTGTTTTCTGGTTAGTATTATACTAGTTGATCCGCGCTACTTCTACTGTGTTCATCCGGGAGTGTTCCATGGTGCCTCAGCTGCCGCTTGTATTGTTTTCTGGTTAGTATTATACTAGTTGATCCGCGCTACTTCGTCTGCTCCGCTCCTACTGGCCTTCCTCGATAAATGGGCTATGTAACACTGAAATATTTTTTTAAATCGGACCAGTACTTCCTGAGATTAGCACGTTCAAACAAACAAAAAAACTTCAGCTTTATCTATTAAGTAATAGATGTTTATAAATTTGAGTAGTTTATTATGCTTCTAAATGGAACCTTTGTATGCCACTTGTGTTCATTTCACACAGTTTTTTTTCTGTCAAAAAACAGAGAAACGCAGGTATTTTTAAGACCTACAATGACCAACGTTTTTCCGGCGTGTTCTTTGTTACTGCAAATTAGTCCGTGATCAGCCCATCTATCAGGTAATCTTCGGAAGCGGTCGTGTGATCGAGACGTTAAAATTGCCGACTTTCGCATGCGAAATGTTGGCATGACCCCACTATTTATATCTATGATTTAATCATGAATTACCCTCAAATGGAGTGATTTGGTACGTAAAACAAAACTTAGATGGGAATTTTCTCTGTAATATCATATTATTGGTTTTCTAAGATAGCAACTTTTTTTTAATTTAACCACTCAGGATCCGTAAGTCCTTTTCGGGACAACGTCAGATTCCGTAAATCCCTTTCGGGACAAACCGACGCTCGCGCGATTAAAACGTTATTTGTAGGCGTCTTGCGGTTATTTTCACTTGGCTCAATAGGGACTTCGGGTTCCAATGGTTGAAAACGATTTTGCCCCATCGGAGGCTGACGATTGCTGAATGGTAAATTAAAGGCCATAAATGCTGCCAATAATATGCAAACTATATTTAAATAACCTGAAAATCCCCTTCAAAGTTTTGTTTCGATTCACCCCTGCATTTCTATTTGCCCCGCTTGTAGGTACTGACCTACTCTTTTAATTCGATAAGACTAGTATTAGCTAGATTAAAGTTAATTAATTTCATCCTCTCTATTTTCAGGTTGCAGTTTGGCAGTAGAACTGCACAGCGGTACATTCATAGTATCATTAGAAGACGGCTGGATTATGTTCCAAGTCGAAAAACACGAAGTACGTTATAATTTAAATTTTAACCTCTTAATCATGATTATTCTGATAACTGGCTAAGATTGTCACCACAGCTATGAAATCAATTACATCGTCACTAGAATACTTGTAATTTTTTTTTTCTTTATAAAAAATGAATAGGGTATTTTACTAAAAAAGTCTATCAGACGGACCAATTAGATTATTTTAGTAATTCATAAAAAATGTCAGACAAGTAAAATTTACTAGCTATCTGTAAAAGAGGGAAGAATTATTACTTTCCTCCATTCTAAATTACTTGCTTTTGCCCCTGACTTTCTATTCCCGTAGGAATTTCGGGAAATCCTCTCTTAGTGCTCCCCTACACTCCCCAAGGCACATGTCTCAGCTCTCTACAACCGGTAGTTTCGGTTGTGCGTTGTCTGTCATTCACTAACTCAGTAACATTCGGATTTGCCCACATGTAATTCTGGTCTATAAGCTACATAAATGTAAAATTTCTCAAAATCCGTTTAGTAATTTTAGTGCAAAATAAAAAAAAAACTAACATCCATGCTCACAAACTTTGATATTTAAGATTTTTACCCTGATTTTAAGAAAAAATTGTTTTGAAGTGATAACGTCTTTTAAATCGATCGCCGGCTGCACGCAATAGTGTAACGTTCCGCAAGCGAGGTCGCGGAACAAGAGAAAGAGAGGCACGGTCGGCCTAAGCGTTCGGCTTGTTTGAGAATACAATAGGGAACATGCGATATTTCTATTTTTGCTTTCATTTTAAAGAACTCTGTCTAGATTAGACCGCCACATAAATAAAAAATGTAAACGCTTTAATTTATTGCTAAATTTGCGTTTTTAAACAGACAGTTTAAATAGGGAACATGCAATATTTCCATTTTTGCTTTAATTTTAAAGAACTCCATCTAGAATAGACCACCACATAAATAAGAAATGAAAACGCTTTAATTTATTGCCAAAATTGCGGTTTGAAACCGACAGTTTAAAGGTTCGTGCAAAAACGGACGATGACGTCACTCGTGTCTATCACTGGTCAAGAACTGTCCTAACTCAAAGACATAAGGTTGCCTTTTCGTTGGCATAACAGCAAATACTTCACTAAACGCTGATTGTTGTTTTTAAATACGTTCCGTTTCACGTTACTTTAATTCATTAATTTTGTTAAAAATCGATATTAACCAAAACAAAAACGTTGCAATGGCCTTTATTTTATACTTTTTTATCATTTTACTGACAAAATTCTTATAAATTCTGTATTTGCATCTACCCTATTTTCGCGCCAAATCGGACGATGACGTCACTCATGCCTGTCACTGGTCAAGAACTGTCATAATTCAAAGTCATAGAGCAAGATGCCAGTGCTTCCAGAACTTACTTATTTTCTCAGTAACAAAATGTGTGGAATAGAATAGTGTTAGTATTTATTTATTTATTTTATATTATTTATATGTATGTAGGTACTTTGAACATTCGCTTACCTGCTAGTTTGAGTTGACGCGTTCGCCAGTTTGTAAGTATCATCCTCAGATGCTACTAGATAACGAACGACTAGATAGTTTTCACAGTTTTTACAAAATACCGATATTTTTTAAATTTCTATAGTTAATCAGTAATTTAGTAAAAAATAATGATTAATTAGTCATTGTAATAGTGTAAGATCTGATCGCTATCTCCACTGAGAATTGAAATCCTATTCACAAGTATCTTTTGAACATAGTTTATTTACTAAGTATAAAAAGAAAACTGCAAAACTACCTCCTACAGATTTATGAAATATGTCATACCTACATACATCACTAAAACAAAATTGCCCATTGGATGGAGCTAGCAGATAATTATTATGCGTACGTTGAAATTACACTGGCCACTACTCTATTCAAATATTTTGAAACTGCGAAATAAGTAACGTCTGGGAGCCCTGGGATCTTGGACTATAAACTAACGCGAGTGACGTCACCAGACGCTGATTGGTGTACTAAAACACATTCCGTTTCACGTTACTTTAAATTTGTAATTATTGTTAAAAATCAATATTAACTGGAATAAAAACGTTGCACGGGCCCTTCGCTTATGCTTTTCGCTTATGCTTTTTTTACATTTTAGTCACAAAATATTGATAAATATTAAATCTGCATCTTCCCTATTGTTTTCTTATGACGTTATCACGTAAAAATATCGTCCGTAAAGCGACTTTACAGATAACCAATATTTTTTAACTATTCCAGGTCGCAGAAATGCTAAAAACGATACGAGTGGAACTCGTAAACTTGCTAGAAGAGAAAATCAACGACCCAAGTTTGAACCTGTTACATTACGAGAAAGGTAATCGGATAATAAAAACTATAGTGCAAATCGTTACTAAGGATTAATTAAATTATCAATAGATATCTGAAAACACGAATGAATTTAATACAGGTGCAATTCAATTATATTTGGTGATTAATTTGTTTGTTATTCAGGTGCTATATAAAGGTCAGTAAATGAATGTTAAATTTATTTTGGCTCAGTATTTTAACGAAAGTTGTCGCAAAATTAAGCGAGAGACGGACTGGTCCCACTTACGCAACGTAAAAACTATGCAAAAATAATAGTTTTTCGTATAAAATCAAGAGTCCAGATGTCATAATGCGTTGCATACGTTGCGTACGTCGGATGTTTGTCTCGGTTAATGTAAGGAAGTGTAAAAAGCTGGTTAGGTGTTGTGATTGGTTTTATTTTTATAAAGTCAATCGCATCACTGTATTCCGTTTTTATTGTGATGCGACTAATCTTTCCAAAAACTGGGTTTTATGGTAGGCGCTAGATACATTTGCAATAAAGTATAATACATTATGAAACGTTTCAAATTAATAGAATATGTAAAGGATCACGATCAATGTCGATCCGGGAAAGCTTTATGTTCATTTTAAATTTCTAAAACAGAAATAATGTTTTTGAAATTAAGAATGTCAATAGGGAACGTGCTCGGTGTTGACTATGCCGTCTAGTGTCGTATATTGGAAATTTTAAGGGTCAGAATACTTGACATTGACGCTTCTTTGCTGCCACCTGTAGTTCCTGTACGCTCAGTTAAGGGGAATGTGCGCGAAGTAGACTGCCATCTAGCGTTGACATATCGAATTTTATAGGGGAAATATACTTGACTTGATATTTCTATGCTGCCACCTATAGTTTCTGCACGTTATCTATAAATGTAGTCAATGGCCGCTATTGCAAGTTTATCTGGTCTCTACCATAACGTTATTTCTGGATTACATTTTTAGCTGAATTTTATATATTAAAATTCATAGATAGCAATTTACTTCGTTATGATCAATCATGTAATAGATTTATAGCAAGCAGGATATTATTAATATAGGCACTGTTATGGTATAATAAAATAAACAAATCCAATAGATACTGAAGTATTAGTAAATTGTAGTTATTCAACAAGTATATTATACAAATCTTTTATACTTTAAATTATCTCTAGCGTAGTTTTTATATAGCGAATTAATAAAATATCAATTAATAAAGTTATAATAAGTATCTCACAAAATAAAACCTTTTATTCATTTGGTACAAATGCGCTTTCGGAAAGCGCCATCTATCTTGAATGTGTTAAGCTTGTGAGTAACCAAACGCTGTTAGTTCTTACAGAGATAACTAGATGGCGCTAGTACCAGTGACGTGTGTAAAAAATTAAAACTTATTTAGTCCAAGTTTACAGGAGGTGACAGTAGTCTGGTTTTATTTTATTCTCGATACCGAAACAAGCAATAACTGTTTTATGATTTTCAGTTTATACATTGCTTTAAATATCATACTCATAATAATTAGCAAATAAATTAGTATTATGACGGCCATCCAATATTCAAAGTAATAATGTAAGAGATAATTCAATGAAATTTAATATTTATTACAACTTCGACTTCCGGTTTTATATTGATTTCGAATAGCCTGGTTTTGACCACATGGTACCTGATATAATTTACTGACACAGAATAAGATCTCACATTCGAATAATACCTGAAACATTCATGTAAACTTCCCAGTTCAATTTAGGAACTAGAACTTATTAAATTTTAGTTAAATAATAATGTAATGTATGTGAACGTAATAAATTTAACTTTTGATATCTGGAAACTTATGTGAATAATTTAGTATCAACAAAATATTCCACAACACCAATATCGTAAGGCCCAACCTGAATATTTATATATTTATATATATATCTGAGATATTTTCTAGTTATTACACCTTTGATAGGTCTGAAAATAGTGGGAACCAGTAATGTGCATGTAATTAAATTCACAATGTTTTAAAATGAAATCACACTGACAATAACCATTTTATTTGTATAAGTAGACGAATTGTAATTTATTATCAGAATTAATGTAAATAAATTATTTTTTTGTTGTAAAACTGTTTTTAATTTTACTTTGTCGTTCTGTCGTTTGATAGAAAATTTTAAGTCTGGGGAGATACATAAATATGTATAAACAGGCTCGATGCTCATACCCATAATACTGCCTGTAGAAATAATACACACCAATAAAATTATGGGTGACAGAAAGACAAAAAAAGTGGCCATTCCATAAGTAAGGCTAATTCTCCTATATTTTTTATTTTTTATTTTTATTTGTAATGTGTTTGCTCTTGACTCTAGTCTATGTCAGAGATGACAAAGGCAAAGTAAAAAATAGTGTTTACTTTCCAATACTGCCCAATCTGGTGATCGAACCAGGGGGGTTACTCTCTAAGCCCGAAGTCCGTAGTTTCGTCTGCAGGATTCAAGGGTCGTATTTTACTCCGTAAGGCCGAAACTTCGGACTTCGGGCTAAGAGAGTTGACCCCCAGATCCCCAGCACAGGTCGTGTCAAACGAAAATAATGAACCCGAAAAATCACCAACGCCTTACAAATGACTTTACAATAAACCTCAAACATTCACAAAGGATTGAATAACCTGCATCCGACGCCCACAAATCACATATTGGCCGGGTAACCCGCAAAATATTGACACTATCAATCATGTACCTACATTGTCCGACACGGTACCTATGTCCCGTGCAAACAACGGCCGGTTTAATATTTCACCGAGGTAAAAAAAATAGCGTTCCATTCGCGAACGATTTCAGTAGTTTAGTGAGCGTCCCTAGTCGTAAAACGCACGTGTTTTGGTTTGTTACATGTGTACTTTAAAGGGCGAACTTTTGGGTTAGGACCGTCCGAGTTGTTTTGGCGTGGGGTGATAGTGGATACGTCGCAAATTTTCATGGATACGCTTATTTTTAGTAGATACACATTTTTTGTAGTTTCTCTTTAACAAAAAACTCAATTTATTCTTTAGTTTGCTGAGTGTTATGACTACTTACATATCCTAACCAATACTGTTAATTATTGCGTGAGTTTTGCTTTCACGCCTAAATCGTATATATATTGTACCAAAATTCATGAAAATTAGTTCAATTTACATTAATTTTGGAACAAAGGTACACGTGTGAAGCCGCTGGAAGTTAAACTAGGACTAATAATAGTTGTAATATTATTAAAGCAACAGTAATAAAAGGAAAATGTGAATTACGTCTCTTATGTGTCCATGCCCTAACTTTGTACGTTAACAGTGCCATCTGTCAGCGAATAGTCGAACTAAGAATTCGATAGCATTTGTAACTGGAAATATAGATGTCGCTAGTGCTAGTTCATATTTCCTAATTAGATTCGAATTTCTGGAGCGCTAAAATGCCGCTTTCTTTTGAGATTCTCATTTATAGTAGTTAAACCAATTGGAAACCTAATACCTTCTATATCTATAGGACACAGAAGTCGAATAGGTATAGTTTAAGGATTAAAAAAAAAAGTTTAAGGTTTGTGTTGCTGTTGTAACCTACAAAACGACCTACAAAATTGTAAAGGTGACTTCGGCCCAGTGCCTCGAATAAAAATTATTGTGATAAATTTTCAAATGCGCCGTGATTGGTTGAATCAGTTTTCAACAGCCAATCACATCACTAGACTTGCATTTCATTTGTGACCAATCGATGTTTTTGTCCACGACAAATGATTGATAATAGGAATAATTTTTGATCTACTAACATTACTGAATCAGTCATTAGTCATTTTCTGAGTCCTACGAACATCCATAGGTACCATCTATTCCTTCATCGGCGCCACATCCACACTCACCCAACGGCCACAGCCGCGCCATCCGCAGTCGCCTCACGTACGGGCCGGCGTGTAATTGGCGCCATTTAGGTACCGTCCCGCGGCCGCCTCGCATTGCACGTCCCTGCCCTACAACCTTGCGAACCAATATGTTGTGAGAAACTTTGTACAACTAGCTATGTCGGGCTCAATTTATGGGGCCGAAATCTTTTTAGTTTGCGACTGCTCCCAAAAGTTGAGCCAAAAAGATGGACTGCCAGAGCTAGAAATACCTACCATGGTGTTGCTAATGTCAAGAGCTTGGGCGGACCAGCTATTTCATTTGTGCTCTAGTAAACAAATGGCCATTTAAGAAACACCGTCAACACTTCGTTGGCATTGTACACCTATCTTTACTGAAGCGCTCGTCTGTCTGAAATAAGAATAGTATCTAAGAAGAACTAGGTACTATGACTGTAGTGATAGTTACCTAAATGTGGTCTTTAGGTTATAGGTAATGGATAGGTAGGTTTGTAGTTCATTTTTTGATATACCTATCCATGTTCATTGATTAAACTTACTCTGCGCTAAAAGTTGTACTGCACAAAATAAAAACCCCAAATCCTTATAAGATACCAACATACCTACTTACTTCAGGTAATATCTATTATCAAGAGCGTCACTGCATTCTTAGTCGTTTTCCAAGTTTCACTTCGATCCTAGACGCAAAAGAACCGCCACAGACCCTAAAAAAGTCCCTCACCCTCCCAATTTATCAGCATTAAACATTTTCACATAAACATGTTCTATGCCTACGCAAAAACGTCGTACCAAGCGTTATTATCAACCGGTCCGTTGATTCCATTCACCCGAGGCCGAATAAATCAACGCGAAAGCCGAAAGCCGACAATAAATTTGGTCCCAATCCTGGTCATCGTCGACCCAAAAGGCGTTTTAGCGTTAACCCAGGGACGGACCTTTCCGCTAAATAAATCCCTTATCTGCATACGGCAAACCTTTCTAGGGTCCAGCTTAATAAATTCAGGTTGGGCCTTGCGAACTTTTGTGTTGGAAGTTTAAGGAGATGTTGTGACTGTTGCGAATTTTCTTCACGTTTTTTAATCCACTTTATGTGTGTTGTTTTTAGGTTTTTATGAGAGAGATATATTATTACCTATCTAGGTTTGGCACTAAAAACATATCTACATATTTGCTTTTTACAAGTTTATCGTAATATCAACCTTATTGCTCGTTAGTTACAATGCCCTCCGATTTTCCTAATGTGTTCCATTAGGTTGATTGGAGAGGTTGGCCAATTATATATTTTTTTCCCTTCTATTTTTATAAATGATAGGGTTGAGTGAAGTGCCAAGTTGTCTTCCAAAGACTCTTTTTCATTTTAGGCTTTTTGCTAGTAGGTAATAACACTGTTTTTGCTATGTACCTAACTCCAGTTCTCCACACAAAATAATATTGGCCAAAATACCTACCTGGTACTACCAACTCTAGTGCCATACTTTCGGCCTGCTCATTTGGAAGGCGGCCGAGCGGGTGCGCTCCCAAATCAATAGTAATTCTGTGGGTAATCCCTCGGCCCTCTGAAAAATATACATATCTGCCTATAGCAGTGGCTATGTAAAGTTTATTGAGTTAAATTACTCTTGGATATAACTTTTGTTCTCATGTCGCCGGCTATGTGCTGGCAAATGGAGTGAATGGGAAAGTTAGAGCTCATTGGTAGTTGTGTAGACCAGCTAACAATGTTATTAGTTTTAATTTGCTCAACAATGTGTAGACATATATCAAGGTCAACTGTAGGACACAGGTCTGAAGAGTTCTGAAGGTATTCTAAGCATTTTTTAAACTGACAGAATAATTCAGCAAAATAACCGATTTATTAGTAGGTACTTACGTAGACAAATGAAGAGTATTTTTAGACTTTTTTTTTGTAATGTGTTTGGTCTTGACTCTAGTCTATGTCAGAGATGACAGAGACAAAGTCTACGATGGAGCGAGCTTAACCAGAAGGAGACTGGCAACATAAGTAGGTAACTCAAAAAAAAACAAAACCGTGTGCAGCAATATTCGCCATATTTTTTGACAAAACTACTCGTAGGTAAGTACCTACTGTGTGCAAAAACAGACCCCAAATAAAAATGAAAGGGTTAAGCTCCCCTCCTATAGCATCTATCTCTCTTACACCAACGTAACATTGGATTTTTATCTCCCTCCAGCACTGACCGCTTGACCATTGGCTGATAAAATGGGTTCACACACACATGCTCACATGTGTATTGTATGTTCGTTTGTGTGTGTGTCGTGGGCGGAGGAAAAAATATTATAGGTAGGGCAAACGGATTTTTGGAGGGATAACGCGACGAGGAAGATATTTTTTTATCATCACCCATAGTAACGACTGTTTCATATTTTCCTTTTAATACACTCTTGTTTCCTTTTTTTTACTATGGTAGTCATACGTTTGACCACTATCTCACCTAATGGTAAGCGATGATGCGGTCAAAAATGGAGCACACAATCCTTGTTATGACGTTCTCAATTTTTAGAAGCTTGTCTAAACTTAACTAAAGAAATTACTTATTACTTGCATAAAGTGTCCCAGTGTCCACATTCAGCACGAATTAATAAGAATGTTGCTCTTTAATAGGTAGTACTATTTCCTTTTATTAAAATATTTATTTACATACAAAACACTTAGAGAGAAAAGATAAAATAGGAAAAGATAGAAAAAAGAAACACAAAAGTTTACTTCAAACGATCATATAGTACCTAGATCAGCGGGTCTAAAAAGGCCACTTTAGCAACTGAATCATATTGAAATCATAATATTAATCACACAACAATCTGTCAAATTTCATTTTCATCTTTATTGCTAACGCATTAGGTTCAAGGTTGATTGGGAAAATTTGACAGTGACGGGTAGCGTGATGTGCTTTCTGATTCTGCTAAAGTGGCCTTTTTAGACCCCCAGATCTGCAGAGTTATATGGGAGATGTAGACACAGTGTATATCGTATTCCAAGCCATCTGACATGGCAGTGATGAACTAGGTCGTCCGTCCATCGTACCATAGGCCCCAGTATATAGAACAAATATTATAATCGCAAAATTAATATGACAATATTTTAAACTTTTCAGCTTATGACCAATCATAAGCTGAAGAGTTTAAAATATTCAAAAAAAAAACAGCCAACCAACCAACCAAACCAATCAACCAACCAATTCAATGAATTTTTCAGCAGTCGGTTCATCAGTTTACCTGCGTATAATTTGTGACGCGTCTGTCAAATGACAGACGCGTCACAATTCAATTCATTCGTTCAATTCTTGCAAGAATTTTCATTAATAGTAACAATTGAAATCTTCAACAAAAAGCAATGACTTCTCCCGCTCTGGGTGAGAAGTCATCGCAGAAGGGAGTGTCAGACTCTTACTGACTAAAACCCATCCGTGTTCCTCCTAACGCCCTTTGCACTCCAGGGCCGCGTTGTCACTTTCGAACAAATTCCGCAATTAACAAAATGCCTAATTTTGCCAAAATCTCGATAAAACATGTATCCATCCATACCTCAATAAAAACCCTAATGATACATCGTATCTCCAGTCCCGCTGTGTAATGTTTATTCCACGTTATCAGCAGCGTACCCCATCCCAGAGGTCCCGAACTGTCCCTAACCTAAAACTTTAGGGTGGAGGGTACTTTAAAGTGATCTAACAGATTTCGAGGTACTACTCTAGTCGGAATATAACTGGGTAATGCTGGGTATTCCGTCTTTGTATGGGTTGGGTCACTAATGTGGTATTAGTATCTGGATTCGTTGGTAGGTGCGAGTAACTACTTGTATCTAGAGCTATAATTCTGGAGACGTTGAATGTTAAAAAGTAGTCGTGAAAGTCCTACTCTGAGTGCTATGAATTTAATAATTTTCTTGTTTAAGCTGTTTCGTTTCTATTCGTCATGAAAATGATCATCTTTTCTTTAAAGTCTTTTTGTACACTTGTCCTCTACCGTGACTCATTTTCTCTTACGTTACATTCATTGTCTGCTGTTTTATTGTAGCTTACTCTTAAATGGCGTCAAAACTGAAAATCGTTGAATAATATAAGACCTTTTTCTGACGCCACAATTGGCCCCTGCCCCCTTCACACCGAAGCAAATTCGCCACGCGGTCAGTACCTATGGAGGCACCAGATAAAATGTGCAACAACCCCCATACATTAATTGACTTTCTTACTATCAAAAACAGAAATAAAGACAAAGCTGTCCTGAATTGATCTTGAACCTTTATGTTCATCATTTATTATTCAGGATATTGGGGTAAGGTCAGTGTACTTTATTGCAAGTTTACCTGGCGCCTTTCATGATATTCGGTAGCGGTCGTGTGCGCGAGACTTTAAAAATACAATATGGATGAGACACACACAGGATTGGTCGGTGTGACGATACTTGGGTAGGTATTATGTCCAGGTGTAGACCTCGTTCGGCTGAAATAATGATGATGATGATGATGGCTTGGCCAGTTGACCAGTGAAATAAAATAATTTGTTAGTAGTTTTGCGGCATAGTACCACCATTTTTCCGGCCCTCACTTTTCAGGAGTGATTTTCAAGAAAATGAATGTTCTTCATGAAGGATAATTGTTTAGTTTACGTTGGGAGAGGATTTATGTAGTCAGAGACGTTGAACCTCCTGCTTACGATCAGCTTGTTAAATGTGCGGACGAAAGTGTCTATTGTAACAGAGAGTGTAGTGGAGTCGAGTTAGCTGTTTAACTTTTAGTATAGGGTAGGTAACATGGACATTAAGTGCTCCAGTCCTCTCTTGTCAAAAAATGTTCTTATCTGTGTTTTAAAATTATAATTAACTAACGGATGTCACGCGGTTTCACCCGCGTAGTTCCCGCTCCCGTGGGATTACGGGGATAAAAATAGCCTATGTTACTCGCTAATAATGTAGCTATCCATTGCTGAAAGAATTTTTCAAATGGGTCGAGTAGTTTTTAAGTTTATTTGTTACATACGAAAATAATAATCTTTATTATATTAGTATAGAAGTATAGATTAATAACTAATTTAAAGTACTTAAAGGTCAGTTACATACAATTATTTATCTTACGTTACTGTACCCAGTTTTGTACACACGTTTTTAGGCAAAGAAAAAAAACGTTGATTTTCTGTCACACTCTACGTTTTTATATGTGTTTGGGTAAAATTGTAATTAATTGGTAATAGACACATACGATATCTAAATACACCAAGTCGCTAGAGTAAACTACGGTACTTTAAAATATAAAGGCCTCTCCATTCATGTCTCAGTGCTATCCATTTCCTTGAGTCCGCGGCGCGTGTTTGGTCACTGCCTGGGATATACATATGGCGCGTTTAACTGTACCTGCAGGGCTGTCACGCTGGTGAAACGAAAAAATTAAATAAAAATAACCATGTAATTAAATAAAAATAGAGGTGAACATTTAGTGGGTTTATCAACGTGTCTCTGGGCCGATGTAAAGACTGGTAGCCTTTTTTTCGACGAAACACATACAAGATATTTTTTATGAAACTCATCACAAAAAAAACAGCTTTTCGTTTAGTTAGTCTTCCAACGGCAGAAATGTAGCAGGAAATATGTTTTGCCTGTAATTACATAATATAATTTATTTTTATGTCGTAGGTAGTATCTGCGCTAAAAGTCACACATCGCCGTTCCTCTATTTAAATTACCCAGACCCAGCTCTTTATGGATATCAATATCAAAAGATGACCTAACCTGACCTAGCTGTTGACCATAACAGACACATCACTGTTCATCACAAAAGCTCTTATTATGACCAACACAAGATCAAAAGTATATCAAAGGGATGCTGGTATTGAAAACCAGTTTTAAATATCCTCACGCTATAAAATGAGATCAAAATCAGAGCAAGGGATGCTGTAAGGTCGGAGGTCAAATAACATTGGCCTTTATTTATTTTTAACGATAGATTTTTTATTTTATGATATATATGTGTGTACCTTTTGTGTATGTTTCTTTCTTTTGTACCTGATGTTCTGTCGAAATAAATGATTTTTCTGATTTACAAATTTTCCAAATTTTCATAAGTAGACCTCTGATTAAGCCCCAAAAAACACTCACAGACCCATTGTTCTAATTTAGTCCACCATTGAGGTTTCCAATTGATCTGCCGAATAAAATATCAATTTATAAAGATGATCCAACCAATTCCATTTATTTTTTTCAATCATAAATTGTAAATAAAAAAATTAAAATGTTGACCTAACCACAACCCATTTCATAAATTTACCATTACTGTTGTTTTGCCGAATCAAAGACAAGACCATCACAAAAGGCCTGATCCATTTTCGAACCAGTTTTAAAGTCCACTGTTACAAAGGTGACACAAAATGGGATCTGGGGATGCTGTAAGGTCAAAGCTTAAAAACATTGGTCTCTAAACCATTCAAAAACTACATTTTAACAAAATATTCATAAATATTTCGTGCTACTTGAGCGACCCAGATTAAACCACAAAAAAATCACAAATAGATATTTAAATGGTCTTTTCTCCATAATGGATTTTCAAAAGATGACCTAACCTGACCCATCTAAAACTTGACCATGACAAAAGTAAACAGCATCAAATGTCCATCACAAAAGGTCTCATTATGGCCACCATAAGATTAAAAGTGTATCAAGGGGATGCTGGTAAAGAAAAACCAGTTTTTTTTAAACTGTCCACGTGTTACAAAGGTGAGATCAAAATGAGACCAGGGGATGCTGTGAGGTCACAGGTCAAATGGACAATTTACATATTTAGGGTAATTTTTTGTATAGGTTTATTTGAGATTGGTTAATCAATGAATATTTATATTGTGATTATTTGTTTAAGTGGCTTATTTGTAGGTAATTGTTATTATATTTAGGGGTGGTTGTTATTTCACCGCGTGAGACGGGAAGCACTGGACAGGGGTCCTATTATTACTGGCTAATGCCATCATGATTAAAATGTGAAAAAGGGATAGTGTTATGCGTCGTGTAAAACTGTCTCCCTCCCATACAGTTATCATGATGGTTTTAAGATGTCATAATAGGTACCGTTGTCGATGTAGCAGCGGGCCTGCGGACGGCGAGCATTGGGTGGCTCGCCGTCTGATCAGAACCAGGCCCGGGTCGACGGCGCGCTGCGATCCCCGCGTGCCTCAATGAGATGTCAGCACGGAAGACGGGGCCCGCTAGGGCAGGTGTCTGTTGGGGCTGCTGAATCTGTTCGAAAGAGGTACCGTAGCTCTGGAACGCAAAGGGCACTAGGAGGAACACGGATGGGTTTTAGTCAGTAAGAGTCTGACACTCCCTCCTGTTTCACCCAAAGCGGGCGGAGTCATATGATGATTTCCCATCATTATAAAAAAAGGTCGATGTAGCAACACTTGGGGGAAGCCTATCAGTTCAGTGTAAGTTCCGCATTTGACGTTTTTCGAGTGTAAATGTTATGATGATTGTTTTATTTATCATGTTTAATCAGTTTGTTTTTCTGTAAAAATTAAGTGTTTTGCAGCTTGAAAGAACGAAAAAGAGTTTATTTGCGCCAAGCAAACACAGTAATAGGTTCTCACTATGGTATTTTACAGAATTAGTACTACGATTCTCTATAATTTTCACCAGAAAACTCGTTGTGCCAGCCCTAGCACACAGTACGGCTAGATAAGTAACGCGGTCCTCGCCACTGTCTTGATGTAACACATTTGTAACGGCCAGATGTAAACACAGATACGGCCGGCTACATTCAACACCCTGTATAGCAATTTCCCTTAGCATATGGGGTTGGAACGCCCAGAAATTGTTGCAATTTGTTTCTGATGGTTTTGAAGTATATGTTAATCGAGTTATGCTTTTGTTTTTGATAGGGTAGCCAGTGTTTGATTCGGCTCTGATTTCATTCATTATCACAAAAATATCTGTCATGTCATGACATACTAACTTTTTCCCGCTTTTTGCTCGCGTGGAACGCACGTGCCGTTCGGAGTAAATTTTCTAAATCAAGGTTAGGACCGTATCAAAATTGGTAAACCGTTAGGCTGCGGGCATGAAGTCAGCGGGCGCGGGGCA
Organism: Lacanobia oleracea; assembly: GCA_950371165.1. Lineage (NCBI taxonomy): Eukaryota > Metazoa > Arthropoda > Insecta > Lepidoptera > Noctuidae > Lacanobia > Lacanobia oleracea. Next base: position 16,956,162 of record OX493396.1, read on the forward strand.
GCAACAGCAGAAGCGCGTTCAAATGCATAGATTTATATGGAACTGGTCACGAAGGCAGAGGCGCGGAGAGCGCCGCGGCGGCGGCGTACGAGCGGTGCCCGCAAGTCTGCAGTGACGTAGTGTTGTGCATTTTATTTTTTGCTTTTTAACGACAGACGTTTCAAAATGCGTTTCAGAATTTGTATCAAAAATAGGTATGTGTTCGTCGATGTTTTCGTCGCTGTAGAGAAATTAAAGTCTTGTTCGCGAACACAATGTTTTATTGTGTTTGCGAACAAGACACTAATTAAGGTTCCGAACAAAAAACGGAACCCTTGTAGGATCACTCGGGTGTCTGTCTGTCTATCTGTTCGTCTGTCACAGTCAGTTTTCTCTGGATCCACCGGACCGATTCTGTTGAAATTTGGTACACATGTAGACTTTTGTATTAATAAAATGTTAAAAAAAAAAACGTTCGGAAACCTTTGCACGCGAGTCCGACTCGCACTTGGCCAGTTTTTCTCATATCATAACACTACGCGGCTCTAGCTTCGCGCGATCTGCCCGCTGGTTTCGTAACCAGGTCTGCGTCGTTGCTCGCGCCGCTGCCCGCGCCGCCACCGCTCCTTGCCTGCTGACTTTGTGCCGCCTTAAGAAGAAATAAGCACACGAAATTGTATCATACTATTTAGACATATAGTTATATGTATACACTAATCTATAAAAAGATGATGGCTTGTTGAAGTTTCATTATAACTAGTAAAGTTTACTCTATAATTAAATTAGGGCGTTGTTAAGTGGAAACATATTTTTAGTCCAACACTTTAAATCTTCAGCAGCTGAACTTACTTAAATGAACAACTTTAAGCTGATGATGATGACCATAATCATAAAGTCCACAACGATACCATCAAACCACAAATACAATGTACACTACTACAAGTAAGTGTGGGGTCAAACGGCACTCATGAAACTGGAAACTCTCCAAATCAAGGGACATCGGATGTGGGAAGTAATAGCACTAGTGTGCTTGCTAATGAGCCCCGAATAGTTCTCTTAGCGACGCTTTGACCCAAGTTATCGTGCACTGAACATCGGGACCGGCTGACTAACAAATTCAAAGAACTTTGGTGTGCTATGTTACTTTCAGGAAATATAAGAAGTAGTGTAGTGACCTACATAACTATCTACCTTAAATTAAATATATTTTATGTTTTGTTTTTGATTCTATATAATACTAATTGTTAGTTGACTTTCTAATATGTATATAAATTATTTTTGACTTTAATTTTGAACAAAACATAAAATATATTTGATTTAAGGTAGATAGTTATGTAGGTTACTACAGTATGTATTATGATTTTTTTAGGGTTCCAAATCTCCGTACGAAAAAAACGGAACTCTTGTGTAACCACAGGCTAATTTTATCCGAATCTACGAAACCGATTTAGCCGTTTGGTACCTACACATTTGAATAATGGGTCCGGCTCGCACTTGGCCGGTTCAAAAATTTAAGAACTAGATACTTTATATGGTAATCAAAAAATGATGTTCTTTTTTCTCCTTGATATGAGCTATTCAATGCATAGCGACCTTGGAAATACCTACCTCTTGGTTTTAGTTTAGGCAGACGAGTAGAAACCTTAATGAAGAGGCCAAAAATTATAAATAAGTATTCTAGATCAAATTAAAATCATTGTAAACGATCTTCGCCCGTAAATTAATGGTTAAATCGCTGTGAGCCGATCGAGCTATATTTCAGTCCCTCACTAACCCGGCAACCCTGCCCTAAATATTTACATTTCGCCAATGTAAAGTATTATTTTCATAGTGTATCTACATAACTTTACAGTTGTGTGTTACTCCACGTAGATCCTTAGACTATGTTTCCTGAAAGCTACAACCAGGGATCAGGTGTGAATAGGTTACTTCTAGGCTTCACCCACATCTATCCACCATCGTCGACCACATCATCGCTTTCCATCAGGTGAGATGGTGGTGAAGCAAGAATGGATGCAGAATGTACCGTGGTGCAGCTTCGAAGAGGTGTTCGTCCAGTAGATGACTGCTATAGGCTGGTTGATGATTTTTCTCATATAGTACTGACGATAGGTGACCATACCATGCTGTACGGTCAGCAACCGCACATTGTACTTTGGTCTAGTTAAAATACTGCAAATTTTGTTAATTTGTAAAATGTAGCATCGTCACGCACGCAAAAACGTCAGTCTTCGGTTTAATATCGAGCTCGCTCAACACTCAACATTTTGTAACCTTTTTATATTTTTTTTATTGTTACGTTAATTTAGTGTAATTTCGTATTAAATACCTTTTTTAACAATAACATTTATTTTATTAACATTCAACATTAAGTGTAAAGGCTCCTGCCCTTACACATGCCTACGCATGACTTGAAGCGAAGTGCGTTCTATCAGGCAACACAAAATAGAACGTTGTTTATGCCACTAGTTTCAGTTTCATGATGTTACTATAAACGGAGTTTTTTTTTTCTAACCAATTAATTATGGATAAGGCTAACTGCACACCGAAAATTGTAGCGATTTTTGTAATGCGAAATGAAATTGCAATTTCTGAAACGATTAATTTACACGAGTGTGAATTCTAATGTATTGATAAAGTTCATAAATGGGATTATTATCCGCAACGATTAAAATTTAAAGTGCAAAGGCCAGGCGGCCTAAGTAGATCTTGACTGTTCCTTTGGTATTGGCTTCTACTTTTCGAGTCTTACCATTGATTCCAGCGCAATTTTACATATATGTGATTCAAGCTTGCCATTAGGTATAATTATATTATCTACCTAAGAAATTCGAGTGAGTAAACACATACAATAAAAAATAAGACAACACCAATATCGTAAAACAAATTGCACAAAAATAACAAGTAACAATAAATAACTAACTAGTTACTAGTAGTCTGTAACCAATATCGGGCAGGCCTCGGATATTTATCGATATTTTCATAATTCATTCGGGGACACACGCGACACTTTTTATTTGCCGTCCTAGTTTAAGATTCATGATCTCATGAGATATTGGTAGACCTTCAGAGTCGTGGATGTGACAGCCGCTTTTTATGATAAAGGAGTAAATGGTGTTTGTAAATGGTTGTACAAAAAACTTGTCCTGAATAAAAGACCATACTTTTTTGGGATTCAGTACTTAACCCTTAACTTGGCAAGTATACTAGAGGGCACAAGAAAATAAGATATGAATTTCGGCATGTGACCTATAGAGCACGGGTCTGTTAACAGAGAATATAAAAGAAATATGATAAATGCCAGTATATTACAAGAATTTTAGCAGTAGCTCATTTCATAAACGTTCGTTTGTCAACGTCAAAGTTTTTATAATACGTCAATTTTTAAACATTATCCGCCAAAATGTCGAAACGTCAAGAACGGATCTCACGCGTTAAGGTAAAATATCTTCTGTTTTTTTATTTAGTTGTTTTCATTGGTTTAAATCATGAAATTTTGATTATTGAATAATCAATTAGTGCTTGTATTACTTTATTTGATCAGTTTTCACCATGTTTTGTTAGATATTTCTATGCGAAGTTAAGTGTACCCTGTAAGGCACGCTGCCAACTTTATAGAAAACAGGTGTTGTGCCCTGCAAGGTACCTTGACAAATAGGTTCAGTTCAATTTATGTTACATGTAGGTCACTTGCTGGTTTTGCATTGATAATTGTTTTGCGTTTTCACCGTAAAATAAACGCAGATACATATAATATATATATATATATATATATATTTAATAATGTGCACTTTGGTTTAGCGTATTATGGATGCTCTAATACCACAAAAAGACTTAATGAGTATAACAAACATATGGGTAGAGTGGATCTCTCCGATATGTTGATAGCTATATACAGGACATATTACAAAACACACAAGTGGTATATGGCAATTTTTCACAGCTTCTTGATATATCTGTAAATAATGCATGGCTATAGTACAGACGAGAATATGGTTTATTAATGTCTGATGACAAATACCTTCGATTAAAAGATTTTAGATAAAAAATGGCTCAAGGCTTGCAAGCACAAAAAGAGCCTCCATTAGGAGTAGATTTGCATGATGTTCCGGGCCCATTATCTAGAAATATAATAATGAATCCTATAAAGACACGCCCTGCTGAAGATGAACGATTTGACGGACATAATCATTACCCTATTGTGACATCTAAAGGTCGTTGTAGAAAATGTATTTCTGGAAAAACTACTTTTATGTGCACTAAATGTGAAATGCGATTGTGCATAAACAAGGACCGAAATTGTTTTGTAAGTTTTCATACTAGGGAAAAGTACAGAAAACTACAGTACAACCGGCGTAAGATGGCGAGCCTGAAGATAGCAGCTAGCAACTTTAGCGCTTGTGTACTCATAAAAAATCAAATGGTTTAAAAACATAAATGCCATTAGTGGTTGTTATTGCTGTTATCAACTATTATTGGCATTTATTTTTTAAAACCATTCATTTTTTTACGAGTACACAAGCGCTAAAGTTGCTAGCGGCTAACTTCAGGCTCGCCACCTTACGCCGGTCGTACTGTATTTTTTATGTATGTTAATGCAAAATATAGTTAGCAGGTTGATTGACATTGACATTTAGTACTATTTACAACTAACTTTGTTTTGATTATGGACGATTATTTTGATTAATTTTTGGAAGTATTATTTTATAGTAGTGGTCTTTTTCATAGATTTTTTGGTTACATTTTTCGTAAGATATTCTTGATCTCCTGAAGAGGCTGTTCCAGTTATATAAGTTTTTTATAATACGCCAATAATTATTTTACATGATTAAAATTAGAAAAGATTTACTTTTTTGTTAACTTTTGTTACGAATTTTATAAGTTTTGTTAATACATTTTTTGTTTAGTAATTTCTTTGAATAAATGACTTATTTTGTGAAAACAAAATATTGTTTTTATTGTTATTTTCCACATATTACCACTTTAAAATTATTGTAGGCAAAAGCGGCATTGTACTTCGTGGGGCACAAATAACAGCAATTACTAATTTAAGCGAAATTGGTGATGTACCCTTAGAGGCACTATTAATATTTTATAAATTAACAAACTAATATTATAAAAAATATTAATTAATAAAGCTATTTAAAAATAAAAAAAACTTTTTAATTTGCAGTTTCACACTTTGCCAGAATGCTGTATCAACATGTGCTTTACATTTTGCCAAGTTAAGGGTTAAAGTCCAAAACAGGAGTTCGGGTAAACCTGTTTAATTTAAACATAATATGCCTACTTGTGATTGAAATAGTTGTTACTCGTAGTTTTTATTTTGATAAGATCTCTTTATTTAACGTTGAGTTTAGAGCAGCTTTATTAAGGGAAATTTGCATTTTGGGGAATGTGCGACGGAATTGCATAATTTAATTCCGCCAAGCCCGTTCCATCATCGGACCACAAGACGAACGGCGATGCGCCACCGGTACATGGTGGACATCCCACCCATACGCACAAAACGTTTTGGGAACACATTCATAGTGCGTACAGCTAAGGAGTGGAATTCCCTGCCGGAGTCTGTGTTTCCTGATAGCTACAACCTGGAAGTCTTTAAATCAAGAGTGAATAGGTTATTTCTAGGCAAGCGTGCTCCATCTTCGACCACATCCTCGCTTACCATCAGGTGAGATAGTGGTCAAACGCGTGCCTATCAATAGTAAAAAAAAAAAAAAAAGATAACTGAAAAAATCCTAAATTAATTCCCACCTTGGCTTTCAAAATCGGGAGAAAGGGGCTAACATAAAATGATAAAATAGACATAGCCGTATCGATTTTCGTATATTTAGTGAAACAAGTATAAGCCGGATTGCTGCCGCTGCCCATTTTAAAACTCTTTTTCTACAAACATATAAAAAAATTGATATTCCTTCTGTAACATTACTAATAGCTACATAAGTGGCTAATCTACTCATACAAGTACCTACAGTACGCGCAAGAAATATTATAAAAAATATTATCTGTACATGAACATATCATGTCCAAATCTTCTCCACAGCTTATGGGGGTGGTAGGGTGGTATCGGCGAGGTAAGGGCTGTTGTACACGAGGAGGTACGGAAGATTTTGAAAAAGGATATACGGGTGATCTTGATGTGACAAAATTGTATATGATTAACGCCAGAACACGTTATATTGGAAGGTGTAGAAAATCTAAGAATTATTTTTTCGAGTCTCGTCGAGCTCCATTGCCTTGTCGGTTTCTGGTGGGCGCCATTTTAGATTCTGGCTTTCAGGAGTTGCGTATTACATTGCATTCTGCCACTATATTACAGAAGAAAGGCACTTGGGAAAATTCCGCCCAGTGTATGAAGATCAGAACACTAGTCGGTCTTCTAATTAATTTAATTGGCGTTAAATATACTATCGGTCAATAAAATTTTATCCATGTATTTTTAACCTTTTAACCGCTTCATATCAGGTGTCGTGCCCCCAGAGCCCGGCACAAAAAATAACTCTAAAAATAAGCACCAACTACAAAGACAGATGTGCAATACCTACCTAAATTTGGTCTTAACGAGCTGTCAGAAATATCTGACTCTGGCGATATGGACACGAAAATATTTGTCGGATTAATCCGACGTAGGCGGTTAAAAGGATAAACAGTTCTTTTTATACTTTACTTTTTACTAGTTTTAAGTTTCAAAATTTTCCGGAAACATTTTTTTACAATAATACAAACAGTGAAGCAAGTAATGCAATCATCCGCTACAAAAGAATCGCTATCGACTAAACCTTAACCAACGAATTTCTATTTCATACTCGTACATTAGCGGAAATGTAACAACCTACTAACGTTGCACTTTTAAAGGTAACCAAGTAGGTTGCTAAGATCTTCGATGTGCCTCGCCAGTCCTAGTGAAAGGGGCTTTGAATCAAAAGATATTATAGGTGGGAAAGACAAATCTTACTTCAGCATTAATTCAGCACTGTGCCAACAATAGGGTATTTTACTAAAAAAATCTAATTAGTCCGTCTGATAGATTTTCAAAAGATATTTCAAGACACGCGTGATGTCATGTGGCTTCGTAAATTCGGTACATTTTACCAAGCCAAATGACGTCACGCGTAGATTTTTTAAGTAAAATACCCCATTACGTACAGTCTGAAAAGTATTAAGAATATCAACAACCTCATAGCAAAATTTTACGCAAACTAGCAGCATGTTAGTTGTGATATTTTTTTGGCACTATGATTTTCAACTAACGCTCATCATCATCATATCAGCCGAAAGACGTCCACTGCTGGACATAGGCCTCCCCCAAGGGTCGCCACAACGACCCCACTTTTAGCTAAGTTAAAGTCCACTTTTATTTTATTAAAACTTGCAAAAGATTCACTCTCTATTATGCCGACCTAAAGTTACAAACCCCTATTTAATACTCGTACATTAACAGAAATGTACCAACCTACTTACATTACACTTTTAAAGGTAACCAAGCAGGTTGCTAAGGTCTTCGATGTGCCTCGCCAGTCCTAGTGAAAGGGGCTTTGAATCAAGAGATATTATAGTCGGGCTCTCGCATAGATCTCGTCGAGGCTTGCCTCTATTTTTATTTTTGCTAGAGTAGTACCGTGAGGTGGGATGGTAAGGAACTGAAATCGGATAAGTTAGAAAATGAAAAATAGGGGTTATGATTATTATTTTTAAGACCAAATTTGCCTTACTTGCCTTGTAAAGCAGTACATTTAATTTAGTGTCAGTTATACAAACTAGAAAAATACTTTGCCTAAAGTAAGTAAATTAAATCCTAATATGTAAAAATTATTACGTTCCTGACTGAGTGACTGACAGAAAACGCACAGCCAAAACTACTGGTCGTAGAAAGCTGCAATAAGAGATGTAGGTTCATTGGGTAGTGTTGTAGAGTACTAAGAGAGTAACCTGACATTCTGGGTATCGAAAACGGGAAAACACGTTATATGTGCGTACGAAGTCACGGGAAAAAGATATTAATGTAAAAAGAAATTGTCCCGTCGTGAAATTGGTGATACTGGGTACTACTACGCCGTATCTCTACTCGTAGCATTTAAAGACACAAACAATTATTATAGTATTTCAGCACCATTAACCACAATAAGAAGATATTATATTGACCAATGATCCTCGTGAAACGAGCTTGGACATCAGTTGCATTTACAGTAGATAAACCACTGTCAACAACAACGACAACAGTCCATCTAGTTCCAGAATACCTGTCATAAAAACACAATCATAAATCCGGTATTCCGGACTTACGGCCGTGTGCTTCCACCGCGCTGGAGAGCTCACATTATTACCGATAAGTACATGGGGCTGTGAGCTCCACACAGGATTTTGAATAATATATTATTTTCTTATGTAAAATGCCCGATTACTACCATCCCAGAGATTTTTGTGGCGGCACAGAGAAAAGCTCCTTTATGGCACTTTATACGTTTTTGTTCTTAAATTTTTGTTATTTCACGTACGTTCGTGTGGGCCTTGCGAAATGAAAAAACTTTTTGTGTTCCAACTCAATATCTATGGAACACTTATTTTGTTTCAATTTTTTATCAGTTCCATTATACGATCTTGCAAAAGAGCACTGAAAGACCATGTAGGTACTGAACTGAGTAATGTTTGAGATAGGGTACGCTAAGCCAATTAAATCCAACCCATTTCTCACCTACGCATGGTCACCGAGACCGAACAAACCCACCAGCGTAAAAAGAGGTATATTATTTTATTATCTGGAGCCTGGCAGGACGGAGAGACGGCAATATCACCGTATATAGATTCGATTTTCTACGTGAATTCGTTTGACGGCCTTCATAATGCGACATATAAAACTGGGGACTTACGGACCCCGAAACCAATTTCGGGTTATGACCCGACGACTCTCTGATAATATTCTCGGGTTATTAGGTACGGATAGGAGTTTTTACTATGGCTATTTTTTCCGTCGACGTTGGATTATTGGTAGCGAGTTTACGATCTGCTGTTCTTCCATACTCTTGGTGGCTTACATTTGTTTTATGACGTCATCTCTCCCGATACTCGCCGGGACACTAGTTTATTTGTTTCTGTACAATTTTACTCATGAACTTTTGTGAGAATTTAATTCTAGTTAGTTTTATTTGTTAAGTTTGGACGTATTGCTGTTCTGTTGACTGTAGTGAAATGTTTTATGGTAATTTATTTTATTCGAATGGTGCTGTTATTGTTATGTGGGGCTTTTAGTGTTAGCGGAAGTAATTAAATTCTATGGTAGGATTATATTGGCACATTTTGGGGATTTTACTTCGTTTTACAAACTCTTTCATACTCTTTGATTATTTGACGTTAGATTATTGTTTGGTTATTTTATTGTACTTGAATAAGTAAGTACGTCCATTTAACTACTAACAACAACTTTATTGAATTTAAGCACACTGACATTAAATTTTCAGCTCCCCATAGCCTATTTTCAATATGCACTTGTTTGAATCTTCGCTGCGCACCTCTTGTTTACTCCACCTTACCTTAAGTTTACCAAGATTATACTCCTAACTTCCTCGATGCCGCATAGTCACGTACCCCACACATAAGTACAAGTACTCTGTCGTAAAGATTTATGACCTTTTACTTATATAGATTCTACGTACCGATACCTATAACAAAAAAATTACATTTTTTGTTCCGGCTAATCTCCGAAACGGCTGGAACGATTTTAACGCGACTTACTATGGCAAAAAGCTGATTTAATAGGGGGTATCGAAAATCGTAAGACATTGTCATTTGTGTTGATTTACGGTCGAAATCGCGAGCACGTATAAAATTATACACTTTGGCTATTGAAATTATTGAACTAAGGAATTCTGAGCGTTCCCTAACCTATTTCCGAAATGCACTACAATTTTCGCTGCACACCTCTTGTTTGCTCCACCTTACCTTACGTTTACCAAGATTATACTCCTAACCCCCTCGATGCCGCATAGTCACGTACCCCACACATGAGTACAAGTACTCTGTCGTAAAGAATATGACCTGTTACTTATATAGATTCTACGTAAACTGGTGTGTACTATGTACGATACCTAAAGCAAATTTTTAATTTTTGTGTTCCGGCTAATCTACGAAGTGGCTGTAACCATTTTGACGCGACTTATAATGATAGATAGCTGATGTAAAAGGGGGTATCGAAAAATGTAGGACACTGTCATTTGTGTCGATTTACGGACGAAGTCGCGAATATGTATAAAATAAATTACTTTGACTATTGAAATTATTGAACTAAGGAATTCTGAGCGTTCCCTAACCTATTTCCGAAATGCACTACAATTTTCGCTGCACACCTCTTGTTTACGCCACCTTACCTTACGTTTACCAAGATTATACTCCTAACCCCCTCGATGCCGCATAGTCACGTACCCCGCACATGAGTACAAGTACTCTCTCGTAAAGAATATGACCTTTTACTTATATAGATGCTACGTGAGCTGGTGTTAAACGTTCGATGATTCTCTTCGATACTTCTACTTATTTGTTTTGTACGTTTCAGTGTTATTTGAGAGGGTTAAGGGCTGAGTGGCTGTTTTTCGTGTTGTTGTATTTGTGGGGATAATGTTGTCTTATACGAGTATTCTAAGGTCTATACGAGTATGTGCTTTTGAACACAGTAAACTTTAGATGGAGAGCTGAGATTACTTTTGTACTTTTTAAAAATAATAATGTGATCACTGTCTTGCCAAAGGAATTGCAAAAACCTTTGAGTGAATCCAATACTGATTGGGTGATTTACTAGAGAAAAGACAAGATATTACGATAATTTTATTAGCAACATAAATAGCGTACGGAATGCAAAAATAGAACTCTACAATCTTACTCCTTTATTATAACACATACGGATTCTGTTGCAATAACGGCCAGTTTTCATCTCTCATTCTTATCAGCCATAAAGAAAACATACGAAAATCATATCCATATACAGGGTGATGCGGAACAACGCCTACTTTATTAAAACACACTCTGTATTCATAACGCATCAGCTACACTATCACAAATAATATCGCCCCCGAAGATGCATTGGAAAAGAAATGTATCAGAAAATATATAAAAAAGCTGTATTGTGACTGTAGGTTTACAAGATGTAGTGATGACTAGATGTGACATTTACAGTGCATTAACAGTTATTTTCCCTATGACAGCAACCTTGTGGCTACGAAAATTAAAGTGATAGTGATGCGAAATCAAAGATAAAATAACCGTGACAGGACTGTACAGGTGGAGGTTATTCGTTACTTTCTTTTTTTTTTTTTTACTATTGATAGGCACGCGTTTGACCACTATCTCACCTGATGGTAAGCGAGGATGTGGTCGAAGATGGAGCACGCTTGCCTAGAAATAACCTATTCACTCTTGATTTAAAGACTCCCGGCTTGTAGCTATCAGGAAACACAGACTCCGGCAGGGAATTCCACTCCTTAGCTGTACGCACTATGAACGTGTTCCCAAAACGTTTTGTTACTTTAGATATGATAAATTACACCTCTACATATTTTTCCATCGCACCAGTTTCTTAGTGTAGTAAGTGAAATAATATCAAACGTATATTTCAATGTTCAAATAGCCATGTTTTAATCATTATAGGAAAATATCAGGGAGAATGAGTGTTTGGAAATACTTTAGAAAATACCTTTCTTCTCTGTCTCTGTCTTCAATCTCTAATGTTATGGATCAATTAGACGTGGTCCAAAAGAAAAAAATAGCCAGAACTGTTTTGCGTGTTCGAAGTCATCATTAGAACACCAGTGTGAACGTGAAGATCATTCGTCGTCACTTCTTGATATAAAAAGTGGCTTGGCATAAGAGCAGCAGAGCATATAATAAGCACCCAGTCAGCATGATTTTTCGGACATTGTATTGTTATATTTCAGCCAATTTACACAAACCTTAATGAACTAGGTATATATACACTTAAAGCTTTCTCAAGAATTATTCCGTCTTTTGATGAAGACTGTATGAAATTCCGTTCGGTAGTTTTTGAGTTTATCACGGCGCTTTGATTTATAATACGTGGGGAAGCAGACCATACCATTTCTAGACACTTCCAGTCTTCTTACACTCTGACAAATATATGAATGTAGGCGTGTGCGGGCGAGCGTATGATTCTTGTAGGGAGATATGGGATTTTTCAGAGATATGTACCGGCCTTGTCCGAGAGGGTGGCTTGGAGATAGTTTGTGCAACTTTGAAGAAAGATGCTGTGACGTATCTTTGTTATTTATCTTAGAAAACATGTATCAAGGAAGTAATTTAAACAAAATGGCTGGGGTGTTTGTGACGAAGACGCTGTATAAGAACATTAGTATCCAGAATATTGTAATATTATTTTATTAATTTCGTTTAACGCAAGCTAGAAACGATTGCTGTACATATCTAGAACCTCTCTCTAAATTATATTTCTCGACAATTTGATAGATAGTCAAAGACTAGTCCCTCTCAAAAAATCTATATCTATCTGTCAACGACCAATTAAACATCATCTATCATTTAAAACCAACATAACTTTAACAACCGTACAAAATTCAAATAACGTATGGAGTCCATAATTTAATATTAAAGTTTAACATAGCGGCCCCACATTGGGCGCCATCGGGCGATTCTTTACATTCAACGGCGATTTTTTACATTCAATTAGAATGACCCTCCTTTCTCTATATAAATTGGTCTGTCTACCCTGTTATAAATGATATCTGGAGAGCGACACGGTGTGGGAGGTACTCGTGATGGATGGTTTGGACACAAATGTGATTGGCTATTGCATTCATATTGAAAAATTTTGGTATCGTTAAAGAAATTTAAGTTTAATTAAGGTGCATATTTTAGGAATTCTTAAACTACGTATTGTTTGATAGAAAGTATCAAACAATACGTAGCGTGCTCAATTACTTTCACAGTTTTGAAAATATTAAATAACGGCATTGTAGGAATCATTTTATTATAATTTTCATTTAAAGCGAAGATAGCGTCACATTTTTAGCGAATGCGACGTTAGCAAACTTTAATATCTGATAAAACCTAGAGGTCATTCAATGAGGGCTATCACGTTTGGATTTGCCGCTAGAGGCGCTGGTGTAGCGTGAGGTTTAAATGTCAAATATCACTATTGGTTGGCTATTAACGCGAGTTTATTTACTTATTTGTTTTGACTTTTATTTTCATTTTTTTACTTTCCTTCTAACTTTGTCCACAAGCGCGTAATAACAACTTTAATGCTATGATTAAGAATCTTATTCGACAGCGGCGCCAACTGGTGAGTACAAAAAGAAAGTTATTGTCACTTTTTTGCTTCACTCTTAGTATTACAACCCGAACCTAAATTTTCAAACATCGAACTTATCAAACTCGCTGACGTCACATCTAACGAAAAAATATTAACCCTATCACTGCGCACGGTTTTTATACACCTTCAGCATTTCTAAATCCTCTCTCTAGGGTGGGCTAACTCCATCTCTGGGGTAAGGGATTATTGGAAGAAAGCGCGGCTACGTATGGGATCCAGTCACCATTGTCAATGAGATTGCATATGGCGCGAACATATTAAATATTCACCACTCGCTGAGAATGCTGAATGTTTACAGGGTTATAGTTTTGATTTTTGGGGTGGATCTGTAAATATGAATTGTATATGTTTGTTACCATACAATGTCTCTGATGGCGACGTAAGTTTTGCAAGATGTAATTACCCAAACATCATATTTAAAAAAGTATGAGGTTTAATTGTTACCAGCCTAGCTAACAAGAGCGAAGTCTTCCTGGGTAAAGAAAACATCATGATCATCCAGGTGTAATCCTAAGTGATTTGTAGTCGGAACTACACGATCCAGTTACTTATATCATCTATAAAATGCTTTCGTTACTGTGTGAATGAGTGACTAAGAATTTACCAAAATTCCTACGGGAACGGGAAAAAATTAGATTGCGTACGACCGCGACTTCGCAAAAGCTAGTCTCTCTATCTAAGCAGATACCATAAAATAGAAACCAAACAGTCCCAAAGCTTCTGCCCCCGTTTACATTCACCGTATAACCAGCTCCATTCATGTCAATATGCAAACTTAAAAAAAAGCCCTAGTCCCACCTTTTACTAAAACCTCGTTCATTACAGACCACACACTTATCCCGCATCCCATCCGCCGGGTGAATGTGGATCAATGGCGCTTTTTTTTTATTCAAAATAAGTCCTCAAAAAAAGCATGCCACCCCAGAAGCCAAATGGCCCAGAATTTGTTTAAATTGTCACGTACAGACACCGCGTGGTTACACAATCCGCGAACGTTGGCGCTCAAACTTTTATTAATGAACCGTTATTTTTTATTAATTTTTGAGTTGGTCTGATTTTCTCTGACCCGCATGTCCCAGAACGAGGATATAGTTTTTTATGATTTTCCTACTCTTTTGATATATTAGATGGTTTCCTTTGTGTCTCGTTCTCATAAGTGAAACAGTTGTTAACGAAGGATGAAAGTCTACGTTGGTATTTATTTGTAATTGCTCACAATCCAGGGGCAAGAACCACAAATCCAATGTTAAACTTTCTGTTTAGTAAATAGAAAATCGAATACCTATCATAAATAACTTGTCCTGCTTTACCTCACTGCACTAATAACAAGAATTTATTTTCAGTACAGTTCAAAATATATTTTTATAATTAACTTCTCATTCTTCATTTGACAACCGCTGCATTCGATAGACATACGTTGAAGGGGTTAAAAATGCATCGTAGTCACATAAAAAATCCTCTGTACAGATATCGGATTTTAAATTTTAAAATGTGCATTGTATTGTGTCGGGGTTCGAAAATCGATTGGTCCCAGCGACAAAGGGTTAACCATTAAAGATAAAAAACCATTGATTTTTGGAGCCGACAGCTTGCGAGCTCGTCAGTTAATTTTAAAATAAATGGGACGGAATGCTACGTCATTATTATGTAAGTAGTTCAAGGGCATTGGGTAAGTAAATAAAGTGCCCATCTGTTTTAAATATCGTATATATATATTAGCCTGATGAAGTTTACAGAAGTAGCACTGAAGTGCATTGAAAATGTTTACAGGTGAATTCAGTATTATTTTTGTTAATTAATACAGGTAAGTAAGATGTATGCATAGGTACCTTTGTAGTAGTAACATCACAACGACGCATTATAGATGTTAAGGGTGTTGTGTATTTTTTAAGTAAATAAAGTTGTTATTAGCTCTGTTCTGTTCTGTCTCCGGCTTAATACGGAGGGAACGTTTATGAGTGCTACAGTTGATTCTGGCTTTCAGGAGTTGCAGTGACTCGAAAAAGTGAAGCGGGTAGTTTATGTTACTGAAATATTGAAAGACCAGCAGTAGAGTAGTAACTCTGATTATAATTTGATCGCTCTTCATATATTTTTAACATGCTTCACCTCAAATATCACCATTTACCATTTAAAACTGGTATATCCGTCACACACCTATTTGGAAAAAATCTAGGTACCTAGATGATGGAAGTTTATAATGATGGCTTCATTTAAATAGAACGTTTGCCATCTGACCACCACAACCCGCCCAAATAAATAAACTTTTAACATCTGTTTAGCATTTTCTTAATTATTTTTTTGGGCAAGTCCGCCACGCATTCCCTATCACTGCAACTCCTGAAAGCCAGAATCAACAGTGGCGACCACCAGAAAAACGCAGAGCCAATGAAGCCCGACGAGTCCCGGAGAAACGATTCAACTGTCTTGGATCCCGCATCGAAATTAATCAGAAAAGTACAGCGGAGGAGAAGGAAAAAACTATGTTACGGAGTCTGTTTCCAGTCTAACAGGTATTAGCTGAATACCAGGATTTTACAGGAAACGACTGCTTATACGACCTCCACCAGATTTATGTATAACATATTGTCATAGCTGTGCTGAATTGTCTCAGCCTGTAGTCTGTCACTGTACCTACTTGTTAAAATATAATAAAATAAATAAATTAAATTTAAAACTGCAATACTTAACCAAAAATAAACTATCAACTATTAACATACAGGCACATTATTAAATAATTTAAAATAACTCGCATTGTCCGTCAGTGCGTGGTGAGTATGGCTGCCACCCGCTGCGCAATAATTTTGGCACGCCGCGGGATGGTGATGGGCTCCCATGGAGATTGGAGGGAATATAACACAGGTAAGGGGGTAAACAATTAAATGTATGCAACGTTAAAGTAAATAATTTTATTTTGAGTTGTGGAGAGAGTAATAACGTAAATTGTTTAACTATAGGGTAGAAAAAGCCTGCTTCTATGCCACAGAAGAGTAAATGGTGACCATGTTTGATCAACGCGTGTGGAGGTTAGGCTAATTCCGTAATGCACTTCACACGATCACAATTCCAAGCTTAACGATTGTAATGAAATTTTCTTCCCTGCTTCAAAATCGAATATTTGAAAAATTCACAGACTCGAAAATGTTGCTGCATTGTCAGAATGAAAGGTTTTGCCATTGATTGTACATTACGTTACGCAATTCCTCCGCAGTTTTCATTTGATAATATATGTTTCCATGGCATTACAAATGAGGCGTATTTGTGGATCTCTATTCCCTCGCACCAATTATTCAATTTAGTTTTGTTGGAAGAAAAATAGCACCACTTCTGAATTCAAAAGTTCAGCGAAATAGATAGATCTATAGTAAAGGGGATCTGAGAATAATCTTCCCTTAGCTAAAAAATAAGTATAAATATTAAGTCCACCACAGTAGTATATTTTTCGTACGCAACATAATACACACGACGCAAAATTACAAGTCACCGTTCTGGCGACAACCCTATATTCAAACTCTGTACCAAAAACCAACAAAAAATACCATCATACATAGCTACAACATACATTGACGATTTTCTGAGTCCTAACGCAACGATCTTTCGAACCAAGCCGGCGATGTATGTAGCCTTATTCGATGGACTCGTTTCGTTTTAACCCTAAAATGCTCAAGGCCTGGCGGTCTTATTGTATGCAACATTGTGGATCCATTAATCAGTCTGTGCTAGAATCATCAATATAGCATTACAGAGGATACGTCCAAGTATTCGATTCGATATCCTATGTATCGGTAATTCGATTATGCCAGCATTGTTAAGAGGCTGTTCATCATCTGAAAAATGCTGGTGTCATTATGTTTCGGTATAGGCATGTAGCGGTTTTCTTTTGGATGTGAGTCAACGCAAATATGAGAGCTCTGCATAGCTATTAATATGAATTTTGGCAACATTTTTAGTTGACCTCTATGAAAAGAATGTTTATTTTGTTTACTAATAGATTAATCGTAGTGGATTTTTTTTTTCATTTTTGGGAAATAGCAGATTGCCCAATAACAACGATTTGGTATCTATAGGCGCCATAAAACAAAGTACTTACATCCTAATAATAATTCAAGTTGAGTTAGGCTTTGAGGCTCGTCCTAACATATTTTCAAACTAGTGCACAAAATGATTAAAATATGTCCAAGACACATAATAGGCTTAAAACTAAGTTTTTTTTTCAAAAACGTAAATTACCGTTAACTTAGAATTAATTTAAACTATTGGATAGATAACAAACTTAAAGGAAAAAAAATTGAAGGAACGTTTGTTCAATTATTTTTCCTTCACCGATAACTTACAATATATATTCAGAAAATTACATAAAACCAGTATAAAAAGAGCACACAAGTGTTGAACGTCTAGTAGGAACTGAGCACCGTCCGTCGGGCATTAGTCATCCTTGTTGAGAGGTATCCTGTGGGAAATTACGAGCGGGGGCCTTCGCGACCGCGCGCGGCTCTGACGGGTTGATGGTGCGCTTACATGCTGGCGGTTTGTATTGGTAGGTGAGGGTTGGAATGTGAAATGGTGGAGGAATGCTACATAATCACTCACTGGCCAATTTTTAATCCCCTACCATTTGATTTGAAATAATTTGATAAAAATTAAGTCAACGGAAAAGGAAGTTCCTTAACGATAGTAGAAGTAAGTTGTGAAAATGAAAGTCGAAAAGGGATCCTAATTAAGTCAAGGGTTATTTGAATTTGCGTTGTCACTTAAGACAAACATCCTATACAATGAAAAATATAACGATAAAGTCTAAAAAGACTAATATAAATGAGATTACCATGCACTACCGAAACGTCACGAGGAATTTCAAACTGCAACCCGTTGGTTGGCATTCGTCGACGCTGATGGAAAAATATCAAATCGTTTATTGCAATCCATAATGTCACATACAGCCCTCCGATAGAGCTTTAGCAATTTAGATTCTACAATTATTTGCAACTGTTTTTCACCGTAACTTCAATATGTGTTCGAACCCTTCCTTTCTGGTTCATGATATATGCATGTCTTCCAAAACAGAATCCCTCCAAAAGTCCCGTTAACTTGCACAACTGACAACCACCCGTCTCCAGTCGATCCAGTTAACCTAACGGTGCTGCCAACCCCCACATGCCGAATCAGGTGCTAAAGACACAACACATTGCTGTTACGAAGACACATAATACGATCCCGCAATTTTTCCCACACGCACAAAAGGGTTAAGTCCCGTCTCCATTGTAAGAGGATATCTAATTTCCCTTGAAAGCAAAATTGGCGTAACATTGCCAAGGTAGTTTTTTTTCTTGCGTTTTTTTTCTGGTAACCCCTTTGCGCCGGCACCTTTGTCGTTTTTTGTGAAGCGTAAAGAAAAGGCGGTTAGTTTATATCCGGTCTTTGACGTTTGGAGGGTTGACCGATGTTCTCAATGAGTATTAATTATTTGGAGTGGTTTCGTATCGAAGATTGACGTGGATTGTAGGCGGATTGTGAAGGGGTAGGTATGTTTCTTTTGATTGAATTAAGACGGCAGTTTTAGGAGTTTTTGTGTGGGACAGTAATAAATAACAGCAGCATTTATAAATAAATTCTAATCATATGATTAGTTTGAATAATGATTAGCAGGTCTTAAATCGAATTTGAGTAGCAGAAATCCAGTATTGATTGGCAAAGAATGCCTAGGAGACTTTTTTTTTGGCTTGTGTTTAAACACCGCCCAAAAAAGTACCTATTTGACTACCAAAAAAGTTCTAAACGGTTACCAAAACAGATAAATGGTCACCAAATAATATTCGAGAAGTAGCGCTCGCCGGCCGCTGCCGCGGCACCGCTCGCTTCGCTCGCTCGGCTCGCGCGCGGTTGGTCACAATTCTAACCTAACCTAACCTATTTTATCCAGTTTGTAACCCCAAGCCTACATTTTATGGCAATCACAGTTGAGTTGGATAGAATTTGGTGACCGTTGATCCATTTTAGTGCCTAGGCTTAGAGTCTTAAAAATATTATTTTTGGTGACCGTCTAAATTATACCCTTTTTTTTTTAAGGGTTCTGGGCGAAGCGGAAAGAAGTGTCAGACTCTTACTGACTAAAACCCATCCGAATTCCTCCTAATGCCCTTTGCCTTCCAGGGTACGGTGCCTTTTTCGAACGGTTTCCGCACCCCGGCAGGCACTGGCCCTAGCGGGCCTCGTCTCCCATGCTGACAGCTCCTTGAGGCGCGCGTGTAACACAGCGCGTCGTCGATACGGGCCTGGTTCTGATCGGGCGGCGAACCACTCAATGCTCGCCCTGCGACTCCCGACGCTATGCCTAGGCTTTCTCTATGTATATAATATCAGCCTATGGGTTTTTCTAAAGTGAATTTAAATTATGAATCTGCTTATCAGATCAGTATTTAAACTAATCGTAGGTACTTTGACATATTTTTTTTTGTGAATAAGGCTTAATCTGCTATTGGTAGAATGTAATCTAAACTTTAACGTGTACAAACGGTATTATTTTTAACCGACTTCTTCTTTTTCTAGAACACTGCAGTGGTGCTGTTCTGTAACAACATTTTCGTGTCTCGACAGCGGAATCCGAGGTGAGTTTAAACATAAGACCTTTTATGTTGTGTGCAATAAAGTTCACTTTGTGAGCTATCTCACTCAGGTGAAGCTCGATATCGAAATGGTTACTTACAGGATGGACTAGCTGTTCTTTTAACGAAGATCGCAAGGTCATAGTATTTTATTTAACATTAGATACTCAAGTACATTAAAAAATTAAACTAACATAAGTACACATCTTTCTTACAGTAGCAGGCAGTCTACTAAAAAAAACCGTTAACTTCGCTATATTAAAACTCAAAGGATTAGATATTAATTTTTACACATCATCAGCTAACGTGAGATTCCATCAGAAACATGGCGCTAAATTGAAAGAAAAATAATTTCACGCGAATTAGGAAGCATCTGTCGTCACCTGACATTTGTCTAACCCTTGATTACCCTTTTCTTTCTTGGGCTCCTTTTGACCCGCAGCGGATATCAAAGGGTTCCTTTGTCTGCTAACTGTTATTACGGGATACCAGGTGCAGGGTTGAGTCTTCCGTGTTTCTCACGAGATAGGGATTTGGCGACTATCGAAGGGTTAAGATGCAACTGTTTGCTTTGCGCGTTTTGAGGGTTAGATGGGAAGTCAATGACGGGTTAGATACGGATCTTTAAGAGTTTATGCTGATGTCATTCTTCTTGCTTGGACGAATCTTATGAAACAGAAAAATAAGTTATCCACTAACAATAAATGCGTTTATTATTTCCCGTTAACTTTTAATGTGAACCTAACCCACTCTCAGATCTCTCGACTCTCACTGAACAACATATTTTTTTTTACGATTTCTATGACAAATAAGAATTTATCCGAGAATGTAGCCTACGCCCATACTTTTGTCAACCCATCTGAAGAATGAGGTGTGATTTATGTAAAAAAAAAAAATATGAAATAACATTTCTACGTCTTCAGCATCACTTGGCCTTCTAAAATCACTTTGTCACCCAACCATAACACATTTTCAAAATTGCAGCAAATTCTTCCACCACCAAGTGGCCACTTACATTATCATCATAACTTCCGGACTCATCATCATCATCTGCCTAGCCTTTTCCCAACTATATTGGCGGCTTCCAGTCAAACCGGATTTAGCCGAATACCAGTATTTTACGCGGAGCGGCTGCCTACCAGACCTCCACAACCCATTGACTGGGTAACACGGTACTTCATGGCAAGACTGGAGTCAGATTACCTGGCTTCTGACAATCCGTAACGACTGCCCAAGATCTACAAACGACAGCCGGGACCAACGGCTTAACGTGTTTTCCGAGGCACGGAGGAAACTCGGTATGTTAAGATGGTCACCCATCCACAGACCAACCTTGGCAAGCGCTGCTTAACCTTGAAGATCTGCCCGTGCGGCTGTTATTATCTAGCCACGAGCTCCTCATAATAGTTGTAGTAACAATGTCAAATATTTTAAAACACGCTTAAAAAACCAGACGTAACTATCATAACTTTCGGACTAATTTTAATAATTATTGATTATTGAGAATATTATAATAATTATTGGTTTTTACGCTTTCACACCTAAATAGGTACACTTAGATGGGATCCTGAAAGCGGTTCTGGCGTTGATGGCATAAAAGGTATAGTATATTAAAGTGCGCGGGCGACAGCTGTTTTCTTTTGATAATACATCCCATATTTATCTAAGACATAGATAACAAAACTAACAGAAGCGACTTAGTGTTCAGGTCATGTCAGGCTTTTATTCCGGTAGACGGAGCGAGGAGAAAACGCGTCGAGCGTGTGTGATTGACTGTCTGGACTTTGAGTGGAGGTTGTAGGGTGGGTATATTGTGCCTATGCACGTGGTGCCTCGAGGAGGACGTTTGGTTGCATAAAATATCGGCATTTCTTTGCAAATGTTTGATGTTGAAAGTTAGACAAGCAGATAAAAAAAGCGACATTTTCAAATCAAGGTAGCATATGTAGGGTTTTAAATTCATTTATATTATGTACATTTTTATTGTTACAATAAAACTTCATTTACAGATAAACTTGCTCAAACATTTCGCCTCGGTTATCAACATTATTCTAAAGTAGTCTAAAGAAAATTCGAATTCATTTTTCAGCCTTTTAAAAATTATATCAATTATAATTCACATATAACCCCGTTTTAAATGCGAATTATTAGCCAAGAAAATCACGTTTTTTACGTCAAACATCTTTGAACCTCCTCAATCTGAATTGCCGCTTCTATCCCTTAATCTACGAAGCTAGTTTTGTACATTTGAGGGCGAACAAACATGAACATATTTTTTCTTTCGTTATAACAAGTTATGATAACTTATTTGTCAAGGTTCAACAGTCTTGGGCAAATAATATTTTGATATAACCATTCGCTTTATAAATGTTTT
The DNA here is from genome assembly GCA_950371165.1 of Lacanobia oleracea. Lineage (NCBI taxonomy): Eukaryota > Metazoa > Arthropoda > Insecta > Lepidoptera > Noctuidae > Lacanobia > Lacanobia oleracea. The sequence continues at coordinate 16,978,447 of OX493396.1, forward strand.
CAAATGTGTTTGCATTAGTAAGAGATACTTTTATGGATTATATTTTGAGAAAGCTATTTTAGTAAGTTTTAGAATATGTTGGTCTAAGTTAGAGATAACATGGAATATTAATATTCATGAAGCAACAGAATATCAAGCTATAAGAATAGGAAGGAAAGCTTGGAACATCGACGAATTAGTTTCTATAAACAAAAAATAGTTGATTTTGGTTAACTAGGGCGTCTGGCTACGTCAGGCTTATAGAATCAATTTGTCTGCGACAGTGCTTTTATGGCGTAGCAGTACGGACGGTTTTCGCCTTGCAAGTAATACTATACTAACTTCCTTTTGATCATACCTCATCATCAGCATCATATCGATCGAAAAACGTCAACTGTTGGACAATTCCGACCCCAGGTGTCGCCACATCTACCGGTCTTATGTGTCTCGTATCCAGCGGATTGTCGCGACCTTACCATGTACTTGTGACCTTACGGTACGCGGTCACGATTCCAGGGTGCCTTCTCTATAAGCCCGCAGTCCGAAGTTTTGGCCTTAGCTAGGGGCGTTTTCTACTTCGTATCACTTAACCAGTCAGAATGAATGACAAAACGATTTATCAGTTACTGTCAAAACGTGTTGTAACCCGTGTACCGTCGTAACAAGAGAATAGGCAGCAGCGTTCTCTGTAAAACCCAACACCATGCACTGCGATCGCCAACCCGTCTGCCATGCGAGGCGTTTATAGCAAACCCCCTTTGGGGGAGGCCTATGTCCAGCAGTGGACGTCTTTCGGCTGTAACCCGTGTATATAGGAGTAGAAAACAACCCGTAACTAAGGCTGAACCTACGGACTTCAGGGTACCTATTATGACATCTTAAAACCACCATGACAACGGTGTGGGAGAAAGACGGAGTTGTAGGTCCAAGGTGCATAACACTATCCCTTTTTCATAGCTTAATCATGATGGTATTGGCACGTCATAATCCCCTGGCTTAGAGAGTAGGCCCCCAGAACCGTCTGCTGGGGCTGCGGACTTCGTTCGAAAGAGGCACCGTAGCCTTGGAACGCAAAGGGCACTAGGAGGAACACGGATGGGTTTCAGTCAGTAAGAGTCTGACACTCCCTCCTGCTTCACCCAGAGCGGGTGGAGTCATTTGATGTTTTCGCATACTTAAAAAAAGGCCCCCAGAATCGTATCTATTTTAACGCATCGTAATGCACTGAAATGCTGTTGCAAATAGCTCATCGATGTAGTGAAAATCTAAAACTCAATGAATAAATCCAGCAAAATCGCCAACGTCGCCAAAACTTCCATCCTGTTCCAGTGACTAGGTAAGAAACAGGATAGCCGAAGCAAGTTGTTTGTCGAGCCACAAATGCTATTTGCCGTGCCGAATCCGTCGGCCACTGGCGGTGTCACGTTGCTGTGCGGGGAACATGGAGCATGGAGAAATAGAGGTTTTATGTGCGGTCGACCTGAAGGACCATTCTTGTATGTCATCATCATCTGCCTAACCTTTTCCCAACTACATTGGGGTCGGCTTCCAGTCAAACCGGATTCAGCTGAATACCAGTGTTTTACCATTCTTGTATGTATGATGTGTTTAAATTCAAGTCGAAATGTCATTTCAGCGACAATTAATGTAAGAAACTTGTCAAAATGTAGGGATGTATTTTTGATAGCTTGCGGTTGCGATGCGGATGCGAAAGCTCTAAATATGAGATTTGTCCCACTGTTCACAACGAGGTTGATCAAATAGAAAGTATTTTACATTTTTAACCGACTTGAGATATTTGTGCCTGGTAATCATCATATCATGTTGCTGAGCTGATGATGGAAGGTATAAGTCAGGATCTGATAATGGGATCCCATGGAAAATGTTTGTTCAGCGATATTTTCGCCAATTGTTAACCGATTTGGATGATGATTTTTTTGTTTGGAAGAATATTTTTTCGGAATAGTCCCATTTCAGTTTGGTGAAGATCTGATGAAGAACTTCGGAGGTATAGCAAATTGATCAGGATTTCTGAAATCGCATGTCTGTTGATTGTTTACACCAGTTCATAACATAACATCACGCCGGCACGCTGCTTAACAAAAAAATAAAAACTGACTTCCAAAAAAAGACACTACAAAGTAAAAAGTAACTTTAATTTCGGAAGTCGGTGTTCAAAAACGAAATAACCAAAAACACCGACTTCCCAAATTAAGCTTATTTTTTGTAGTGTTTTTTTTTTTGTATGCACTCGTTCACACACGTTAATTTCCGGGACATGCCCGGGACGTATTCGACAAGCGAAGGTTGATCCACACATATCGGGGTTGTGACCGGGACGTGGCCAAGTCGTGGTCAGTGATCACGAAGTGCTGTTATTACATCTTGATCACATGGATTGACGGCAGACTTTGTGTTCCCTTCAACCAAACTTTCAGTTCGACATGTTTATAAAATCGTCCCGCTGATTACGTTGCAACAGACCACGACTTGGCCACGTCCCGGTCACATCCCCGATATTTGTGGATCAAGCTTCACTTGTCAAGATTATTGAACAAAATATTGTGCACACCTTAGCACTCCATTCGCTACTTCCTCAACGTTTACCAAATAAACCTAAATGTTTGTTTGTGCAACGAAAACCTACGTCTGGTGGTGACGTTTCGATTGCGTACGTTAATAATGTGTTGGAAAAGATGCCATTGTTGGCTAATGGCTGGGTACACACTGGCCGATGTTGGAGAGACCTACTTTTAGGTTTAGGTTATAATTGGTATTTACCTTTTCATTTATGCTATCTGATGTAAGTTATATTTTCTTTTTAGATTGATATAATGTGTATACGTAAAACCTAACTACTGTTACTACAGGAAATAAACTTCTGGAAAGTTAACTGTGTCCTGAAATACAGCTTCGGCCTAGCTCAGGCGCAGTTGCTCATTTTTATTCTTTTTGCAAAATCAACATTTCAATAATAATACTGTACAACTTTTTGCATGTTTTTAATACAAATAAAAAAATATGATTAAAAATTATTAAATTATTTATTTAATAGTACCAGAATTACGTATATATCTGCTCAAAATGTAGGGACTTTGGGTATGAGTCCATGCTCCATTAAATACTTTCTAACTTTAGGTTATTTATTTACGTAGTTTAATTCGGCTATAATACACAGTAGGTATCAGAATAACCATAAAATGAGCAAATAGAGAAACTACAAAAAAACCCAAATATATACGAATAGGAAGCCATATTTTCCGCCGATATCCACCCCGGCAGCCGTGCGTCCGAAAAAATAGTAGATAATCTAACTTTTTCTAACGCCCCTGATCCTGGAAAAAATCCAGTATAACGGGACCCCTTTACTTGTAACTTTCTCTCAAAATGACAGTTCATGGTAATTTGGGACATTTTCCTGGGGGCGTTTGCTAGGGAAACGGCACAAATCATTACTGACAGTTGACCAAACGGGGTGTGCTCCCCCTAAAATATGTATGAGACTACGAATGCCTGTTATGGTGTCCGAATGTTGATAAGCCAAGTATCGGGTCGTAAGATTGGATCCCAATAATAGGGGACGCAAGGGTGAATTAGGATTTGTAGCGATTTTTTTCGTTCGGGACGAAAATTGGTCGGCTTGTAAGGGTCGGAATTTTTGATGATCATGAATATTGTATTTCGATTTTCTTTTATTTGTAGGTGTCAGCGTATATCCTGAATATTGCATTATCGGAATTTAAATGTTAGAATTTGGAGGGCTGGGTAAGTTGTTCGTCTTGTAGAATAAAAGCGTGAAATTGATGTTTTATGAACTTTAAGCTACAGAGGAAAAATGGTTATAAAATGATATTAGTCAACTCAATTATAGGTTAAGCTCGCCGGCAGTAATCATTTAAAGAATCTGTTAGTTAAATTGTATTTAATTTTGTTGTGTACATTAAATAACAAGAAAAACAATATCTGTGTACTATAGAGGTAACGAAAACCGATATGACTAAAATATTTCAGTCCCAATTTAACAAAACCATAATATAAATTAATAGAACATCGCAAATCCGTGGGAAAGTCTCTTAACAATAAAAAACACTAAATCAAAACAAATATCGTTCTCCACAAATGCTACTGTTGCCACAACAGTGTCTAAATCCTTTTAAATCCGAGAAATAGGATTTTGTAAAAAAGTTGCAAAAAAAACGCACTCGTTGACTCTAGCAAAAAGTTACAATGGCTTTCGAAAAAAAAAAGTCTTTAGTTCGAAGTGTTGGTAGCAGTGTAAGCTGCCAGTGTACAAAATAGAATTGATTGTACAATTTTTTTTTGTGCCAAAATTATTTGAAAAAGGAATTTGGAGTGTTCGGATTTAGAGTTGACGTTTTGCTGTAGGTATTGTTAGTTTTTGGCGGTTTAAATAATTTTGGTACCGAATTTCGGATTTTTTTATCTTTCTTTACTTTATTTTTACGTTAACGCTGACCCAATGTAAGAAATTATATATCGACGATTATTCGGAACCTTTTTTTAAAATAAGTATTGTAACACAAAATCAAGGTGTTTCTAATTATTAAAATATATCAACAATAGTTATTAGGTAGCTATCCTTACTAATATTATAAATGGGAAAGTAACTCTGTCTGTCTGTCGCGCTTTCACGACAAAAGTACTGAACCGATTAAAATGAGAGAGCCAGAGAAAGGACATAGACTACTTTTTATCCCTAGGGACCACGCGGGCGAAGCCGCTGGCAGAAGCTAGTACTAAATAATGATAAAATTTAACACAGAAAAAGAAGGAAATCGGTTAAACTTTCCCATGGGTTCATGACACGGCAATAAATTAACCATCATTATTACCCAAAAAGTTAAAAAATGCCAAAATACTGAACCCTATCAATTACAATACAAAAAATCTCCAAATGACCCCATATCTATAAACCTATACAAATATAATTAGTGTTGTTCAAAATAATATATCACAAATCTTTTTTTACCCCAAAACATGTCGATTTAACCCCATTTCCCCCGATTTTGTGTTTTTTTTTTTTGACAATTGTTCAATATTTGGTGATGTCAAGAGTTGATTGGTGTGAAATTGTTCATGGTGGAGTGTTCTCATGACCCTAAACGACCTTTTTATAATTATAATTAAGATGTTTCATCGATTGAACCAATTTCGCTAATGATTCATTATCGAAAATCTATTTTCAATCGCAGGCTATCGAGTTGTACGAGATGAGAGGATTTCTGTTTTGTTGAGATGATGTAACGAACAGTTTTTATGTTGTAATATAGACCCAAAATAGAGACTTTTATGTAAACTGGTGTGATTTTTGGTTTCAAGAGATTTTATAGTTTTTTCGTCTTATATTTTTAGTGGAGAACTCCAATACGAAAACTCTTTGTACGCTATAATCTATATTTTTAATATAACGAAGAATTTAAGAGTAGGAAGGAATTAAAACGATTGACCACTTTGCCATTAAAAAAGATTTTAAGATTTTTAAATTTTTATGTCGAACTTAAAATTGGGGTCTCTGACCGTCTATGCTGGTTTTCAACCGAGGCGTTATAATCGGTCAAAGATAAGTTTAGTTAAAATCGGTCCATTTTCATGATTAATTATGTACCTGAAAGTTTGTATGAATTACTATGACTGAGGAGTAAACTCATAAAACAGGTTCTATTACTACTTGATTCTCCCAAACCAGCTATCCAAAATACACAACTGTAATAATCACGCTAAAACGTATCATAACGAAATATAATTCGCACAATATGATACCGAATACCGTTAGAAGACACGCAATACTACATCCCTATTCACTTCACAATACCGACTTAACCCTTTCACTGCTGACGGACTACGTTTATTATTTCATTATTATTAATTTGAATGAATGTTGCGATTTTTGCGTATACCTGCTCTATGATAATAGGGTGGTTCGCTATTCAATTTTTGCATAGAGGGTCCTATTCTAATTCGCTCGTGGACTTATAATGCCGAGCAGATGCAGGCTTAGAGCTCTTTTATGGTTTTTAATGGATGCTCTGGTGATGGGTATATGAGTACACTAACGAGTATAATGTTGATAAATGTAGTGGAGGCAACCAGACGAGATTCGCTTTAGACGTCAGGAATATTGAAACGGGATCAGTAAAAAATAAAACATTTTTGGTTTGTTTCCAGCTTTGTTTGTCGATTTTTAGGAAAAAGAGAGATGAGAAGAAAGTTGTGATTACAATCCAAACTAATATTATAAATGCGAAAGTTATTTTGTATGTAACGCTTCCTAGTTACTGCACCAATATTTTTAATGTCTTAAAAATAAAAACTCTTCTTAAATACTTCACTAAATCAAACGCAACTATGAAAAGCACTAAACGAATACTCAAGTAATCTGTTTCAATCGGTCTGATATATCACGCGAATAGAAGTGCCTCTTCACTTTATCAGATCCAAAATCTGCATAATAAAAGCAAATTAGGCGAATAATTCAGCGCAGTCGGTGGCACATGTCAAGTACGAAATTACCTTTGAATCTAATCTTAGATCTATGAGTGCAGCTCTTGACAAATTATGGGATTCTTTTTGTTGTGTTTTTAACAATGGAAGTGGTCTAATTGTAGAATTAAGGGGTTTTTAAGAGTTTTGTTAGAAAACAATGTCAAAAAAAATTAAAACTATATAATAACTATTTTTAAATGTGTTTAACTACAAAACATCAAATAACTACATTACTGAAAATACCAGATTTGTTCCGATTGAAAACATCATGATCCTTCTTTCAAATGATTATAATGATGCAATATTTTGTTTGTGTCTCAGAAAAGTCAGACTTTAAAAATTAGACACAATTTTAAAACATAAATCGATTACGCTTCATTTCAAATATCGAACGTATAACTGCAACGGTTTGTTATTTCAAAACTGATTTATGGCCGAGACAAAGTTGAAAAGCGAACGCGTTTTTTTTCTTAAATATTTGTGTTCGGTACGGGTGTTTTATTTGTGTCAAAAATTCGCAAGGGGTCGCATAGACAGCGCGAAAAAGGGTTATTACTATTATTAGAAAAATAAGTTTATGTTGTATTGTTTGGTAATGAATTATTGGGTCGGGTCGTTTCAGGTACATTGAGTATCATGTGAAGGGTTAGTTTTAGCAAGATGACAGTCGTTTGGTTCACACGTGAAAGTGTACTCAGGTAGACTTTATTTGCAAAAATATGAACGATATTTAGTTTGATGTTTAGTTGCTCTTCCGAGTTCAATACATCGACATAGTGCTTGAGTTATGATGTTGTTTGAGTGAGTTATAACGTTGACATAAGATGGAAAGTTATGAGACATCAATATCAAACAAGTAAGTACTAAAATTAATTATTATTGTCAAATCAATTAATCAATCAATAAACTCCAAACTGTACAAAGTCTGCACGCATTAAAAATTATATTTTATTAATTAACAACATTCAAAAATGCAAAAAACGTCTTTGTATGTTTAATTAGCACACACTTTGGCAAAAACAGGATCTATAAAAAACCCGTTTCTTAATCCCAGATTTTTATAAAAGTAATATAAATTTTTCGCATCAAAGCACAACTGAAAACACCAAATACTACTACAGCGCATGCACAACTTCTTAGAGCGGCAGCTCAACTAAAATTTGTGTAAAACACTGAACTTACCAAAGACTAAGAACTAAACTAATTTAGCCACACTAAAACACATTTCCGACTAACACGCGAGCAACCTCAAGGTAACCCTCAACCGTCTCTTTTCTTTTGTGTGGCCCTTAACCCTGTAATAATAATTACACCTTTTGTAACTTAACCCTTTAACGCGCCGGTAATTCTTAAACCCGGCTACCTGACCCGCGGGGTCTACCTTACTTCCTGATTCATTCCTTAACGATCGTGTCTACGGTATGCGTGTGCGCAAGCTATCGGTTCCGATTTTGAAATTGATTGAGTGATTGGGTTTTTAGTTTGAGGTGAAATAATGTGTAGTGTTGTGTTTTGTTTTAATAAACGAAGGTGAGTGTTCTTAGTATGTACTTTGGTGAATTGTGTAGTGAGGAAAGTACTGGGAGATTTTCTAAAATAAAATGTAAATACACGCAATAAGTACACGCGAAAAAACAGCCATTACTTGTTATTTTCGTATTTCCGAAACGCTACACATTTTTAATAAACCATCAAAATTTTCCGGCCGACTTTCCTTATTACCCTGCCTATTGTAACGGGGAGTAGCATAATTTTATTCATACAAGGCGATATAACAAACAAGAAGTCGTTACGTACGTCAGCAGTTCCCCGAGACAATAAAAGGAGGCTGGACTCGTCTGCACGAATGTCCTCATACGGTCTCCTCGAAGGATGATACGCTGTTATTTCCAACATATTCCAATATATTATTTTTTATTGCCCTCCTCCGACGGGGAGGCAGGGGGAAGTCGCGTCATGCGTGATATTTGATATAAAGTCGGAACTCAACTTCGTTATGCGATATTCTTTTTTCAAAGGACAATGGTTCGGTACAGACGTAACATATTTTTGAGGAGATGGCTGGTATTTTTCTCGAGTTGCTCGGATAGGTCCAATTATTCTACGACATGAGTATGTTTGCGATGTTAGTTTGTTAACGTTGTTATTTGTGGCGTAAAGAGTAGGACCTTGCTTGTTCGAATAATATACTATGTACACGACATTGTTAATGTCTACTTTATTATTTCCTCTCTATGGATTTTCTTACAACGAATATTTTCCTGTACGGATGTTGACATAGTTTTGCAAACAAAATCTTACGAAATAATAGGGAAGTAGTTCAATTGGAACGTAACATCAAGCCAAATTAATGCAACTCAAAATTCCTTAGTTAGACAGATTTAGCTCCACTTACAAGGTACTGCATTTAATTAAACAAGAGCATTTAATTTCTCGTTTTGTTTTGATGTTCACTAATGAAAATTAGAAAGATGTCGTGTAATAATCCTAATGGTCTTTTTTTATTTGTGATGGGTTTTTTCTTGACCCTAGTCTAGGTCAGAGATGACAGAGACAAAGTTACTACCTAACTTAAATTTTTCCTTTTTTTAATTTTAATTAGTCAAAAACACAAAATAGTAAGTTAAACATCTAAACTAAAACATACATTGTATGGGTAGCGTTCGGCCATGTCGTGTGCAAATAAAATCCGTTGTAAATAAGCTGGGGGCGAGGGTGGCGGTCAGTCCACCCCACCGGACCCGCCCCCCGGGGGTAAGGCGTCGGTCATATGTACCCCCATGCGCTGTTTAGGGTTGTGCGAATGTGAGCAATTTAATTTGCTTGCTGGACTTTAGTTCTGTAGTTATCCAACATTTTGGTGGTAATATCCGCATTAAGAAACTATTTAACTTAAAAGTTTTTATTAAAAATATACGTGATTTACGTGTATTTTTGGGACGTAAGTACACGTCGTGTCGTTAGGAATAAAATAGATACTTAACCAATCTAACATTTTTGAAAGTAATTCAGTTAATTTTTAACTGATTAAAATATAAATGAAGTTAGTTGATCAAAGTTTGCTTTGACGAAACCGAACGTTTTGCGAAATCAGTGCGGGTTGTGACTAGCCACTACGAAGTTTACTAAAAGGTGAATTCTTTAAATTAGACTGGTCACTTGTTCTATTAATTTACCGAACCTTTTCTTTTTCTTCAAAACAATTACAGCGTAAAACAAACAATGTTTCCCGCAACCTATTTAATAAATTGTCAGGTAAAATCCCCACAACAGATTAATAAAGCCCAATATACACACACTAGCCTCTACACACACACATAGACTAGTTAAGTACTTTAAGTCGGCTATCCGAGACACTTGGGGTGGACGGGCAACAAATGTCGCGGTCAGTAGGGGCCTCTCCCACCCACCCACGTAGCGGGGGTGCTACGCCATGAAAGTGTAGCCGCTACGACTGCTACGAGCTACGACCGCTACGAACGAATGTAATATAATTTTATGACGTCACAAATATAGTAGCTGGATGAATTTTTCAGTTGTAATAAATTGAGGTGTTTTAATATTTCGTTTATTGTATCGGATTTGGTTGAACTTGTTTTGTTCGAGGTTCTTTAGTTGTAGTATTTTCTCTATTATAATCATTTTAATGATACACTTTCATTGTTATGTAGTTGCAGGCGTAAGTTTGCGGGAATCTGTTAATTAATTTATGTCATAAAGTCACTGAATGTAAAAAAACACGAACGAAAAGCCAAATCATTATCCATAAAGCTTCGCAAATGAAATGGTAAAAATGATAATTAATTGCTAGAAATTCCCCAAAAAAAGAACGAAGAAGGGTAAAAACATCCGTTAAAGCAAATAAATCCCGGAACCCAATTTATTAGAATATGGAACGGGGAGGAATCAATTAGAGTGAACACAGATTTCAAATTCCGAACTGGCCAAATGGCCAATAAACGCAAATGGTGCGATAGTACATTCGGATCTACGCATCCGGCGTAACTTGACCGACTCCATCGTATCTACTGTTCTTAAATAAAGGGCTTGTTTGACTGGTTTTTATATGTAAGTTTATGATACCATTAGTATGTTTTCTGTTCTGGTGGGCATCCATTTTTGCTAACACCGTGTTTTGGACGTTTCTTATTGGTTGTCTTGTGTTATGTAAGATTGTATTACAAGCTCTTTCTGTTTTATTGGGAGGATTAAAATAGATGGCGTACTATACTTTATGTGTGATACCTTGACATTCTTAGGAGTGGGCTGTGCGTAGGATACTTTAATATAAATGGTTTGGGACTTATTTTTAGAAGGATAGCTGATAGGGACATACCGGAAAATCTATACTAATATATAAAGCTGAAGAGTTTGTTTGTTTGCTTGAACGCGCTAATCACAGAAATTACTGGTCCAATTTGAAAAAATCTTTCAGTGTTAGATAGCCCATTTATCGAGAAAGGCTATGGGCTATATATCATCACGCTAAGGCCAATAGGAGCGGAGCAGTAATGAAAATTGTGACGCAGACGAAGTTACGCGGGTCAACTAGTCTTCTATATATTATGTTTACAAAACAACCAGTGTTATGAGTTGGGCGTCATACTAATTAATCTCTTTGTAATTGTGTACCATAGAATTTGGATGAAATTATTTTCCTACAACGTTCATAATTATTTACGTGACTAAAGAAAAAAAAAATTACAAGTATACGGAAACGAACGGTTAATAATTATAATAATATATAATAATAATTCAAGGGCCCGACCAGGCAGGGCTACGGAATTAGTCCAAAAGAGTCACCGCGGCCCTGGAACGTAAGGGTATTATGAGGAACACGGTTGGGTTTTAGTCAGTAAGAGTCTGACACTCCATTCGGCTCCGCCCATAGCGGAAAGAGACATTTGATGAATAAGGCTTTAGGGTCGGACAAGCAAGAAAATCTGACACCAGTCTTGCCACGATGTTACCCCATTTCTGGGTTGTGGAGGTTAGATAAACTGCCATTTCATGTAAAATACTGGTACTCATTTGCTTACTGAGAAGTAGAGGTCAGATAGGCTATCGCTTTGGTAAAATACTGGTACTCAGTTGCATGTCCACAGACCGAAAGCCGACTAAATATTTGGGAATAGGATTCATACAATTTAGATTGTGTATTTTTGGAACATCACACTGAATAGGTACGTACCCTGGACGATCACTTTTCTACTTAGCTGACTCAGCCACCTTGATTTCGCAATACCAACAAATTCCTGCATCTATCTGTCCAGACAATATTGGCCGAACTACAGGATCGTTTGAGCCATTGATTTCCTCAAGTCAGTTTAAATAACAGCTGCACTGGTCGAACTTCAAAGTTAAGCAACACTTGTTGAGGTCATTTGTGGATGCGAGACACAAAAACTTCTTCGTGCGCCGAAACGTACTTCAAGCCGTTGCCCGTTGGTCCCGTCTGTCATTTGGAGATCTTTGATAGTCTTAACGGATTTGTAGGATATATCACTCTACTCATGCCAAGGTCTATGGTGATACACAGTTTGTGAAAAGGCTAAGCAGAGTGTTTTTTTTTTGTCGGATAATATGATAAGACTTTTGCCCGCGTCTTCGTACGCGCATATCCCGTTTTTTCCCGTTGACGCAGGAATTTCAGATACCTAATCCCTCCTACACTCCCCAAGGAACCTACATGCTAAATTTAAGATTTCTACTACCAGCAGTTTCACTCAGGAACAAACGAATTTTATATATTAGGATTTATTTTATAACGCAGCACCATTAGAATATCATTCCTACTTATGACTTAGCCACCTTTATTTCGCAATACCAACAAAATCCTACATAAATCCGTCTGTCCAGACAATATTGGCCGAACTACAGGATCGTTCGAGCCATTGATTTCCCCAAGTTAGTTTCGAATGAAATATGATCTCGGTTTCGTCCGTATGCTCTAGTTTGTAAGAATTTAGTTGTGGAATACGTGGTGGTAGTAAATATGTTTGTTTAGATTAAAAACATTTATTTTTGGACAAAGGTTTAAAATGTCGTGCGAAATTTAGATCAAAAACAGTTATTAGTTAATTAGATCTTTAATTCCGTAATGAATATAAATTCTCTTAGACGTTTCCTGTTTACAGGATTCCGTACCCAAAGGGTAACTTACGGAACCCTATTATATTACTAAGCCTTCGCTGTCCGTCCGTCGTCAGCGGGCTGTATCTCAATCTTCTATTGCCGCTATAACAACAAATTATAAAAAATAATTTAAATTCAAAATTTAAGGGGGCTCCCATAATGTCCTTCAATTTCATCCACTTCTCTCTTTGTTGGGTTTCTGCACACCAATTCACAAAGAAGCCATCCAAGACGACCCACCATCTTCCTCTTGATATCTTCAAACTATTTAAACCTATGCGTATATCATAGCTACTTTCAATACTTGCCGATATCATGTCTTTAATAATCGACTTAAAAAGGAGGAGTCTCTCAATTCGTTTGTATTTTTTTGTTCATGAAAAAGTTGTACTTACTCTAAAGTCAAATTCAATTCATAAATATTTATGTCAATTAAACCATTACATAGTAAAAACACTTTAGAACTTCAATTGTTTCGCTTAGTAGGTAACAAAAATTAATTGCTTTTAGTTGTCTATTGGCGATGGATCCCATGGAGGTATCACATTATCTATTTTTAAACTTATCTTATTATTCAAAAAGGCATATTCTGTCAAGCAATAATATTTGCCAATTATGAAACACAATAATAAGAACTAATTAATAAAAACAACACAACTGTTTCTCTCTCTCTCACATCTCACGTGCAAAATAATCTTCAAAAAAGAACTCCCCATCGAGTATAAAAAATCAGTTCTTCTTCAAACGGTACAACTTATACCTTGTAGCGTTATATTCACTGTATGTATATCGGAGTAATCGTCGGTCACCATCGCAACGATAGCCAGGCAACGCCGTATTAGTCTATATAACTGTAGATATAAGGCATGATTTCCCCTGACAAAAGTACAACAGATACAAATAGCAGACCGCACACAGATCTTGTGATGCTAGAAGTGACGTGATATGGATTTTTTTTTGTTAATCCATACAATCAATAAACACAAAGTGCCGCGCGGCTGCAGGGCGACAGCAGCGCGGCTGCCGCGCGTTAGCGACTAATTGAAGGTGCCCTTAAAAAAACGTTCGAATATGAATCGCAGTCGGAATCTGTCAAAAACACCTTTACTTTTTTTGACCACAAATTACATTTATTGCCGCTAAGATGATGTTGCAGCTTGAATTTTAACGCTATTTCCTACGAGATTTGGTTTGTGATACAAAGTTATTTTTGTCAATTCACTATATTAATATTCTTCAAAAAAATCTATCCATCGACATGTCATAACAGAATTTGATGCTTAATCTACAAAAGAGCGAAATGTAAGGGTGGATTTCATCGATGAAACTATACGCAGTCGGCACATCTAAATCGCATTCAAACGTTGTCAGTGTCAATAATTCTCAACCAATTTTCTCTGGTCAAATTCGTCCTTAGCTAGTACTACTAGTGGCTTGTGGCTTCTTTTTTAATAGTATTGGTCACAATAAAAAAAACCGGCCAATTGCGAATCGGACTCCACGAAGGGTTCCGTACCCTACAACTTAGTTTTTATTATTAGCTGTTATAGCGGCAATAGATATACACAATCTGTGAAAATTTCAACTACTACGGTTCTTGAGATACAGCCCGCTGATAGACTGACGGACGGACGGACAGACGGACAGTGGAGGCTTAGTAATAGGGTTCCGTTGGATACCCTTTGGGTACGGAACCCTAAAAAGTATAAATGTTATAAATCAAAACAAAAAAAATCAATCAATCCATTAAAAAGTCTGCTGAAATGGGCTTTGAATATAATGAAGAAACAGTTTTAACACAGTAATGGTTATAATAGGTACTTACCTTCTCAAGAATGTTATTATTTATTTATTTAAACTTTATGTACAATTGTGGTACATGGGCGGACTTAATGTTACTTTGTCACATCCAGCAAAACTTATCTACGTCATGAAAGGTAGTGGGACAGTTAATATATTTGAAGTAAGGTAGAAAAAGGGTTTCTTGTGCTACCTTTGTGCGGGGATGGCCTTTAGTGGGATCTAATAAAACCTTGTTACGGCCAGAGGGAGACCAATCCCAATATTGAAAGTGTTCTCTACATGATACGGAATTTAGGGACTTCTCTTTGATATTAAACCGGGGAAATCTTTTTACTATAATGTTTTCAGATAACGTAATATCATGGTTCTTTACTATTATATGATTTCGTGGAAAATTGTGTTTTGCGTAAATATGTTGTTGTATAGTATGTTGGGTGGAATGCCTTGCAAGTAGGGTAGTTTTAATAAAATTGTTTTGTGTTGGTATTGGTGTTTATATTTATATACGTGATGTTAGGACAAAGGTCTTTTATTATATCTTGAACGATAGTCTTTGATCAGATAGAGGAAAGCAAACCTAAGGGTTTAGACAAAGACGTAATCATCACTGGTAAGGATTGTCGAAAAGTCAATATGTAAGAGATTGACCACGTGACATTCCGATAGCAATGTCAAATTCAAACATGTTGGCCGTTTTGACAATTGTTAGTCGCTGTCTGAATATATTTTTTTCTTGGCCCAATAAGGCTCACTAATTTGAACATTAAAACGTACATCATAAGGTATTACTTAAACTCATCATCATCATCTGCGTAGCCTTTTCCCAACTACATTGGGGTCAGCTTCCAGTCAAACCGGATCCAACTGAATACCAGTGTTTTAAGTGGAGCGGCTGCCTACTAGACCTCCACAACCCATTAACTGGGTAACACGGTACATCTTGGCAAGACTGGATTAGATTTACTGGGTTCTGACAATCCGTAACGACTGCCAAAGATCTACAAATGACAGCCGGGACCAACGGCTTAACGTACTTTCCGAGGCACAGAAGAAACTCTTTATGTTAAGAGGGTCTCCCATCCATAGACCAACCTTGGCAAGCGTTGCTTAACCTTCAAGATCGACCCGTGCGGCTGTTTTTATTAAGCCACGAGCTCCTCCATAAGGTATTACTTAAACTGTCTAAAGCTAATTTCTTTCAAACAAGGCGTCACGTGACCGCCACGTGTTTGTCTTTCTTATAAATTCTATTATTATCTCACGTGTAAAATTAGTGGTTATTATTAGTGTCTTCTTTGAATAAACCATCCAGACCGTTTTCAACAACGAAACATAAAACTGTCATTCGAGTTAACAAAAGTAAAATGTGAAATCTTCACATAAAGAAAATTAAAGGGTAAGTTCAGCACGTGTCGCATTTTGAATATTTCTGTTTAATAAATTGAGTAATCATTCGTTTTAATCATAAAAGTACTTCTGTAATTTAGAAGAAGGGAAAAGTATAATAATATGACACATTTTCTTCTTATCGAGTCGTTAGTACTTGTAAGATGGGTTCAGTAAAAGCATTAGTGACTTTTATTAGATCTTCAAGAGTTTAGTTATGCCCCGAAGTCCAATGTGTATGCGCCATGATATATTAAAAGTCAAACTAATAAAGCAAAAGGAGATGTTTCATTTTGTATGGGACTCCAGCCATCACATGCACCTTTTAACGAAACTAAGAAACGAATCCCTGAGTAGAATTTGGTAACATATTTTTATAACATCATACAATTCTGTATTTAATGTCAAAACGAATGGTCATTTTTAGGGTTCCGTACCCAAAGAGTAACCAACGGAAGCCTATTACTAAGCCTCCGCTGTCCGTTCGTCCGTCCGTCCGTCCGTCTGTCCGTCTGTCAGTCAGCGGGCTATATCTCAAACACCGTAATAGGTAGACAGTCTATAACAAAAAATTATAAAAATTAAGGTTTTATGGTACGGAACCCTTCGTGTACGAGTCCGACTCGCACTTGGCTGGTTTTTAATTTTTCGTTCAGAATTATTACACTTTAGAATAGTAAATTAAATATTTGCTTATAATTATATAGTCCAAAAGAAGTATAAGATAATAATAATATTGTTAATAGTACAATAACTACCTTTTCCTCTCTCCTAACTTTGCTGTGCCCGACAGGGTCCATATTGATCTTAACAATATTTATACCACCTATATGTACATAATATGGAATGCAATAAAGTATTGAGTATTAAGTATTTATATTAATTGTCTTCGTGATATTATGTTTTGAGGTAACATAATTTCAGAACAAAAGCAGACTATGCAAACTATGAGTTGCACTGTTGAATATACTATGGCATTAATTGAAAAACGCTTACTTTTTGTGCACTAAAATCAGACTTAAATTCACGAACGAATCTTTTTCCTTAATTCGTGGTATTTGTTCCTCTTTATCGATAAATGTATACTTGATGGCCGAAAATGAAACATCTCCTTTGTCTATACAACATCTGTCAGCATAGTAGCTAAGTTTCCACGACTCAGAATAGCTCTGTTGAATACCACCCCCTTCTTCGCTTCTATTCCCTTCATTAGACTCTATGCCGAACTAATAAACCGTCCAGTCTACTTGTGCAAGTTGCATCAAAGCATCTAAAGACAGGAGTGACACGTGCTACACTTGACTCCATAGCTGTACTAATATACCGTAGGTATATTATATAGGTAGGTATACAAGGTATAACGATAAACTTAAAAAAGACATAACTGTACTTTGAAAATCAATTCAAAATCAGTCTCATTATTATGAACAACTTTTCCTACAAGACCAACATTCTAACCGCAAAAAAAAATTAGCTGTTCTGTATATTGTTATCGATTCTTAATTGAAATCATCAGCTCTCCAAAGCTGCCTATACCTCGAAAACGATAATAATGATTTTGATTTTAATTTATTTGAATGCTTTTAATTTTATTTTATTTTTTCTGTTAAACCAATTTCATATTATTTATATGAACCTGTTATTATTATTAATTTGTAATCGTTTTAATTAATTTATTTATAGTTTAATGTTTTTTTTACCGTAAATTAATGTTATGAATTATTTTAATCGCTTAGCCAAAAAATTGTGTACGTGGTGTTAGCCTGTAAGTAATTGTTGCACTTAATAATGTATCCATACAATTAAACTAAATGTAAGTCTTGTGTAAACAATTGTTGGCTAACCAAATGAATAAATAAATAAATAAATAACGTGATTATTTCATTATTAATAAAGAATGGTCGATCCTATCTGCAACAAAGAAGTTAATTATGTTAAGAGCAGGCTGTGACAGTATATTAAATGACCACGTTTTTTGCAACAATTCATAATGAAATCTAGAACACCAAAAATCCTTCGTGCAACTTTCATAAATTTATTTTTTTATGGTATACGCCATTCTTGGCTTAAAATAAATTATTTTTCTTCTTTCTTTCACCTAAATCAAACTCTAACTCTACCTATAACTTTCATAAGCATAAGTGGCCTACATCTTTCCCACTGTTGGGACAGGCCTCTTTTGCATAAGCAATAATGGAAATCCTTCAACAATTGCACAAAGGACTAACTCTATTCTTAAATCTATAATACTAACCAGTTAAAAACCGAAACAAATTACCGGTCTAGATAAGAATCTCCCAACGATATATCGAAAATACATATTAGAAAAACCGTATTTCCAGAAAATTGTTTCTGTAGTAGACTCCGTAGGAGACCTCCTTTCAAATTCATAAACAAAAACCAGACAACCCAACCCAGACAACTGTTTCTCAACCTTTCAAATTCATGGCTAAAAACCTGTCAATACCCTTTATTACCCCCGAACTAATAAGCGGTCGAGCCTAATGGTACATAGCTGCAACAAAGAGTCCTCTCTTAAGGGCACTGGGCAGGTATGACGCATGCGCCATCTCGTGGCCGACACTACCTGACCGCCACCGGACACTGATCAATATTAAAGTCCGAGGGAGGATGCTGGGGGATGTCTGTTTGTCTGTTGGAAATTTATAGAGTTGGTTATACCGGTAGACATTTTTTTTGTTGCGATATTTATTATTTCTATTATTTTTAGTAATATCCACAAAAGCCACGTTTTTTTTTTGTTCTTACAATGTTTAAGAACATAATATTATTACGTATCTAAAATTTCGAGACTGCTGTCTACCGTAGAAATCTTTCTCACAGCAAGTACTGCAGTGAAACTAAGCAAAATACCTCCTTCAGCAAATTATTTTGTTCAGTAGTCGATTAAACCAATTTACTGCTTTGGGAAAATTAGGAGTATTAAACAAAAAGTTTCATGACTCAATGTTACAAATAGTCAGTTAAAGTTATGAAATGCCAAAATAAACGAATAATTTGATTTTTTACAATATTCTTAAGAATTGTGTAACAGTGAAAGTGGAACTATGGATTTAAAAGCTAAACATGCGATTGGTTTAATCGTTTGTTGTACAACTAACACGGTGTAGTTTTTTTAACCCAAAGATTGACTGGTAGAGAACGCCTTGTCGAATGAAGTCCGCCCATGTACTATTGTAGGTACATAAAGTTTAAATAAATAAAATAGGTCGGTTTTTAAATGTCAGTAATACAAAGTCGTTATTAGTGTCAAGCAAAAATAAATTACACATACCCCACTGGGATACGTAAAACTAAACTTTTAAGTAGTTCTATCCACTAAAGAAAAAGCGGTAACAACATCTCTATACAACTCCATCTTAACTCACCTTTCTGCGGACACTACGGGGGAGCGTCCAAGAGAAATGACGACCCTTAACTAAAACACACACATACACACGCACGGCGATCTCACCCGCACATACCCACCGTCCTTTCACTTTACGTTCGTCCTCTAATTGTGTGCGGTGTGTGTGTGTGTGTTGGAAAAGGGGGGTGAGATTGTGTGCGTGTCCAGTTTCCGCGCTCCTGGGTTTTGCTAATTTAATTAGAGGTACAAAAAGATTAAGGTTGGAGAACGCAAGCATTAGAAACTGCTTTTGTTGAGGTCTCCGTTATATGTACTTGTGGGTAGTTTTATGTACGTAAGGCGGGTAGTCTGAAAGTTTTATTAGTGTAACTGGTCTGCGATTGATAGTATTGATTTCTTGGATAAAGAGAATGCTTGAGGAGTTTTGATTGATAAGTTTAGTTGCTTGGGGACCGATTCAAGGGCGGCTCGTCTTCTATTTTATCTGACTGGGCATTTTCATCCGTTAGTAATGATTACGTGTATGTTATGAAATTTTCTAGTTTCTTCTGCAACAACAAATTTCAAAGTTAAATTAACCGTAGAGGATTTTTTTTAAGTTAAGAATTTTAAAGGTTCTTAGTTTAGAATTTTGCTTCTATTTTAACAAAATACAGACACATCTATAAAAAAAAACCTTACTGGTCTAGGTCAGCTCAAGTTTTAGAAAGACTAAAGACTAAAAATAATAAATAATTAAACGAGCACAGTCGGCCGGCACAGCTAGTCTTGTGTTTATTCTAAATAGTTTTTGTCCAAACAACGTTCTTCATTCAGACATCAAGGCTCATGCATTTTTATAGCACTCAGTAGTACATAGTACTGTTTACATCAAGTCTATGAGCTATGGAAATCTCTGCGTTATGTTCTGTGTGTGTTTCTTCGTGGAAATTCGAAGTTATATTATCATCAAATTTTGTTCATTTTTATTCCATCTTACCGTCTTGTGTATGACCCGCTTGCGTCATATTTTGAATTAATGCTCCGCTCCTATTGGTCGTAGTGTTATGTTATATAGCTTATAACTACAATTTTTTGGGCTAGCACTAAAATATCTTTTTAATTCGAACCAGTAGTTCCTGAGATTAGCGCATTCAACCAAATAAACAGACTCTTTAGTTTTGTGATAATGGTATAGATGTTGCAAGCTAGATTCTGCAAGCGGCATCGCCCGCGTTCAGGTGTTTAGACATAAAGAGGTAACAAATAGATAGACAGACGGACAGACAGCGTACGCTGTCGGCTAGCAACTCGTCGTCGATGTTCAAGACTTTGGAGCATCGTCGCGACGAGCGATTTGGATAAGTGTTGTATGTAAAGACAAAAATGTACTTATTTCACGAGATTCTATATAAACAAAACTTATCCAAAGAGCTCTATTCTCTTCTCTCAGGATTACGTATCAGGCACTCGAACAAATCATAAACAAAAACACGTAAGATATACATGGTGTATAGGTTACAAGGATTTCAGAAAACGGCTCTACCAGCACACCCTGTTTGTCTTCAAAACAGTGGCCCATTCCCGATACCACGATTCCGTCGAATATAAAAAGTAAGTCGATAGCTTACCGGAGAAATTTATACTTTTGGATATTCGAAATATGTTCTCCTAACCAGCGTAGCGCGAGACTATTCGCCCCCCGCACTACTTGCGACCAGAGGCAGTCGAGGAGACGTCTGAACGCGTATGGGGTGTCAAGTTACATTGGCTAACTGAATACAGAGTATATCGTATAAATTCAGCCCACGGGTGAATATAACCGTGGTAGTCTCTGGGTTGTTTTCACATAATAGAGCTATTTTCTTTTGTTTTTGTTACGTTGCTCGCGTCTCGTTATAGGTACGCAAACAATGAAAACAAAAGGCGGTGTCTTATTTCGGGTTTTTACTTTCGCATTTTGATAGTATATTTTATGATATTATGTGGGTATGTTTTCTGAATGTTAAAGAAAAATATTTAGGCTCCCCGTTTTGGTAAATGTTCCGTTCAGGTGGTAAAAGACTGGATTCTCTGTTAAACATACAACGCTAGCAATGAGATTTTCGAAGCCATATTATACAACAAAAGAAAACTTTTTACCAAAATTAAATAAGTTTTTTTTTTTAATACACCAAGGTCTCATGAAGCTTATTCTTAACTAGTTAGAAAACATTTTAATCGCCTGGTGCATGATTAAGCCAAAGTAAGATCAATTGTTTAATTCTTAATTTGATTTTTATAATGTAAAATAACCATTTCTGTCTGCCTTCTAAAATGCACCAATGTTATATTTAAAAAAAAACAGCATTTATTCCACCAATCCAGAAGTACATACAAGCGTACAGTTGCGCCGAGAACTGCTAACAGCATTCCAACGAGTCCGGCCAGTGAAACGGTCGCGACTGTACGACCAAGGCGCCTGGAATTTAGTTCCATTCAGTTACCGTTTCCTCTCTAGCCTTTGCCAGCTGCTTTGGTAGAGTGACGTATATTTTGGTGCTGGGCAGGACAGAATTCGATCGTGTTTTGTTTTGGGAATGGTGTTCTAAGTTCGAAATATGATTTTTCAAAAAATTTAATACTTGATATTCATTTGTAGATCTTAGGTATTCGTTATGGATAGTCAGAAAACAGAATATCTGGCATTAATCTTGCCAAGAACTGCCTACCGTGTTATCCAGTTACTGGGTAGTTGAGCCCAAATAGGCGGTCGCACAATGTAAAATACTGGACAGCTGAGGACCAATATTACATCCATTTCATTTCATCTGGATGGACTGTTCGAACCCTATCATAATTGGGGAATGGCTAGGCGGATTGACTTTAAGTACATTTGATCGTATTTTGTTTCATGAAGATTGCATTCCAAATTGGAAAAATATATCTACGTTAATAACCAGTTTATTTCCTGCCAGACAGTTTTATGAAAAAATGCATTGTACAGCACGCATTGAACAGAAATAAATGAAATCAGTCTAGTAATTACAAACGTGTGTAATCCCAGGAGATTCATGCGACGCGTCTCTTGGAAAATGGTTTATGAAATAACTATTTATTTTAATAAAGATCTTAAAACGTGTTAAAAAAATAGTTTTTGTTGTGTTATGAATTTCAATTGTTTCTGTAATATTAAGTATAATCAAATGTAGAGAATTTACAGAAATCGCATTTCGGTATTTTCTTTCGAGACTTGTCCTGCATTTAGAGTAAAGTTTGGTTATTCTGGCTATCGGCAACTTGCTGAAATACAGTCCAACTTGTTACCGGTCGGTTTCGGCACAAATTCGCAATATTGCACATTCTGCATTCTATGCTTTTACAAATTTTCAACTTCAACCACTTATGGTACATAATTATTTACTTATTGAGGCAGAATTCTGTTATTGTTCGGTTTCAATATCTTTAGTAACATTAAGACAATTGTCACTTACTACGCATTACTTGGCACCGGGCTCAAATAATGTTTTGACGTTGTAATTTAAATTGAACAATTCGATTTCGATGAAAATAATATAAACGCAACGGTAAAAGTGATGCTAACGCGTTTGTATTGCGTTCAACGAAATCGAAAAGATCAATTTTAATATAAACCTCAAAACTCAATGTGTCAAGCCAGATGTTAAGTTACGGGATAACAAGAGAATTGTAAACAAGTTAGAAGAAGCGAATGCACTGTATTCTTGAGATAGGCGGTAATTGATGATAACAATGATCAATCATAACAGCCACTTAAATTAATTTCATGCTATGTTACGTCAGTTGTGTGACGATACTTTTATCTTATTCATTTCAGCCAAGAGATGTCTACTGCTGGACATAGACCTCCCCCAATAGTCGGCACATCGACCAGTCCTGTGATTCTGGCATCTATGTAGTAGTGATAACTTAGTTATTTCTATTTTTGGAATAAGAGCTATTTCAAGAACGATTTATAATTTCGATTTTTAACCACTTTACTCACCTTTTATTTTTTAGTTCTTTCAGTCTATCCAACCTGGATAGACTGAAATACTGATAGAACTGTTAAATATCTATGACAGCGATAGGACCGCCACTGTACCCCAAGAATTAAGTTTTTTAATAGAGTTGTGTAACTATTTTTGGAGTAAATAGGGAAGATGGAAATAAAGAATTTATGAAAATGTTGTTAGTAAAATGATAAAAAATATAAAATACGTTTTAATTTTAGTTAATATCGATTTTTAAGAAAAATAATGAATTAGAAGTAACGTGAAACGGAACGAATTTAAAAACAACAATCAGCGTTTATTGACGTCACTGCTGTTATGACAACGAAAACGCAACCTTACGTCTTTCAGTGACCAGTGGCAGACAGGAGTGACGTCATTTACCGTCTTCGCGCGAGAATTTAAACTGGCGGGCGGCTTGAAAACGCCATTTTCGCAATAAATTAAAGCGTTTTCTATTCGTGGTCTATTCTAGATGGAGTTCTTTCAAATTAAAATAAAAATGGAAATATTGCATGTTCCCTATTATATTCTCTCCCATAAAAATAACTCTACCCAAAAACAAACAAAAATCTACCTTCAAGCAATATTTAAATATAAGGAAAGCTTGTACAAGTAGGTACAAATGGGGCACGAAAGACGCCCAGTGACCCTCATCAGCGCTATCTGGTGTCCACGGTGACACCGCCCCGCTCAGGAGTCGCGGCTGTCCAACTTATCTGCGGACCTTTTTCAATGTTATATAATCGGGATATACGAGTCACTTACCTTGGTGTTTGTGGTGAGGAACTTTGTAACAAAAGAAATTATAAAAAAAAAATTGGGGGTATTGGGGGATTCTAAGCAGCTTTTAGGCAATTTCTTTCTGGATTTTTGAGGCAAAAATAATTATAACGGTGCAAAAAATTACTTCTAAGAATTATCATCAAAACATATAATAAATAAGGTTCTTGGTATTTGTTGAACTGTAATCAATATCAATTTTCTTAAAACAATTTTCAAACTTCCTGAAAATTTAATTTCATTTAAAAATAAATCCCACAAAAGTTCACAACTCTGTTTAAATTAAAAGCACACTCGACAGCCATGTTCTCTTTTAATTACAACAAATAATATTACTTACCTATGCAGTCCAAAAACCCTGCACGCGCTCACGCAAAAAATGCAACAAAAAATAACAAAAAAGGGTGTTGGGTGGGCCCCCGTCGCACCCCGCCGCCCACCACGCTGCCCCCTCTCATATCTCTGCACTCGCCATTGCTAATCTGTGTATTTAACAAACGTAATTTATCCAAAAAATACACAACCTGAACCAGACTCTATCGTAGCGCTGTAAAGTTGATTTTACTAATCGAACTTTCCTGGATTTGTTCGCAAAGGACTTTTCCAAAACAGCAGACAGCTAGGGGAGTGAGGTCTACCCACCTAAAAACGTGGAAACACTGATGAATGTCCCCCATTAGATGTTATTTATTTAGAATGTGGTCGAGAAAGGGACTCGGCCGTTTAAGTTTACCTAAAGTTTACTTAGGACCGAGTGTATTGGGTTAAACTGAAGACGTTTTCAGTGCTTGAGACAAATTACTGTCAGTTATAGGGGTCCAGTTTTTCGGCTTTCGGCTTATGACGGTATTTTATCATGACGATGTGGCGATGACTGGTATGTAGGTGTCGAGTGATGTTTGTTTAGGGTGAAAACCTGCCAGTGTTATTTATTAGTTTCCATTATCCGTACTTTTAAACTCGTGGGGGTACTTGGGACCGCGCGTTGCATTTCAGGGTTCACAGATAATGGTTTATACGATTTACGTGCAGTTTTTTAAACAAAAACCCCGAGGATATCTGGAGTAAGAGTTTCAGTAAAACTGGAGACCGCATTAATCTTAGCAACTGTCCGTCTCTTTACTACGAGTTTTCACTGAGGTCGCTTAGTTTTGGTTTTACTACAGGTCAAGTGGGTGCAAGCATTTTGTGGAAAAGTTAATTTTAAAACATATAGGTACGTTATATATATCATGGTTGTTAGTATTATTATGTAGTCCCAAGTTATAGTAAAGTCGGAAAAAATATTGACATTTGTTTTTCAAGTGGGCGTGGACGACCAAATCCGGAATTATGAGGAATAGCAAAAATTACACAAACACACAAACACACACAAATTGCAGATCTCTATATGCAATTTTAGTTTTAATCAAATTCGGGTTAGACTTTGCGTATTTTTTCTAGAGAGACTAGACTGATTTTGATAAATTAATCAGTTAGTGGTTAAATAGGTAAAGGGCTGAAAATGTTTATAAATGTATATTTTGGTAAAAATGAGGTCTTTGTTTTAGTTTGTCATGTTTTGTTCCCTTTACACATATCCCAGAATTTGATCCTTATTAGTAACACTTTCGTACGGTGTAAAATATGTGTAAGTATGTTTTTTTTTTAGATATGTTTACTCTTGACTGTGGTATGGGTCAGAGGTTAATTTTTATCCAAAATGAACAGGTCCGATCCCTGGCTAAATAAAAATAAATAAATGATTTATTTTCGAACCAAACATTTTTACATATGTATACCCACCAAACTGCGCGGCAGTTGGCGGCAGGATTATCAAACAACATTGTACAGCTAAGAACATTGATTTTCCAAAATGTTATCCTAAACGGACTGTCGAGATAAGATCGAGTACAAACAAATAGTAGTGTCGGTCTGGACAACCGGCACGTAGCGATCTGTCTATGCGTCAATAGGTAAGTAATGGTGCTGCTGATGGCCCGCTTAAATTGTACTTACGGTTGGCTAGCCTAGCTAATATAATGGTGGGGTATTAGACCATGTCTCTGGTGTAGTATAGTACCACCAAGCAGAGTTGCTAAGTTCCAGTTTGAAAAGTATACATTGTACTAGCTTTCGTCCGCGACTTCGTACGTGCATAACTCGTTTTTTCCCGTTCCCGTAAGAATTTCTGAAATTCTTTTTAGTGCACCCCAACGGAGTGTGAGGAAGCTACATGTAAAATTTCAGCTTTCTACGGCCCATGTTTGTGGCTGTGCGTTGTCTGTCAGTCACTCAGTAACGGAAAAATCTATGCACTTTAATATATATTATAAAGCTGAAGAGTTGGTTTGTTTACTTGAACGCGCTAATCTCAGGAACTACTGGTCCGATTTGAAAAATCCTTCAGTGTTAGATAGCCCATTTATTGAGGAAGGCTATAGGCTATATATCATCACGCTAAGACAAAGAGGAGCGGAGCAGACGAAGTTGCGCGGGTCAACTAATTTTATGTATTAGGATAGTCCTCCTGACCTACTTCGACCATGGCGGCCAATCTCAACCGAGACTAGCCATCGGCGCGACAAATATCTTAGTGCACAACTGAGAGAACACGTGGCTAAAGAATAACAGCCGCACAGGTCGATCTTCAAGGTTAAGCAACGCTTGCCAAGGTTGGTCTGTGGATGGGTGACCATCTTAACATACCGAGTTGCCTCCGTACCTCGGAGAGCACGGTAAGCGGTTGGTCCCGGCTGTTATTTGTAGATCTTTGACTGTCGTTACGGGTTGTCAGAAGCCAGTAAATCTGACTCCAGTCTTGCCAAGAAGTACCGTGTTACCCAGTTAATGGGTTGTGGAGGTCTGGTAGGCAGCCGCTCCACGTAAAACACTGGTATTCAGCTGAATCCGGTTTGACTAGAAACCGACCCCAATGTAGTTGGAAAAAGGCTAGGCAGATGATGATGAACTGAGTACGCAAACATAGGTGTACTGAGAAGTATAATAAGACTTCCAAAAACAAAACACTAAAAGGTACAAAATAACTTCGGAAGAAAGAAAAAAACGTTAATTTCGGAAATCGGTGTCAAAAAACGAAAAAATAACCAAAAACACCGACACCGACTTCCGAAATTAACGTTTTTTTCTTTTTTCCGAAGTTATTTTGTACCTTGTAGTGTTTTGTTTTTGGAAGTCGGTTGTATTTGTGTAAAAAAGTTTTTTTTTTGTAATATCTTGTCATTCTTCTTCTTATCGTGTGGGCAGTAAGGTCTAGCGAACCCACAAACCTAGAGTCACAGTTTCTAAACCGCCTCAGGGGCCTCTGACATGGTTTATTTGACGACCGCTATTTGGCGGCCGGGACCACCGGCTTATACGTGCCTTCCGAAGCATGGAATCATATTTTTATCAGACAATCAGGTGATTAAAGCCTGCAATGTCCTAGCCAAACTGGATACAACTTTACAAAGTATGTTTCCCGTGAGAATCGACCCACAATTACCGGGTCACAAGGCAAATGCCTAAAACACTCGACCACGGAGGCAGCTATGGGCAATTATGTACTTCGCATTATGGTATAAGTAATATTTGATTGCAAGTGCTATGACTTGCCCGTCGCCTTACAACCAACTTCTAATGTAAATGAATGGCAAAGAAAAACGTTACTAAGTCAGTATCTAACTGCAAAAGATACGACCAATCATAACTCACAGAGGTTAGCAACAGTTTTCTACTTTCCGTTACCGAAGAAACAAAATTAATATTTTCCATTAAACATTATTCTCGGAACTTTATTATGGAAACCACCATAAAGCGCTCTGTAATCCTGCTCTAATACACTTTACATGTTGTATATAATATAATTCACTATGTATGTATATATATCTATGTTTATATTATGTCGTATTCGTGTCTAATGTATACTATTTTTAATACATCTACCTATCAACTCGCATTATGGACGACTGAACAGGTAGCGTTGGCAAAATAAAATAATTCAGAAAAATCTTTCACTCCTTTATTTGTTTGTGGAGAACTATCTTGCTCAGTTACTTTACAGAACTTCTGATTACTATTTCTTAACTTGTCAATTCGCCTAATTTAATCTATGTAGTAATTCGTTTCGTACCACGTGCAATATTTTCTCTGTTCGCAAGATTGCTGCGGGTAATGTATTAGCAGCTAATCTCAATTGTTGCAATATAATTGATTTAGTACTTCAACAAATTGCCCTCAGTTGTTGCAATACCATCATTTAGTACCTTATTATACGTTACTATATCATACGCCATTGACATCTGTGAATAAGAAGTTTCGTTTGAAGTGATAAAATTAGATACCAAAAATATCAGTAATTTAATTCAAATAATGTTTCATCTACATTTTATTGAAAAGTTGTTTCGATTTTTCTGCCAACGCTACAAAACTCGCCGTCCCCAGCAAATGTTGTGGTGAATTTCATATTTTTGTAAGTATCTACTTCGTATGTTTATTCTCCATGTGTTTCGGTTCACATGGAATTTTCTTGATTTTTTATGCTTTCATAGGCATTATGTACGCCATGTTTGAAGAGCTCTCTTCTCTCTGAATATCATATTATACCACTTTGAGCTGAGTCATTTAGTTTTTTTTCTCTCTGTAGATTTTGCTGGTTTGTATATTTTATTTCGTTAAAATACGGCGTGTGCTTGTGATCCAAATGTATGTTTATCAAAGAAAAAAAGAGTAAAACGTAGGTAATATCGCTTTCCACTGCAACTTTCATTTCTGCACTTAGGGAACTAACTCACGTAGAAAAAATGTTAATTTTGTTTTTGAAGCATATATCATTTTATTGACTTACAAATTGGCCAGTGTTTGCCAACGATAGCCGTTTCAAAAATGGAATCTTCTATCGTCACAACTGGTTGTCAAAAGAACTCCCTTTCCAACTTCATTCTGCCAATAATCCTTTGACTATTGTACACTCCCATTGCCCGATTACTTATTTTGAAAAATGACCTCTAAACTCAACAAAGTCCCTCGGATTTAGTTATCCCGAATGTCATTTCACCCCTTCTTAAACAAAACCTGGCTCTGAAGAGAACGGATTGCTGGGTACATTGTCTAAACAATTCTAAGTGATCGAACTATTACCGAAAACGACTTATGCGACTCCAATCAATTCGCGAATTTCAACCCTGTGTTTCGAAAGTTCAGGCAGAATTTCGCAGAGCGTCCTCACAATTCTACTTTTAAAATTTCATATTTGTGAAGTCGAAAAGATTTAAAAGAACTTTTGTGGTTTAACAGAATTTGAGCGCTATTTCAATGCAGAAGAGTACGAAATTGCCTGTTCATGCTCACTTTAAAACGTCCGATGAAGCAGTTTTTTCGCGTTGGACTAAATTGTTCTAAACGGCTCATATTTGCCGAAACATTATGGAGCATAAGTTGTGCAAAATAGGGCTCAGTTTTAGTTTTGTTTTGGGCAAGTATTTATACGTTTGCTTAGGGTAGCCGCGCCAGTTGTCGGTCCATAACAAAACACATAAATTAAGTGCTCAATAATAAATGGAAATGTCCCTTGCAGAGGACAGGGCATTAGGGCGGGATTATGAGGAATGTGGCCCTCCTTGCTCTTGTTTCTGGACGACCGAACGGTCTTACGTACAATACAAATGAAGAGGTTTTTAGTAATCAATTGTCCCAGCGTTTCGGAGCGTACAATATTAAATGGGTATTTTTGCTTAGACTTTTTTATTTAGGCCTTCTTCAGACGTAAGGCTATCCTTAGCGTTCCTAATTTTTGTCTGTGTTCATGTTGCCTCTATAAATTGCAACTAAATAAATATATATAACCTTAAAAAGTTCCAAATCGAAGTCCACCACAACAAATTTATTTATAAAAATTAAAGCATTTCTAATTTTAAAAAAATAACAACCTCAAAATACGTGCAGACACAAAAGCAAATAAATCACAGGATATTTAACATTATCCAATGAACCAACAATATAAATCTCTGAATATCTGTTTCATCCTATTATTTGACAAACACTCCCATTGTACGCTATCATCTAAAAACAGGTCTGTAACACGCGACAAAAATTTTATCACCACAAATGTTTTAGGGAGACGAATCTCCAAACGACCCTTGTGGCCAATAAGTGGTCAAATAAACGGTACGTGTCAAAACTTTTGTGAGATGAATACCTGTATCGGATTTACAAAGGGTTTTTCATCTCTGACACGTTTGAACATCCGAGGACCATTCGATTTTTAAACGCTGTTAAACGAGTATTCGAAGTTTAAATAATATTCGTTGCGCGTGGCTAAGGGTCGACGGTCGGGAGAACTCGTCCCCTAGTGGACAAACTGGCCAGCACGCGACAGGGAGAAACCGGTTGGCCATTGGTCAGTGAGGGGGACACGAAGGGGGAAAATACTGGTCAGTCATTGGCTGGAGAAATCGGCAGGTGCGATTTTGCGAAAAATGTAGCTTGGCTTAAGCCAAGCTACATTTCAATCACCAATGATTTGAAATTGGAATGCGAGGCCAATATCATTCAAATGTTGTTAATTCAGAATAATTAATTAAATAATTTGTGATTGATGTTACTTTAACTTTTTACGGTGAAAATAAAATAATTCGTTTTCTTGAGTATGTTATAATCTCAATAAAATTGCCTACGACCTAACGAATATACAAATCGGTCAAGCCGTTTCGGAGGAGTTTGATAACAAACACCCTGACACGAGATTTTTATGTATTAGAATAACAAATAATAGTTGCATTTAAAAAATGATCAGCAGATCAGAATTTTGACTCCATAATAAGTAAAAAGGTAATTTGTCGATTTTTTCGAGATTATGGACACGTTACGATCATCTTAATTTATTTAGAAAAGGAAACACTTAATATTTTGTAAGCTCCAAAATTCCTACCATAGGTACCTAATATTACCTAACCCTGTTTGCCGAACAATGTTATCAAAGAAAATTGTTTGTCTATAATAGTATCGCCATATCGTCTCAACTAAATCGATAGAGTGTCCCTGATCATAGATAGACTTACATCAGAAGTGGAAAAGGCACAGTTTTAATAATTGAGTTTTTTTTTTACGTCTAGTCCATTTCAAAATTCTGGACATCTCACTATCCCTAACATCTGATTTCTTGGTCGTAATACGAAAAGTAGTAGTAAGCTTTAAATCTAGCAAAATGTAGGTGGCAAAATACTTTTGAGCGGTAACAGTTAGCTAGCATCAAATGACTCCTCCAGCTCTGGGCGAAGCAGAAGGGAGTGTCAGACTCTTAGAGACTAAAACCCATCCGAGTTCCTCCTAATGCCCCTTTGCGTTTCAGGGCCACGGTGATTCTTTCGAACAATTTCCGCTACCCTGGCAATAGTTAGCTAGCCTCATCATCTGCCTAGCCTCCCAACTATATTGGGGTCGGCTTCCAGTCAAGCCGGGTTTAGCTGAATACCAGTATTTTACAAGGAGCGGCTGCCTACCAGACCACCACAACCCATTAACTGGGTAACACGGTACTTCATGGCAAGATTCAGATTTTTACTGGCTTCTGACTATCCGTAACGACTGCCAAAGATCTACAAATGACAGTCGGGACCAACGGCTTAACGTGCTTTCCGAGGCACGGAGGAATCTCGGTATGTTAAGATGGTCACCCATCCACAGAGCAACCTTGGCAAGCGTTGCTTAACCTTGAAAATTGACCCGTGCGGCTGTTATTATCTAGCCACAAGCTCCTCCTAGTTAGCTAGCCTACCTGAATAATTAAACACAAAACAAAATCAAAGTAAAACACAATATCAAAACGACACTACACAAATGGACTCACCTATCCCATTTAATCTAAAAACAAAACACGGCGCAACACTATCAACTTCTATGGTTATAACAACGCTTCGACACACCATCTCATTCGACGACATCACTAAATTACAATTTCAAGGGCCGTTTTGGGAACAAAAAACATTTATATCAATGGTAGGCCGGTTCTAAATTTTACTAGTCATTGACAGGCCGTAAGAGGCGGGGCCTGGCCTCTGGAGGCTCGTTTCGCTATAGATGTGGAGTAAGTAGATAAGAATACTGGATGTAGCCCCGGACTTGACGGAGGAGAGGTGGAGACATGTGGAGTGGATAGTTCGCGAAAATATTGCGAAGATGACTTTTTTTTAGAGATTTTTGTTAGTTATGACCAACAATTACATTTTAAATCAGTGACCCTAGTAAGACGTGCGATCATGACTCCATTGTGAGAAAGGGATAGTGTTATGCGTCTCTCTCTCTCACAACGGAATTTTGACGGCATTGACACTTTACTATTGGCCGTACTATAAAGTATCAGTGCTGTTATAATTCCATTCATGGCTGTAGGTAACCCAAAGCAAAACATTATTCATAACAGCATTTTTACATGATGCTCAGTGAAAACTAACCCAAAGAGTACTTCGAGTGCTTGTGCACGTACTTGTATTTGTGATTATTTCTGAGGATATCTTCGGAACGCTTTTGGGTCATGTCATGTTTTTGGTCTAATTCCGACCTCCTTCTGTCTTCGGCCTGAACCTCTCGCTGCACACGATGTCCCCACTAGGGGCAATTTTTTGCAGATACCTCGCAAATCAGGGGTCGCATCTTTTCATGTGTCTATAATGTCTATTGATCCAAAAATAAAAGGATAACAAGACCTCAAAAACAACGTGTTCTGGTAGCCAAATCTCTTAGCTCAACATTGGATTAAATACAAAATATTGATTTTCAATACTCCAAACTCACTCCACAGCTCTAGGTATATACTTCTCGGAGAGGGTCAAAGGTAAAGTTTTCGGCCGGTGGCCGCAAGGGACGGCTCGGGGTTCGAACCCGGGATAAAACTCCGCGTAATTCTCACGTAGGTAGAACTACCCTCATATTTGTCAGTCCAAGTCGAACCGTATGTTTGTTTCTAAGAGTCATTATAGTAATGTGTTTATTGTTCTTTTTATTTTCAATACAATCGGGATTATATTTTGTATTGATGTAATTTTTGGGTAAAATAAAATGGCTTTCTTGTTTTGAAGCCGGTAGCCGACCAAGGGATGCTGATTGATGAAGTGTTTCTCCTCTCTTAACGTGGACTGATAACCTGGTGGAACATACTGGAATGTTGTGGAATGTCTCGCATCCATTGGATGCCAGACGAACAGCTGATCAATTTTGTTAACAGCTCACCGGATCAACTTAGGTAGCGTGAGCAGGGAGTGAACTGCCATACCATCTTGTTTGTATAGATTGAACGTTCACTTCACCTAAGCTTACAGTGAACTGCAGTGTGATGCTGTTTACACGTGGAAGTGAAAACTTCGGCGAAGTAAACGATAAATGAGCTGTCAAACCAGACATACAAGATGGAATGACAGCTCATTTGTCGTTGACTCCGCCAAATTGTACACGTGAGATGTCGACAGAATAGACCGACAGTTTACAGAATCGTACTGCGGGACACTTGGGGACCACAATAAGGGTACCTGTCCTTTAGGATGGGAAATCATCAAATGACTCCCCTCGTTCTGGGTACAGCAGGAGGGAGTGTCAGACTCTTACTGACTAAAACGCATCCGTGTTCCTCCTATTGCTTTTTGCGTTCCAGGGTACGGTGCCTCTTTCGAACGAAGTCCGCAGCCCCAGCAGACACTGGCCCTAGTGGGCCCCAGCAGACACTGGCCCTAGTGGGCCCCGTCTTCCGTGCTGACATCTCCTTGTGGCGCGTTGGGATCGCAGCGCGCCGCCGACCCGGGCCTGGTTCTGATCAGACGGCGAGCCACCCAATGCTCGCAGTCCGCAGACCCGCGCCTACGGTGGGCGAGAATCGTCCTGCGACTCCCGACGCCCGGGCCGTCTTCTTCTGTTGCGGCGGCTGGGGCGTGAAGTTACCCTCTCTGTCACGCGTTCGGCTTCCTCCTTTGCTGCTAGCATTACTGCTTCGCAGAAGGAGGTGACCGCTTCCCATGTCTCCTCGCTCGAAACCATGGCTTGAACCTCTTTATAATGATTACATCAATATTACATATTAGTTTGAGTTATTTCCCAACTCATTATAATTTTACAAGATTCAAATATTTTTTACAGCTTACGCTCCTATACAAATTGAAATGCACGTGTAAGTTTATGTAAGAAGAGGCGTAGGCGTGGAACTAAGTATTGAGGCTTCCTTTTAAGTTGATACACGTGTCAATTCCTTGCAGAGCATTCCGCTACTTTTAAAGGTCATCTTTATTTGTTTACGTCATAAAAAACTAAAGGGTTAATGTGTTCCGCAACCAAACTTGAAGACAGACAATTAAAAAACCCGGGAATGTTGAATTTTCTTCATCTGTCTGTTCAACAATGAAACTTAGGAGAATTCTTTAAAAAATATTAAATACATTACATACTACAGGTAAAACGGTATTATATGACACATAGGTACTCCTTCATTATCATAATCCACAGCCCAACTTCACCCACTGCTGAGCCTAGGCCACTCTTTTCTCGTGCCAATCCATACGTTCCCGTGCCACCTTCAACCATGTTCTACCCGTGATGGCAACAAAGTCGCCAGCCCATCTCGCTGCTGAACGACCAACAATAGGCTTGTTCACAGAAATAAACTAATTAATCCGTCAGTCAGATTATCAAAAAATATTAAACCCGTTTTTTCCTTTGTTACATAAACCAAAATTGACGAAGATACGACGCACTTCAAATTCTCAATACGTCACGCCGCGGTATAATTTTTAGTGCGTTCTGACGTCACACGCCTCCTGAGTTTTGATGCGTTTTATCTCTTTCAATATTAATTGATTTACAAAAACAAAAAATACATGTTCATTATTTTTCAATACTCTAAATGACGGACTAAATAGGTTTCCAATTACCACCTTCCACACCTTCATAGACACTAGTTTCTAGGTTTGTACGAAAGTTTATGTTCTGATTTCATTATAGGCTGTGATCCTTGGACGCCCCAAGTACTTAGTATAACGTTATCGTAGCCTGTAACGAAATTAAAACAACCAGGTAACAACCAGGCAGCAACCCCACCTTTATAGACTAGACTTGCCTTCACTACTGTATGACACTATGCCCAGTCTCACCTTCGCCAAAAGGAAACTTTGATAAAGCTGAGGGCCTAACACGAATATTTTGACCTACTATATACTAACATTAACGTTAGTGAATTTTGAAAATGATAAACTACAACCCCATAGTATTTTGGTTTAATTTTAAGGGACATACACAATTTATATTATTCAAAAATATGAATATAGTATCTAATTCAAATAAATATTATGTGCGAAACGAGTTTTATAGCTATGGTAAAATTATACGTACTATACGTCAAAGATATTCGTGCTATAGTGTCCCTCTGGTGGGACGACCAAGACAGTTTCCAATACTAAAGGGTACGAGATACGAAACTACAGTTCACAAGATTCTTAAACCACCGTCCCACACTAATCCCAGACAAACTTAACCCTCCGAAAAACGTTGCTAAAGTCAAGCTTTAAAACAACACTGATACCTACGCAAGGCAAGCGTGCATACGTCGCCGTCGCTCAAATATTTACGTTGACTTAGGTTAACCCTTACGCGGCGACTCCGTCCATCAGGCCCCGTGGTCTCCCGGGACCGGCCAGGTAACAAACATAGTGGTACGAAGATTAGATAGGCTGTATCGATTTGTTTTTAGAAAATTGGGGTTTAATTTAATTTTGTTGTAGTGGTTTTACTACGGCTTCGATTGGCGTTAGCAATTTTTTGAGATCTTTCAGTCCATTCTAAGGTGGTATGGTAGATATTGTATTGAGTTTGTTTAAAAGAATAGGGTACATTTGGTACATTTTTACCAAGCCAGATGACGTCACGCGTGTCTTCAATTCGCTGTATCCTCTTTATTTTTTGTTTATGTGAAAAAAGAAAAATACGTGTCTAATATTTTTTGAAAATCTGTCAGATGGACAAATTAGATTTTTTTAGTAAAATACCCCATTATTAATAACCTCCTAATTTTGTTGTACATAAAAGTATGTTTTAACTATATATTTTAACTAGCAGACCCTCGCAACTTCGCTTGCGTTTAATTTTTCATTAATGCTTCATTCCTATTGGTCGTGATGTGAGTGTGTGCCTATAGCCTTCCTCGATAAATGGGCTATCCAACACTAAAAGATTTTACAATTCGATCCAGTTCCTGAGATTAGCGCGTTCACCCAAACCGAAAATGTCAAAGATTTATAATATTAGTTTAGATTTGTAATTGGCGTGTAGATCATCATGGGCTCTTTAACCTGGTTCAATGGCTGTTTCCAATTTTGGACTAAGACTTCGCCTGCTAAGACTTGGACTTGGATTGTTTCAGATGCAATAGTGGCGGAAGAAGATGTTGGAAGATGTACCGGAATGATCTACACGTTCTATAATAATACTTAATATGAAAGAAATTCTGGAAATTTCTAATTGGTACGTACAGTTCAGTTATATCTCTCAGTTATATGAAAGACACTAAACAATTTAATCTGATGTGATTAGCCTGTTATGTCCCACTGCTGGGCAAAGACTTTTTCTTTTCCACACTGGTTTGCCCTCTGCCATTGCGGGCTAGTCTTTTTCGCAGGAGTCAAGTTTGTCCCTCCATCTTTGTCTTAGTCTGCCGCGATGTTCAATAGTATTGAATGGTACCCAATCAGAGTATTTTATTCCTTTTCTCGACTGATAGTAATCGAGGGTCTATGACGCAAAGAGCGAGTCTAAGAGATTCCTGTTCGCTTTGAAAGTGGTCTTGGGGAATACTTAAACTGACAGACAGTTCCAATAAAAAGAAGCGCTTAGCACGACTAGAAGGAACATCAAACAAGATCATGTTCACTAAAAAATCAGAGAATCACACGTGTGAGCGAAATAAAAAGAAAAAACTCCATTCTCCTCTACGCTTCCAAGGTCTGCGTAGTCCAATGCGAGGGTCATCCCAACAACCCGCAATAAAATATGCGCCGCAGGACCGTAGGATGTAAAAATGTTGTTTTTAAGGCTCTCCTCAATAATGTATCCTTTAGGAAACGTTAAGTGCTCCTTACCTTTACCTATGTATGTTTATAGGCGGACCCGAGCACCTCTTTTATAAGTAATGCTCTTCTTTATTGTATTATAAAATTCTTAATAGTGTACCGTAATTTTTCGTTGGTATTGGTCGTCGTAAGTGGATTATGGGACGTCATTAATATTATTTTATATTGCTAAGAGACTTTGGGTTTTCTATAGCTTTCATATTTGTTTTTAATGTGGGATTAAAATGTACTCGTATTTACCCGATTTTAACCCCCCTTCCTCCTCGAAGTTAAGACAGTTTAGCTGTCAAAGAAGTTAATAGGCACATTTTTTGATGACCCTGAAAAAAGGTCGCAGTAACGAAGGACACAAGTCCATACGACCGACATCAACCCTAAATCGCGCGTAAAATAGGTTCAGAGGCACAAATAAACCCGGCCCAAAAATACATGTGCCGTTCAGCGTAACTCAGTGAACTATCGGTTAACATTCACTATCAATAAAGTACGAGCCGATGGGCAAAGGGCGTCGGTGATCGATGGAACTTCTAATTTATACCCAAAACCCTAAGGCCGTATCGATTACACCCGCTAACTTTGCCGGGCCCGATGTACCGAGGCGCGTTGCTTTTTGCAAAATTTGCCCGTTGTCTCTTGAGGGTTAAGTTTGCGTATTACTTGATAGTTTGAGAATTAAATTTTTAGACGCGTGGGAATGATTTAATGGATGCGTCTTTGATATTCTTTTTGATGCAATATTTCTTGGGATGTTTTATCATGACTCGATAGTATCTGTTGTATTTGTCTAAATAACTTTTTATTTTGAGTGGAAAAGTATGATATTAAAAAAAAAAACTAAACAAGTAAAGTTTCGATGTTCAACTGTTTTTCATTGAAGGAAAATTTAATTATATAGTTACTTCTTTGTTAATGACTATTTTCCTAACATGAGGACCATTATAATATTTTGTAATCGTCTACTGCTTAAAAAAAAACCTGTTTTAACAATTAGGTACCAGTCACACCGTGCGCGCTGATCTCAGAAACCACTGGTTCGAATTGAAAAAATATTTTAGTGTTGAATATCCCATTTATTGACGATGGCTATAGGCTATATAACATCACGCTAAGACTAATAGGAGCGGAGCATAAATGAAAAATGTGACGTATACAAAGTTGCACGGGTCAGCTATAGTTTTACACCATACCATGCTAATTTGATCAAATTATTAGATCGTGTATGGTCCGCATAAGAATCCACTATCAAAAGCACCATAGCTAAAAGGCCCAGACTACTCTTCCTTAAAATTAAGCCCACTTGTAGCCAAAACACGTCCCACCCAAAAACATGATCGTACAGACAATTTAGATAATTTTCCCATGTTTACGATACATTACCAAATTAATATATTCCTCGGCCTCTCCGATCGATCTTGAATATCTCTAGGCACACGCTCAGCTAAAATTATTTACACTTCACCGGTTTCAAGGATCGTAATACGAAACTTTATTAAAGGGTTATCGCTTTCTGTGTTGCTTCAGTAATCGGTACGCCTATAGCTAGCTGTAAAGTTACAGGGATATGTGCTAAGACAGGTTTCTGTGGATTAGGTAACCAAATTCTTCCTTTACTTCGCCAGGTCTGGATTTTTAAAGCCCAAAGCTGGCAAATACAAGGTCATAGCATTTCGCAATAAAATCATGTTGGATATCAACTGGCTATATAACGGATTTAGGTCACAATGTTATCTTTGTTTTGAATTCTTCCTCTACTTTGATAGGACTGGTCAAGTGGTTTTAAGCCCGAAGCTGGAAAATACAAGATCATACCATCTCGCAACAAAATCATGTATGTAGTAATCATGTTGGATGTCAGCTGGCTATACAACGGGTTTAGGTCACAATGTTATCTTTGTTTTGAATTCTTCCTCTACTTCGATAGGACTAGTCAAGTGATTTTTAAGCCCGAAGCTGGAAAATAAGGTCATAGCATCTCGCAACAAAATCATGTCTGTAGTAATCATGTTGGATGTCAGCTGGCTATACAACGGGTTTGGGTCACAATGTTATCTTTGTTTTGAATTCTTCCTCTACTTCGATAGGACTGGTCAAGTTGTTTTTAAGCCCGAAGCTGGAAAATACAAAGTATAGCATCTCGCAATAAAATCATGTCTATAGTAATCATGCTGGATATCAACTGGCTGTACAACGGGTTTGAGTCACAATGTTATCTTTGTTTTGAATTCTTCCTCTACTTTGATAGGACTGGTCAAGTGGTTTTTAAGCCCGAAGCTGGAAAAAACAAGGTCATAGCATCTCGCAACAAAATCATGTCTGTAGTAATCATGTTGGATATCAACTGGCTATACAACGGGTTTAGGTAACAATGTTATCTTTGTTTTGAATTCTTCCTCTACTTCGATAGGACTAGTCAAGTGGTTTTTAAGCCCAAAGCTGGAAAATACAAGGTCATAGCATCTCGCAATAAAATCATGTCTGTAGTAATCATGTTGGATATCAGCTGGCTATACAACGGGTTTAGGTCACAATGTTACCTTTGTTTTGAATTCTTCCACTACTTCGATAGGACTGGTCAAGTTGTTTTTAAGCCCGAAGTTGGAAAATACAAAGTATAGCATCTCGCAATAAAATCATGTTTGTAGTAATCATGTTGGATATCAACTGGCTATACAACGGGTTTGGGTCACAATGTTATCTTTGTTTTGAATTCTTCCTCTACTTCGATAGGACTGGTCAAGTTGTTTTTAAGCCCGAAGCTGGAAAATACAAAGTATAGCATCTCGCAATAAAATCATGTCTGTAGTAATCATCTTGGATATCAACTGGCTATACAACGGGTTTGGGTCACAATGTTATCTTCTAAGGCTTTAGGCTATAATCATCAGACTAAGAGCAAGAGAAGTGGAGCAGACGAAGTTGCGCGAGTCAATTAGTTTAATATAGGCTATATATCATCACGCTAAGACCAATAGGAGTGGAGCAGTAATGAAAATTGTGACGCAAACGAAGTCGCGTGGGTCAACTAGTAACTAAATAACGCTGCAAAATCTGGTATTACAAAGATAGAACTTTTATTTAAAACACTTCACCATAAACATCATACAAGTACACCAAAATCAAGATACCCCTTTAAACAATCAGTAATATACCTCCCATCCATTATTCACGAAGTTTCAGTAAGTATACCGATACCTCAGGTACTTAAATGTAAGCAATTACTGAAGGTAGATAATCCTGGAGGCTTTGACCCTCGGGATGACCCTTGCTTAACGAACTATGTATTATCTGATGATGCTGCGATGGAAGGAATTGTGTTTTGCGATCCTAAACTATTCATGTTAATCTAAAATGTATGAAAGAGGAGATTCTTGAAGTTCAGAGCATCGGTTTGGCAGGTTTTAATTGTTAAAATATTGAAGAGATGCAAAAAAACTTACGGAAAACTAATTTTCGTGGCTTAGAAATTCATAATATGTTTGTATTTATCTTTATTTTTTGCCAGCTGGCTCGCGCTACTTTGTCTACGTGGCGTGATGTTATATAAGCCATCCTTTCTCGATAAATGGGCTATCCAACACTAAAATATTTTCTCAATTCGAACCAGTGGTTCCTGAGATTAGCGCGGCAGTGTTTGTTTGTTTGTTTGCTTGAACAAACAAATAAACTCTTCAGCTTTATAATATTAGTTAGTATAGATACTACGGAATAGAGAGAGGAAATAACTCAAGTCAATAGCAACGCAATAGTAATGAGATATGAGCCTTTTGGCCCTGCACAGGTCCTTGAATGTTGTTATCTTTCAATACTAAGTTGTCAGTGTTAGTTATTAATTTATTTGATTTTATAACATATTTTCTTTATTTATTTCAAGTCGTACATTCTCTACCAATTTATTTCTTTTGAAACATTGTTAAAACACTTTAACGCATGAAGTTTTACCTAGTAAGCCTTTCAGATATTAGATACTGTCTAATATTGATTGAATCAATATACCCGGTTGGGGTGACTTTGAGAATCGTTGCTCACTTGTACCAACATATGTAGAAGATAAAATACAGAAGTCAGATCAAACGGAGTTGATCGAATGAAGGTGGGTCATCCGCTGTGGAAGATCCGGGACGGGCGCGATACACGATTAATTAGGGAATAGGGGATTCGAGTAGTGGTCGGCGATGCAGGGGTACAGGCGAGGACTGAAATGGTAAAGATCATATTTTAATATGATGAAAATAAACTGGCAAGCTAAATATTGTAAAAGTCTCACAATTAAATAGATTGTCAAAGGTCAAAGGAATATTTAAAATATTGTATACTGTATAGGATATGGCTGTTCGAGTGGTAGAAAAAGCTGGGTTTTGTAGATTTTCCTGCATTTTACGAACTCATACACACAGACCTGAATCAAGATTGTCTCTTTAAAAATTCATTCTATCGGTTGCCTTCCTATACGGAATTTATCTAGTATTTAAATTTCTCGAGCTGATTTGCCAAATAGTTAATATATTCAAATAATGTAAAGGTTAATTGAGTGTCCATTTGTAAAACTGACAGTCGTCACGGATAGTCAGAAGACAGAAAATTTACCCAGTTACCGGGTTTTGGAGGTCAGATAGACAGTCGTTCTGTGTAAAATACTGGTACCTACCTAGATAGATAAAAAAGACATAGTTGGGGAACGGTTAGGCATATCCATGCGTGGAATATGATTGAAGAACTTTGTAATTTCTAAAAATCTACAATACACAAAAACATGGCCGACGAAACTAAAG
Source organism: Lacanobia oleracea (assembly GCA_950371165.1). NCBI lineage: Eukaryota > Metazoa > Arthropoda > Insecta > Lepidoptera > Noctuidae > Lacanobia > Lacanobia oleracea. The sequence goes on from OX493396.1 coordinate 17,020,244, forward strand.
AGGACAAGATTTTTCAATAGCCTAAAGAATAAAAATAGTGGTTTGACAAAAGTTGTATAGCAATTATTTTTTATTCTTCTTTGCAAGATTATTCGATTATTAAAAAAATCAGCCATAAACGAAGTAAATCTGTATCTGTATTATCCGACCTCTAGCAACCCAACACTTAACTGATCGCCTGTACAAGATAGGACGGTATTCGTCCAGTGGTTGTGTAACTGAATTACCTATCATTTTGATTGAACGTTTGAGAGCCTCTGGAGGGCCTATTAGATCCGAGCTCTATTTACCAGGCGTGTTATAGATGGAGAGACACTTTTACGTAGTTAGCTCTGATTTGCAGCAAGTTATTTGATTATTTTTGTTTGATTGAGTGGGGCTCTAATATACTGGGTGTATTTTCTTTGATCTAGTGGCGTTCCGTGTAGATTTAATTCGTCAATGGCCTTAATTAGCTGAACACGCGCATATAGGTAACTGAATAATTATCAGTTTTGTTACAGACAGCGTTAATGCGCAAAGAAATATCTTTGAATAAGAATAAACATGTTATTCTATGTTGTTCTTCTTGTTATTCATGTTGTTTATGTTGTTCTGTATGGATTTTGGGTTTGACGATGTCACCAGGTAAAATTGCTTATAAGTAATTTCCTCAGCGCTTTTGTTTGGAAGCAATGCAAAAGGAAGGTTTATAAAATCTTTGGAATAATTATAATGTGCAATAAATTGTTTTTTTTTTCGATTTATCTTTCCTTTTTTTAGATGCTTATAAAGGCTTACTGTAACTTCTAATCCACATGGTTTCTAAATTTGTTTTTCGCCGTTGACAATCTTTTGTTTCAAAATTATCTATTATTTTGATTGAATGTTTGAGAGCCTCTGGTATATTAGATCCGAGCTCTATTTACCAGACGTGTTATAGAAATGCGAGGATCGCCCGGAGGACACGGTGGGGCATACGGTAGAGGTCTGCCCTGCTTGGGCGGAGCACCGCCGAGTCCTCGTCGAGGCGATCGGCGGCGGCGACCTCTCGCGGCCGGCTCTGGTTCAGTCTATGGTCCGGAGCGAGGAGGCATGGGAAGCAGTCACCTCCTTCTGCGAAGCAGTAATGCTAGCAAAGGAGGAGGCCGAACGTGTGAGAGAGAGGGAGGCATCACGACCCGGCCACCGCAATAGAAGAATACAGCCCCGCGTCGGGAGTTGTAGGGCGATTTCCGGCCACCGTAGGCGCGGGCCTGCGGACGGTGCATTGGGCGGCTCGCCATCCGATCAAAACCAGGCCCGTGTCGACGGCGCGCTGTGTATCACGCGCGCCTCAAAGAGCTGTCAGCAAGGGAGACGGGGCCCGCCACGGCCAGTCCCTGCCGGGGTGCGGAATCTGTTCGAAAGAGGCACCATACCCTGGAACGCAAAGGGCAGTAGGAGGAACACGGATGGGATTTAGTCAGTAAGAGTCTGACACTCCCTTCCGCTCCGCCCAGAGCGGAAGGAGTCATTTGATGATTTCTCATCCTTAAAAAAAAAAGACGTCATAGATGGAGAGACATTTTTACATAGTTAGCTCTGATTTGCAGCTCTAACTTTAACTCTAGTGGGAGAATTTTCTTTGATCTAGTGGCGTTACGTGTAGATTTAATTCGTTTATGGTCTATGAATGAACATACGCATATAGGTAACTGAATATAGTTTTGTCACAGACAGCGTTAGTGCGTATAGAAATATTTTTGGATAATAAAGAATATACATGTTATAAATTTACTGTTTGGATTTTGGGTTTGACGATGTCACCAGGTAAAAGTGCTTGTAAGAATTTCCTCAGCGCTTTTGTTTGGAAGTAATAGATTTGGAAGGCTTCGAAATTCTGTTGAGAAATGATGTCCAGGTGTTATTTCAGCTTGAATACAATTTTTTTCTAATCATGTATAGAACTCATTGTTTAATTTCTTATTCACGAGGTTTTGCAAATTGATTTTAAACTATCTTTCCGTTTCAGTTCCCAATTGTCTTAACTTACTTATATTTTCAAATATCACAAGAAAATAACAACACAATCCAACTTTCCTTACAAAAAATTAAGTAATACAAAATATCTAGTTATGTTATAAAAGGCAGGTATTACGTACAATACAATATACAAATGTATCGCTAAAATAAGGGTCTTGGGGCACAATACACGTCTTAAACAAATATAAGAAGACTGTGGCCGGTGACCTTTGTCCCTTTTGTGTGTGTGTGGGTAAGGGACGGAGTGTTGCGACACACACACACACAGGGACAACGCTTGTATTTGCAAATGTGACCCTGCAGACTTATGCATGTGCAGAGGCAGACAAATATTTAAGTATAATATAATTATATTTTTGGTGTTTGCTTTACGAATTTATTCTGTTTTTGATACTCTATTTGGTGAAACATTTATACTTAAATAGGAGTAAAATGAAAATGATTTAGAAAAAATAATACAATCTGGCTTCTGCCAGCAGATTCGCTGCTAAAGGCAGAAATTATCCCAGGGGAACCCCTGGATGCAAATAGATGAGTCATTTGCCCAGACTACAATCTATCTCTGTGCCAAATTTAATCTAGACTCGTTCAGCCGTTCTGATGTGATTGAGTAACATAAATCCATCCAAAACTTACGCATTTATAAAAGTAGAAAGATAACTGTGTGTGCAATTTAAGAAACATAATTGTTGTGTTGTATAAAGAGCTGGTTGCTAAATAATAACAGCCGCACGGGTCGATCTTCAAGGTTAAGCAACGCTTGCCAAGATTGGTCTGTGGATGGGTGACCATCTTAACATAGCGAGTTTCCTCCGTGCCTCGGAAAGCACGTTAAGCCGTTGGTCCCGGCTGTCATTTATAGATCTTAGGCAGTCGTTACGGATAGTCAGCAGCCAGTAAATCTGACTCCAGTCTTGCCATGAAGTTCCGTGTTACCCAGTTACTGGGTTGTGGAGGTCTGGTAGGCAGCCGCTCCACGTAAAATACTGGTATTCAGCTAAATCCGGTTTGACTGGAAGCCGACCCCAATATAGTTGGGAAAATGCTAGGCAGATGATGAATTGTTGTGTTGTATGAATACATTTGGTTTAGTTTGGTTCGCAGTTCCATACAGTTGTTTTAACTTTAAACTCCAGTATAGAAATTTAAATTGGACATTCTGTGATCGCCACAGTGAACGCTCAAAGAGAAAACTGCTATGATCGATTTTAGAAAACGAATTAGTGCAGCGAAGTTTGTTTTTATCTGAGGTACAGAAAAAGACCACTGTTGGTAGTTAGAAGGGTCTTTTATCTTGTGCCAATCCTAGTGTTCTTTTTTAAGGTTGTTTTACAATACAATATTTAACTTCTATCGAACATCCACCTACTTGAATGAATATCTAGTTATTTGAAAAATGTTACTGAAATAAGTCGACTTGTGAAAATATAAATAAAATCGGAAGAGCTACAGTTTTGAAGTTATTCTTCTATTCTTGCTACGCTAAACGACCGCGTCGCCATGTCGTTCACACGGCGCAAATTCACTACGACGTGACCAGTGAAGTCAAGCACAGCTTGTAACGGTTGACCAAAAAAAATATCCAAAACGGTTCTCTACTGAGTCATCTAACTTTTTTATCCATAATTTAAAGTGCCATAACTTTTTTTGTCCTAAATATCATTTGTCCGAATGATAACTTACCCGAATTTAATATCACATAATATCACATGCCATAAAATTGAAATTCCTAAATATAATATGTCCTAAATCCGTTTGTCAATATTACAATCGATAATATACAAAAGACATAAAACCGTTTTCAATAAAAGTTATAAGTCCTAAATTCAAATAACATAATGTTTATTTATAATAATGATATTCTTAATATTTTTTTTTTTATTCTTTATATTTATAATAAAGCAGTCGATTGTGAACATGTAGTTTTTGTAAACAAGCAAGCACGCAGCATGCAGCGTGCAGGCAAGCATGGTTTCTGTCACTGCTCCGGCGGTCTTTTTAGGGCCGCCTCGCCTCTCCGCGCCTACGCGATTTTAAATTACACTCTAGGGGTAGGTCAGACAAGACTGCGTGGATTCGAATTTACAACGATTCGTTTCTGTCACTAAAACCTAATTTTAGCAAATTTTTTAGGAGTAAAAAATGTATATGAACATTCGGAATAATACACATTATTTAACACAATACTTAGGATATTATGACTTTAGGTCATGTAAAATTAGGAGATTGAATTATTATAGTTTTCGATATTATGAGAGAATAGTTTTAAAACTAAAGATAATTTATGCTAAACAAAATTTCGGTTATTGAAGTTCATAGCAAACGTGTTATGGATAATGATTTTCGGACAAACAATTTCAAGAGAAGAAAGGGTCAGTTAGTCTTTCCCTACTTTTATAACGTATAGTTTTATAAAGTTTTGTTAACACTTCTTTTGAAGCATGTGGTGTTTTGATGTGATAAAGTCTTATAAAGTGATGAACACCGGCCGCACGCCCGAAAATGTGTCACGGTCACGTTCCACCTGAGCGGAGCGTGCAAGCGAGGGCGCGGAACAAGCAATAGAGAGGCACAATCGGCCCAAGCGTTCGGCTTGTTTGGTAAAATTCAATTGTTTTCTTATGACTATATCACGTAAAATTATCGTCCGTAAAACGATTTTACAGACAACCAGTTTTATTTTTTTTTAAATTTGAGAAATGTAAAGTAATAACAAATAATCTATTCAATGCATTATTTGTCCAGCTACTCGCCTCCTAGCCCTGTGCCTAAGCCCGTTAGGCCGGGCCACCTTCCGATACAATAACAGGCGCGGACCCTTTCTTCTGGCAGGCTCGCTTATAAATTGCGGTGTCCGACTGTTTGTAGCCAATATTGCACTGCTTGTTTGCTTTCTATCGATTTCGGAGAGGTATGACCTGAGGACGTAATTTGCGTTATGGGATTATGTTGAAATTATAAGTAATGTATCTATTGGTTTTATGACATGTTTTCCCGTGGTAGGATATTAGAGATGGAACTTGTACCTATAAGCTGTATGAGAAGTATGACCCGCCTAACTTTGTTTGTTTTTTTTTTGGATTGAAGAATATCCAAAAAAAATATTTTTGGAAACCGTTTCGTAGATTATTTTTAGGCTTAACTAGCGTTTTAACCACATTTCGTAGGGTAGATATTGCCTAAAGTCATTGCCTAAAGTTATGTGTAAATGCAGAAGGAAGAAACCAAAAGTCATAGTCAACTTCACAATATCAAAGTAACTATAGCAACTACGAATTTGTCAAGCAAATAAGTAAGGTCAGCGTCAACTACAATTTCCCTGAAAAATGCAGGTAATATCTTCAGCTAAACTTCATGCAAGCGTTTTCAGGATTCCGATGGATATGCTCCGGAATTTTGAATATAACTTGTGTGGAATTTTCAGTTTTATGCAGGTATATTATATGCTTGATCGAATAAGAGCGGTGGCTGTAATGTTAATGTATTAAAAGAATTGTTATTTATTGAAAATTTAGGTAGTCTTGTCTAAAATTAAAAAAAAAAACTTTTTGTTTATTTACAATAATGAATGTAGCAAACATAGTTTAGTATCTATGTATTAAGATATAGTTTTACGAGTACTTTATTCTAGGAGCTTTTGTAAGTCTATTACACTTTATTTCCTTTTTAAAAAGAACGAAAGAAGAAAAAAAAATAGTTAATTATATTATTATTATTAATAGTATATTATTCCTCCCAAGCAGACGCACATTTCATTATTATAAATATACACGAATAAAAACAACAATAAAACAAAATGGGAGACAAATATTAATAAATAAAACTAAGCTTAAAACTACAGCCTGTGTCAGGGACGGGCTTGACATTACTGCCGCAGTTACATCATAGACAAAACAAAAAAAAAATGCTCTTAAGGGGAAATGCTGGCGGTGAGACTTTGTATGTAAAAAGTCATAATTCGAGGTTTGGCTCTCGACTGTTTTCTCCTCCAATATTGGACTGATATAAGAGATATTCCACAAACTGAATAAGAAAGATATATACTGTGTTCCTTTTTGATGATTTATTAACCGTATAAGCACTATAACTCTCATAAAATGCTCAAAATTGTCCGATCAATCGTAAAAAACATAGAGACACAGAATACATTCTGTGTCTCTATGTTTTTCCCTTTTTGATTAATAATTGTCAAATTTGTACGCTAGGGCTCTGTTGACAACGATTGATCGGACAATTTTGAGCATTTTATGAGAGTTATAGTGCTTATACGGTTAATAAATCATCAAAAAGGAACACAGTATATATCTTTCTTATTCAGTTTGTGGAATATCTCTTATATCAGTCCAATATTGAGGGAGAAAACAGTCGAGAGCCAAACCTCGAATTATGACTTTTTAAATAACTTTTTAAATGACAAATGACTTTTTAAATAAGGAAAAAACATAGAGACACAGAATACATTATGTGTCTCTATGTTTTTGCCTTATTTAACTTAATATGAAGGGTGTATCCTTCTTGTTCAGGTTGTGAAATATCTCTTAAGTCGGTCCAATATTGGAGGAGAAAACAGTTGAGTGTCAAACCTCATATTATGACTTTTCTTATACAAAGTCTCTCCGCCCGCGTTTCCTCTTAACCTGTGATCATCTGGACGCAATAGCCGTCGCGACGCCACAACAATTGAATAGTTTTATTTAAAAAAAAACGGCAGCCGCCATGTTTTTTGGTCGATGGGGCCTTTTTTTTAAAAAAAAAAAAAGAAGTTTAAACTGCGTGATTTGGTATGGTATGTCGGATGCCATTAAGCGTCAATTTCAGTTGACGCCCAATGGCAAACACGTGGGCCGACGACAAACCACAGGGCTTTACACTCATAAGGTGGTTACTGCTGAATATTAGATAGTGTTTAATTTTGGTCTACAAACAGGTTTGACTATTTTAGTCGTAAATAATGGAAGAAGAATACGCAGTAGTGATTTAATTATATGTAAGATAAATCACTGTGAAAACAAGGAATAATAATAATAATAATAATAATAACAACTCTGGCAACTCTAGCTGTCATATCAAAGCTTTGTTTTTTGTTCTCCTTTTATTCGTAAAATTAATACTTTTAGACCTCACACATCGCAAAAGAAGCTTCCAAGATTCAGAAAATAAACAATATAAATAAATAAATACAACCTAAAGTTAATCCAAAAAGTAAACTGAAATCAGAATGCAGGAAGATGAAGAAAAATATTTGCAACCGACACATGACATATGTCACAAAATAGACCACTACAATTGTAATGAAAAAGGAATGAATTAATAAACAGTTAAGATATGCTGACCAGAGCAGCATCACGACGTGCACGCCCACCATCTCCGGACCCGTCGCTGAGCTCCACCTCGCCGCCGCCGGACAGCGGATTACCAGTGTCACCGGCGGTTGCAGTTGCGTCGAGCTCCAGCGACGAGTATTTCTCTCCGCCGACGTCGCCAACACCTGTACGTCGGCAGGGGAGAGGCCGGCCACCGAGGGGCTTGGGACCTAGGGGCCAACCGGCCCCGAGCCGGGTCCCCGCTGCCGGTGGTTGTGTGCAGCGCATAAGATGGAGTCAATCCATGAACGAGAACGTTATGCGCGCATACTATGGGTCTACAGAGGGGGGAACTAACCTTACTGCGTACCGTGTCAGGATGCTGTCTCTGTTTCAGGACCTGGAACCAACCGTGAACGTCTCGGCCCAACGATTGTCGGATCAGGTGCGGGTTATCCAACGTAATCACAGGTTGGACGATGCTGCACTTGGTAGGCTGCGCTCAGAGGTACTGAGCAACTTTATCATCTCAACTCCGACACAGGCCGCGGTTCAGGCGCCAGCTAGTAGCGCAATCACACCGCGGCCCAACAACGTCAGTGATGAGGTAGATGATAGGGTTGTCACGGTAAGTAGCCAGTGCAACGATAGACTGAGGAGCGCACTGGAGGATGCGCTTCGCGAGTATAGATCAATTCCGACCGAACTTAGGCCCCGTTTACCACGGTTACCCATGCACAAAAAAAATAGGGCGCTGGTGTGTGCCCTGGACTCGCTGCTGCAGAACATCTTTGAAAGCAGCGAGAGCCTCCTTGATACGCACTCAATCCTGTATTGCGGGGCTGTTGCGGCATGTCGTTTAGCAAATATTAAGTTTAATACTAGTGATGAAGCTATTCGACCAAAACCTGCTGTACCAGCCTGGCAGTGCAGGATCGAGCGGCGGATCGATGAGGCTAGGGCACTCATCGGCAAACTATATTGCTTCAGGGAGGGTAACACACGACCACGCGTGATGCGCTTTGTGAGACGGGCGTTTTCGGGGACTGATATCAGCCCTCGAGATTACACGTCCCGTGTCACGGAGCGCATTGACTTCCTGAAGCAGAAAGTTTATGCATGGGCGAACCGTATTCGGCGGTATAAGCGGCGGGTTGATCGATACTCGCAGAATCGCATGTTCCAAAGCGACGAGAGGTGGGTATATAGAGCTTGGGAGCGACCTGAACAAAGTGTGACGGATGTGTGCCGCCCAGATGATATCGCCACGAATACATTCTGGCGAAGCATCTGGTCGGTGCCCGTCTGTCATACCGATGATGGCTGGATGCGCGATGTCGAGCGCGTGTGTGAAGCTATGCCACAAATGGAAAAAATTAACATCTCCCCATTAGATGTAGCCAAAGCAGTCCGTCCGTTACCGAACTGGAAATCTCCAGGACCGGATGGACTGCATAACTTCTGGCTCAAATGGTATAGCAGCTCACACGCGCTCCTGGCAACTCAATTCCAGTCATCCTTAGAGTCTGGGTCGCTACCACAGTTTCTAACAACTGGCGTTACCCACTTGCTCCATAAGACCGGTAGTCCCGCGGAACCCAAGAACTATAGACCAATTACTTGTTTGTCGACGGTCTATAAACTTCTTACATCCATTCTGAGAGTGAAGATCAATGAACACATTGAGACTAATTCAATTATGTCCACCTCTCAGAATGGATGTAGGAAGGGGTCCCGCGGCACTAAGGAGCTTCTCCTCATAGACATGGCTATAAGCCAACAGGTTCGTCGATCCCGCAAGGATCTGTCGACATGTTGGATAGACTACAAGAAGGCCTACGACTCTGTGCCACATACATGGCTCATGAGGGTGTTGGAGTTGTACAAAATAGATGCAACTCTACGCACCTTTCTTGAGTCATGTATGAGGCAATGGAAAACAGTCCTTCGCTATCCAGGATGTCGACCAATTCAGGGGGACGATGAGCCTGTGTGGATTAAACGGGGAATATTTCAGGGCGACAGTTTGAGTCCGCTTTGGTTTTGCTTAGCTCTGAATCCTCTAAGCACATTGCTGGAGGGTTCAGGTCTGGGCTATCGGTTGAGAAGAGGTGGTCAGGCCATATCTCACCTTCTTTACATGGATGATCTGAAACTCTTTGCCCCCAACAATTCGCGACTGATGGAGCTACTGAAGTTGACTGAAACCTTCAGTAGTGCCATCGGGATGGAATTTGGTGTGGACAAATGTGCAGTCATGCATGTAAAGAAAGGGGAGATTATGGAATCTGAGAGAATTCAACTCTCGGATTCCATACAGGTTAGATCACTCAGCTCGACCGAAACCTATAAGTATTTGGGTATATCGGAAGCGTTGGGCATTAATGTTACTGACATGAAGCAATCGTTGAAGGAACGCTTCTTTGGCCGCCTAAAAAAGGTTTTGAATAGCCTTTTGTCGGGCGGAAATAAGGTGCGCGCCTTCAACGGTTGGGTCATGCCGGTATTAATGTACTCTTTCGGCATACTCAAATGGGCTCAAACTGAGCTTGACGCCCTGGATAGGAGAGTACGTACACTGCTGACCGCAAACCGGATGCATCACCCACGATCGTCGGTGATGAGACTGTACATTCCGCGGAAGAGTGGAGGTCGAGGCTTTTTAAACGCCAAGACTCTCCACAACCGCGAGATGTGCAGTCTCAGAGAATATTTCCTCACAGCTGATGTGGGTATGCACCGAGATGTGGTCGCAGTGGACAAGGGTCTCACCCCGTTGTCCATGGCTAAGGAGAACTGGCGCAAACCTGTGATACTTACCACGGATGACCGCAAGGAGGTATGGAAAGGCAAGGAGCTTCACGGGCGCTTCTATCGGGCTCTTCATGGGTCTGATGTAGATTTTTCAGCGTCCGTGGCCTGGCTACGTTTCAGTGATCTCTTCGGGGAAACTGAAGGTTTTGTCTGTGCGATTATGGATGAAGTTATCTTGACGAATAACTACCGGAGGCATATTATGAAGGATGGGACGGTGGACGTGTGTCGGGCATGCCACCGTCCGGGTGAGTCCATCAGACATATTATCTCTGGTTGTTCTCGTCTGGCTAACGGCGAGTACTTGCACAGGCACAACCAAGTGGCCAGGATTATCCATCAGCAACTTGCTCTGAAATACAAACTTGTGGATTCTGAGGTACCGTATTACAAGTATGTGCCCGACCCAGTTCTCGAAAATGACCATGTCACGTTGTACTGGGATCGGTCTATCATCACTGATAGGACTATTGTTGCCAATAAGCCTGATATAGTGGTGATAGACCGATTAGTGCGCCGCACAATGATAATTGATGTTACCATCCCGCATGACGAGAACCTCGTGAAGGCCGAGAAAGAGAAACAAATCAAGTATCTCGACTTAGCGCACGAGGTTGTCGACATGTGGAATGTGGACTCAGCTATCATTGTGCCGATAGTCATTACGGCCAATGGCCTGATGGCCAAAAGCTTCGACGAACATCTGTCGAAGCTGGCGTTACGCGGTTGGGTAAAGGGCCTGATACAGAAGGCAGTACTCCTCGATACGGCTCGTATTGTGAGGAGGTTCCTTTCTCTGGAGCCCTAACCACCGGTAGCTTGGACCCTGCTCCCGACACCGGCGGACTACTACTTTTTATATTTTTAAATGTATTTTTTTATGGTTTTTTAGAGATATATTTAAAAATATACTTTGTATGTAAATAAAAATGAATAAACGAAATAATAATAATATTCCACACAACTATCACACAACGCCATCTAGTCCCAAGCTAAGCAGAGCTTGTGTTATGGGTACTAGACAACTGATAAACATACTTATATATTTCTAAATACATACATATTATAGATAAACTACACCCAGACACAGAACAAATGATCATGCTCATCACACAAACATTTGTCCTGGGTGGGAATCGAACCCACAACCTCTGGCATAGCAGTCAGGGTCACTAACCACTAGACCAACAGGCCAGTCGTATTATATATTATTGTCGTTATTATCCCCGTCTTGCAGACGAATTGAATTATGATATTATTATTTATAAGAAAACTTAGCTCCAACAATTCAAATGTTTTCATAACATATTGAAATACCGTAACATACAGTATGTTCTCAATAGCAATAAAAACCCGTACCTCTCCGTTATTTACTCGACCCGTGCTCGACCGGCCGCGGGGAGGGTTTCATTTCCGTAAGAAACATGCACGTTGGTTGTAATGGACATAAGTTATTGGTTTATTCTATTAAATACAGAAAGGCAATCGGAAGGATTACGCAGTATTCATTTAAATGTTTACTTATTAATTTGCTTAAGGTTAAATAAAAAAAACATACTCAACTCAATCACCTAAATAATTACTGTCAACTTTCACAAGGGTATTCGATTTCCTAACGATACTATGTTTTTGTTAGAAAAGTCACAGGAGCTATTCAAAATAATGTGCCATTATCATCATTTCTGCCGAAAGACGTCCACTGCTGGACACAGCGTCACACCAATGTATGTGAGGGCAAAAATTCCGAAGTATTATTAAAAAAGAAAAACATTGTAAATATTTTTATTCATTAAATTATTAGGATATACATAATACAAACGAGCATTCGTCAGGTCAATTTAAACAAAGCCTTATTATTCCACATTAAGTCATCGCTAAAATGATTACGTCACAGTTTCAGTAGGAGTACAAAACAACTAGGCGAATAAGTTAACTAATTTAATCCTACCGAAAAGCTTTGCGATATCTGTGCCTAATGTATGCACAGCGGATATACCCCTTCGAGCCTCGTGCTGATCATCCAGTGGACTTGAATATTTTCTTAACTGTTTGTCTTTTGGGTAAACTTACCAGAAGGCTAGTCTGTTACTCTGATTTAGTAACAAATGCTAGTATGGTGTAGGAAAAGCTAGTTAATAATTAAGCACCCTAATGTAAAAACTTGTTTGTATTTTTATTTTACCAATGTCGCCGTATCGAATAACTGCGGATTGTAGCAATTATTCTTAATATTCAATTAAAAAGAAAATTCACACTCTTCCTCTTTCTTTTCCGGTAGAAAATAAGTGGCTGTGACAGACGGACCGATAAAGAGACACGGGTGATCCTTTGAACATCCTGATTTTTCAAACTGACACACGTTCGGAATCCTCCTAAAACATGGTACCTACGAGTATTTTCATTAATTCTTAGATAGTTTCAAATTATAACATACGTGAATTTATAACTTGCATAAAACTAGATAATTAAAATAACATTCAATTTGTTGAACACAAAAGATGTTACATATAAACTAGCATTTCAAACTTGTAGCACCAAATGGCGCGCCGAAAAGCACGCTACTCGCCTATCCAACTCTCCCGCCGTTCAAACGCAGCACGGACCGGCCCTTGCGGGCAGTACTCCCTAGCTGTGGGCAGTACACCCTCAAAACAACCTTGAATAGCAAAAAACATTATATCTACCCCTCAACTACAACTGAAAACCAACCCTAATCTTTGTGAAATAGGGTAGAATTTTCGTTGTAGAGTGTTTTGTGGGCAGTAGATACAGGGGGCCGACAGATCGACCCATGGCTACTATACAACGATTGTGTAGTTTTGATTTCTATTTCGTGTGTTTGACTTGGAAATATTTGCCAAATTTCGGTTATTGGGTAGCTCCTTTATGAATTAAGTATGAGCAACTGAAAACTTGAATTAAGTATAGGCTGGTTTGTTTTTAAAGGTATGGAGCTAGTAAGTTAATGTTGGTGGAGTAAACATTTAGTTTATGTAGTTTATAAAGTAGTTCGTATATTTATCAAAGTTTAAGTTTTACTTTTGTTATTTTTTCTGTTAACATAACGTTGTCGAGTAACTTAAAAGGCTTATTGTTTGTTATTTCATAATACATTAAAATAATAACCCAAATTTTGTACTCCATCATCATAATCATTCTATCATCATACTAATATTATAAATGTGAAAGTAACTCTATCTGCCTGTTTATAAAGTTTTCACGTCTAAAACCCTGAACTGATTTGAATGGAACGTGGCTCAAGGGTAGACCATTGAACCATGGGGTACGTTTTTATCCAGGGAGTTTGTTCTCTCGGGATAATTTTCGACTTTAATAAAATAATAAAAGTTTAAATTTCTTAAATTATACTTAACTAGCGACTCGCCCCGGCTTTGCACGGGTGCAAATTATATACTAAAACTTTCCTCTAGAACCACTCTATCTATTAAAAAAACCCACATCAAAATCCGTTGCGTAGTTTTTATAGATCTAAGCATACATAGGGACAGACAGACAGTGGAAGCGACTTTGTTTTATACTATGTAGTGATTTTTTGTTTGAAAATTAGAAAACCATTACAATCCTTCAGAAATCCAAGTCCACACTTTGTAAGTAAACTAAAAGTACCTACAGACGTCCATACCAAGTCGTCCCGTCACATTTCACTAAATTACACTTGCATGAAACTAGAAATTGCTTTGTATTTCACCCTTTTTTCTAAACGTGACAGTGACAGTGTTTACACGTAGCCAGTGCTGAAGAAATGCCCCCTCACGTGTTTACGTTAACTTGGCTACATTTTTTGGACATGGTCCAGGTTATAAGAAAATGTATTTAGATTTTTTTTTGCCTCTGGATTTGTATCAGCCTGTAGATGTTTAGAAGTAAAACTTCAGATAGTACAGTTTGTCATTTTATTTTGTTTCATGATAAATTAAAATATTGTTGAGGGGTTAAACTCGTTTTGTGATTTAATAAATATGTGCAAGTTTTGTGTACCTACACCACTAAAATAATAAAAAATCTAGATTACTGCAAAATACGTAGAATAACTATTATTACTAGCGTTTGTCCGCCGCTTTTCACGCATTCATAAAAATTTCCGCAAAAAAGTAGCAAGTACTAGTAGTCTTCAGTGTTTTATCAAAATCGGTTCAGCGGTATAGGCGTGAAAGCATAAGATAAAAAAAAAACTCACTTTCGCATTTATGTTATAGTTGGAATGACCAAACGACCATTGAATTATGAAACTCCAGGAAACTAATATGAGAAACTATTGACTGGTTACATTATGCTGATCTTATTGATAATGCAAACTCTAATTATTTTGAGTTACAATTAAAATTACTTACATAATAATATATCCTCTTCGTCACTCCCCGCTACCGCTTAAACCTTGCGTCGGGTCCTATCAGGCCTCCGGCGGGTCCGTGACAGCGTGACGCGGGTCCGGCCGGTCCGAAATAGATATTTCGCCGACTGTCGTCTTATTTGTGGCGTTACCCTTAGAATTATGTACATGACGCTCCGTTTTGAACGTTTTTGTGGTATGCGAATGTATTTCAGCTTTTTGGGCGGTCGTTTGTTACTTTTTAGTGAAGTAATATGTGTGTCATTTTTTTGTAATCATTTCTGGCACAAAAATTAACTTACCGTAGGTATCTTAATTAATATTTCTAAGTCGCTATTATCAAAGTTATAAGCTAATTAGGAAAACTGAATGTCTCATTACATAGGGCCAAAGATACTTAAACTATAAATGACTAATTAACTATCTCCTATCTTCATTATCACCATCATCATCAGCATAGACCACTCATAATATCATAATCAGCCTATAATGTTCCCACTGCTGGGACACAGGTCTCCTCTCGGTGAGAGAGAGTGTGCCGTAATCTACCACGCGGACCCAGTGCGGGTTGGTAGATGTCACATGTCTTCGAATTTTGGTTCTAGGACATACCGGTTTCCTCACGATGTTTTCCTTCACCGTTTTGAGAGCAGTGGTGATGAAATAATTTACACAAAGTAAAGCGCCTGCCTGGGTTCAAACCTACGACCTACAACTCGAAAGTCGCAGCCATTTCCACCAGGCCACCACTGCTCTCATAGACCACTGCTGGAGATATATTCCGACCGCAGTCAACAGTTAATTTTTGAGTAGGATGAAGACCCGTGAGTAAAGTTTGATGAAATCACATCAAACTTTTCTCACTCGTTTTCTGAATATCAATAGTAGTAGACAAGAGTCTAATAAGTAGTAAAAAAGTTTTCTAGTTGGTTCTCAAACAGATCACACAATATTTCAATCTTATTAGAACACTGAACAGCGCCACCTTTTGTCGAGTAGCCCGCAACTGAACAACGGTTTAACGAAGTGTTTTCACTACAGAGGGCGCTAGCTTACTAAGCAAGGAAGCTTGTTGAAATATTGAGGGTGGTCAATTGGGGTGGAACTTGAAAACTCGTCATGAAAATAACATTTATTTTTTAAAGAATATAATATATTTGATTTATTTAATTAGGTAGTTATCCGTTTGCAGCCATTGTAGCCATTGTAAATTTGCAATTCAGTGGTCAGAGTTATTTTCACCTGATAACTGGCAAATACTTCAAAAAATACTTTATTATAAGAAAAAAAAAAAATATTTTTGATTATACTGTCGTTCAACCTTAAATGTAGGCAGAAATTCTTACAAACCACCTAAAAAATATTACATTCTAATTAAATTCTAATAAGACAACCAGGACCAACCATTTCTCCTCTCTATTTTTTCCAGACTAAACACGTAAAGTATCAGAAACCTTATTTAAAAGTTCGCGGAGAAAGTGCTCGACGCTGCCGGGTGAAAAATGCAGCGGAGTTGTAACGAAAATGAAAGTGAAAGACTCCGCGAAGACTTTACAGCTTTTAAACCTTGTTTCAAGCGATTCAAAGTTGATGCAGCCGCTTTTTTTGCCAAGAGGAATAATTATTGTATTAAAGAGGCGTTTTTGGTAACTTAGCGCTGTTTGTTAGTTTTCGTTTTAGTTTGTTTGTTAGTATGTTTGTGTTTTTGATACGATTAGATGTTTATGATGCGACCGTCTTGCTTTGTTGATTTTCTAATTCCAACTAGAGCCACTTATATCCTTTTTTAACAGTATATATGTTGTCATTCAAAAGTGCCTTATCTTATTGAAATAACAGAATTGACTTTGTCTTTGAAGATTATCTCCGCGTTTATTTCTCACGGTGTTCCATACAATCTTTCAAGTCCTTAATCTTATAAATTAACTAGCTTTACTCTGCGACTTTGTACGCGCATGATCCGTTTTTTTTTCGTTCCCGTAGTAATTTCGGGAAATCCTCTGTTAGTGCTCCCTTACACTCCCCAAGCAACCTACATGCAGCAAATTTCCGCTTTCTACAACCAGTTTCAGCTGTGCGTTGTCTGTCAGTCTCTCACTCAGTAATCGAAGAATTTTATATATTAGAATTAATCGACTGAATACGTAAGATAACTAGGTCTAAAATTTTAAAGAACTTTTCCGAATGAGAATTTAGACAGAGAGAGTGATATTGACTTTCTAAATAAAATCTCCTCTCTTTCTAATTCATTGTTAGCGTATACGAGTACTTAGCTGTCCGATGTCCCCTTTCTCAAATCAATGACGTAACGAAAATATGTAGCCATTTTAATCAAGGATTTAAGAGGAAAAATATTGTTAGGTTTAAAACTCAACCCAGACTTTGGTGTTTATTTATTTATTTATTTATTTATTTATTATACGCTTTATTGTGTTTGGTTTCAATTATTTAGTAAAGGATTGTTTCACATATTTCACTTTAAATATGAAAAGAACTGCCACACAATACAGTTTGAATTAGATTGAACAATGCAAATTATACTTTCATAATAATATGTGTGTTTATATTTTCGTATGGCACTCGTGGGCTGCAGCTGAAAATCAGCGTCAGGTTGTATTCGTTGTGTAGCCAGCTGGTATTATGCTGAGCTGAGGCCTTTTTGGGATTTTATTAATGTTAAGGGGTTTTATTTATGTAATGCCAATAAACACTATTTTCTTTCACATTTTCACAATGAGACAAATATACTTAATACAAAATACATAACATAATCGACATAGCCAGGCCATGGACTAGACTTGGCAATTTCCTTCTTAAAACTCGTTTATGTGCAGTTAAAATGGGCGGTGTCTTGGGGCCCGTGACTGTGGGGCCCACAGCTGCGGGCCCATATCCGCTGGCGGCCGATTGAGTTACAGGTATGATTGATCAACCGCTCCGTGATTGAGGAATTGAGGAGGAGGCACGACGGGCGTGTTATCGCGTTAGCTTGGTGGTTGTATGTAATGCAATGTGGATGTAGTTGGTCGGCGGTTTATAATGTCCGAATGGGGATTAATTAGTTCTTGTTCCACTATTATTTTAGTCAGAAGTTTATTAGTAGATACTTTATACCTACTTACTTACAGAAAAAAGTTAACAATCGGATTATGCAGAATTTATGTGTCATATGCCAATTAGTGTCTCGGAAAGCACGTTAAGCCGTTGGTCCCGGCTGTCATTTGTAGATCTTTGACAGTCGTTACGGATAGTCAGAAGCCAGTAAATTTGACTACAGTCTTGCCATGAAGTACTGTGTTATCCAGTTAATGGGTTGTGGAGGTATGGTAGGCAGTCGCTCCTCGTAAAATACTGGTGTTCAGCTGAATCCAGTTTGACTGGAAGCCGACCCCAATATAGTTGGGAAAAAGGCTAGGTAGATGATGATGATGCCAATTAGTAAAGTAGGATCTTATGAGAAGTTTGACTTGTTTGTTTGAGTTTGACTTGACAAGTTGACAAGTTTGACTTGTTTGTTGAGAAGTTTGACACTTATAAGATGGCATTTTGCAATCTCACCCACGCACATAATGTTTTTAATTTTTATTATAGAATCTGTTGCAAATATGTCTTTGTTTTATTCTTATGTAGTGAAACTCCTAGTGGTTGTAAGCGTTCCCCTTGATTTTCTTGGAAACCACAGCCTGAAATTTAAAAAAAAAAGAAAATCAGTAGTGCTATTCTGTAACACCATTTTCGTTCCTCGACATCGGAATCCGAGGTGAGTATAAACATAAGACCTTTATGTTGTGTGTTATAAAGTTCACTTTGTGAGCTATCTCACTCAGGTGAAGCTCGATATCGAAATGGTTACTTACAGAATAGACTAGGGTCTAATGGTATAATGTTACAAAAAAGATATTCGTTCTTAAACCTATGGACACATTTTTTGTAATGATTTCATTCGCCATTTATGTCCAATCAATTCGTTTTAAATTTAGCTTTTGTGAAACTCGTACTTACAAATCAGAACATTTTTGAAAATCATGAAGTTTCTATAAAATGTTTCAGTATCACTCGTTTACTTTATTTTCCAATAAGAAGTAGGATGTGAGTTATAAAAGTAGCCACGGGGGCATGAAGGTCAAAGGTTCTTTTTCCATTTAAAAATAAGGAAGAGTCTATAAAAAATATTTCCACGTAACTGTATTACATAATTCTATTTTCTAGGAAAGAGGCGGAAGGAATCAATTACTTTGTCTTTTATAATGCGCACAGCAAAGAAGTGGAACCCTCTACCTGCGTTTGTGTTTCGGAACACATCAACCTAATATCTTTAAAGATATAGTGAACAGGTATCTTCTGGCTAAGCTCACTCCATCGTCAACTTTGTCGCTGTCACCTCTGATCTAGACTAGAGTCTAGAGCAAACCCATCTCAAGTAAAAAAAATCTTTTTATATGTAGTCTTTACGGTCTGCGCTTATTTTCATTCTTGTATCTGCCCGTGACTCCGGCCGCGTCAAAGTCGTTAAATATCTCAAGGAAACGTAGTCCCGCGATAAAAAGTTTTCTATATCCTTTTCCAAGCCTACTGTAACAAAATTTTTTAACAGACGGTGACAGTTTCATGCCATCAAGAAACTGTCACCTTCTGTACACAAATATTTCAAATAAACCAATATAAATAAAGTTTGCATATCCATATGTACAAACTTTATTTAAATTGGTTTATTTGAAGTATGTTTTAGTAAAAAGTAACTTGTGATGCTTTTATAGAAAAAAATATACTAGCATGCCAAGTACACATTGTGGTTTCCTAGCTGACCCCTTAAGCCCTCCACCTTTCCACACCCTCAACATGTGTTTCGCATTTATAACATGAATATGGACCGAGCTGTCATTAAATTATAATATTTACAACCATTCCTTTAAATAGACTGTCTATTTCCCTACTTGCAAAGGACATAAGATTGAAAAAAAATTGAAGATTTTAAAAAGATTGAAAAAATTTAGACTTTTTTTAAAAACTTTACTAATTTCTACATGTTCCATTTTTTATCAGATATACATGAACTCGTAGTCCAAATATGGGTATATTTTTGTGATTCTGAACTAGTTCTTTTTTACATTAAATCGTTTAGTAATTTTTAATGCGTATTATCTACAAACTATATAAAATCTACTCAGTCTTTGACCGCAGCATAAAAAAACTCGATCGCGTAGACCGCCTACGCCGTAGCTTGTAGCCGATCTGCTACGAGCCTACGAACTTTGCTATTAGTCATTTATTCAAACATAACGCGAGTTAGGAAATTGGTAACGCCTATTTTAATCGAGTTCTTAGGCTGGTTATTGGGAGGTTGTCCTTATAACCTTCACTTTGAAAATATTTACAAATGTCATCAGTCTTGCTGCGCCCTTCAATAGACGGCTTATTTTAGAGATTAATTGATTTACTTTCGTTTTCAATGTTTTTTTTTTTTAACTACTCCAGTAGATCTAGAGTCTGGAATTCGAAAAACCTGCTTCTGGGAGGTTTTATTAGGGGTTTCTGTTTTTGTTTAACTTTTAATTTTAAATTTGGCTGGTCTTGAAAAGCGCTGATATTTGTACATTCAGTCAAAAAAGTATCGGGAATAGATGATTTGTTTATGGTTCCAAATTCAAATTTTTGTTTTTTTGTAGTTGTTAGACTGGCACAACTGTTTTCCATTTTGGCGCGGAGTTTGAGTTGCATCTGTTGTTTATATTAAATACAGTGCTGGTTTTAGTAATATCATAATAGTGTGTATTGCGAATTTCATAATGGACAAAAATATCGAACAAAGAGTTTGTCTTAAATTTTGCATCGCCAATGGAATTTCGTGTTCGGAGTCACTGAAAATGTTACAGAAGGCTTACGGTGAATCGACTTTATCAAAAACTCGTGCTTATGAGTGGTTCAAAGCGTTCAAAAGCAGTCGAGATGTGATGGAAGATTTGCCTCGCTCTGGTAGGCCGTTAACGTCTGCAACTGAAGTTAACATCGCAAAAGTGAAGGAAATAGTGACTGAAAATCCCCATTCAACTCTGAGAGAGATAGCCGCCGAACTTTCTGTATCTCACGAGTCGATCCGTACCATTTTAACTAATCATTTGGGTATGAAACATGTTTCTGCTCGGCTAGTCCCAAAAGATCTGAATTTTCTCCAAAAACTCAATCGCATGAAAGTCGCTGAGGACATGCTAGAACGAGTCAGTTTGGACCCAACATTCATGAAACGTATTGTTACTGGTGACGAGACGTGGGTTTACGAGTTTGACATGCAAACTAGTCAACAAGCTTCGGAGTGGCGCCTTCCAACTGAACCAAAACCGAAAAAACCACGCCAAAGTCGATCAAAAGTCAAAGTCATGTTGACTGTTTTCTTTGACTATCGCGGTGTTGTGCACTCTGAATTCTTACCGGAAGGTCTAACGGTAAATAAAGAATATTATTTGAGCGTTATGCGGCGTTTAAGAGAGCAAATTCGACGAAAAAGGCCAGATTTGTGGAAAGAAAATTCTTGGATTTTGCACCACGACAATGCGCCTTCGCACAAGGCTATCATTGCGAACGAATTTTTAACCAAACACTCAACAAATACCATCCAGCAACCACCATATTCACCAGATATGGCTCCTGCTGACTTTTTTCTTTTTCCTAAACTCAAATTACCACTTCGTGGTACCCGTTTTTAATCGATAGAAGACATAAAGGAGAATTCGCGGCGAGAACTGAACTCAATTCCGGAAGCAGCATTTAAAAAATGTTTTGATGAATGGATTATTCGTTGGCGCAAGTGTATCGTTTCTAAAGGAGCATACTTTGAAGGTGATAAAATAAATTTGGATGAATAACAGACATTTTGTGTATTATTGATCTTTTCCCGGTACTTTCTTGACAGAGTAGTATTGTTTTGCTTTAATAAAATTTAAACAATCAATTTTTTTTTAAATTAATCGCCAAAATGATTGGCCCAAATTGGATCTCTCCTTGGCTCTTGTTGTGTTTGTAATTGTCAGGGCGAAGTTTGTAAGAATTAAAAAATAACCCGGGCGAACCCAGTGCAGGCCACTAGTAGTTTAATGAATAAAAATTTACCTATTTCTTTCAAGTCTGTATTAGGCATTGATCTAGTTTGATTTACCACCTGTCTGCTACAGACAAAAAATCTTCTCATCGCACTGGACCGCCAAACGTAAATTACGACAGATAAAACAACTCGCCGCCTGCTTTCTGTCATACTATATGTGGAACGTTGGCCACAGAACGAGCGACGCTGGGACGCGCTCGCTCGCTTACGTAGCATCAGGCCACCGCTCATCCATTATACCTCGTGTTTTTCTCCACATTGCTTAATTACGGCAGGATTTCAGGCAAAAGTTTCGAGAAATATTCAGAAATCAGGTTATTTTTATTAATAATTGAGTTAATATATCTCAATTATTAATAAATATAACCCGATTTCTGAATATTTCTCGAAACTTTTGCCTGAAATCCTGCCGTAATTAAGCAATAAATAAATGTTACCAAAGTGATCTGTTCAGAAATCCGCACTTAGTTCCAAAACTGTTAAAAACACACCACACAATCTCCACACCAAACCTCTGAATGAAAAAATGGAATGGATGGAATTAGTTGTGACATTTTTCTATGTAGTTGGGGAGTCCTAAAACCATAACCGGGGTACGGGATCCGTTCGAAAGAGACGCCGTGGCCCTGGAACGCAAAGGGCATTAGGAGGAACACGGATGGGTTTTAGTCAGTAAGAGTTTGACACTCCCTTTCGTTCCGCCCAGAGCGGAAGGAGTCATTTGATGATATCCCATCCCTAAAAAAAATACCACACCAAACCTCAGAATGAAAAAACGGAATGGATGGAATTAGTTGTGACATTTTTTTCTTCGTCTTTGTTACAAGTTGTTGGTATCTCATTATTCCTGCTTGAATTAAATAAACCTTTACTCATATTATTGAGTTATTTTTTTTAAATATTAACTCTCGGAAATTACGTACAGAAATGTTTAGGTTATTTTTGAGACCTATAGGTAACATGTTTTATGTTTAAAGCACGCGGACGAAATCACGGGAAGAAGATATAATAATTGACGTTCGAGTTTTTATGTATGATATCAGGTTGACAATTATTTTAGGTAGTGTTTCTAAAACGTTATGATGAATACTTTCTCAAATTTTCATAAAAATTTTCTTTGAAGTTACTTAGGGTGTCCAAAAACCGTCAACAACACACTACACAATCCCCAAAACAGGGCTAAAATATGCATAAAATAGCGTGCGTCTGTCCATAGTACGGTCTTTTGTAACAAGTAGTTGGTATCTCATTATTCCTGCGCTCTCGTGTGTAAGACCAGCGGTACACTTTCAACTTAACTATTCTGCTGAGAAATATCTTTCAACAATGTTTTTGGTACATTTTCGTTGTTTTATTTTGAGTTGGAGTCATGTTATGTATGTTTGGTTTTGGAATGAAACAATTTCTTGAGAAAAAGTCATTTTGAATACACAATTTACATTTTACAAAGGACATTTTTTATTGATAGAATGATTTTTTCAAGGGCCGTATGTTATGGCCAGGCAACAGCAACATTGCAAGAAACTTGAGGTTTATGAATATGATGCTAAGTATTTGTTTGGGTGTTTAATTTAAAAAAAAAGTAATTCAAAGTGGTGTATAGGTAAGAACAAGACCACGGTTTTTAGGGTTGCGTACCCAAAGGGTAACCAACGGAACCCCATTATTAAGCCTCCGCTGCCCCTCCGTCCGTCCATCCGACCGTCCGTCCGTGCGTCTGTCTGTCAGCGGGCTGTATTTCAATAACCGTAGTAGACAGAGAGCTGAAATTTTCACAGATTGTGTATTTCTATTGCCGCTATAACAACAAATCATAAAAATTAAGGTTTATGGTTCGGAACCCTTCTTGTGCGAGTCCGACTTGCACTTGGCTGGTTTTTTCTGACTGAATGCGACGGACGAATTCCTCCTTCGCCAACGAGGCAATTCCAAAATCAAATATCTTTATTACCATAGGCAAGAATGATCATAGCATCACATACATACAAATGCATGT
This sequence comes from Lacanobia oleracea, assembly GCA_950371165.1. NCBI lineage: Eukaryota > Metazoa > Arthropoda > Insecta > Lepidoptera > Noctuidae > Lacanobia > Lacanobia oleracea. The sequence continues at coordinate 17,043,808 of OX493396.1, forward strand.
TTTACACCCAAAAGTTCGACATTTGTATTGTATCTCAGATAATGGTCCCTTCCGTTGACGGGGGTGGAGACAAGGGCAGACGATGTGCGACAGAGATGGAAGATAATGGTCATTAATGGCGTCATAGGCTTTGTTAAAAGTAATGCGATAGTTTTGGAATACTTTGGCTGTATATAAAGGGTCTGCAAGCTGTTGTTTGGACTTGCAATCTTGCAATCATGGGGGAGATGTTTCGTTAATTGAATAGTTTTAATATCTGCTGCAATATATTTTAATGTGTGAACATGGCCGTCTCTGAATAGTTTTAGCTTGCATGCATTATCCCATGTAGGTTGCTATACAACAATTTTTGATAGATTAAAAAGCCGGGTATAGTTTCAAAATTAAAAAGGCACACTGAGAATGAGTATTTGCCCAAAAAAAATAGTAGGTATCACATTATTGCTACATTTTTTTCTTGAAATTTGAACTATTATCTAATGGAAATTAACCATTTCAGAACTTTGTGCCAACTTATCCAACATCACAAATTATAACTAAAGATTTATCTTAAAATAAATAGGTAATACAACTATGGTAGGCGCCTGATAAACTTGCAATAAAGTGCATTAACCTTTTCTTAAAATCCCTCCGTGAATACCCGAACAATAAATTATGAACCGTTTCTCATTACTAGAGAACGTAAAGAATAGAAGTCGATTCAGGACAGCTTTATGTCTTTATTTCTGTTTAAGACACTAAAAAAGTAAATAAATATATGTGGGTCAATGACCGTTATTGCACTTTTATCTCGCGCCTACCATACCTAGTTTCTCAACACTTTTCTCGTTACCAAGTCCTACCAAAAAACCACAATAAGAATATATTTCAAAATAAATTCATAACGGTCTCTAAATCCAGACCACCATATGAATTTCCTTAACAAATAAAATCATTTGCTCGTAGCTGCATAAAGGCTCGCCCACACTACGGTACTAATACTATAAATAGTCCTGTCTCGACATGATTAATGTAGGGTGTGCGCGTGATGGAGGTGTTATGCGAACATAATTTTATACCCGCTGAAGAAAACTTGAGTGATGGAGGCAACCCTACGCTGGTCTGCTTCTTATGAATGTGTTGTTTTAATTAATCTGGTTATAGCGACTTAAAATAATAATAATACGTTGGTTTTTTTTTTCTTTTGTCGATGAAAGTTTTTTGCCCTTTACTGGTTAATTATGAAGTTTCTTGGTTTTTTTAAAAGCTATTTGTTATTTTATTTTAATGTTTTCAGGTTTTTAAAGTGCAGCGCAGCATCAGTAATTGTTTAAATGTAAAAAAGTTACAAAAAACACACCAAAAAAACGCTGACAGTATTTACCCAAACTAAGTTAACGTTGTATTTCTCTCCCACAAGAAGCGCGTTTGATGGACGATGTATGGTTGCAACTGTGGTCGCTGCGTGTTGTAAATAGAATTTGAAAATTGAAACAAAAAAAAAACTTAGTTAGGTTATTTGATTGCGCCGAAGTGCAATTGGAGTTCATTTATAAACGCGTCTCCAAACAACAGCGGCCCATGCAAATTCTCTTATGTACAACTGTGAATAAGATTATTTGAATAGACGTGTTTGCAACACCTTTGTTGGGCACCACGACAAGTTTTCGCTCACTAATCGATCACAATGTCATTAAGCAAAAAACGGATCACCACATAACGTACTGTAGTAACAGCACAATCACCGACAATACATAAAAGCGTCACATAAGTGCGGATTAATTAACAAAAAGCCCCCTTCAGATTGCGGGTGGGGGCGGTGTTCCGGCCGCTTCAATGATTAACGACCGACCGTTCCGGCCGCGTATCGCATGATTAATACGTAACTACGCATTGTGCGTTTGTACGCGTATGTGTGGCGTGGGCGTACCTTTATGTGTTGGGTGAAAAATGTGGTGTTATGTGCTGGTTTGGTCGTTGATAATTTGTTTGTGGTGTGAGGAGATCATAGTTTCTAATGCTAGGCATACTCTCACCGGTCGCTGCGTTATTATACGGCAGTACCTTCTTTTCGTAGTGCTGTAAGCCTCAATTTAGAAAAGTAGACTGGACCTAAGACTTCTTGCAGGACTGTACCTTTATGTCTGTTTATTTTTTAGAATTAATTAAGCTTTTAGAATTAAGTGTGTCACCATACCAAAAGTTTCTTCTTTCGTTCTTCTCTGTAACTTATATGGTGTACATAATAAAGAGAATTCTCTTCTATTCTGGACTCAATTGATATTGAATATTGATTGATATAATTGACCATTCTATAAAATGAGATGACCTAGTCTTTTTAATTTGAAACCTGCGTAATATTTGGCTCCTGATGACAGTATGGTCACCCATTGTTAAACCAGTTACAAGTAAAATCAAAGAAACGCGATGAATAATGGTTCTGAAAGGTCGCCAACACGCAGAAAACAAGCATGGTGTTCAATGCTTGTTTTCTGTTTGACAAATGGCTTTTGCAGCAATATAAAAATTAAAACATTTGCCTTTAGTAGGAAATATTGTAGCCTGCTGGACCGTGGTTCAGCCAAACGGAGACCGTCGATGCTAGCCATTGACCGTCAGCTGGTCTATCGTGGTACGGAGATAAAAAGAATGCGAGGCCTGCTTACACTGCTTTTGTTACCACTGTCATGGGGCCCGTAGGGGTACTTAATATGTTTGTAACGTACCGTACTTTACAAACTTTTTTTTTCAATCTTATTTTCAGTTCGTTCGTGACACATGAAAACATGTAATGTGCCTTTATGTTTGTGAAAATAATGTATTTTCTTTCTTTCTGTTTATTTATTAACTAGTTGACCCGCGTAACTTCGTCTGCGTCACAATTTTCATTACTGCTCCGCTCCTATTGGTCTTAACATGATGATATATAGCCTTCCTCAATAAATGGGCTATCTAACACTGAAATAATTTTTCAAATCGGACCAGAAGTTCCTGAGATTAGTGCGTTCAAGTAAACAAACAAACAAACTCTTCAGCTTTATATATTAGTATAGATGATAAAGAATTCCCATATGCTCAGACTTTTTTACCACTCGACTCAGCCTCCCTTAATCACAGTTACAGTTTGGCGCCATCTCCACGAGAGCGAGTGTATCGCCGCGAGTTGATGTTTTGTCACTCGTCGAATCGCTGCGATAATATCGCCGTCTGGACACACGTACATAGAGTTGCTATAGAATTACGTGGCACGACGATAATATCGCAGCGATTCTCTCGCTCGAGGAGACGGGAGAGTTTTTTTTCTACTGTCCAGGCTACTCGTTCGCCTGTAGTGAAGGAAATTTCCTTTAAAGGGCTATAAATAGAAGCAGATAATCAATAACATGTCAACTTACACAAATGCGATTCTGAGAAAAACGCGTTTGAAGTTTTTAAACTGTTGAGTGTGTCGTGACACAAGAGAAAAGGATTTCTTCCTAGAACCTTAAGATCTCACACGAATATTTCGACGTATAGTAAAGTTAAAAATATTGTTAACGTAAGTGGATTTAGAATAAAAAAAACCGGCCAAGTGCGAGTCGGACTCGCACACAAAGGGTTCCGTACCATAAACCTTAACTTTTATTATTTGTTTTTATAGCGGCAATAGAAATACACAATCTGTGAAAATTTTAACTCTCTATCTATTACGGTTCTTAAGATACAGCCCGCTGACAGACAGACGGACGGACAGCGAAGGCTTAGTAATAGGGTTACGTTGGTTACCCTATGGGTACGGAATCCTAAAAACAACAACACCATAACATTTTAGTTTAATCTTATGCGAAAATCACAATTTCTATCATACAAAAATATGAATTTAGTATCCAATTCAAATAAATGTTATGTGGGAAACGAATGTATATAATTACAGTAAAATTTAAAGTTACGTCACTACACGTAAAATTCACTTAATATTAAATAAAAAAAAACATCTACAACATTTTCAACGTTCAAACAATTGATAACGATGCCAATTGGTCACAAAGAACGACAAATTGACTTTTAAAATTAAATAACGGTGCTTACAAGCATTAAAATATTCAGGACTAGCTGATCCGCGCGGCTTCGCTCCCGTCAACGGGCTACCCTACCTACCCTACCTACCCTACCTACCCTACCTACCCTACCTACCCTACCTACCCTACCTACCCTACCTACCCTACCTACCCTACCTACCCTACCTACCCTACCTACCCTACCTACCCTACCTACCCTACCTACCCTACCTACCCTACCTACCCTACCTACCCTACCTACCCTACCTACCCTACCTACCCTACCTACCCTACCTACCCTACCTACCCTACCTACCCTACCTACCCTACCTACCCTACCTACCCTACCTACCCTACCTACCCTACCTACCCTACCTACCCTACCTACCCTACCTACCCTACCTACCCTACCTACCCTACCTACCCTACCTACCCTACCTACCCTACCTACCCTACCTACCCTACCTACCCTACCTACCCTACCTACCCTACCTACCCTACCTACCCTACCTACCCTACCTACCCTACCTACCCTACCTACCCTACCTACCCTACCTACCCTACCTACCCTACCTACCCTACCTACCCTACCTACCCTACCTACCCTACCTACCCTACCTACCCTACCTACCCTACCTACCCTACCTACCCTACCTACCCTACCTACCCTACCTACCCTACCTACCCTACCTACCCTACCTACCCTACCTACCCTACCTACCCTACCTACCCTACCTACCCTACCTACCCTACCTACCCTACCTACCCTACCTACCCTACCTACCCTACCTACCCTACCTACCCTACCTACCCTACCTACCCTACCTACCCTACCTACCCTACCTACCCTACCTACCCTACCTACCCTACCTACCCTACCTACCCTACCTACCCTACCTACCCTACCTACCCTACCTACCCTACCTACCCTACCTACCCTACCTACCGTACCTACCCTAGCTACCCTACTTACCCAGCAATTGATTTTTATATATATAGATAAAAAAAAAATCTGACAGTATGATTAGTTCGGCTTGGTGGATTCTAAATTAAAATTCTTTGTTGAAAAAGTTGCTAACTAGGTAACTTCTTAAACTAAGCACATAGACAAATAATATGAAAAGCCTAATGAATAGGTACTATTACTAACTGAACCTAATCAAACTTTGATTTTAGTCCGGAAAATAATAAGTTGAAAGGGTACTACAATAATGACGTAAGTATAGCCTAAAGGTCATATTTGTGCACAAATAGAAAGTTTATTGTTAACAAACAGATCCCCTTCCGATAGTTGGCTGTTGCGAACTGCGTAGGATTTATAGTTAAGTTCCTGTGTGGGTTTAATCGATTCGAAAAATCATTCTTAATAGATAACGATGTACGAACAGTAATTTAAAAAAATGGTGAAGGAACATTCCCTCTCACTGTAACTTTTTGTCTCCTTTCCCTATTATATATTTGATATTTATTAGTATGTTATATAGTATTGTATGTATTTGTTTTATGATATTGTGTATGTCTCTCTATTAATATTATTTATGATGTTTGTACACTGGCCGCCCTAAATCTAACTTCTTTAGTTCAGACCATCCAAAGGTTGTTTGTAAGAGATTGCCCTGTGCAATAAGACCGCCCATTGGACACTAGTTTTAATAAGCGTTTTTCCTGTGCTTGTTATGAGGTGTACAATAAAGTATATAATAATAATAATTTTAAAAAACCCATCCACGTCGCTGACAATGGCAAAAGTGACCGGAACGCTGGCAGCGTTGCCGCGTTGAATGGCAATGCTAATTCTTTGGCCGAAGAAATTATTATTTCGTTTATTTATTCTTATTTACATACAAAGTATATTTTTAAATATATCTCTAAAAACCATAAAAAATACATTTAATCTAAAAATATAAAAAGTACTACTCCGCCGGTGTCGGGAGCAGGGTCCAAGCTACCGGTGGTTAGGGCTCCAGAGAAAGGAACCTCCTCACAATACAAAAATAATAATAATTATTATTATATACTTTATTGTACACCTCATAACAAACACAGGAGAAACGTTTAAAATCGGACCAGTAGTTCTTGAGATTAGCTCGTTCAAGCAAACAAACAATCAAACAAACTCTTCAGCTTTATATATTAGTGTATAGATTTATTAACAACTAGGTACTTATTACAACTTATTCAGTAGCTTAATCATCTCATTGAACTTAACAACTCAGAAGCTTAGTTTTGATCAGTCAACGATAAAATTAGTAGTTCCTGAGATTAGCGCGTTCAAGTAAACAAACAAACTCTTCAGCTTTATAATTATATTAGTATAGATAGATGCATGAAATTGTTTATGTGTAGAAGGTAATCTCTGCATATGGTGTTCGATTTTTTGTTTGTTCCACTGCCAAAGAGATACACTATTCTGAGTGTCATAGGTTTCTTTTTAATCCGATTCGTGTTGCCTCGAGAGCGACCTTTTTCGTCCCAGTCGAACCGGGGGAGATCAGAAAGATCTTACTCTCCATCAAATCCAATGCAGTAGGATGTGATAATATCACTCGTGGTATGATCATAACTATTCTGGATCACCTCCTACCTGCCATCACCCATATTGTCAATTTTTCCTTGTACTCCGGAGAATTCCCATCCTTGTGGCGTAAAGCCTATGTTCGTCCTTTACCTAAAGTCTCCAACCCCACTCTTCTAACCCACTATCGCCCAATTTCTATTCTTCCTTTCCTTTCCAAAGTGCTTGAGGCCTGTGTCCACAAACAATTGTCTAATTTTGTGCATCGCAATTCACTGATAAGCTCCTTACAATCTGGGTTCAGGCCCGGGCACAGCACTGTATCCGCCCTTCTTAAAGTGACTGGCGATATAAGGGCAGGACTGGAAGACACCAAAGTCACTATTCTAGTGTTGGTAGATTTCTCGAATGCCTTCAATACCGTCAGTCACGACATCCTATTAGCCATTCTGTCCTATGTGATGGTCTCTCCCGCTGCACTGGAATGGTTCGCTTCCTACCTTCAGGAGCGTCAGCAGTCGGTGTATGTTGGGGATTCATCCTCTAACTGGTGTGATTTGGAAACTGGCGTTCCTCAAGGCGGCATTCTTTCTCCTCTTTTGTTTTCTATTTTCATTAATCTCATTACTTCGGAACTTCAGTGTGCGTATCATCTGTATGCAGATGACCTGCAGTTGTACTGTCAAGGGAAAATGGATGAAATACCTGATATTGTCGAAAAATTAAATAAGGACTTGATAGCCATTAAAGCCTGGGCCGCTAAATTTGGTGTTGCAGTTAACCCCGACAAGTGTCAGGCGATCATCATTGGTAGTCCTCGAAACATCGCTAAACTGGATGGTGCAACTTTGCCACCTATTCTGTTCGACAGTACGGTCGTTCCATTTAGCACTGACGTCAAGGACCTAGGCTTGCGTATCGACAGCACCCTAAACTGGCGTGCTCAAGTCGCTAGCGTCAGTCAGAAGGTCACGGGAACGCTGCGGGCTCTGTATCGCTTGAAAAACTTTTTGCCATCGAACACGAAGACAATGCTTGTGCAGACCCTAATTTTTCCCATCATCGATTATGGTGACGTGTGCTACTATGACCTGAATGCAGATCTCCTCAACAAACTTGACCGTCTTCTAAATTACTGCATTCGATTTGTTTTCAATCTACGCAAATATGACCATGTCTCTGCGCACCGTTCGTTTCTAAAGTGGTTGCCCATACGCCAGCGCAGAGAGCAAAGGGCGCTAACTATCTTGTTCTCATTTCTTGACTCTCCCAATTCTCCTAGTTATCTAGCCCCTTATTTCCAATACATTTGCGCCAACCACAATAAAAATCTACGCTCATCCCATAATCGTCTTCTTCACTGTCCATCTCACCGTACTGACTTCATTCACAATTCCTTTTTCATACAATCCATTTCTCTGTGGAATGCCCTTCCCCAGGAAATCAGGATGGCAACCAGCCGATTAACCTTCAAAGTCAAGGTTCGAGAGCACATCCGTAAGAAGTTGGCAGTAGTATCGTTACAGCGCTAGTTATAATTCATTGTTTGCTTGCATCACTTGTTCAAGTATAGTTGTGTATTAGTTTATTAATTTGAGTATATATTATAGTATTTTATTGTATTTATAGTTTATATATATGTTTATATATATATATATATATCTTTGTATTAATTTAAATATTAATCGCGTTTCTGTTTTTTTTTTCACAATTTGCACCTACTAGTATTATTCTCTGCATCACCCAAAGGTCGACTGGTAGAAAATGCCTCAGGCATTAAGTCCGCCTCTGTACATCTGTGTGCGTAAAGTGTTAAATAAATAAATAAATAAATAAACAGTGATAAAAAATAAGTTTGTTACCACACATTCTAATTGGATTGAAAACGAAGCAGAAAAGTATTGACAAATAGGATTCTAGTGTTGTTTTTCTTTGATCCTTAACAGAATAATCTCAGGGCCAGTCCAAACGTTCTGGGATTGAGTTTATGTCGTTTGATAACGCTGAAATGACTCAGCAAAATCAGGTATTTATCAGTAACAGTAACTAACCAGTCTATTACTGTCTCGCTGCTGGACTTGTCATTGTTTTAATCATTATGAGCAACCTTTACTATGGACCCAACCCGAAAACGCGAAAAAATGTCGACGACATTGAGAGAGAGCGCAGGTCGTTGTCTGTTCGATGTTATATGCTGGCTCGCAGGTTTGCACGCTGTACAACACAAGTAAAGGTAACGCTTTATAAGGCATACTGTCAATCCTTTTACACGTGCAGTCTGTGGGTTGGCTATTTGCAGAGGGCATACAGTGACCTGCGGGTGCAGTACAATAATGCGTTTAGGATGCTGATGGGACTGCCGCGGTATTGCAGTGCCTCCGGCATGTTTGCCGAGGCCAACGTCGACAGTTTTGCGACAATCATGCGTAAACGTTGCACCTCGACCCTGACTCGCGTGCGAGTTAGTTCTAACAGCATCTTGAGCGTATTGACGGACAGGAAAGATTGTCCGATGCTTGAGCGCTGGATACGACTGCACGCAGTGAAATAGCATGTCGTATGCGTTCTGGTGTCGGATTCTCCCAAAATCTGTATTTTGTCATACTCCTTTTTTTTTTGTTTACTAACACTAGTTTTTAAGTATTTTCGTGTTACTAACAATTTATATGGAGAAATCTGAAATAAATTATATTATTATTATATTATACATTTACGTGTGCACAGCTCGCCAAAATGTACTGAACGGCAATTTGTTTTTCACTCACATTCGTACTAATACTTTCCTCTTCTCATACATAAAGGACATGTATGTACAAGCGTTAATCACAACGTTTGCAAAAACTACTATAGAACAGGCTTAAAAACAATCTCCTTTCTTGAAATCGGTTAAAAACCAGCAAAAATTGCACCCATTCCCCAACTAAAACTCCTATAAAATTAAACTACTAGGTACAGAAAATGTGAATGCCAGACTACGATTGCACCCCTAATTCGTTCACATACCTCTCTAGGTGCCGGGGGGACCTCCCCCTCCTCTTGAGGAATTTCGGCCTTCTACATTCCGCCTGGTCATTCTTGGAGTCATAATTTCTAGCCCCACATGACACGGTATGTGGAACAATTGTTTTTGTTGGAGCATCTCATTTTGTGGTATGCGTTGAGCGCTTTTTGTGTTAGCCGACTGTGAATACGGAGGATCTTCAAATTCTGTGTTAAAGTTATATCGTAATTATCGTAACTGTCGTAAACACATGTGAGTTGGTTTGTTTTTTTACTCTTTCACGCCCAAATCGATGATCTGACTTTTATAAATATTAGTCTAGATGGGCGCTGGATATAGGCTACTTTTTTGTTGCGAATATCTAGATTAATGCGAGAATAGCTTATTGTGTGGGCAGTAAGGTCTAATGACCCCACACGCCCTATTGTCAGAGTTTCTAAACCGCCTCAAGGGCCAAAAAAGACAACGCAAAGAGCCGCGTGGCGCCAGTATGCTGGAAATTTGAAGGGGGCCTTCAAATTACGCGTATCTTGCTGTCAAGTTAGTGGGTTGTGGAGGTCAGAAAGGCAGTCGCTCCTTGTAAAATACTATATGAGATTTTTTCTGCAACCCATAGACAAGCTACGCATCAATTGACGTCATTGGCATACGCGTGGCTTGATCGAATATGGCGCCCACGTAGCTCAACGCTGTCAACGCCACGCACGCTGTGCACGCGGTGTACGCTATACACGAATATTAACCCACGACTATGTCAAAACCATATTCTTACACAAAACGTGTGTGGCCTCTCCGCGTGTCGCGGTGGGCCACGCTACAGTTGTACATAGTCGTGGGCATGTAGCGTGTACTGCAGTGGAAACAGACCCACGTTGTCAAACAAATGAACACACGCAGCTAAAATGCGCCGCGTGGCCGTGCATAGCGTGCACCGCTGGTGGGTTTGCGGCTTATATAGGTCTTTATATATTTTTATGTTAATGTTTATATTTCTTTTGTTTCAGGGACTAGCCAGCGGGACTGGAGACTTACAAGTAGCTGGAAGCATCCGATAAGGAACCAAGCAAAAATCAACTCTTGATGATTATGACTCGGGAAGTACATTACTGTCATATTGTACTTGTGAGGTGATTGAATATCTTATCGAATAATGAAGAAGGACCGAAAATACGGTAATTTCATATAAGGTTGATAAAATATCTAGTAAGAATAACGCGCGAGAGCGCGTCTCCTTTTTAAGGACATTTCTCGCCGACTGGTCGACACTTTGCGTGACCAAAGGGCTGGCTCGTTCTTTGCTCAAAGAATTAGCATTGCCATTCATCGTGGCAATGCTGCCAGTCTTCTGGGCACGTTTCCGGATGACAGCGATGCGGAGGAATTTTTCGACGCCTGATTGTATTTGGTTTTGTATATTCATAATGTATATAGTTATTTTTATTAGTTATTTTGAATTAAGGTCAATGTATATTGTAAGAATAATTGCTCGTCAGTGGGTTAATGAAGTTGCATAATGTTTTCCAACAAGAAAATCGCTTTTGAGAATTTGAAGTGTATTTCTATCGGAATCCTTTTGACAATTCGCCACAAGAATTACCTACTAAATGGAAAATATTTTTGCGTGAAATTTAATATTTACCATAATATAATAATATCTATACATAACGGAACTCGTGGCAAAACACTGGTATTCAGCTGAATCCGGTTTGACTGGAAGCCGACCCCAATAAAGTTGGGAAAAGGCTAGGCAGATGATGATACTTCTGAATATTTCACCTTCAAATTAATTTTATTTTAGTTGATTATTCCTATTGTTTTATTTGTCCTGTAAGATTAACTACTTACCTTTGACAACTTGAGTTCGATCACTATTTTTGCTTTCCTACTGACTACCAATATTCATCTCCAAAAAGTAACCAAAACCAGATACAAACTCTCAAAAAGTCGTTCCAAGAACTGACCAATGTGGCCCAAAGAGATCGAGCTCTTTGAAATTTTGATGATAGACAATCATACTTACATGTCACCTTCAACATTAATTTAATTTTGTTGTTGTAGTGGGTCAAGATTGTTTTATTTTATTTTCATTAAGGTTAACCACTTAACCTCTAAGATTTGAATTAGTTAATTTTTCTCCCTTTATTAACCGCCACTACGCCACTGAAACAGGACTCTCAGAAAGTCATGCCAAGAACTGACCAATAAGCCAGGCTTTTACTATTACAGCGCGGCCCAAGGAGGTCGAGCTGGGTAGTTTCAACCCCCCCTGCTAATAGTACGGCCGCTCATGGAATTTTGATGATCACTATTTCGCATGGTCATTGCCGTTTTCACAATTTCAGTTCTACCCCTATTCGGGTTGGGTTGGTGTGGAGTGGGCTTGTTTAAAATAAAAATAAAATATGAAAGTACGGTTCCTAATCGAGTCGCTTTAAGACCATTTTCTTTTCAGACTACCTAAGCTAAAGGTTGAATCTGAAACCATTTTTGTGATTTTAAAATATTTAGACAATGTTTTGACAGGTGGTCTGTTTATATTTTGAGTTTTTAACGGTAGGAACTGCAATGGTAAGCTTGAAAATAAATTTTAAGTTAATTTGTATTTTGCCAAATATAAAAGAATTAATTTTGTGGTTTTTATTGTTATTGAAATCAGTGAAGAAACAATTAAAACGCAACAATAAAATTGTAAATACTGGTATTCAGCTAAATCCAGCCTGACTGGAAACCGACCCAATATAGTTAGGAAAAGGCTAGGCAGATGATGAATACAATTGTAATTATTGCTATACAACAAAATTGCATGCTACTTTATACAAATTAAAGTATATATACACCTACACCTAGGTACCTATAAACGATAGTATGCTACTTTCGAATACTTTTTTTTAAGGATGGGAAATTATTACGCGACTTCTCGCACTCTGGGCGGAGCAGAAGCGAGTATCAGACAGACTCTTACTGACTAAAACCCATACGTGTTCCTCCTAATGCCCAATGTGTTCCAGGGCCGCGGTGAATCCTTCAAGCAAATTGCGCAACCCTGGCAGGACTTGCAAATACCTACTTCGTCCACAAACTCTGTCTCCACACTCCTTAACTAAGATATGCGCAGAATGTGGATGTACACTTGATATTTTACGCGACTCGTTTTAAGAGACATTAACACTCAAATGAATAATCGTGTTTTGTAATTACACACTGTATCCTAGTTACGTGGGGAACGGAATTACTTTTACGTGCATTGTTATAGTTTTCTACTTTATTTGGTACTAGAATTCAGCTAGAAAATTATACCAAGGGAACAATACACCCGCAATAAAAAGTCTTCCACATCGTATTCCAGGACATGAGTTTGAAAAAAATCCGTTTGCCCGTAAGATGTAACAAACAGATTGATAGAATTACTCTTGCTTTTATAATGTTATACGAGTGGTATGGATTTTTAAGGGATATTTCTTGTAAGAAATATACGGTTCTTATGGTTCAATCAAACCCTAAATAGAGATACTATTCAGTGTTTAATTTTACTGAACATTGTGGTCAAAAGGAGCTAAAAAGACATGTATCCATTCTGTTCTGGAATAATGCTAATTTTCTTTGAATTAAAAAATTAGCATCCGCGAGTAGGTACATTTTTAATTATTAAATTAAACAATTTTAAAATGGCCGAATTACAAAATGAGGGATTGCCAGAAGTCACTGGCAGTCCTTTATTTATTTCCAGCAAATAATTTAGCTTACTCGCAAAATTTCTGAAATTCCCTCAAAGAGCATTACGTTTCCGCATTGTCGGGGAGCAAACAGAATAGCGGTAACATTCGGCCAGACTAATTACATTAAAATCACCAGCAGCGCCGTACTAAATCACTGTACCTATTATGTACTCGCTGAGGTCTCATCCGCGCTGCCGTCCGTACACCCGCCACGGACAAATGTATAAATATTCTAAATATACTGAAATTTCGACTCCCTATAAAATTATTTCACAACAGACCTCACCGCAACAATCAAATTTCGACTGTGCCTCGTCGAAAGTAAGTCCGATTTTACCTGCTCAGCGCGAGGCGTTGCGCCTTTTTAGGGTTAAGGCACACAGTCCTTACAATCCTTTCTGTTAAACTATTCTCTTTGAATAATTGCCGCATGGACCTGAAGGGTTAGAGCGTATTCATGCTCTGTCCCACCATTGTGGTTAGGGTCCACGGGCCTCTGTGTGTGTGTGTCTGTGTCAGGACTGGACAATGTGCATACATGCTCATTGGTGGGTAAATGTCTAGTGAAATGATTAATTGGGTTCAGGTCGATAAAAATGTTTATGTACTTTTAATGGTAGGTATGTGTGTGGAATATTTTGTTGTGGTTGGGATAAAATAAGTACTTTAGGTAGCTATGTAAATATCGTTCGATAAGATGCGCAGATATTTTTGACTTGTCTTTCAAAGTTTATGCATTAGAAACTTCTAGGCGGAAGGTCTAAAATTACGTAATTTAAAATCGCAAATAATAACAGTTTTATCCTCGATTATTTTGAATTCCAATTCAAATATGTACTTTTTATTATTTATAGGCGTTTGCCCACAAACTCACTAGCATCAACAGTGCGATTCTGTAAACTTATCATTGTAAAAGAAGTCAATCCATCAAATCAAAAAGGAATGAACGATTCACTCCATCTAGTTTTCTCGTGGGATGTTTACAGATTCGACCAGCTTATGGAAAGCGATGATGTCTTTAACGATAGAACAAGCTTTCCAAGAAGACTAAATAATAGGTACTTCAAGGTACAAACACCAGAAGACCAACACTTCAAAGTTCGATTTAACAACAAAATTAAACCACCCCACCTCTTCTCTCCTTAAAGCCCAAATTTCCTTAAAATCCAAAAGCCAAATTTTACCTTGCTATTAACAGTAATATTAGAGTCACGTCCAAGCCAAAACTACCTTCATTTAAATGGGACTTGGGCAATAATTGTAACAAATGTAAGCAAGTTTGTTTTGGCTAGAACAGTATGGCCCCAGGCTTCGTTACTTCGAAACTGTCTATGAGATATGGCAGATTAATTTGTACGGATACTATTATGATTAAGGAGATATGGGATGATTTATAGATTCGGTTTTGAATTGTGTCTTGTTGTTAATTTTTGGAGGGCTGCCTTGCTACCGCTATGAAATAAGCCACGTTTCATACTTTTGAACGGCTTACCGCAAACGTCAAGACGATACTTTTTACAGGCGTTATAGACAGTATAAAGTATGAAAGGTTGTTTGGTTGCTTTTGGATTTCTTGAAAGTTGACGATAGTCCAAAATATTTTCTTTTTTGACTATAGGGAATATGCATGCGATTTTTTTATTTGCAAAAGAAATACTTATTAGCTCTAGTAGGTAAACAATCATGACATTATTTTTAGAGTTCCATACCCAGAGGGTAACCAACGGAACCCTATTACTAAACCTCCGCTGTCCGTCCGTCTCTCCGTCCCTCCGTCCGTTCGTCCGTCCGTCCGTCTGTCTGTCAGCGGGCTGTATCTCAAAAACCGTAATAGGTAGACGTTTGAAATTTTCACAGATGTGTATTTCTATTGCCGCTCTAAGAACAAATAATAAAAATTAGGGTTTATGGTACGGAACCCTTCGTGTGCGAGTCCGACTCGCACTTGGGCGATTTTTTTTAAATACCTTCATTAACGACGAAGTTATAAAGTTTCAAAGATTGCAATTAAAAAAAGAAGTCCGATATGAACTTTGACGTCAAAAGTCTATGACGCCTATTATACATCTGCCATAGAAAATAGCGTCTTCGCGAGAGGGCTGATATTTTTTTTTAATAATTTAAACCCGTTTGTTTTTCGAGTAATTTTGATTCTATTTTTACTGTTAGTATTATATTTTTGTATATTTTTAAATAAACTGTATAGATAGTAAATATTTTTTTATTATAATTAGGTATATATATTTTGTATTATTGTCAATTTTCAAGAAAACCAAAATCTTTTTGTTTGATGATTATGATGATAGACATAAAAACTGGACTAAGCGTTCTATGCTGTAAAGAGAAAAGTGAATACGGTCAGAAAAGTGTGATAGAATCAATTCAAACAAATCGTGCAGCGGGTTGTTGTCTTTTACTAGAATTCTGATTGGTCCACATCACAAGTCAGATGAACTTCATTACTACGACGTACAGAAAATAGTCAAGTTTTGGCTCTCATATTTCTGTCCCCTTCGTGGTATCTATATACGTTTATCTATACCTATACTAATATATAAAGCTGAAGAGTTTGTTTTTTTTTGTCTGCTTGAACGCGCTAATTTCAGGAACTACTGGCCCGATTTGAAAAAATATTTCAGTGTTAGATACCCCATTTATCGAGGAAGGCTATAAGCTATATATGATCTCGCTAAGACCAATAGGAGCGGAGCAGTAATGAAAATTGTGACGCAAACGAGTTTGTTTTTTTGTTTGCTTAAACGCGCTAATTTCAGGAACTATTGGTCCGATCTGAAAAATTATTTCAGTGTAAGATAGAAATTTTATCGAGAAAGGATAAACATTATCCCGCCAAGACCAATAGGAGTGAAGCAGGCAAAGTTGCGCGGGTCAACTAGTTGAAAATAAAGAAGAAGGAATGTAGTTCTGTGGATGAGCTACGGTTGTATGCGATCGTGTGTCTGATGAGTAGTGGTGGAAGTTTGCATGCCTTATTCTGCATGGGTGAAATGTAAATATTTCTGAGTACTTGGTATAGTCTTGCGGGTAAGTGAGAGTGAAGCCTAAAATAGTATGAGAAGTAACTATCGTAATAGTTTTTGCAGCACACTTGAATAGCTTTAACTTACATTTCTGTTTAGAAAGGGGCTATATCGACAGTGAAAGTACACATGATTATAAGCAACTTTTACTTTGGGAAAACTCCGAAATCTCGAGAAAAATATCAGCTGTTTCATACATTTTCATTGGCTAAATATTGCATTTTGTATGAAACAGCTGATATTTTATTTTATATCATTGCTTATAAGTCTAGTACTGTTATAAATCGTTTAAGTATCTATTAAATACAAAACATACTGTATTATTTATTTATACACGTTCCTACAAATTCACATGTTTAACCCTCCATTTCCATCCTCGTGGTCAACTTGATCCTCGATCATTTTCAATAGAGCGATATTCATGAGATGAATCTGAACCGGTTCAATCTGGATAAAGGTTATGATCTCAATTTAAACCGTATGGTCATTTTAGGTCAGGTGTCACGAGGGGATGCTGTAAGGGTTAAAGGTGAAATAGGATAAAACATCTATGTGTAGCAATTTTTTTATTACTTTTGTATGATGATATGTTGGTACTTTATTAGTATAATCTACTTTAGTGTAAGGTGATATTGAGATGAAAAGGTTATTGGATTGGGGTGATTTTTGAATAATAAACAAGTTGGGGTAAAAATAATTTATTATGAGCAGTGTTGAAAGGGTTACCTGGCTGTCAAAATGTTTGAATGAGATTTATATTAATTATGAATGTGTGTAGTACAAATATATTCTTCGTAGAGTCATTTTAAGTCTCATTTTAAACTATTTTTAAGGCATAAGTTAACGTTTTAATAACCCATGGCCATTAAAATACGATAGACGAATAAAGATGTTATTGAAAGGCAAAAGTAATAAAAAATCGCCGAAAAAGAGAACCAATTATAGGCTTTTCCGCACAAACAAAACCCACATCTCTCAATTACATAAATAGTCACAATAGTGTGATGCGTTGTAACACCATTCTTTATTTTTTTCCGAAGATAAGACAAGAAAGTTGGTGTGCAATACGTGAAGGTAGAAACTATGGAGTTCAGTCCGACATAACGCTCCGCTCTCCTAAACAGAGAGAATCCATGTGGATTTCCCCAACCAAGGAAAAGTTGTGGATACGTAAGTATGTATACCTTTCTCTCTGGTCGGCCCTTCATTTTTGAAGATCTGTGTCGTGTTGGTATGTAAATCTGGAACAGATAGATTGTCTTCTTTGGCTTCGGCAGTGTTACCTGTAAAACTTAGGAGTTCCTGCATCTTTGAGTTGGTCAGGCCTTCTAGTTGGTGAGCGGCCTCTGGCTCGTTTTCCGTCCGTTTTGCCAACAATCATCTATTTTTCGAGACTGTCATCTCCACGTCTTTTTCTTCA
Organism: Lacanobia oleracea; assembly: GCA_950371165.1. Taxonomy (NCBI): domain Eukaryota; kingdom Metazoa; phylum Arthropoda; class Insecta; order Lepidoptera; family Noctuidae; genus Lacanobia; species Lacanobia oleracea. Next base: position 17,061,517 of record OX493396.1, read on the forward strand.
TGTAACATGGTCATTGCTCATTATGAACAAATTTTACAACGGTACCCCGAAATCGCGAAAAAAAATCTGTTCAGTACGTTTTATCGACTTATTGCACACATTGGGGGCCACTTGATTTTTTTTTACACCTGGTAAGTGTAACCAGGTACCAATGTCGCTGAGGACACGTAGAAAGCAAGTTGTTGATAGATGCTCTTTTATTTTCAGGTTAGAGAATGTATACCTACATACTTCAATATAAAAAACATGAAAACAAAAAACGTATACCCCTTTTACATCGGTCGTTCATCTCACAGATATTGAGGTAGGCCAGTAATATCCCAAGTCACTAATTGCAAAAAGAAAACAGACTCCTCCTAACAGGTTATAAGTACGGGATAAAAATGTCTGGGTATTTTTCACCGGGTAATGGCAGGCTAGACCGTTTGACAGCCAGGGTGGGAGTTTGATGGAGAAATTCTTGTGGATTTTCCATCCGGAAAAGTTTTTAGAAATACTTTTAAAAGTTTAGAAGGATGCTGTGGGTGGAAAGTGTTGAGAAGAACGCAGTCCAAAAAATAATGCAAAGAAAAGGCAAAGTATATAAGCAAAAGTTACTGGATAAGAACATTCGTAATCTTCGCAAGAAGCCTTGTATACAAAATCAAGAATCTAAGACACTGTCTCTAAACAGAGTCTACGAATTCATGAAACTGTTCACAATAATTCTAATTGGCTAACTAAAATTACCTACCTCGTTATCAAGTTCCGTTATACTCGAACCCACCACAAAAACTTGATCGCAAATCAATAGAAACAAAACTAGAACTAAAGACCGCTAACCAAACCGAACACTTGTACCAACTTTCAAACTCCAACAATCCATTCCCAAGTTCGGCCCTGCGCATTGGCCGAACGAACCCTTTGGCCCCCCTCCCCTCACCACACGCCGCCCGTCGCCCCCCTAGTTTCCGAATTAATTGCAATCAAAAGGAAGGACACGAGTGTAGTCCACCCCTAAGTTGGTGTGCCATGTTGAAAATTTGCCCGACAGTTCTGTCTGTGTGCGAATTTGTTTGCATGTGTTGCGTCGTCCACGTATCCGTACATACATATTTGTGCACGCGTGTTTGTGCTTCCACGCAATGGCGTACCGACGACCGTTACTGCTTGTATAGATTGAGATTCAATTTTAGTTGACAAGAAAAGTTTTGCTGCATGCTGCAAGTTTGAGTTTGTTTCAATATGAATTTAATGTTGCGTTAAACTTTACAGAAGACGTTGCGTCAACATTTCATTTGCTTTTATATCGGTGTTTATGTTATTTTTTAACAAAAATCGTGTAATAATAATAAGGGTAACTCTTTCCAACTTAAAAAAACCGGCTAAGTGCGAGTCCGACTCTCACACTAAGTCTAAGGCGAGTCGGACTGTCTACCTATTACGGTTCTTGAGATACAGACCACTGACAGACGGACGAACGTACTAATGGACAGCACAGGCTTAGTAATATGGTTGCGTTGATTACCTTTTGGGTACGGAACCCTAAAAATAGACCCCCACTACCAAATTTCAACAACACACTTAGAAATTCAACACAAAACTTCACCTCTAAATATTAGAGAATCATTCACCCGAAAATCTATAGAGAGTATCGATATGAACCGGACTCTAGCCGAGCCATTAGCAAATATCCAGAAAGCATATACACCTCTCATATAGAATTCTGTGAAACTACATTAATATTTCAGACTCGGGCCAAGTTTGGGGTCCTTTCTAAACAGCCCTTGGTCTTCCAAAGTTATTCCAACTTTGTTCCCAAGTTTCGAAGCTTTCGGTGGGGGAGTGTAAAGATTACTTTGTGGAGGCACCTTATCTTAGTTTTGTGCTAGTTTGATTATGAAACCTGTTATGTTTAAAAATTTAGCCGCGGGATAGTAGGAAGGGTTAGACTGGTGTTGGGTTAGTGTATTTTTTTTGACAATAGCAACTCGATGCTAGTGAATTGGCTTGAAGAAGCATAACTAAGAGAGAAATGGTGGGAGGTCTTTGGCAAAGAGTGGGACAGTTCAGAAACTCATTGCAAGGCATGCTTGCGTTTTAGGGTTAACCACGATGAATAGAGTTTTTTGGTTATGTCTCTGGAAATTACTCAGTAAAGTGACTTTGTCAAATTGTGTTCTTTAGGTTAGGTCACAATAGGGCTGACATCTCCAAAAATATTACACTATATATTCTAGTTCTCTGTATCATCTTCTGTATAACTGCAAATATTTGGTCGCTCTACACCCGGAAAAGAAAAAAAATAAAGTGTCTCTATTTTTCAATTGTTTAAACAAATTGTTTAACAGCACGCATGCCTAATCATGTATTTTAATTTTTGAAAATTTATATTATGGTAAGTATGGTCATTTTGCTTATAAAAATAAGGACAAACATACAGTTCCGCTACATTATTACCTTATAACAATTTCAACACAACAGTTTTAAACGTCACTTGAAAGTTAACACTACCATTTTAACAACTACCAATCTACCATCTACCCTACACACTACACGTCAAAAGTAATTTATATAATGTATGTACAATACAATACATACACAAAACTGTGTGTAATCTGTGTTGGGCAATAATAGAACATATTGTTGGTAGATGTTATCTTTGTGCTCGGTGAACGAAGCTAACTGGTGATACCACTCGTAGGAGCCACTAGGTTTGGGAGTAGGGGGGATATGTAGTGCGGATAATTTGTGGGACTTGGCTTTCTTTTCGCTAACGAGAGTATATTTAAAAAACTGGCCAAGTGCGAATCGGACTCGCGCTTGAAGGGTTCCGTATCGTTGCCATTATTATAATCCACTATTACGCCGTTAGAACGAGCAAAAAATCTCCAAAACTCACGAGAACCCCTATATATATTTCTTTTTTTATGTCGAATGAAGGAATACAAACTCTGTGAGCATTTCAAGTATGTAATTGTTGCTCTTATTAAGTTCGAGAACAAAACGAAAAAAAAAACACGTTTCTAGTAGGGTTTAATTTATTTTTTATTATTTGTTATCGCGGCAACAGAAATACACACTCTGTATATTAACTGTCTACCTACATATGGTAGGTACGGTTCAATAGATACAGCCCGCTGACAGACAGACGATTGGACGGACAGCGGAGGCTTAGTAAAAGGGTCCAGAGCCCTAAAAAGGAACTTAAGCTTTGAAAGCAAATTGGTAAGCGATTGAATGTCTCTTTGTCTAGGCTCTAAAGTATCTATTAGCTGCTTGTTGCTTTTTCTTTTCTTACTCTTCTGTTGTTCATTTTCGTTTCAAGATCCAAGACATTTGTTTCTCCGGGACTCGTCACGCTTCATTCTCACTCAGTGCTTTTCTGGTGTTCGCCACTTTTATGAGTTGCAGCGGTTGGGAATAGTGTGGCTGTCTAGTTATTGCTCCGTACCAACTATTTGGCACCAAAAAAAGAAACAACTTTACTTACAACTTAGAAATCAATATAGATATACTATTTCTACTTTACTAAACAAAAAAAAAACAAAATGCTTAGACGTAAGATTATGTGAGCAAAAATAAAAAACCATAAATATTAAAAGGAAAATATTTAAATGGGTGTTCAGATTTTACAATAAAAAAAAAAAAAAAAAAATAAAATAAAATAAATACAATTCCTAACTACATCTTTTTTTTTACAATACGAGAACAATGTGCCAATAATTATAACAAAAAAAAACCTCTTCAAAAGTTTCAGTCATATCTTTAAACTCACCAATACATGGCTACCCTACCACTTAAGAATACGTGGCAAAGTCGAGGAGCCAACGAGATTTTGACCAATTTATAGCGTGCCAAGTGGAAAGATAAGCTAATACGGCTTAGACACGAGGGGTTTTGTATTGGAAAACTAATTTTGCATAAACTAAGAGCAAGGGAGCGCATTGGAGCGGACTAACATGACAGGTATGCAATGTTCGTTGCGTTGATAGATGTTGATGTGTTGTTATTAAGATGTGAACAGCTCTTGGACTATTATTGGGGAATGTGGTGTTTATGTTTTAATTAGTGATAGATTAACTGTCCAATGGATCTGTTATAATCCATATTTAGCTTTATTAAGTACCTACCTAATGTTAAAAAATATTGTCTCGTTTAAGAATAATAGTTTCAGTTTTAAAAGCCATTCTTAGAAAGAAAAAAACTTTTCATTACTCATACTCGGAAAGTAGGCCTGTAGTTGCCTGAGGAGCGGGATGAAAGGATTACTTTTCAGCCCTAGGGAAAATCGTTTTCAACTGACAGCCATCAAATTTACAAAACATTTTTGGACATTTTTTTTAACCATATCCCATCTTTTTATACAGCCAGTCAATAACAGAGCGATGTAAAATTGTAATAACAAAATGATGAGTATTATCTAAAGATATTTTTTTTTAAATAACTTTATAATAATTTACTTTCAACTATTTCCACATAGGTTTTGGCAAAATGTTTACAATTTTTAAATGATGAACATGTAAAATGATGTCTGAATGGCGGGAAAGCATCAGTCCGATCTTCATTTGTTTTTCGAATTGTTATGTTTTTTTCATACTTTTTACATATAGCAGAGATTAGTATTAACACAATGAATTCATCAGGTTTAGATATGGATTTTTCTTTAGCTAATTCGTGTTTTTTTTTTTCTCCTTGTATTCGTAATGAAAAGCACAGTGTTTACCTCGGGTGAAAGACTTATTGAGTCCGTCAAACTATTGGCGCCCACGCTACGTTCGGGATTAAATCAGTTACTTTCAACCGTAAGATAACAATGTACTGTATTCAAAGTACGAGGATACTAAATGAATTTAAGGTGAATGCTCCAGGGTAGCCCGCGAAATTCAAATATTTTTATGTTTTTTGCAATTTGCCAGTCAGTGTGAAGCTGTATGTGGACCAAATGCGATCTGCGACCGTAACGCGTATTTATCTAAAGAATTATAACCATTTTAATCATCAATATAGCCCTCTAAGTTCATGTAGTTCGAAAGAATGATTATTTCTGAAATATTCATTCAAAAAACCTAAAAATATTTGAATTTCGCGGGCTACCCTGGAGCATTCACCTTAAAACAAAAGTACATAACGAATGAAATAACTAGGGTAGATATAATTAAAATTTAAAGGGTGCCTTGCAGTAGGACACAAATCGCTCATAAAAACACATTCACACATAGAAAACAACATGAAAAATGTCCGCTTCATCAACAGCCATTCATGCTTGATAACGACATGTTTTAAATTAAACGTACCATATACATATTAATCACCTCTACATAATCAAACACTATCACTGACAACCCTTTTACTGTACTCATATATATTCAAATGATCATTTCACTACCCTTTCCAACTGTCAGTGTTCTTAGCATATCAAACGACAAATATCTACGAAATTAAACCGAACCTTTTCGACATACCTTCGTTTACATAGCGAATACTAATGACTTCGCCTGGACCTCCGAGGGTGACCAGCAAGGGACGAAAATTTCCTAAAGGGTTTACCCTAAAACGGGGGCTGAACGCGATAATTAATGCTTTAAAACGACTGTGTTTTAACCCTCACTGACAAAGGATATGAAACTTTGTTTGATGTAGAATAGAGCTTGGTTTTCAATGGTTTGGTCAAGCACATTTGGTTCAATTTTATAGTGTAGGGAGGCAAATAATAAGAGGTTTTGGGTACATGCAAAGTTCGTAGAGAGTTGTTGATGAATGACACTCGGAGGACCCATTGCCCTTCGAAGGTTTTAAGTGGGTAGGATAAGAAATGTCGGATATCCAGTGAAATATTTCCAACATTGTAGGTAGTTATTGTGTTTGTTTTGGTGATTTTCGTATAATTAATATGTGAAGTTGCAGTTATTATCTTTTGATGGGCGACTGGAGTGCTGTTTTCGTTTATGGTGTGTTTTCAGTTTATGAATATTTAGTACGTGATTGTCGTGCTAGATAGATGAATAATATTTGTCAGTAGATCGACCAAGGCTGAGATAAACCAAACATTCGCACTTCGAATTGCTCAATGCTTTCAAAAATGATATTTATTATAGTCGGTACTTGTGACTTGCCCCGGCAACGCACGGGTGAAAATCCTTACTCCTTACTAAAATTATAAACGCGAAAGTAACTCTGTCGGTCTTTCACGCTAAAACTACTGAACCGATTTAAATGAAATTTAGTACACAGATAGTCTAGAGCCTGAGAAAGGACATAGGCTACGTTTTATCCCAGGAGTATGTTCCCTAGAGCGAAGCCGCTGGCGGATGCTAGTGATAAATAATATAGAAATATCATATTTGTTTATCGCTTTTTCATTGGTCAAAACCTTATCTATCAATATCCGTAGCGTGGTTTAGCAGAAATAAGCGGAGAAACAGATGTCTCCTGAATTTTGTTTTATAATATTTTAGAGATTAGCTTAGGATTTTCTTTTAACATCATCATCATCTGCCTAGCCTTTTCCCAACTATTTTGGAGGTGGCTTCCAGTCAAGCCTCCGGCAGGGAATTTCACTCCTCAGCTGTACGCATTATGAATGTGTTACCAAAACGTTTACGTAACGATTTAACTGAATACCAGTATTTTACGAGGAGCGGCTGCCTACCAGACCTCCACAACCCATTAACTGGGTAACACGGTACTACATGGCAAGACTGGAGTCAGATTTACTGGCTTGTGACTATCCGTAACGACTGCCAAAGATCTACAAATGACAGCCGGGACCAACGGCTTAACGTGCTTTCCGAGGCACGGAGGAAACTCAGTATGTTAAGATGATCACCCATCCACAGACCAACCTTGGCAAGCGTTGCTTAACCTTGAAGATCGACCCGTGTGGCTGTTATTATTTAGCCACAAGCTCCTCACTACTTACTTTTAACATCAAATAATCCAAAATATGGAGTCAATAAATTCCTCCGCATCGCTGGCCACTGGATAATATGCCCAAAAGGCTGACAGTATTGCCACGTTGTATGGCAAAGCTTATCCTTTGTCCGAGGTAAAAGCCAGCTCTTGGGTCACACTTAGGACTTGAAATAACTTACAGATTATTGCTGAAGAAAATTACTAAAGACAGAGCAAAATGGAATTATTTGAACCTATCATAACTCTTTGAACGCTGTGGTCACATATATTTTAGGTTTCCTTTCTTTTTGCACAATGTTGGCGCTTCATCGAGACGGGTTTCTGGGTGCGTTCCAAAATATTTCTTCAGTTTCAACACAATTTCCGGTTTCAGCTTAATTGATAATGTACCTACTTCTGAAAATATTGCAGCTGAGCTGAGGCAATGGGTCAAACCAATAAATCAAAAATTTCCTTACCTAATTAATTTTTTGAAATTATTCCAGAGAGAAAAGATAATTATGTATCTGTTGTACTTTTTCAGTTTATTTGTTTTAAATCATTATAGGAAAGTAAAGCAATATTTAAATAGTAAACAAGATGTTTAAACAAATCCTATAATCTGCGGAAACAAGAAGAAGTGCAGTATATTGGAAGCGAGTGAGGAGAACGTTTAGTTCTGCCAACTTAAGTACGAGTACTTATGACAATTAGCCTGCCTACAGTGTGGCTACCACCTGGACTATTTTTCTTTACACTAAGGCAAGAATTTTTCTCCTAGATCCATAAATTTAAAATAGGAAAAAGAGCCGTACGTCCGAACCCTTTGATTATACACGTTCACCATACAAAAAACAAAGCATTTTTAAAGTCTCGTGCACACAACCGCCCCCGAAGATTGCTGACCGCGTAGTGCGGTCAGTTCGGTGTCTAGACAGGTCAACAACGGGCCTATTCGTGGCGTCAAAAGAACGTGCTATCTACCTTGTCTTTTTCAATGCTTTATAACTCATGCATGAAAGACGAAGTAAATATAACTTTCTTTGTTTATTATCATTGCAAACAATGAAAGGTCATATTTTTAGCCCGTATTACTGAAAAATACACCCATCCCATTAAAACATTTACACCATAACAATCTCACATGGGTCCCCCATGCCATGACTTGCAGGACACACCATATGCTGTGAGGGTGGATTGGAGCCGGTAATTATGATCCCCTAGCGATGTGACGTCACACTAATGACCTGCTAGTTCTAACGCTGAGTAATATGAAACTGGATTAATTAGGGTATATTGAAGGATTTGGAGAAGGAGTTGTGCGGGGCAGTTGTGAAAATATGCCCTTTTGTAGTTGTAATATAAAATCAAAATCAAAAGTCGTTTATTCAAATTAGGCTAAGAGCCGGCACTTTTTGAACTACGGGGAACTATGAAAAAAGGGGAGTTTCCAGCTCCGTTACGCTTTGCCAAATGTTTGGACATACACAAATACAATAGTGACCGTCCTCAGCGGAGGCTGGCCATCATCTGCCTAGCCTTTTCCCAACTATTGGGGTCGGCTTCCAGTCAAACCGGATTCAGCTGAATACCAGTGTTTTACGTGAAGCAGCTGCCTACCAGACCTCCACAATCCATTAACTGGGTAACACGGTACTTCTTGGCAAGACTGGAGTCAGATTTACTGGCTTTTGACAATCCGTAACGACTGTCAAAGATCTACAAATGACAGCCGGGACCAACGGCTTAACGTGCTTTCCGAGGCACAGAGGAAACTCGTTAAGTTAAGACGGTCACCCATCCACAGACCAACCTTGGCAAGCGTTGCTTAACCTTCAAGATCGACCCGTGCGGCTGTTATTGGCTCAGCGGAGGCTGGCCATCAACTCTAAAGATGTCACAATGTCAGTCAGTGCCCAAGTGTGTGTACAAAGACAGACACACGGAACACACACATGCACATACTCGTACATACCGAATGTGATGACAAATAAAAACTTTATAGTTTTTATTTGTCATCATGTCACATTCTAATTTCGAATGATTATAACTTTAGTAGATAGATTTCAGTCTTTATTTTCAGTAGTAAAGATGCAAATTAATCATCCCATAAATAAAGGTTTGAGACCAGACATACCATCAATTTACTATCAAAGGCGGTCCTTATATCGCATGCTCAAAGCAGGGGTACATATAAGAATATCGATATCAAAGATAGGTAGGTACCTCATTAGTGACGCGACGTGGGTACGCAACTTGCTGTAATTATTACGAAACAATATAGCAATACTAGTCAACGCGCGCAACTTCGTCTGCTCCGCTCCTACTGGTCTTAGCGTGATGATAATAAGCCTTAGCCTTCCTCGATAAATGGGCTATGTAACACTGAAAGAATTTTTCAAATCCGACTAGGAGTTCCTGAGGTTAGCGCGTTTAAGCAAACAAACAAACTCTTCAGCTTTATATATATAGCAATATAAATACTTAGGGACATAATTATGAAAAGAGGGAAGGGACATTTTTGTGGATTATATGAGGAGTTACAAAAAGTATGATACTCGTAGGTAGACTGCTACGCCTAATAGATTCGTTAACCTGAAAACCCAGATTGTTTCAGTGTCTTGTTTCCGAAAACAAACCAACATCATTACAACGTTTTCTTCAGTGTAATAGTATTTTTTAATACTTTTGATAGGCACGCCTTTGACCACTATCTCACCTGACAGTAAGCAATGATGTGGTCGAAGATGGAGCACGCTTGCCTAGAAGTAACCTATTCACTCTTGACTTAAAGACTCCCAGGTTATAGCTATCAGGAAACACAGACTCTGGCAAGGAATTCGACTCCTTAGCTGAACGCACAATGAATGTGTTGGGAAAAGGTTTTCGATGATGAAAAACGATGGATGCGAAACGTACATAACTGGTTGTTGTGGCGACATCTGGGGGAAGCCTACGAGGGTGCGTTTTTAAGTTCGCGGAATGGTAGGGTAGATGATAAAAATAGGTCATTATCGAGGTGGCCACGACTTCAGCCACTCAATATTAGTATAAATACCAGGTTTTGTCTTAATTGGGTCATTAGTCTTTGAACTATCGTCAAGCAAACAACTCAATCGGGAAGAAAGTGTGCATTATGGAAAAAATCGAGTACCGTGCCGTAATAAAGTTCCTTACCAAGCAAGGAAAGTCAGTTCAAAACATACTGGAAGAGATGGAATCCGTTTACGGGGACTCTTGCCCGGGTAAAACCATGGTTTACAAGTGGCATTGTCTTTTTAAACAAAGCAGGACCTCACTTGAAGACGACCCGCGGCCCGGACGGGCGTTCGAGGTGACTACTCCGGAAATCATTATAAATTTCGAAAAAATAATATTGGAAGATGCCAGACTAAAGAAGAAACAGCTTGCAGAAATTCTACACGATCATCTTGGCATGACAAAGGTCAGTGCAAGATGGGTGCCAAGAATGCTCACGCCGCCTCAGAAACAACGCCGCGTGGAGTGTTCTCGCACGTTTTTGGACCTCTGTAACGAAAATAAGGATGGACTATTGAGTCGAATTGTTACTGGAGATGAAACTTGGGTTCATCTTTATGAGCCTGAGTCAAAACAGGACTCTATGCAGTGGCACAAAAAAGGTACACCACCACCCAAGAAGTTTAAAGTGTCACAATCGGCTGGGAAAATCATGGCAACAGTGTTTTGGGATTCGGAAGGGATTCTGTTGACCGATTATAAAGATAAAGGCGTTTCTATAACCGGAGAATACTATGCTTCTATCCTCGAGAGGTTGAAAGAAAGTATTAAAGAAAAAAGGAGGGGAAAATTGACCAAAGGTGTCCTTCTTCTTCACGACAACGCGCCTGTTCACAAGAGCCGTGTTGCGTTGGCTGCCCTGCATAAGGTGGGCTTCGATATTTTAGACCATCCACCCTACAGCCCAGACCTGGCTCCCAGTGATTATTGCCTCTTTCCAAATCTGAGAAAAGAACTTCGTGGAAAGAAATTTTCAACTGATGAAGAAGTGAAGGACGCGGTTTCAGCTTATTTTTCGGACAAAGACAAAATATTTTTTTATGAAGGTATACATAAGCTAATTGAAAGATCTGAAAAATGTATTTGGGTAGCAGGTGAATATATTGAAAAAGAAAAATAATTTAGTATTTTTATTTTCACTCCTTGCCCTCCATTCCGCGAACTTAAAAACGCCCCCTCGTATATCTAGCAGTGGACGTCTTTCGGCTTATATGATGGTGATGATGATGAAACAAGAAAAATATTAGCTTAATTTGTGAGGCAGCAAAGAATTATTGAAAAACGACATAACTTTTTACACATAGTTGAGTTTTATGTTTCAAATGGAAGCAAAAGAGTTTGATTGAAGGCCTTAAAATAAATTTTACAAAATGTAAACTTATTTGTAAAATGTACCTGTTTTAATCATGAAAGAAAGAAAAGAAAATACGTTTAGTCTGCCAGAAATGACGCACAAAAACACAAAATTAAAATAAACCAATTACTAACTTAATTACTTCTAACTCACCAAGTAGGTGGGTTAGTCAAAGGGGTGGTCTACAACTGCCTCCCTAACCATGTAATTACTAGAAAGCAGAACACCATAAATCCGCAATAAAGCAATTTATCACACGCATTATACTTCTATATCATTACCCACACGCCGCACTCCTTTGAATCAGTCTTTATGAAACTATGAAAACATAATGACCATACGTCACGCCGTAAAATACCTACCAAAACAATGGAAGCTCGCGACAGAAATTAATATATCATTATGTCAGACCCATGTACTGTGGCTCTCGCACTTAGAATATCTGTGTTCTCTTTCTCTTTTAGGTAGTTCCAAATTTTCTGTCTCTCTCCTGGGCGGAAAACTTTGGTATGAATACGCGAATCTCTCCCGTGATTGGGATTTGTTAATCTTCTTGCCTCTGAAACTGCTGAAGTTAAAATTCTAATGTGCTACAATGCCTCTGGGTAGTGTTTGTGTTGTTCGTTGAAAATTTACGAGAACAAAGTTCTATTATAGTTGAGAATTATGACGATGTTATAATTATCCACGAATTTAATTGACTTTGAAATTAGGTTATTGGAGTAGAGAATATTGTTCTAGATACACTTTTTAACAGCTCGTCAATCTCTTTTCTTGATATCAAACTGAAGCAATATAATTTTTATTCTAATCTATGCATAAAAATAAAATGACTAATGGTGATGAAACACATGATGATTTCTTAAAATTGGATTGCGTTGCAACCGCAAATTTGTAGATAGCACGCCCTATGTTCAATGCAAGGCCAGTGCATTTTTTTGAACACAGATGTTATTCTCTATATCGTGATCATGCCATAAAATTATCTTAAAGCTAATTTCTTACCCCCTGCACATATCCTCACATACACAACTAATATGCTAAAGCTTCCACTAATGCCACAGCCTTCCATAAAACTGCTAATTATACAGTATATTTTTAGTGAAAGGGGTAATTGTGTTTCCGAACGCATACAAACCTAATTTCGTTAAAATTAGAGTGGACAGGCTTCTTCTGGATAAGCTCGCTCCATCGTAGACTTTGTCTCTGTCATCTCTGACCTAGACTAGAGTCAAAAGCAATTCGATCTCAAATTAAAATTAAAATTGACTCTATAAAGAGAGTCATTTAAAAAAAAAAAACAATGACCAATAGACCGTAATTTGCAATCATTGTCAACGCAAAGCCAAAATTTTGTAACGCCCATTTCAATATCGTGACCAGATCTATAAAATTAACTCAAAGCTAATTTCAGTCCCCCCCAAATTGTCCCCACATACACAACTAATACGCTAATGCCTCGACCAAGCTCTCCATAAAACCACTAAAAAACATTATCTTATTGGTGATTTTTCACAAATGGATCGCATTGCAATCGCCAATACATTATCAGCACGCCCTGTAAACGCAAGGTCAAAACTTAGTAATGCCCTTTCAGTATCGTGACCAGACCTATAAAACTAGCTCAAAACTATTTTTAATCCCCGCCAACATGTCCCTACATACACAACTAATACGCTAATGTTCGAGACATTCTTCTTCAAAATTCTTCCATAAAACCGCTAGAGGTAATCGTGATTTTTCACAAATTAATCGCATTGCAATCGCCAATACGTAATCAGCACGCCCCTGTCAAAGCAAGGCCAAATTTTATAAGCGCACTTTTAAATCTTTACATCGTGACCAAAGCTATAAAATTAGCTCAAAGCTAATTTCAGTCCCCTCCAACATGTCCCCACATACACAACTAATACGCTAATGCCTCGACAAAAGCCTTCCATAAAACCAGGGCAATGATAGTGCGTCGTTCCTCTGTGGCACTAGCTTTGCCGCACTTCACATCTGAGGCTAATTTACACCGAGCCGGCACAAAGAAAAATACGCTAATTAAAAAGTGAGTCGACTCAAAGTGTCATAGCAAACGGAAAAGTCTGGGACAGACTGTGGTTGTGTTAGCTGGTTTGTTCTTTTGGCGAGGATGTATTGATGTCTTTGTGGGTTTTGGCGTGTGGTTAACTTTTTTTGTGGGTTTTTTTTCAGACATTTTTGGCCAAACGTCATTTTTGGTTGTCATCTGCGGTTGAGGATTTTTTGTTGTTGTTTTTAACCTGTGGTTACCCGGTCGCAGTAGCCGTCGCGACGCCACAACAATTGTGTAATTTTATTGTAAAAAAATCGGCGGCCGCCATGTTTTTGGGTCGATCGGGGGCCATAGGATATTAAACACTAATAAAAAAAAAGAAGTTTAAACTGCATGATTTGGTATGGCATGTGGGATATCATTAAGCGTCCATTTCCGTTGACGCCCAATGACACTTACGTGTGCCAATGACAACTGAGAGGAGGCTTTGAAAAAATCAATAATCCTAAAAAACCAGTTCGTTTATGAGCAGTTTTTGCGATTCTATTTTTAGATTATTATTCACTACATCAATTACATCACTAGATCATTTTCCATTAAGGTGGATGCTCCAGGGTAGCCCGCGAAATTCAAATATTTTTATGTTTTTTGCAATTTGCCGGTCAGTGTGAAGCTGTATGTGGACCAAATGCGATCCGCGACCATAACGCGTATTTATCTAAAGAATTATAACTATTTTAGTCATCAATATAGCCCTCTAAGTTCATGTAGTTCGAAAGAATGAATATTTCAGAAATAATATATAAATAATAAAATTAAAATATTTGAATTTCGCGGGCTACCCTGGAGCATTCACCTTAAGGTATTTTATTAACATTATTATGATGATTTGTTGCGTTGCTATTTTGTCGATCGATTTTTTTTGTTAGAATCGATCTTATTGATAGTTTTCACTGAATCAACAACATAAAAATGTTTGTAAAAACGGAGCAAACAATTATTTTTTTTCATCAAGAAAAAAAATGTCATGGTTTTAACCATATGCAAACAAGTACTCTATAATCTTCAAACCTACACACACCAAACTCCACGACGGCAAGAAACCCATTTTTTCTCAGCCATAATTCAGTAACGAATACGCCAAGCAACAATACAGTGACGTAATAAGCCGAACATCGAGGAACAACGTAGCATTTACAAGGATTGAAAATACCAAGGAAATGATGCAGAGGAAAGACTTTAATGAGCTGATTCGAGTGCATTGAAAGAACGCTGCATGTCAACGGTAGCTCCAACAAAAGCCCCTTGGCATTATGGTTTTCAAAGGGAAAATGATGCGGCGTGTACCTATGTAGTGATGGTAGCTATGTATGTCTGTGGATGGATGGGTAGTGACGTCAATGTGGGAGTAGGTGTAGGGATATTGTTATTGTGCCTTGATGCCACTATTAAGAAAAAAATCGCAAAGTTGTAACGTTGTACGTATCTCTGCTCATGAAGAAAAAAATCATTAAAATAATTAATTATTAAAATAATTAATTATGAAAATAATTTCATAATTATTTTTGACCAGCTGACCTGAAAAACGTTCGCGTGTCTAATTGGTTAAAATATGTAAGACCCAAGACCTTATAAAGAACATTAATAGCTTTCCTCGAATGTACCAATTTTCCGGGTAATTTTTTCATTAATTTTTCCCATAGGAACCTGACTCGAACGATTCGTATTTTAACATTAATAAATATAGACAATTCGGCCTAGCAGTTCTCATGTGTCGCTTTTACCAACGAACGGCATTTCACTGTGTTTTTTATAGAATTTTAGCCTATCAACCCAATTTCGTAAAACCCTTTTTACTAAATCGATTAAACAGGAAGAATATTAAAAAGAAAACGATATTTCAAAGTACGAATTTAATCTTCAATCTCTTTACAATTCGGTTTTAAAACAAGATGAGGATACAATTCACTCTCCAATAAAACTAAACCAAGTCTTTATTCTGAAACCAGAAATTCTAAAACAATTTTATATTTGTTCCAGATCAGTGTATCGGCTACGTGGAGCTGGAGAGTGGAGCCATCAAGAATTAAAAGCCTTTTAATGACAGCTCGCTTCGGTGGACCGCGTCATGCAGTAGAGAGCCGAGAAATAGTCCAAGATTTATGCAATATAAAAAAAGTAGTCCAAACTATTAAGGCAATATGAACTAGGTGTTATTTGACAATGCCAAAAAAATTAAGTAAATAAATAAATCATTAAAATGCCTGAATGGTCTAAAAATATTTTGTTACATTGTGTGGTTTATAAAAACAAAATAACCACAATTCACTGTAGCAGAAATGGATAAATTTGTTTCCGTGTTGTCCATTTCTGCTACAGTGAAGTATTTAACTCTTTGACTGAGCCATGGTTGGTTTTATCGAAGCGGTGAATGTTCACGTTGAGTTCTGAGTTCCAAGCGATTGTTCCACTGTTTATTTGCAGCTCAAATGTTTAAGTGTGCTCGTCTTTACTTGTGTGTGTCCTATAGTACCTAATAGTGCTTCATTCCTTGACATTAACCTACCATCTTGCATAAGCCCGTCCAGCTTAAGTGCCGTTCGCTTCTTAAAACCATAGGTGGTTTTATCGAAGCGGTGAACGTTCACGTTGAGTTCCGAGTTCCGAGCGATTGTTTCACTGTTTGCTTATTGCAGTCCAAATATTTACATGTGCTCACTTTAACTTGTGTGTGTCCTATAGTACCTAATAGTGCTTCATTCCTTGACAATAAGTAAAAAGATTATTTCTTGAAAATAAATAAAAGTATTTCCTAGTATGCCTATCATCTTGCATAAACCCGTCCAGCTTAAGTGCCGTTCGCTTCTTAAAACCATAGGTGGTTTTATCGAAGCGGTGAACGTTCACGTTGAGTTCGGAGTTCCGAGCGATTGTTCCACCGTTCGCTTGTTGCAGCTCAAATATTTAAGTGTGCTTGCAGATACTTGTGTTTGTTCTGCGGTACTTAGAATTGTATGGACGGTAGTATTAATGGGTTGGTGAATAAAATAACTAAGCTTAGTACTAGTGATGAGTAAATACCTAGTATTCAGCGATCATTTCTGAGATATCTTTTAAACTTAGACGAGTTTCTGTGTTATAACTGGAAGAGGCATGTGTCCAGCGTTGGGCCTTTTTTTCAGTCAGACCTGGCTTGAGCCCATAGATACCAGACAGTAAATAAAAAACATTAAGTTAGTAAATTATTATTATGGACTTAATTGTTTATGACAATATAACTCCAGTTATTTTGGATAACTCACTTAGTATCAGATGATAACAACTACCCACGATTGAAGCCAATGTGACATAATAAAATACTGGTTAAGAAAAATATAAAAAAGCAACAAAAAAATGAAAAAAACTATTCACAAACTCGTAAAACGTAATTACTGCATATCAAAAGGCTGCAGAAACAATTGGTATCGTACTTTAATTGGCACATCGAGGCAACGTGACTCCCACGAGTCGGGGAGAGAGTGGCGATAAAGAGGCACAATGGTGGAAAAAAGTGGCAATTCCCGACCACTCGGTGTTGCCAGCTACTAATTAAGGTGTCGCAATATAGCACGGGGAGTGACGATAGTTTTTTTTTAGGGATCGAGAGGTGATTGTGGTTAGGTTTTTTAGGGTTCCATTTAAAATTAATTTAATTTATAATACTATAAATGATGTTACAAATTAAATTAAGCACAGGACCTGTTCTTGTGGCTACACTTGGGGGAGGCCTATGTTCAGCAGTGGACGTCTTTTGGCTGATATGATGATGATGATGAACACAAACAAAACACAACAAACAATGAAAACAAATGTAATTTTTAAACTATATCACATATAAATTGGTAAAATTATCAAAAAACTGTAGCTGAAAAATAAATCACATACTAAAATGGGAAATTTATTTAGAACACTAATTAATTTACAAATACTTAACTAACATACACTAATTAACACGAAATTATGTACAAACGCGTATAAAAACAAAATTAATCATTGATCAAAAAAATAATCCACATCGCTGTCAATGGCAAAAGTTCCCAGAACACTGGCAGCATTGCCGCGTTGAATCGCAATGCTGATTCTTTGGCCGAAAAAAAGTCCAGCCCTCTGGTCACGTGAACAGTCGACAAGTTGTTTGCTAATGTCCCGAAAGACTCGATGCGCACTCGGACCCCACACACTTACTTAATCACATACTTAATTACCAAATCCTTTAATCGCAATAGCCATCTGTCTGTGTGTGTCATCTGGAATATCAAAATTTTGTCTCGCTTTAGCTGGCGTTTATTAATCTTTTTCCTACATAGCAAACCAAGTGTAAAAATCGCAACGAAAACATTTTAAGGATTCCTAAAAGTTAAAACATGGTAAAAGTAATTCTATCCTATTTTTTTTCATGTATGTTCTTAGAACTTTTATAAAATAGATGTAGTTATTGGTAATAATTTTTATTTTAAATCCAACTATTTAATTATTTCATACGGAACCTTTGTTAATCCCGCCACTATTCTGTTCAGCGGTATCACTATGAAAGGCTTACTAATTGGTAATTTACACTGTTTGCCAAAAGTCCTTATTGGCCCTGCTTTCGCACGGGTTTGGTTCCATTTATTTTTTTACTGTACTTATCTACGTAGATACTTTTTTATTTTTCCCACTAATCAAAACTGGTGATGATTTTTGCGTAAATTTTGTTTACTTTTGCTTATTAGATCTAGACACCACGACAGGAAGATTTTTAAGAATTTTTATCTGAAATGCAGGAATATTTGCTATTTATTTATATTCGGGAATCTTCTTTAGTGGTTTTAACTGTTTTCTTATAAAGAGTGTTGTCGTAGCACACGGCGTAGCTCGTAGCCCGTAGGCGTCTACGAGATGCTACGCAATTGAGGTTGCTAATCTTAAGAACACAATAATATGCTTGCAGAAATTTATTTAAAAGTAATCCTAATGTATAAAATGCTTCCGTTACTGATTGATTGAGTGACTGACAGACAACGCACAGCCGAAACTACTGGTCGTAGAAACATGAAATTTGGCATGAAGCTTCCCTACACTCTATAGGAGAGCACTAAGGCAGCATTTTCCGAAATTCTTACGGAAACGGGAAAAACCTCTACATCTCCCGTACGAAGTGGCGGGAAAAAGATAGTATATTTTAAAGCAAAAAGATAATTCTGTTACTTATTATGTACTCATATGTGTTTTTAAAATATGTTTAAAATTTGTTTCGTATTATTTTTTTCCAAATTCTATTTTAAGTGATATACGATTCTAATGGGAAACAAAATCTCGAATCTCATGTAAGACTAAGACGTTACAGTACCTACACTAGTATAATAATTTAGCTGGTCGGAGCCTTCGTCCAATGGCGGAGAGGCAGTCATTTGTATGCTAATATAGATCCCTGTTTACTACTCACAAGCTTACCACTGGAGAAGTATCTAGTAGCCACATAAAAATATATGTTAGCTTTATTCACACATTTAAATGAAAACATATTCTTTCTAGAAATATTGCAAACTGTTCTGGCAGAGATCGATGTGTGTCTAATTCTTTTATATCGTTAAGAATAATAATTGTCTCTCCTTTTTTTTTGGGATGGGGAATCATCAAATGACTCCTCCCGCTCTGGGTAAATCTGGTGGCCGAGAATCGCCCTGCGACTCTCGACGCCCGGGGCGTCTTTTCTGTTGCGGCGGCTGGGGCGTGAGGTTTCCCTATCTCTCACGCGTTCGGCTTCCTCCTTTGCTAGCATTACTGCTCCGCAGAAGAAGGTGACCGCTTCCCATGTCTCCTCGCTCCGGACCATGGCTCCCTTTTTTTTTTTTTTTTTTTTTTAAGGATGGGAAATCATCAAATGACTCCTCCCGCTCTGGGTGAAGCAAGAGGGAGTGTCAGACTCTTACTGACTAAAACCCATCCGTGTTCCTCCTGGTGCCCTTTGCGTTCTAAGGCTACGGCACCTCTTTCGAACAGATTCCGCAGCCCCAGCAGGCACCTGCCCTAGCGGGCCCCGTCTTCCACGCTGACATCTCTTTGAGGCGCGCTGGAATCGCAGCGCGCCGCCGACCCGGGCCTAGTTCTGATCAGACGGCGAGCCACCCACTGCTCGCCGTCCGCAGGCCCGCGCCTACGGCGGCCGGGAATCGTCCTGCGACTCCCGTCGCCTGGGGCGGTTTCTTCTGTTGCGG
This sequence comes from Lacanobia oleracea, assembly GCA_950371165.1. Lineage (NCBI taxonomy): Eukaryota > Metazoa > Arthropoda > Insecta > Lepidoptera > Noctuidae > Lacanobia > Lacanobia oleracea. The sequence continues at coordinate 17,081,039 of OX493396.1, forward strand.
CGACTGGGACGTGAGGTTTCCCTCTCTCTCACACGTTCGGCCTCCTCCTTTGCTAGCATTACTGCTTCGCAGAAGGAGGTGATCGCTTCCCATGCCTCCTCGCTCCGGACCAAAGATTGAACCAAGGCCGGTCGCGAAAGGTCGCCGCCACCGATCGCCTCGACGAGGGACCATGGCTCCCTAGAGAGTCAATTATTAAAAAAAGTAAAAGTTAGTTGGGTGTGTAAAAGTGTAGAAACACTTTTACACACCCAACTACTTACTTACTTTCACAGCTCTATCAATACTGGATTGACCGCAAATGAAAATAATTAACCAAATGTGTGTTTTTTGTATAAAACTGATCTCTTATTTTATTACCTACATCCGGTGCACGAGAACAGTTATTCCTAAAAATATACTTTTTTTAACCGCGTTGAATTCAGCCAGCGTATCACAAAGCCACTTCCACCATTAAAACTTAGCCCGTCAATCTAAAAACCTCGGAACCCACAAATCTTCCGTTCCAATCTTCGATTAAGAACTGATCAATCTAACTATCCAATCTTCAAAATTGCATTTTAATAAGATACGTCTGCCCATTTGAATGCTTTGTTCGTTAAACCGTGCTCGGGTGAGCACAGGCTGAGCATAACACCTGGGTCTTGGATACAAGTCTTGATTTAATTTGATGTAAGCGTTTGTTATGTAAAACTTTGACTGTAGTTCGTTAAATGGGGTTTAATGGAGTGTTTTTGGGTGTATATTTTCAGAATATGAGTGACGTCATCAAAATTTTACAAGGTACTATTTTCGATTTTCATAGTGTGTGTCAAGTAAAATATGACTACGCGTATATTCTGTCACAGATTTTCGTATCAAATGATAATATTTCATATTTTGTACACATTCATAATAGTTTTATCAGGGAGGAACCTCCCAACGATACGAGCCGCGCCCAGAAGTGTCGTATCCTTTATAAGCTCAATATTATAATTATTATACTGTTATTAAAAATAGCACTACAATAAATTCCACAACAATCACATGGATCGTAACTAGTAATAATAATTGGTCTCAAAATCACTTTTTAACTAAACCACACCTCAAAAAATAATCTATCATCACACGTACCCATCAACACACATTATTTTCAACATTTTGATAATTTGTCAAAGTTAACCCTACAACAATACGCCCGGTCTGACACGCCCGCTGTTGACAAAACTGTATTACCGAATATTGGACAATATTGCCCAAAACGGGTCATATTATGTTCATAAGCCCACCGCTCCGACGGTAAAGGAACACAATACAATGATCTAGTTTTTATGACCCTTAGTTTACAACGTGACAATGGAAACTTGAAATTCTAGTTTTAAGGAATCCGGATTTGAAAATAAATGTATTTTTGAATACGGCACGAGCGGCTTTGTGTTGGGGTTAGTTGTAATTTGATTTAATATATACTTGATGATGGAGTAAAAATATCTGTGATTTGGTGTTATAAATTGAGTAAAATTTTAATAAGCAATAAAGTTTTTATTAAATAAATGTTTGGTTCTTACTATGAGATGTACAGTCAACAAAGCTATTCGGTATGCAACTACTTTTAAACAATGTTGTGAATGTGCTGTGTAGGCAATTATTTTACACCACACTCGTGAGTATGTCATAAGCTTAAAAAGTTATGATGCACTCATTAGAAATAAACATTGGCAAGTCCAGTGGAAAAATATATATATTTTTTTTTATATTGCTTTACAACACTTTACTTTACTTTACGTTTTTTTTTTTACTTTTTTTGTACAATAAAGTATAGACATAATACAAAAAAATAATTTGTCTCTATTGATGGCAAAATTATTATATCACATAGCAGCCGATAAACGTCCTGAATATGGACCTACTTTCACACATCACCGAGCTTCAAAATCGTACAGATTCATAAAGAAACGAATTCATCAGCATCAGCTCAGAGCTCAAACACAAAATCGATCGACACAATGACCCATCAGACTGAAACCCATCCCATATAACAAAAGACCGAATCCATCTTATATTCCCGCAAATCTTTTCATCAAACACGATGGCCAGCTTAAAACCAGAACGCAGGCAATGCATAAAAAATGCAAAAATTAGAAAAAAGATAAAACAATGCCTACATTCGTCGGCAGTGCTGGCTTGGCGTCCGTCAAGCGCTCTCAGCGAACAATAGTGACCCATTGTAGCACCGTCCATTTTAAATGAGCAAAATGGCGCTCCGAAACTCGGGGTTTTGAAACAATGCTTGTCCCTAATCCCTGTGAAGGGTTAAATGCATGCTATTGGTCAACTGTACCCCCACGGAGTACTTTTAAAGTGTGGTAGTGTGCGTGTCGCGAAGTTTTCGCGTTACTGTCGAGCGATTTGTGTGTGCTATTTCGTGGTGCGTTTTGGCATCGTCAACCATTTTAAAATTTGTTGGCTTGATTCGTTCTGTTTTTGTTTATTAAAAAAAAAACTACTAAAATTCGCGTGTTGCTCTAGGGTTGCAAAATTTTGTACACTGTCATGTAGAGTTGATTATAGAAATTATTTACTATGCTACCAAAGTCATTGGTATATCTGAACGAACAGAAATTTCCAGTCAGCGTCCGGGCTGGCAACGTCAGTTCCAGTAGTTTGAAGAAGACGTAAAGGGTGAGTCAGAATAAACGGCTCAAACTAGTATAAATTGAGGAAGAAAAAGATTTGTATCTTTTATTTTCATATCTTTATTTGCATTCCATAAGGTGTGAAGATCTTACACGGATCTTGCACGGATGAATGGAGTCGCTAAAAAATATCTTACCAAAACTAATTTGCTCTACCTGCAAATTTCAGATAAAATTCACAAATCATCTTAGCACACGTCGTAACTCCAATGACCTACAAACAGACGCCACACACAAACATAAAAACAGACGGCATACGCCACATCAGCAACTCCAGGACAATTCATCGAAGCCGTCAACCGTGACAGCCAGCAACGCAATCAAAACTTCTCAACTCGGGGTAACATTGTACCCCACGTCCCACTTTTCTCGAAGACTATTATTTGAATGTCTTTCAACCCGTGAGAAGGGTACACCCCCCCACGCGTGTGCCCGCCAGATAATGTAATTAAAACAACACCTTTATTCGGAGTAGTCACATTTTGTAACGAGTTTTAGTTTGATGTGTGGCGACATCTTTCGGGGTTTTCTTGTAAACTTTATCTCTATGTGGTTTAGTTTGTGGATTAGGACCGGACTTTACCGTTTGTTATGTTTTGTTTAAGGAAACAGTGCTTCGAAAATGTAAGCTAAGAAATTCGAGATTTCTTTGAACATCTGAAGCTATTTTCTACAAAAAGCAATAACGAAAAACTATAAAAATTGCACTCACATAGCTTTTTAATTTAAGAACCCCATTAGCATAACCAATCCATCTCATCTCGCGACCAGCTAAAAAAATACTGCCTCCACAGAAAAATAGTCCAACAAAAATTTTAAACCCACCACCTACCCACGAATAAGAAAAACACACATTAACCTCCAGACGCGTCGCAAAACATAATCCCTATAAAGAAACAAAGGACTGTCGCACATTAAAGTCGACAGAGATTTCCAAAGTGAAGCGCCCGAATTCTGCGCGAGAAATTTTCGGGTAACATTATACCCGTGCATTAGGGCTAAGTGATACCGTCACATTTGTTGGATTAATTCATCATCTGAATTGCCGTGGCCAGACTGATGGGCCAGAACGCCCCCCCCCTACCCCCATCTCGCCCGGGGGGCGCTTTCGTACAGATAACTTTTCCCCTCTGTTACGTATGGTGTTTTAATTATGTGTTGTTTTTGGTGTTTAGTGATGCTGGATTTTGAGTTTAGTGTTAATTTGTTTTTGTAATATGTAATTAAAAGAAAAAAGTAGTTACATATGAGTTAATAAAAAAAATATACAACAATGACGTGCAGTATTTTAGCGAACGCGATAAAATAACGTCACCCAGTGTTGCTCGAATTTTCAAGCAGTTTATTCTTAATTTTACTCTCAGAAACCTCTATTGTATGTACCTAACTAATGATATACATAAAAAACCACAGCTACGAAAAAAAAAGAAAATCCAAAGAAATAACTAGTGACCTACCTTTCGTCTCACCTACAAACAAAACTTAAATCACCAAAAGTAAAGAATAAAGTTTAGCTAAAGTGGTAATCAGCGTTTGTAGCGCTTAGCTTCGCCCGATGCCCTTTTGCCCCCCGAATTAGACCCCCCAAGGGGTGGGGGACCCCAGAACCCCACTCTACGGGACAGCGAGTGTAAGGATAAATGGGAGGGCTGGCTCTTCTGGTTAAGTGTAGATTTTCCGAATGCGGTGTTGATGACGGCTCTCCTAGTGCGGGGATGTAACTGTCGATAGTGTTTTTGTTGTTTATTAATTATATACTTTATCCTAACCAATATTATAAATGCAAAAGTGCGTTTGTTTGTCATGTTTTCACGACTAAATAGTTGAAACGATTTTGATGAATTTTGATGGAGAGAAAGAAAAGACCCTGGAGACTGCTATGGATATTTTAACGCGAGCGAAGCCGTAGACTAAAGCTAGTGTAATTAATATAAATCAGTAAACAAGATTTGTAGAATTAAAAAAGTAGTTAATGAAATGGGATTAATTTAGGCATTTAGTCAGATAAACTATTAGGTTTCCATATCAATAGTTGTTACAGGTTATATAGTACTTAGTTATGAACAACATGCATTCGCTTACAATTGGAAATTAACAATGTGTTTCTTAGCACCTAGTGATATTTGTTTATTTAATTATTACCTAATTAAAGACACAAATAAAGCACGTTTTAGAGACTAGCTGGGGAAAATCATGGATATGAAACCATACAAAATACATACTTTAATAGGCAAACAAGCATGTAATACTCGGTTCTCGTTCAAAAGTGTCGTTTAGTGGCCTAATTGAAATAAACGTTTTTGACTTGACTTTGGTTATATTAACCAAAGTATAATGGCTATGGTTGTGTATTTGAAATACACAGCCATAGCTTAGTATATTATCACTAGGGTTCCTTATCTCAGTCGGCAAAGACAGAAGCCATAATTATGGGATCACTTTGTTGGTCTGTCTGTCTGTTTATTACTAGTGCAAGGAGTCAACAACAAAATTAATACTTGTCTACGTAATGATTGTATAACTGGCAAAGAAAGAAATATTAGTTTTATTAACCTTTTCGAGGTTTTATTTTATAGCATGACCACGCAAAAAAAAAATACAGCCAGAATTTTATCGATAAGCTTTAGCCCCATCACTAGCCGAGTTCCCGAGACCGTTGGACAGCAAGGTTGTAAATACTCGTGTAAAATTGTCCACATTCCCCCTGGAAGCCTTTTGTGTTATATATTTCTTTGTTATTTACTTCGCCCGGCGAATGTACGCTACCTGATGTAGGGGCTACGTTTGTAATGGACATAGATATGCTTTATGTAGGTATGTTTGTTTGTCTTTTGTGATTTTATTTTGAAATCCAGTTTTGTGTGCAATTAGTTTGATTTGTACCTACGAAGAAACCTATGAATGTATTTGATATATTTGGGTTCGGAGGAACAAATCGTTATGTATCATTCCGCCATGTGAAGGAGATGGTGGAATGACCTGGATGTCTTCTTTCCGAATTGGAAGGAAGAGGCAAAATACTGTGAGCATTGGAAGGAATTGAGGGAGGCCATTACCTAGCAGTGGGACAGTCAAATTCAAATTCAAATTCAAAGCATTTTATTTCAAATAAACCATTCACAGGCACTTTTGAAACGTCAAGGTCGGTCAGTCAAAAACATGGAAGCTATTTGCACGTTCCAAAGCGTAGATCTCTATGGAGAAGAACGTGCAAGAAACTCCACGGACACTCTTTTAAATCATGTTCTGTTTTACAACATTCCAAGTTACATATACTTGTTGCTTCTGCATGTGAGGACAATGCAAAGGAAAAAAAAAAAAGGGCTTATTATAAGAATTTATTTTAAATATAAAGATTAAAATAAGCCAATGGCAGTTAAGAGATGACCAGTCTCAACCGACGGCGCCTGTTCACGAACATGACGCGTGAATCGGCACCTTTCAGCTCAACCATTTCGAAGGGAACCGAATGATCAAACCCACGCGCCGCCATCAGCGAGACATTTGAGTGAGCATGACATGCTCTCAACCACCATGCTCGTTCATGTCCAACAAGTAAAACTATAACTACTCACATAAAATGTAAATGGTTTCATGGTACTCACATTTACAAAATTTGAAAAATATGCTTCTACTTTACACAAAACTATGGTTGTCAATGACCAAATAAAAATGACCAAATAAGTGCGGGCCAGTAACTAATAATAATACGATACCATAATAGTGCTGTTTGAGGCGTTTAAGTTTATATTTAGTTAATAAAAAATGTGTTTTCTACACTACTTTGACTACAATTTTGCCAACTTATATTTAGGTTCGACACACATTGTATCGAAGCTAAATATTTAATATATAAATTCCTTTGAGTGAATCAAAAATTCAAATTGTTATACAAAACTTTAGACAAATTATACAGCCACGATATACGTATTAAGTACGTAAAATATTGTGTGAGTTTAAAATAAAATTGTAAACAGATTTAAGGAAAATTTTAACTAATTTTTTTAGCACGCTAATCAGTTTAATCAGTAACAGAGCTCCATTAAACCTCAAAAGTGACAATTCAGGAACCTATCTTCTTAATATACCTACATAATTATGTGGTACTCAAAATAAGTAAAACTAAACATACAACAGTCAGAGACAGGGGACATCGGTGTTCGCGTCACGGAGCGCGCGAGTTAATTGCTGAGCACAAATGAGTGGCGGCGAGCGAGTTACCGCGCTCTAGTCGGCCGACACCTGCGATGAAAGGCGCAGCGGACACTAGGCATAACTTTTTTTTTTCTCTCACTCGATTTACATGGCCGACTCCCCACGACCGCTTTGTTTGCCATATAAAAATATAGAATACTAGCTCCTAGTCAACTGGCTACCCTACTTACCCTACCTACCCTGCCCACCCTACCTACCCTACCTACCCCACCTACCCTACCTACTCCACCTACCCTACATACCTTACCTACTTACCTACCCTTTTTTTTGTTTTTAAACCTTCCCTGTATCCTGGCGAAACTAACAAAAAAGAATTACTAGCACAGAAGTGACAATTTCAAATATGTAGCAATAATAGGTAACATTTTCAGACGAGGAGCTCGATGCTGAAGAATAGCAGCCGCACGAGAATGTCAGTAGCCAGAAAATCTGACTCCAGTCTTGCCAAGAAGTACCGTGTTACCCAGTTAATGGGTTGTGGAGGTCTGGTAGACAGCTGCTCCTCGTAAAATACTAGTGTTCAGTTGAATACGGTTTGACTGGAAGCCGACCCCAATATAGCTGGGAAAAGGCTAGGCAGATGATAATGAAGGGAAAACTTTCAGGCACACTGTCTACCTAATGACGTGCATCAGTATTAATTACATATTTATAAGGGAACAGTTTCTAATTTGGAACGCTAGATGGCAGTCTACGTCGCGCATGGTCTATAATTGAACTATTGTGTCCAACTGATGGGCTAAGCATTAACCAAAATCTTTTCAGGCACTCTCTTCTTGCGCCACCGTGAATGCGTCCAAAGGCTCTAGCCCAGTGACATGTGTCTATGAGCGAATGCGATTGTCGAAATGCCAAATTACAAGGTGTTGACGTGACATTTCGACGGCGATTGTCAATTTTTAACGTTTGGCAATCGCCTTCGCTGCGCGACCGCTAACAGAATGTCACTTCAGAGCCTCTAGTTATCTCACCATCGTTTTCTGGGTTGGCCTTGGCAACAGCGTACATCCTCTGGCACCCATCGGATGGATACTTTTGCCCAGTGGTCGGTTTATGAAGCCAGTTGAAAATTTTACCTAATACATTTTTATTAGATTCATTTAGGTATTTACTAATCTTCGGTGGAACATGCAACAGTAAATAAATGTAATTGAAATGGATTTCGTGTTTTGTTTTATTTTCTTTAAAATTCAAAAGAAAGCAGATGCCGCGGAAGTTGTAGGGTAGATGAAACTCAAAAGACGGGGCCCGCTAGGGCCAGTGCCTGCTGGGGCTGCGGACTTCGTTCGAAAGAGGCACCGTAAGTACCTTGGAACGCAAGGGGCACTAGGAGGAACGCGGATGGGTTTTAGTCAGTAAGAGTCTGACACTCCCTCCTGCTGTCCCCAAAGAGCGGGAGGAGTCATTTGATGATTTCTCATCCTAAAAAAAAAGAAAAAGAAGGGTAGATAAAACTGTAAAATATACACGGTTCTGGAGTGATTATTTATTGATAAGTCTCTTATTCTACTGTCTTCAATGTATGTTAAACTCTCGTAAAATTGTGAACCGACATAAACTGGCGACCAATCAGTGGACAGCGGGTCTAAAAAGGCCACTTTAATAAAACCAGAAAGCACATCAAGCTACCCAAAACTGTCAAATTTGCCCAATCAACTTTGAACCTAATGTCTTAGTGATAAAGAAAACAAAATAAACAATAAATTGTAATATGTATAAATTTATTTATTGTTTTCTGTTTATGGCCATATATGCCTGAAATAAAATATTAAATTACATTAGAAATAAAGATGAAAATGAAATTTGACAGATATTTGTATGAATAATATTATTTCTAGATCTTTGGCAGTCGTTACGGATAGTCAGAGGCCAGTTAATCAGACTCCAATCTTGCTATGAAGAACCGTGTTACCCAGTTAATGGGCTGTGAAGGTTTGGTAGGCAGCCGCTCCGCTTAAAATACTGGTATTCAACTAAATCCGGTTTGACTGGAAGCCGACCCCAATATAGTTGGGAAAAGGCTAGAATATTATGACCCTAATATGATTCTACTAAAGTGGCCTTTCTAGACCTGCTGTGGTCTAGTATTTATCCATTTTGGTGTGATATTAAAATTGGTGTCGTTTTCGGGGTCACTACTGACGAAAGTGGCCTCGAAGTGAAAATTCAAGATTGTCGCTTAATTTTACGGCGTTTGCAATTATCCAGTGGCACATACATTCTTTGTAGACCTCAAATAAAGACACTGGGAATTATAAAAGGTAGTTGAAGGAAATCAAGTCATTATCCTTCCCGCGCTCAGTGCGCGCTACACCTTACAACAAAATGTCTCCCTTTCACCTTCTACTTTCGCTTGGATAATCTTATTTTTGCCTCAGCCAACGTGCTATAATCCCTCTTACAATTGCAATAAGGTTCAAAATAGCCCACTTCTTTACCAGGAGTTAAAATGTATTACCTTTTATTGTGATCCTCAACAGGGATTAAGAGAGAGCGCGGTTTTGAATTTTGATTCGGATTGTAGCGCTCAGCCTGGCCATCCAAATTAGAGCTCTGTGCGATTATTTGTCGGCCCTTTTCTAATCTGATCGGAGAAGAAACTAGAGGGGTGGGGTAGGTCAGATTATGTTGGTATATTCCTAACTATGCACACCTATTTTGCCTATTGCTTTGATTACATTCTACGGAATGGTCTTTAATGAAGATTTTGAATGTTGGAGGCGTGGTTTCAGTTGTTTAGAGAGTTGGTACCACTGTTATTGTGTATTTGTACAGTTTCCACTGAGTATGATCTTTTGTAATCTCAGTTTTAGCTCGGTGGCGAACTCTTTACTACGAGTACTAATGTTAAGCAAGGTAGCCTGGTTCGTGATTGTATTACTGAAATGGGTCAATTTGAGTGGAATAGGTGTGTTTATTTGAAAGCGTACTGAATAACAGAAATTAGCTATAAACCTACCAAAGAAGCCAGCAATTTCTCATCTTAACATAAACGAATAGCCAAATACATAAAAGTCGTGTTCAGCAAATTGGACTGACGACCTTAGTACGTTACCTCGTATGATGAGTGAAGGATTGAATTCCATGAAACAACTTGATCTGTCAAGTCTTATGCATCAGTAGTATCAAATCTGTAGAATGGATCATAACATTGTCATCACGACTGTTCTCCATGGAAGGTTGTATGTAGCTAAAGACCGGGTGCTCTATAGGTACGTCTGCAACCCGAAATCTGGGTAAATTTCACCAGTAACGTTAAAGTCCTATGATTTATTTATTTATATATGCTTTATTGTACACCATTTTAAAACATACATAAAGAGGAGGCGCAAGAAAAGTGTGTCTTGAAGGATATGGGGGAGGCCTTTGCCCAGTAGTGGGGCACCATAGGCTATTAAAAAAAGAAAACCTTAAACTAAAAAAGAACAAATAATTGGTGACCTTATCACATTCCGGGATCTTTGATGTTATGGTGAGCCGCGTGACGTCATCCGGCTTGGTAAATTTGGTACACTTTTACCAAGCCAGATGACGTCACGCGTGTCTTCAACTCGCTATATCCTCATTATTTTTTGTTTACGTGAAAAAAGAAAAAAGACGTGTCCAATATTTTTTGAAAATCTATCAGATGGACAAATAAGATTTTTTAGTAAAATGTACCCTATTGCCATCAACTTTTGATATTGAAAAACGTTATTAATGCCGAATATGGGAAGAGTACTCAACACCTCGTGCTGACCTGTATCAGACCTAGGTATACCTACGACACATTCATGACTAGATCACATTGATAAATATATTCTTCATCATCTTTAAAACTAAATATAAAATGGGCAGCATCCACCTGTACCACTTCGTCCTAACGACCGTCTCATTTCTTAATGGATAGTCGTTAGTCCAAAGTATAGGTACCTATCTAATGGTCCATTTGGGATCACCTTGCTACTTACCATTAAGGTTTTAGGTGAGGTAAACCTGTAAGTATGAGTATTGGTTAAGTGTATGTGCTCAATCTTCTCAATAAAATTAATAAATAATAATCCTCATTAATCGCTTTTCATCAGATCGAGGCAATTTTGCAGTTTAAAAAGTCGGCCAAGTGCGAGTTGGACTCGCACACGTAGGTACCATAAACCTTTATTTTATTATTTGTTTTCAAGTGCCTACCTATTACGATTCTTGAATTACAGCCCGCTGACAGACAGACGGACGGACGGACGGATGGACAGCGGAGGCTTAGTAATAGGGTTCCGTTGGTTACCCTTTGGGTAAGGAATCCTAAAAAAATACTCATAATAATTAAGGATGTAGATATTATAATTATTTTTATACTCCTTGGACATTTTTGAGACTCTGAGATCCCAGACCTTTGTTAGGCGTACGAGGCCTAAGCCAACTCGCAGACTCCATTAGACGCTTTCAATCTTAAACGATGTACTTCCATAGATATTTTTTCACATTTTAACTTAAAAAATTTGAATACCTGCAAATCGTATGCGGTTGCATGGGTTATATTGGGCATGATATGCGTATAAATATGCGATTGACTTCTTTTAAATCATACACTTATAGTATACCTACATAATAATGTGTAATTGTGTACAGCATTTCGGAGATCGCATATTCCGATATTGATATTAGAAGCAATGTAAAGTGCAGAAAATAGAAGCAATTTTTAAAAAAAAATATTATATAAACGTTCAAGGATAAAATTAAACAACTTCAACTTGTTAATGAAAATTATGTATTCTTCATTAATTAGACGCATCAAGCAGAGTGTCATTATTCTACTAATTTTTAAGTGTTCGCATACTTGTTAGTGGTCATCATCTGCCTAGCCTTTTCCCAACTATATTGAGGTTGGCTTCCATTCAAGCCGGATTTAGCTGAATACCAGTATTTTACGAGGAGCAGCTGCCTACGAGACCTCCACAACACATTAACTGGGTAACACAGTACTACATGGCAAGACTGGAGTCAGATTTAATGGCTTCTGACTATCCGTAACGACTGCCAAAGATTTACAAATGACAGCTGGGACCAATGGTTTAATGTGCTTTCCGAGGCACGGAGGAAACTCGGTATGTTAAGATGGTCACCCATCATCAGACCAACCTTGGCAGGCGTTGCTGAACCTTGAAGATCGACCCGTGCGGCTGTTATTATCTAGCCACGAGCTCCTCTATTCGCTTGTTAGTGATAATCTTTCAAAAAAGCCTCAACGTTCATACATTTTTGACTTAGAATTAGCCATGAGTTTCCTGTACATGACCGAAATCTGCTCAGAAGCGAAAATAAATCCAAAATTCTTCTCCACCCCTCAGTAAAGGTAAAACATAAAACGGTCAATATTTCACCGAACCGGTTCCATCAAACCCACGCCAGGTCTATGTGGCCAGTTATTAGGGCGTTTTAACCCTTTTACTGCAGCCCCGGGCCAAAATGACCTCTCCGACCCATTTCCCTGTTTTTCTCTTAAATCAACCCTTCGTCGCGTGCTCTTTGTGGGGTAAAAATGTTGTTTTCTGATAATAAAATAGTTTTATTACTTATTTTGGAACACATGTCCTCACTTATTATTTTTATTGATCGTGTTGATGTGACGATAAGTTATTAGTTTTGAATTGTTGTATTGATGTTTGGAGGGTTGAGGGAACATGAAAATATTGTGTGTTTACTGATAAGTGATTTTTTTTTCCTGACGTAACGCGTAATTTATTCTAGCACAGAAGTAGCTACCGAGTTATTATACTTCTTATTTTTCTTTGTACAAAGTCAGTATAATAAATCTATACTAATATATAAAGCTGAAGAGTTTGTTTGCTTGTTTGTTTGTTTACCTGAACGCGCAAATCTCAGGAACTAAAAATTCTTTCAGTGTTAGATAGCCTATTTATCGAGAAAGGCTATAGGCTATTTATCATCACGCTATGACCAACAGGTACGGAGCAGTAATGAACATTGGGACGCAGACGAAGTTGCGCGGGTCAACTAGTAAATAATAAAATAAATGTAGTTACTGACTGAGTGAGTGACAGGCAACGTACAGACAAAACTACTGGTCGTAGAAAGCTAAAATTTGGCATATAAGTTCTTTGGGGAGTGTAGGGGAAGCACTAAGAGAGGATTTTCCGAAATTCCTACGGGAACGGGAAAAAACTGGATATGCGCGTACGAAGTTGTGGTCAAAAGCTAGTTGTCATACAACATGTCTGAGACAAAGCAAGTCAATGCATAAGAACTCGTAAAAAATAAATAAAATCAAAGACAATTTATAAATAGATTTATTATTGTTATTATCTAGCCATGAGCTCCTCAGCCATGAGGTAGCTTACGTTACTATACGTCAAAAATATTCGTGCTAGGCCCTCAGGGCTCATTTTCAGCTGGCGGTTACATAAACTTTCAATTTCAGTTTGTTTCTATAGTATTTTATCCTAGGTAATGGTTAGATCTACTGGACTTGTTCAAAGTCCGAATATAATGAGTATAATGGCTGCCACCACCAATAGTCTAGGCCTTTGAATTTATTACTACTGTTCTTGAGTTTATTTATTTATTTATTTTATTGACACACCAACGACTTATTCACTAAATCGTTACAATTGACATATTATAATAATAGTTTAGCGGTGAATTTGTCACTTATAGGTGTGCACAGCACTTGTACAGTTAGGAACTACAAATATAAGTTTAGATATAATTTCATGGTCCGTAGCTTATTCTAATAGATACCACTGCCTTAATTATTTTTTTTATTTCTATAATACCTGTGACAGCGGCAGCCTATAAAATGAATCTTATATCCATAACTAATAAGTTTTTTATAAGTAGCTGCCGCCCGTGTCTCCACCCGGAAATATAATACTCTCGGGATAAAAAGTATCCTGTGTGTTATTCCAGACTATATTCTACTTTTCTGCCAAGTTTTATAAAGATCTATTCAGCCGTTCTGACGTGATTGAGTAACATACATCCATTCATTGATCCAAACATCCATAACAAGACTTTCGCATTTATAATATTACAAGCTGACCCGACAAACGTGGTTTTGCTAGAATAGATCGTGGGCTATTTTAAATATTTATTTACTTATTGTTACTTTAAATGATAAAAATAGCCTACGAACATTCTCAGACATACCAAATATGAAAAGAAAAACATAAAAATCGGTCAAGCCGTTTCGGAGGATTTCGAGAATAAAGCGCCATTTACACGATGCGAGTTTCTCGAACGTTTTGGGGCAAAAGTCGTATACGATTATCGGAAGCGATAATCTTGAGGCGATTATCGCATCCGTTTACATTGAACCAAAAAACAAAAACTCGGCTACGAGTATGTCATACGATAATCGTAAGGTAATTATCGCCTAGTGTTTGAAATTGCAATGCGATATTTGCCTACGATTTCTCGACTCGTCTAAACACGATCTCGTATGACATTTTTTCAAGCTCATGCGAGTCTCGTGCAAATCGGTTGCAACAGATCTGCATGCGAGACTCGCCCTTCGAGGAATCGATTGTTCGAGGTAAGAAACTGGCATCGTGTAAATGGCGCTTAATGACTGTGACACGAGAATTATCCATGTTCCAATAGATATACAAAAGTCGACTTTTGTATATATATTGGAAGATGGATAATTAAGGTGATACAGGCAGACGCGGTGGAGAAACTTTGTTTTATAATATATGTAATGATAATGATGTAGGATTATGGTGGGTCATCTATCCGAAGTCGCATTTCAGCAGAATATGAAAACTATAGCCACACTCATCGTTACCTTTCAAACAGTTTGTTCTGAAACTAACGTCCAGTTTTATTTCAGACCCATCAGTATTGACTCTGGCCATATGCCAACCTTATGATATAAATGACGAATAACTCTATCAACTGAATTTATGAATGCAAGCAAGAAACCTGTTTAACTAGAAATATAACCCTCGCAACACTTGCGAATTGTGTGCAAAAAAGTGCATTGTTCAAAATGGCAGATGGTTTGAATTATTATTACAATAATAATTTTAAAATAACAATGATGTGCGTAACGGTCACTTTTTGATTTGCTGCCATTAGCAGTCGAGAGCGACAACAGAAATTAAATAGAATAATTTTAGTTGGAAAAACACAGACACTCAATTTTTTTTTTTTTTATTTAGGTATGGGCTTGCTCTTGACCATAATCACGCCTGATGGAAAGCGATAGATGAGGTCTATGATGGAGCGAGCGTGCCCAGAAGATGCCTGTTCACTCTTGCTTTGAAAGCAGACAGGTTATATGTGGACGGGAACACAGACGCTGGCAAAGAGTTCCACAATTTAGCTGTGCGCATGATAAATGTGGAAGAGAAGCGCTAGGTACGACTACTACCACGTACTACTACGACCAGTCGGGATATCGACCAAGTACTGATGGTATCCTGCAGTACGTCTGGTATTCCGGTAGTAAAAGGGCGATGGTGGGATCAGGTCGTGGAATTCCTGCGCACACTCACCAAAGAACAGTCTGTAGAAGACCGAAAGGCAGGCAACACTACGCCAATGAGCTAGGCTGTGATGCTGAGCCACCAACGTCTCGTCACCTATAAGCCTTTTTGCTCTGCGTTCAACCGTCCAATGCAGGAAGCTGGTATTTTGCTGAGCCATCCCATAAATGACTGCAATACTCCATACAGGATCGGACTAGTGCTTTGTACAGACTCAGAAGCTGTCCAGATGTGAAGTATCGTCTTACCCTATTTAGGATGCTCAGCTTCTTGGTTGCAGTCTATGTTTTGACTCGATGGTTGAGCCGAGGTTGACTTCTAGTACGACGACCCTTAGAACTAACTACTGGTTACTACTACTAAGGATATACGGATAACAGGCAATTCAGGATGTAAGTATGGATTGCTCAACTAGTGAGGGAAAGCATACTAGAAATACTGGTATGGTTTTTCAGTACTGCCAGTTTGTTTCCAGTACAATAACTTCATCATTTATATGTACACACGTCTATTATTTTCTTTCTGCTCTGTTCTGTCTTGTGTGGAAGACAACGCATCAGTTCAAGGAAAATATAATATGGCTTAGTATTTTCCCAAAACCTGATTTATTGTTTAAAGACTGTAAACAAGTTTTAATTGTGTAAAAATAATTATTTCTCCAAGACCAGTGCTTGCACGGGTTGCGGTAAAGTTCGAGAGATTTACTTCAGCCCTAGAACGCAAAGAGAAATTGAAGGAACACGGATTTTTAAGAACCTGTCTCTCCTTCCCACTCCACTCAAAACGGGATGAATCATATTTTGATGATTTCCCATCCATAAAAATTAATTACCATAACTAAGATTTTACTCTATGTTTCCAAAACACATAAAACATTCTTTGATATGTTCATTAGAACGCAAAATTATTTCAAGGCACAAAAGTATTAACACTGACTATTGGTTTAACTAACAAATACGACTATTTATTGGCTATTATTAAAATAAAACGTGGAAACCAAATCCTTTAGGTTTTCCGTCATTTGTGTGAACGTCATTTGTATTTTTATGTAATGTTTTGTTAAAAAAAATAGAGTTCGAGACTCCTTTCAGTGTTTTTTGTTGTTCTTCATAGTTTCAGATTTGGCCATGCTTGAAAAAAGCATTCTGTACAGCGCTGAGTTTTTTTTTTTAAATATCGCAGCACATGCTGAGTTTGGAGCTTTTTCGGCATCGCACAGGTCTTTTTATATTGTTAGTGTTCAATCGCTTAAAATTGTTTTGTGTGTGTCATATGCGAGTGCCACATCACATTTTATCTTGCTTTATTGTTATTTTCAAAATTCTACTTAGACAAACACTCAGGCAAAGTAAGATCTCGACACTTCTCTCAGAAAAATGCTCTACATAAAAATCTCAGACATTCGTAGGCACATTTCAACAGCACAATCAATCTCCCTACATCTGACCGATGTCCACACGAGGGGCGTGGCCACACTGACCGCTCATTGGTCAATAGCCCCCGGTCACGCAAGTAGTGAGTAGTCTCCGGTCAGCGTGACGAAGGTTTTCTATTTGGAATATTTTTCGGGCGAAAGTTAGGGTGCGCTCTTATTGGGGAATATTGGAAGGTAGAATGGGTGTTTTTAATTCTGATAGGATGGTGTGATGTCATGTTGTGTTTGGCTATTAGCTTTGTTTTTTTCTATTCTTGAATTATAATTTTGTAAGACACTTGTAATTTGGAGGAAATGCCGAATAAAATGAACTGAACATTGATAGACTTGTGTTTGTCGGCCATCGGGAGGTGCTGATGGTTGTAAAATACTGTTTGTAGTGTGTTGCAAGAAAGACACGAGTCACTTTGAAAGGAAATGCAGAACGCCCCGTGCGGAAGCTTTGGAGTAGCAGGAGGAATTCAAAAGTTAGGTATTGGACAAAGCAGTTTATCTTTTTAGCGTGTTAATGACAATTTTATCTCGTTTCTAGAAAAAAAAAAAATATCAACCCGTCTGGCATCAAACGCAAGTCAAGGGATACAACTTTCAATTTGAAATTCATTCAACCAATCACGGCGCAGCGCAATCGTAGTCACGCGCTTTTGATATTTAATTTATCACAATATTTTTGTGATCATTTTCGATCGAGAAACTGGATTGACTATATCCGATATTCGGCTAAGACACCTAGGTATTCAATGTTCTTATTAGAAATCCTATAATTAAAAGTTGGTAGTTTATGAGAAATAGGTTGTAAGCATTTATCTAAAGTAGGTACCTATCTTCCACTAGTCAGCCAATCGCCTAGCCTACTCGCAACTATGTTGGGGTCGACTTCAAGTCCAGCCGAAGACAGTTGAGTACTAGTATTTTACGAAACGACAGCTTATCTGACCTCCATAATGCAATATACACCACTATTCTCATTCTATAACATTACTTTGAAATATTCATATAGGTAGGTACCTACCTATGGTAGGTGCGAGTTTAATGTGCAAAAAACCGGCCAAGTGCGAGTCAGACTCGCACGCGAAGGGTTCCGAGCCTTAATTTTTATTATTTGTTGTTAAAGCGGCAATTGAAATACACAACCTGTGACAGTTTCAAGTGTCTACCTATTACGGTTCTTGAGATACAGCCCGCTTACAGACAGACAGACGGACAGACGGACGGACAGCAGAGGCTTAGTAATAGGGTTTCCTTTGGTTACTATTCGGGTACGGAACCCTAAAAACGGTCATTGACCCACATACATTTATTGACTTTCTAAATATCTATATTAATTTACTAAATATTAAAAAAGAAATAATGAAATAAAGCTGTCCTGAACCGACTTCTATTGTGATCGTTTACGTTTTCTAGTAATGAAAAACGAAAGATAATAACGGAAAGGTCAATATACTTTATTGCAATTTTAATTGGCGCTTATCATAGTGATATAAATATCCAGATAGTGTGGTCATTAATTCGTTGGCAAAAATAAACCCATTAAAACTGTAAGAACTGCAGTAATGCAACCAACAACACAACTGAATTATGGCAAGAAGTTAGTAGCTTTGTTTTATTATAAAGATAACTGTGGTCAGCCCCACGGGACGCACTAGTTGCAACTTTACCACTAGTTTTCGAAGAATACTATAAATTACTAAAATTTTACTATTTTCAAAAGTAGGTACGATGCTTTAGCTACGAAATGAATTAGACTGTTAAAAAAAGTATCCTACATTTTTTTGTTATCGGCTTGATAAAACAATCTTTGCTGACAGACGTTGATCAGAGGGTTTAAAAAGATATTTTGGTACAAACCCTATAATATCTTCCAAATACTTTAAAGTTGGTACCCATGCGCGAGCGCATTTGAGACCCTCAATTTGAACAATCCGTTGGTGCTGCCATCTATAGCAAGCTCTTGAATGCAACAAGTATGCGACACAACTGCCATCTATCAGAATTTAATCGAACTAGATACAAAATATCGATACACGACACCATTGAATTCCCATAAAGGTTTTAAGGTTAAGTTTTTCCAATAAGTATTTAAATGATGTTTATCAGAATAAAGATTTAAGTCTAATAAACATTTAAGTTACGTCTTGATTTTTATTAAAATTATTGGTATATTTATCTAGAGGTTGATTATGACAGTGAACGGTTCATAAGGAAACCAGTTTCATACAAAAAAAAAATACAACCGAATTGAGAACCTCCTCCTTTTTTTGAAGTCGGATAAAAACAGTATATCTGACATTTCGCTGAAATGGATCTTTTTTAGTGCAGCCGTGGGACTTAGTTTTTGCCATACAATTATTTGTTCTTTCTATGAAGTGTGTATGTTTCATGTATGTGATGTTTTTCTCTTTATTTATTAACCTTACAAAAACAATTAACTTATAAATTAAAAACTTTTGGCAGAAACAAAAATTTTAATTGAATCTATTTCTAAAGTTACTGTGTACTAACATGGCAAAATCTTTAGAACTATAAAAATATTACAGCATGACTTTTTCGTCGAGTTTTATCAAAATATTATATGTCTAATTACAGTCATTTTTTTTTTTTAATTATTACAAAGCGTTTCACTATTCAGCAAAACGTTTTTAACAATTTTGCGTTATGTAGCAAGTTTGGTAACTTTACTGTCGCTACTCGCCGCTAGATGGCGCTAGTCGTTTGGCCGTACAATCTCGTAGCACTTCGTAGCACCGCGTTGAATCTGAAGTTTTCGTCTGCGGTTCTAAGTTACTAACTAACAATATTTATTTATAATTGGCAATAATAAGTCACTTTCTTGCAAAAATAAATACCTTTGTAGGTATTGGTGTTAGTTTCTGTTCAATTCCTTGTTGGTATTTAAAAAAAGCTACTGTGGTTAAAGTAATCTAACTAACGGTTGATTTTGACACTTTCCAAGGGCTGGTTTTTACCTTGGCCTTAGTTGACAAAAAATTTCAACGAAAGAGGTCGTCAAAAATTAAATGGTATATTTTATTGTTTTACATGTGAATTTAAAGTTTTGGTAGGTATTTAACTCACCTCAATATTATCTTTTATGGTAAACAATTACTACCTACTCTTCTAACATAACGTATACTATAAATCAATAAACTATTCTTGTTAAGAAAGTAAGAGACCATATTAAATGACTTTCGCTGTACCTAATAACGTTCAATTTAATAAATTCAGGAACATGCCAAAAATAACTTCAGAAACGTTTGTTGCATCAGGCCAACATGGGCTACTGCGAATCAGTTTCCTGTAAGGTACGAAGTCGCGCAAAAGCAAGCCCAATATATAAAATTCTTCCATTACTGGTGACTGAGTGAGTGTCTGACAGACAATAGGGAACATGCAATATTTCCATTATTGCTTTAATTTTAAAGAACTCCATCTAGAATAGACTACCACAAAAATAAGACATGAAAACGCTTTAATTTATTGCCAAAATTGCGTATTGAAACCGACAGTTTAATAGTTCGCTCGAAAACTAACGATGACGTCACTCGTGTCTATCACTGGTCACTTGTCTTAACTCAAAGACATAAGGGTGCCTTTTCGTTAGCATAACAGCAGATACGTCACCAAACGCTGATTGTTGTTTTTAAATACGTTCCGTTTCACGTTACTTTAATTCATTATTTTTGTTAAAAATCGATACTAACCAAAATAAAAACGTTGCAATGTTCTTTATTATATACTTTTTTATAATTTTACTGACAAAATTCTCATAAATTCTGTATTTGCATCTTCCCTATTCCTACGGCAACGGGATATGCGCGTACGAAGTGGCGGGCAGAAGCTAGTCAGTAATAAAATCATACTGCAGGTTATAAACAACCATTTTCTTTAAGAGTTAACGGAAACTGCAAATTGATTTAGTTACTGGAACTACTTGGCTCTTTCCTCGTTACCTTGGAACATCTTTCTGATAATATTATGCGAACGTCCGGCGTACCTACTCGGTTTAGATAGCTATGATAAGATTCTGTCTGACTGAACAATCTTCGCACAATGATATTTACCGACGAAAACAGTTCTCTTTATTCCGCAAAAGTCCACCTCAGTCATTAACCTAATATACGTAACTAGCACTTCGCCTGCGACTTCGTTCGCGCGGGTTTAGTGTTCCAATTTGCGTAGGGATCTCTATTTATTTTCGAAAATAAATTATAGCTTCTGTGGTTTAACAAATTATAGATGCAGTGGTTTCGGAGCCTAATCGGTACAAACAAACAAACAAAACATATTTCCACTTTATCTTCTAATAATAATAATCTCGTGCTACAATGATTGTTATCAAACTCCTCCGAAACGGCTCGACCGATTTTTATGAGATTTTTGTTAATATTTGGTAGCTCTGAGAATAGATCGTAGGCTATTTTTTTGGGAGTGATATGAAGATTCGAATGACGTTATTGCCAGACAAATTCAGATTGGAATATGCTATTCGCAACAGTAGATTTAAATGCCAAGACTTTCGTACACTAGCATAACCATTCAAACAGTTTTTCGAATCAGTGTGTTCGCGAAAACGTCATTCGAAATAGCGATTTTCGACTTTTATGTGTTTTCGAACTGGCGTACCACTCTTAATTGTTTTCGAAATAGCGTGCGTCGCAATAACGTCGTTTGAATCTTTATATGACTCCCATTTTTTATATGGCAAAATAATGTTTGCCGGTTCAGCTTGTAGGTAATATTACATATTAGTACCTATAGGAGACCCTCATATGTTTGGACCGTTATACATTAATTGTATGGTGTTTCTTCTCAGGGTAGTCAGCTAGGACACATCGGCCTCATGCAGATTGACATGACATGACAAAAAATATTCTCATAATAAAAAAAAATACATGTAAAATAGTTTCTTGTAACCTATTTGCAAAAAAAAATATCATTTACTTATGTTTTTTTTTTATTATTGATAAGCTCGTATTTGACCACGATCTCACCTGCTGGCAAGCGATGATATGGTTGACGATGCTTGCCTAGATCCACACATGATTAAAATAATCCCAGGTTGCAGCTATCAGGCATCACAGTACAGACTTCAGCAGAGACTTCCACTCCTTAGCTGTATGGACAATTTAAAGTATTTCCAAAACGTTTGTACACATGGATGTTCACCAAGTACAAGTTTCTTTTTAGTTTACCTTATTTTTTCTCTCTAGTCAGCTCCAAAACAACATTTTACAGTTCACTAGTGAGAACAGTGAGAATAGTGAAACGTTTGTACTTCTTCACGGTAATTTTTAATGTCATGGTTTTGAAATATCTCTTTTCATTTTCATAATTAACTTTCTTGCAAACATAATAAATAGTTAAGGTTCTCCAAAACTGAGAACCTGCAAATATTTCAATAAGCACATAACTATGGCACGTTTACCATAAACCTTCTTAGTTTAAAACCGATCGGCAATTCAAATCAGCCAAAGCTTGCATGCTTGGACCTGATGCCGCCTTTTTTAGGGTATCGGTCTTAAAGGGTATCCAATGGAACCCAATTAACAAGCCCGCTGTACATCCGTCCGTTTGTCCGTCTGTCTGTCAGCGAGCTGTATCTCAAGAAACATAATAGGTAGAAAGTTGAAATTTTCACAAAACTGTATTTCTATTGCCGCTATCACAAAAAAAAAACTAAAGGGGGCTCCCAAACAAGAAACAGGGTTTTTTTCTGTTTATGGTGCGGAAACCTTAGTATACCTGTGTTTTGCTCACTAACCACCAATCATTTCTTTATATTAAACTATTATTATTTTTCCATTTATTATTCATAAACACATATAATTTACATTTTTAAATATTTCTGTAAAAAATAGTAGCCCACCGGCATCGGGAATAGGGTCCAAGATACCGGTGGTTAGGACTCCCGAGAGAGGAACCTCCTCACACGCCGTGTCCAGGAGTACTGCCTCTTGAGATGTTGGTCGAGGCTCTTGGCAATTATGCCATTGGCCGTCATGACTATCGGCACAATGACTACTGTATTCACATCCCACATGTCGACAACCTCGCGAGCCAAGTCAAGATACTTCGTTTGTTTATCTTTCTCTGACTTCACGAGGTTCTCGTCATGAGGGACTGCTATATCAACAATTATTGCGCGACGCTCTAGTCGGTCTATCACCACTATATCAGGTTTATTGGCAATAATAGTCCTGTCAGTGATGATAGACCGATCCCAATACAATGTGCAGTTGCCACTTTCGAGAACGAATTACTATTATTATATCAATCTGTACTCTCACCAGAGGCTAAGCATTGCCATTCAACGTGACTATACCGCCAGACTCTTGGGCTCATTACCAGCTGAGAGCGCTGAGGACGAATTTTATGGTACTATATTTTAGTTTGTTGTAAGTTTAGTGTACCTATGTATTTGTTCATTTTAGTTATTGGTTAATTTGTAAATAAACATTAATGCTATTTAAATCTGTACATGCCCCAACAATAAACACACGAGTATGTAACCGATGGAAAAGACGTGTAGTGCCATCTTCTACGTTACATCCGCTAGAGCCCTGTACCACAGCAATCGTGAATATTTCAGGCTTTTAACAGTTACATTTCATACATGGTAACATATCGTCGACATCATTTTATCGTCAAGGGTGAGGTCCACTGCTAGACATACGAGTAGGTCTCCCTTAAGACCCCAACTGTCGCCAAGTTGAGGCACCCTGTACTTCTTTTAAACACCCTTATCACATATGATTTGTTTTTTTTTTTTCAATAAGAATATTTATCCACATATGATTTGGTTTTTTTTTTCAATAAAAATATTTTTCGGTAACAACACTGGGTTTCAGAACAGTTAAAATAATAAAAGTCACCTTATAATTGGTATGCTGATGCTTGGACCGTAAACGTAACTTGTGACAAACGGGTATCCTACTTACTCCTCTGCCTAGCCCTCTCAAGAAATATAGGCTTGATGTTGTGTTTTGACCAGTTTAGCTTGAACTTTTAAAACTATTATCTATCTTAAGCAGATCGTCACCTGCCTAGCCTTTTCCCAACTATATTAGTGTCGTATTCCAATCAAACCGGATTCAGCTTAGTACCAGTCTTTTACATGGAGTGGTTGCCTACCAGACCTCGACAACCCATTAACTGGGTAACACAGCTTGGCAAGACTAGTGTTAGATTTTCTGATTGATTTATTTTCTATATTAAGCAGATTTAGCTTATAAGAAACTGTGGTTATGTAACTATTGTTATTAATCTCGTTTATTCAGGCAGTGTATTAGCTTAGCACTCGTAGGACAGATCGCTAGCTTTATTTTTATCTCATTTAAAAATTTTAACTCATCATCTGCCTAGCCTTTTCCCAACTATATTGGGTCGGCTTCCAGTCAAGCTGGATACCAGTATTTTACGTGGAACGGCTGCCTACCAGACCTCCACAACCCAGTAACTGAGTAACACGGTACTTCATGGCAAGACTGGAGTCTGATTTACTGGCTTCTGACTATCCGTAAAAACTGCCAAAGATCTACAAATGACAGCCGGGACCAACGGCTTGACGTGCTTTTCGAGGCATGGAGGAAATTCGGTATGTTAAGAAGGTCACCCATCCACAGACCAACCTTGGCAAGCGTTGCTTAACTTTGAAGATCGACCCGTGCGGCTGTTATTATCTAGCCACGAGCTCCTCATTTAAATTTTTAACTTCAAAAAAAGGGGTAGGGTCTCTATTCGTATGTATTTTTTTGTACTTTGTAGTGTATGATTTATTTTATGTAAAACTAGTTGACCCGCGCAACTTCGTCACACTTTTCATTACTGCTTCGCTTCTATTGTTCTTAGCGTAATGATATATCGATAGGTCTTCCTCGATAAACGGGCTATCTAACACTGAAAGAATTTTTCAAATCGGACCAGTAGTTCCTGAGATTAGCGCGTTCAAGTAAACAAACAAACTCATCAGCTTTATATATTAGTATAGATGACAACAACAAAGGATTACAGAATTTACTTTTAACTGGTTTTATTATTTTTGTAATTGCTTACCTACTCTAACGCAGATAATGAAATTAAATTTTACTTCGATGATATTTGCGATCCTGCGGCAGCATGGGTAAATCAAACGACATAATTGATTAACAAATCGTGGATATTTATTGAAATAAAAATAATAAAAATGAAAAATAATAAAAACAGTTCATCTTTCACGTAGTTACACAATAAAATTTGTCTTAGTTTTTTCTCTATTTTGTCTCCATTCGTCGTCCCGTCTTTTGTTTATTCACAAAAATGTTAATTTAAAAATGGGAAAATTAATCACAACTTTTGTAAGGTTATTTTTTCTCATTTTACAATCTAACATATCTATTTTTATCAACCACAAACAAAATTAAAACATGATAACATTAATTTATTGGTTCGACTGTACATTTTTAATACAACTGGGTGAGAAAGTTTGTGAAACATTTAAATGATTTCAAACATCCCAAGTATGATTCATAAAATATTTTTACTAAACATCCATTTTTTATCAATAAAAAATGATTGCTTGAAAAAATATTTTTAAAACACAAATAGGTAATGCCCAAGTAGCTAGGTCTCGTTCACACAACGTTAGTAAACTTCTATGAATACTGTCTCTTGTACTAACATCGTCTGAAGAAGACCTAAATAGTAAGGAGACAGTTACGGACGACAAAATGTTTCTATTATAATTTACTTATAATTATCTAATATAAATTCTATTATAATTTACATTAAGTACGTATACTGAAAGATTTCACGCTTGGACTAATTTAGGTACGAATGAAATTCACGAAAAAATTATTAAAAAAATAAAACTGGAATATTGGTTTCAGTCTTAATAAAATAACTAGCTTCCACAAGAAATAATAGCACATGAACGAATATCGATCTCACAGTGATAATTTAAATTCAATAATTTAATCGCTAATTAAACATACAAGTACCTCATTACGAATAACACCTACCATTTATCGATTCCAATTTCGCTTTCTACAATGCTTAAATAAATTATCGATTACAGGAAACTCACCGTTTTCTCACCAAATTTTGTAATAATCCTTGAAATATTATCGTCTATAAATATGAACATCAATAGGTAGGTACTCGATTTACACAAATAAACTTACATCAAATATGTACACAAGTTTGTTTATCTAGGATAGGAAACATTTCGCTTATTATTGTACACGATATACTAAAATTACGAAACAACTTACTCGTCAAACACATACTACATCAAACTATGAAGATCCTAGAAAATACTGGAAAGAATTCTAATTTAATTGACACTATACAGCTTAACAACTAAATAGTAAGTATATTTAAATCAACATAGCTAACTTTGGCATTGGTTTCCACATTTTTTCTAAAAATAAAAAACATGTCAAAACAAGATCGAAAGTATGTAACATAAAATCGCTGACGTACTAACAGCCTCCGAACGAACGAAAATGATAGAAAAAACTAACATCAATCAACAAAGCAACGGGAATCAACACTGTTCAGTACGAAGAAGATATGTCACTTATGATTACAGTTACTAAATTAATGCCCTTCGGTGCAAACTTTTGGGCTCATATTGCGTGCGTATAAACAATTCGCCAATATTCAATCCTTAAGACTAGAAATTGAACATAACTCGGGCTAAGTCCGGTCGACGCGAACGATCATATCTTGCGTACTTGGAGAGGTAACGCGACGGAACACGTGACCGGAGTAGCCCTTAGAAGATCTGGCTGGGCGGCGCGGGCGGCGGCAGGCGGAGCCCGCCCCACGGGTAGAGTCACGACGCCTCGTCACGGCACGCGTTAGAGTCATCGGATAGAGCTAAGGGAGCACCATTACTTTGATTCACAACACACTTCCGCATATGCTTCTCGAGCGTCGACGGCACGGAGAAGGGCATTTCGCAAAACCGGCAGCGGTAAACGTCCTTGCCCAGTCGCCCGTGCGTCTTCATGTGCCTCGTGAGCTTGGAGCTCTGTGCGCACGCGTACGAGCACAGTTCACATTTGTACGGCTTCTCTCCGGTGTGCGACCGGCGATGAACCGTTAAGTTTGAGCAGTTCTTGAACACTTTCCCACAGAACTCGCAGGTATCGTTTCGTCGTCCCTCTTTTGACTTTAATAAAGGATTTTGCAGTAAACCATTACCGCTATTTTTGAGGCCGTCGAATATATTTTCGGGCGGCCTTTGCGCGTGTAAAGTCGGCAACCACCATCCTTCTCCTCTATCCATGTCCAATTTTATACGTTTGGACGCTTCAAAAGGGTTCTCAAAAGGGTTGAAAAGAGGATGCGGTTGAGGAGGCATTTTTGCAAACTCCTCTTTCAAACGTAGCGCAGCTGTCGGTGGCATGCCGTTTGGTTTGTCACTGGGAGGGCCATTGTTATTATCTCTATCTTTAGCTAATTGCCACTTCAGAGAATTCCCTGATTCTTGCAAAGCTTGTTTGAAAGCTTCGCTATATTGAGCAATGTTAGATAAGCCGAACTTGTCCATCAATTCACCAACAACTGAGGCACTTGGTGGATTGTTGGGCATAATAGGTGTCTGTTTTCTTGTAGGTGCAGATGGAGCACTACCATTTGAGACAGTGAGGTCTTCTGCCTCTTCAACGTCATCTCCATCTTCGTTATCTTCTTCTTCCTCCCCATCTAACTCCTCGTCCTCTAATTCATCATCAGAGTCGTCTTCACCGGTATCACCACCTGATTCGCCATCTTCTGTATTAGCAGCGTCAGGTGCTCTATGCACTTTCATGTGTCGTTTTAATTTCGATGCCTTTTCAAAAGCTTCGTCACATTCTGTACATTTGAAGGGTTTCTCACCTGTGTGAGAGCGCCGGTGCACAATCAAGTTATTTTCAAACCGGAATTTCTTTCCACAAAATTCACAGGAATGAACTCCTTCATCAGTGTTGCGTTTTGCGGGAGGCGTCGATGTCGGGCGCTCCGTGGGCGGCGCGTCGGCGGCCAGCGCCAGCGGTTCAATTCGACGTTCGGGTGAAGTCGAACTGTGCGGCCTCGTGGCGTCGCGAGGCGCGTCCACCGTTCCGGGTCCGGCGCCCACCGGAGGAGTCTGTCCGACTCTGGAGGGCGACGGGGAAGCGAACGGAGGCGAATGCTTCCTGGGGCTAGGAGAGCTGGAATTGCCTGTGGCCGCCCCTGGACTGGTCGTACCGGCCAGTTGCCGCAAGCGCTGCGAGTAAAAATCCAGCTGGGGTTCAAGTGAAAGGGGCTGAGATACGGGTGGGGCCCTGTCTCGGCCCGATATCGACGTTGGTACGACCGGAGGTCGATCCGCTGGCGATGGGAATGCTTGATGTGGAGGCATGGAGTTTGCCGCCACTGCTGCAGCCGCAGCGGCTAAGTTGAGACCATGGTGGCGGAACTGCTCTGAAACGAGCTGCTCCATTCTAAATCGGTGATCGTGGTGGTTCGGCCGCGCGAACATCGGCGTGGGAGGAACTGAAGGATGCGCCAGTGGCGGCAAGCTGCCTGGTAGTGGCATTCTTAGTAACCCACCAACTCCAAAGGGCGAGTGCATGTCTGGAGGGGGTAACAATGGGTGGTGGCGTAAGCTAGGTGGTGGGAGCGGCGCGCCGGTGGACGAGCAGCCTGAGCTCGACGAGGACGTGCTAGATGTCGAGTGGTTCTGCTTGTTGGGTTGTTGCTGTGGCATCGCCTCCACATATATCTTGACGCCGTGCACGTGTTGCACGTGCTGCAGCAGCCTCCACGCGGAGTGAACACGCGCCTTGCACGTTGAGCATACGTAGTTGCTGGGTTCTGTGAGCAAAGAGAAACTCCGGTTAAAAACACGTACCATCAAGCTGATCGACGAAGATGGAAACGCTTTCCGATGTAAGATTTACAGCAATATTAACAGGGGCAAAGTGTCTAGTAATAGCTCTCACATATCGTAGTGTTGGGCCTAGTGGGTGCGTGGTACGCATGCTAAGCAGTTGGAGGTCCAAGGGTTGTGCGCGGCGGTGAGTGATCGCCGCTCCGTGTCTGGCGTGATTCATGCACCTCTAAAATCTTATGAAATATACGCGGGTAGAGATCACGTACGCACGCGCGGGTTAAGACGGTTGATATTGAAATCTATGTATGTAACACTGGCCTGCTAAGGGAAAAATGAATAGAGGCTTTTTTATTAAACGGTTGCTTAGTTGCCATCATTTGAATATGGCTATACATGAACGAAAGTTGAAGTTGCGAAAAGTCTTATCCTATCTTATTCTGATATTTTTTTAGTAGAAGGAAAAGTCTATTTAAAAATGCGATAAAGTAGATTGTATCATCTTTTTGTCTTTATTAGAAATTAGTAACCATCAAGATCATTACCTAAATCTTTCCTACTACATATGCCAACATAACCTAATTTATCGGTTCCGCTCCGTAGTCGAGGAGATGCGGTCAAGGCGCGTCCAGCCCGTCTCACTTTGACAGTAATTTGATTGCTCATTGTTAACCCGAGACACATTTTATTGTGAAGACAATCACGTCTCAGCGATCTTGTAGTGATGTACTGTAGGACTAATAGTCGATGGAATACATTTCTATCGGAAAGTGATGCAGTGAATGTTGTGAATCCTCAGGTAGGTACAGTTTTGTTTTTTTTTATGTTTACTCATTTATTTAGTTTTAACTACATTGTATGCAAAACTGGCGCTGTGGTATGCGTCATACTGGGCACAAATAAATTATTTTTCTTATTATTTTTCTATGATTCAATCAGTAAAATATTTACCTCCGTAAGTGACGGCAAATACAAAGCCTGATTGAGATATTCTTCGACTTTATCTTTAACCTAACCATGAAACTTATCAAACGCATATTGCACAAAAAATCAAAATTAAATAATCTAATCCCGAAGACCCTGACTTGTACAACACAAATGGTATTAAGTAGTTCCAATTAATGTAATGTATCGACTTTGCGCATCACTAGGCGGTGGGCGCGGCAGATAAGCGATCTTCACTGTTAAGACGATTATTGAAATGTAACGGTCAGATTGTGACCGACCGGAAAGATGACACGTACGGGATGTTCAGATTTTGTTCAGTTATTTTTTGTGTTTTTCGAGGAACTCGTGGCTAGATAATAACAGCCGCACGGGTCGATCTTCAAGGTTAAGCAACGCTTGCCAAGGTTGGTCTGATGATCGGTGACCATCTTAACATACCGAGTTTCCTCCGTGCCTCGGAAAGCACGCTAAGCCGTTGGTCCCGGCTGCCATTTGTAAATCTTCGGCAGTCGTTACGGATCGTCAGAAGCTAGTAAATTTGACTCCAGTCTTGCCATAAAGTACCGTGTTACCCAGTTAACGGGTTGTGGAGCTCTGGTAGGCAGCCGCTCCTAGTAAAATACTGGTTATTCAGCTAAATCCGGCTTGACTGGAAGCCGACCCCAATATAGTTGGGAAAAGGCTAGGCAGATGATGATGATTTTTTGTGTTTATTCATGATGTATTTTGATAACAATAAAAAATTACACAGATTAATGTGATAGTTACGGTACTCATGAGTTTTGCCGTAACTCTTACATTAATCTGTGTAATTTTGTGCGATTTGGTAAATAGCCCAGCTTTATAAAGTGGTAAAAAATCTTTAGTCCCTTCTTAATTCCAATATTAGTCCAATCCGACTTTGCACATAAAATTATATTTTTTATGTAGTGATTACTAGTTACTAATAAGTGTTAGAAAATAACACAATATTCACAACAATACACACAATACAATATTCTCTATGAGAATTTTACATACACACACACACTCACAATAATAATTATGTTCTAAAAACACTAACTTGATCAATCGTTCTACTAATTCTTCAGAACAAGACGGACAGATCAAACACCACATCAGCCTGTATACAGATTTATCGCGATATCAATATTGTGACCTTTTTGTACTGAGTTACCGACCATTGTTCATTGTGTTGAGTTTTGGTCATCATACGGTACTGGACTGATAGAACTACACATATTCAAATATCTATTACAAAATCCTTTTTGTATTTTTCCTTTTCCGGACTCATAACATTATTATCTAATACAGCTCTAAATGTGTAAGTCGATTTGTTACGTGCGACCTAGGCAAACGATTCAGCTCAAAGACAGTATTCTTTTTTAAATCAAGCAGAGACCCAGAAATAATGTCTATTTTCCAAGGGCAAAAATAATATTCACGCAAAAATAAAACTCTAGTAGTCTACTTCAAAGTTACCATCAATGACAAGTCAATTCCTCCATCGATAAAAAAGATAACCAGACGATCTTGCTCACAATCTTATCATCGATATTTCTGCCAACCGTACGATAAGCGTCACTACTACGTCATAAGTAGGGTCAACATAACCAGCGCCGGTAAATAGAACCGAACCGATTGATAGGGGGATTACTGCGATTACTGAGCGGTGGTAATGTTTAAACCATAGAGTTGAGAGATGCCTCAGCGGACACTGTTAGAAATAGCAGTGTCTAAACTTCCATATAAACCAAGTGTGCCATTGATTGGCACTGTTTTTATGTACCCACAACCTGATAGTTCTTCGACAAACCGAAAAGACTGAAACTAGCAAAACACAGAATTGTGTGGAAAAGGGAGAAGGAGGGCTTTGCCCATTCATCTGCCTAGCCTTTACCCAACTATATTGGAGTCGGCTTCCAGTCAAACCGGATTCAGCAGAATACCAGTGTTTTACGTGGAGCGGCTGTCTACCAGACCTCCACAACCCATTAACTGGGTAACACGGTAGGTACTTCTTGGCAAGACTGGAGTCAGATTTATTGGCTTCTGGCAATCCGTAACGACTGCCAAAGATCTACAAATGACAGCCGGGATCAAAAACTTAACGTGCTTTCCGAGGCACGGAGGAAACCCGGTATATTAAGATGGTCACCCATCCACAGACCAACCTTGGCAACCGTTGCTTAACCTTAAAGATCGACCCGTGCGGCTGTTATTATTTAGCCACGAGCTCCTCCGGCTTTGCCCATTAGTAGGATAAAATAGGTTACATAGAATATGCAGCCGAAAATCGAGCTCAATGCAATTGAGTGACGAAGAACCTCTTATCAGCAACTAGCTCCTGCTAGCGGCTTCGCTTCCCAAGGAAACATACTCCCGGTATAAAAAGTAGTTTATTATGACCTACTCCATGACATGGTCTATCCTTGTGGAAACTTTTATTTAAAACCGTTCAGCCGTTTTTACGTGAGGAGGTAACAAACAGACGACAACTAGAGTTTCACATGTATATGAGATTCAGAATAGATTTGTATGGATGGCCTCTCTAGTCATTACCGGCGTGACGTTCTGTCCTCTATGGCACAATCGGCAGTCGATACGATCTGTGGTCATATGTGGTTGATAATTAAGTGTGGTTGAACACGCGTGGGCTGGCGTTTGGGTGGTCGACTAATGGGATTAAACGGTGTATGTGATTGTACGCGATCTTGAGACGTGTAGGTATCATAATGAAGTGACAGTAAAAAGACCATTGCTGTTCTAGAAACGAAGTCTAAATGTTTCTTTCTACTTTTGAAAGATTGTAAGCTAAGAGCAGCAGATGTAAGTCGTACGGGAGACAGGACCGGTTATTGTGGCGACGCTTGGGGGAGGAGGTCCATAGGCCACAAGACGCCCACAGACTGATGTCCGTCGGTGGACGTCTTGTGGCCTTTCGGCTGATATGATGATGATGATGATGTAATAGTGAGGGGCGTACCCGCTCGATAATCGACGACACCATCGCATTTCCGTCAGGTAAAATTGTGGTCAAACGCGAACTTGTACTAAACAATAAAATCACAAAAATACTTTGCCCAGGGGGAGCCAGGGGGAGCTTTTAAACATAGCACGCTCATCCTAGCCTTTCTTCATGAATTTAAAACCAATAAAATATACAAATTCAACTTAGTTCAGGCAAATAAGTCACTATGTTCTTTATGATTTCAGATAGGAAAATCCAGTAATCCGACACGTACCAAACATACGCGTACGCTACTGCTGTATTATAATAATATCTGAATGATAGTTTTGAAAACCTCAATTACCAATTAAACCAGAAACTATCGCTAGAAGAAATATCAATACCCCTGAATGGTCGGGAAAACGCACCGGTTATCCGGTCCACGAGAAAAAATGTGTAACAAGCGTCTCGATTTCAAAAGGCAATCGCTGATTACCGGGCATTGTGTGGGCTGAGAACCACCGGGAGTGAAATTTTTAAACACGGGGGCCAGTGAGGGCTGGGGAGGCGGGGGTCAGCGTGACCCCCCACCGCCCGCCGGGTGGACGTTTAGCTCGGGAAAGCGTATCCGGTTGTCGCGGCAGGAGTACTGTAATTTATGTGTATGTGCAGTTATTTTTAATTTTTTGGTATTTTTATTGAATGGTTTGATGGCTTTTTGAGTTTGGTGAAGGTATTTAGTGGTTAAATTATAACTTTTGCATCAACTTCTATTTTAATGTAATGATAGATTTTGTGAAATCCAGAAAAAATACAACACATATTGCGCTGTAGAAAATGTAACGGAATGGTATTCAAGATTAATATAATCTTTAATTAAAATAAACCTCTACACAAGCTAATAGGTACGTCACTAATACCGCACTAAAAAGTAATATCTACCTCTCTCAACAAATTAAATAAAATTATTTCCCAGGAAAAATAAACTTAAAACTGAAAACGCGAAATTCTAACGGCCCATATAGAACATTCCTCGGCCGGAAGCCGCCAGCGCTGCTTCCGGCGACGACAACAGTTGTTCGCACCCCAGCGCCTCTCGCGGACACCACTAGAAACTACAGACAACCGGAGTGTGTACTACAGCCTTGTTAATTTTCTTAGATATACGTATGCCTAGATTTTGTAGAAACATTATGATTATAAAGGAAAAGTTTTTTATTTCAGTTTAATGTAGTTTTAAATTCATATTCGTGTAATAATCCATATTTTAATAACCCTTGTTTGCGTTACAACGAAGACACAGAAAGAAAATCTGCCAATACAAATAAAAAAACAACGGTTACAATCATCCTCCAATCATTCAAACGCCGAACAATTAACGACGATTTCCGAATCGAAGCCGAACTTAAAAATGCGTTCTATATTTGAATCTATGCGAAATCTGAAATAAGGACGGCGTTCCGTAGAGAGTCGCCATCGACTTGTTATGCGGCGGATGTCCGTCGCGCCGCTGCGCTGAATGACCGCCTTCCCCTTCCGCCCGCGCCCCACTGCCCCCCCCTTGAGATTTGTATAGACTGCCAGCGATCAGCGGGTTATGAAAAGGTTAAGGAGGCGGGGAGTAGATATATGTACTTTTTAGTGAGTAAAAGGGGAGGGAAAAGTTGGGCTGGTTTTAAAACAGCTGATAATTTTCCAAGCTGATCGTAGATCTTATTTGAAACTTGTATGCTCTAAAAGATTTTTAAAGTTCTTCAAATATATACAAGGCATATAGAAGTACATTTATAGGTTTTAAAGCCATTACCAGTATAAAATTATTACAGAAAATATTTAGGTAATTTTTATCGTCTCCAAGTGGTTTTAAACGATGTTGCACCCTCTAAAAATACCGTCACCGTTTAAAATCTCCACTAGCCAAAATACCCCGTTTTGGGGTCAACCCCACCCGCTCTCAGTGAGCACCTAGCCTTACACTGGTGCGAAGTTATAACCCCGAATGGTGCAAATTGTGACCCATAACTAGGAGACATGTTGTTGTTTGCGAAGAAAAATAAAAATTTCCAAATACAACTTTCCTGTCCAGAACTGGTTTGTCGCCAAATTCAGCGAATGTATGGAAAGATATACTGTTGCGAATTAAAGCTACCTATGTCTCAGCATTTCCTTTGGGAGATGCATTTTCATGTACCCGTAGTCTACACTATAATATTATAAAGAGGAAAAAATTGTATTTTTGTGTGTGTGTGTATTTTTGTAATGAATAAACTCAAAAACTGCTGGACAGATTTGAAAAATTCTTTCAGCAATGGATAACTACATTATCAGGGAGTAACATAGGCTATATTTTATTCCCGAACTCTCACGGCAACAGAAACTACGCGGGTAGGCGGAAACCACATGACGTCCGTTAGTTACAATATTTCTGATGTTAATGTGTATCTAGAAAGTTTTGGACATGCCGCCGTAGCGTATCTCCATCTCCACTTAAATAGTGCTTTATTGTGAAAAGTGATTATTAGGGTTTTATACAAAGCAATAGACTACCTTCGTGGGAGAAAATAAAGCTGTCTCCTTAAAGAAACTACGTTATTTATATTAATCACCATAGCAACAGCCTGAAAATCTGCATATTTAATTTTGCTATATCCATTCATAAAACTATTAATATTCAGGCAAATAAAACCACCATATTCACAGTAATACGAAATTTTCCATACAATGTTAGCTTCAGGCCATTAAGACGTGACGTCACTCAATGCCGTCTGGGTCATAAGGACGCAAGTGAAAAAAATAATTTGTGACTTATTGTTCAAATATATACGCGAATTGACCGATTTGACCGACTGCGCGGAGTGCACAAGTGTTTTGCGAAATAACAAAAGGCATAAGAAGTGACCCCGACCTGACTTGCTACTGACGATTAATATTCCGTAATAAGTGTTGAAGTAAGAAAAACTGAAGATATTATATTACTTGCTTAAGTCAGTATATGATTTTGTAAATATTTTTTTTGTTGGTCTGTTGATTTGTGTTTTGTTGGGAGGTTTTAATGGTTTTTGTAAATCTCTGTTTGTAGTTGAATTTCGGCTAGCATTTTCTTTGCTGCTGAGGAGATCGTAGCTAGATAATAACTGCTGCACGGGTCGATCTTCAAGCTTAAGCAACGCTTGCCAAGGTTGGTCTGTGGATGGGTGACCATCTTATAATACCGAGATTCCTCCGTGCCTCGGATAGCACGTTAAGCCGTTGGTCCCGGCTGTCATTTGTAGATCTTTGGCAGTCGTCACGGATAATCAGAAGCCAGTAAATCTGATTCAGTCTGGCCATGAAGTACCGTGTTACCCAGTTAATGGGTTGTGGAGGTCTGGTAGGCAGTCGCTCCTCGTAAAATACTAGTATTCAGCTAAATCCGGCTTGACTGGAAGCCAACCCCAATATAGTTGGGAAAAGGCTAGACAGATGATGATGATTTTCTTTGCTGCTGAAGTAACAATCTACGTTGTATCGAAAAAATATAATTAAGTAGAATTTTGATTCATAAAAAGTACCTAATAGATAGTTCTTTTCATCGTTTTATAATAATAAAACGCTAATTAGTTAAACATTCAATAAAGCCGTGATCGTTCCGTCCATAGCCGCTCCCAAAAGCGGTAAAACAGTGATTTTTGTAAACTATCGCATTACTCCACAAATTGTTACAACGTCGACACCCTCGCAGTTACACCCTTATGTCAGTAGAGCGTCGGTGTTTTAGAGGGAGGAACGTTATTGGTCAGAATTATTGAAATATTTTTAAGGAAAATTACCTTGGGACACCATATTTTAAGGGATGAGCTAGGGCTTAATAAATAAAAGTAATGAATTGGCTGTAGTTATTATCAGGATTTTTTCTAAACTCTTAATGATTAAAATAAAGACAATAAAAAAAAATAGAAATTTAAAAAAAAACCTAAAATATAAGTTAAGAATGTACTCACGTACAAAATTCATGGAGCAGTTTTGTTTCTAGAATCTTACCCCGAAGATGAGTGCTAGTACGTATTATCAAAACAAAACTAACTGAATAAGGAAACACCTAAATTAGCAATAAGTTTTTAATAACTATCAAAACAAAAGCACTATAGGGAAGCAAATATAATCCCTAAACTGAAACTAGGCAAATACTGACACATACAAGTCCGACAACCCCGAACATGTTAACACATCACGTCTTGAGACCCAAAATCAAAACACAAACGCTCACAAAAATTACTCCCTAACCCGATAAAAGTTAGCTGACTATGGAAAGTAATTCAAAAATACTGATAGTATCAAAACAATGCTAACTAATTACGGCAACACGTTAGAAAAAGCTTGTCATAGGTGTTGAACTACTTCCAAAACAGAAGCAGAATATGGAACCAAAGGAAAACCAAGCAAACACACAAACGCCTAATCCATCTACCTTGAACATCACCAAACATGTTAGCACACCATGAGACCCAAAACATCATCAAAACAAAACTAACTGAATATGGCAAAACGTAAGAAAAAGACTGACAATAATTGTTGAATAACTATCAAAACAACACACTATAGAGAAGTAAATACAATTCCTAAACTAAAACCAAGCAAAATACGTACACATAAGTAATCCGAGAACCCCGAACATGTTAACACATCACGTCTTGAGACCCAAAACATCATCAAAACAAAACTAACTGATTACGACAAAACGTAAGGAAAAGACTGACAATAAGTGTTGAATAACTATCAAAACAGCACACTATAGGGAAGCAAATACAATTCCTAAACTAAAACCAAGCAAAATACTTACACATAAGTAATCCTACAACTCCGAACATGTTAACACATCACGTCTTGAGACCCAAAATCAAGACACAAATGTTCACAAAAATTCGTCCCCGACCCGATGTGTGGGGCTATTTTAAACTCATAATAACTTGCCGACACATGTGTGACGACCATTACCACATATTACAAAAAATGTCGGAAAACCAATAAAATTTTGAGGGAGGGTAGATGGACGCTTTAAAATTGATTCAGCGCACCGATGCGTTTAAGTGTTGCTTGTTTATTTGAATATATTTTGTGTGTAATATACGTGGTTATGTTGTAAGTGGATTTCTTGTGGATTGTCAAGTGCTCGATAAGGAAAGGAGAGTTTTAATTTTTTCATTTTGTTTATAGTTTCGTTTTTGGAGCTGTTTAGCAGTGATTATTGTTTCAAACTCATCAAAATAACAGTATACATTAGGTAATTATATATTATGATGTTGATCTATGCGTATTTATCCTTGTATCTCTCTATATCCACTCTAGCGTTTAAGACACCTATAATTATCATACATCTCTATGATTGACAGAAACCTACACTCAAACAGGACATACCTCAACTAATTAGTCACATCTAACCCTACATCTGCTCAGCTACCAATCGAAACGCAAATTTTAATTAACGGATTCCGCAAACGGTCACATCGCCCCACGGCCTCACACAAAGCAAGTATGACAACTATTCAACTGCACACTACACCACACAATGCACCACAATCCTTTAAAATTCCTAACTCACACATCACTACATCTATAACCACACAAAATCTACCAGAACCAACGCGCAACGGCTGAAAGTCGAGAGCCAATCTATCATAAAATAAATCTATGATATATTTACACACACTGAATGCATTATCACCATTCCTAAATCAGCTATCAACGGACTCTTTTCACTAAAAGGGTGAGGTTCACTATAGAAAAGGTTGACCCCTCATAAAGACTTATCACCTCATATACAAAATAAGGTTCTACTAATCCAAAAACTCTTGAAGAAAATGCAGATTTACGCATCAGTGTTAGGGATCAAATTCGAATGGACATGAGCCAGCAGATGGGATCTCGTCAAAGTTAGCGGTAGTTTTTTCACAACAATCTCTCCTCGGACTTAACTTACGTTATCTGGCCTACGAACGTCGCAAGGAATAGAAACCCGCACGTACATAATAAGGACGATATTTCTAAAGAAATTTAAATTCGCCCGCAAAGGTCCCCGAGATAGGATTAAAGATTGGGCGCCGAGATGGCCCTTTTGTGGACGACCCTTAAGAAAACATGTCTTGATATGGAAATATCTTGGACGGGAGTTAATCGAGGAATCATTTGCGGGGGCGATCATTTATCAGAAGTACGGTCTATGAATGCGTAATTAGTTCACAGATAGAACAGCCCCGCTGTCCGTTTCGAATTCATTGTTGACGTTTATTTCGCGCGAGTGGGCAAGTAAAAAGCGCTCGGTTGTTTGTACCGCGGCAGCTGACCGTTTTGAGGTGCGCCAGACCGTGCATGTCGGGTTAAAACGATAATTTTATCTGGGGCCCTGCAGAAATCAATACGGCTATCATTGTCCATGCTTCATTCGGAGGACCATTGAATACAATTCATAAAAGAACTAAAAATAATCCCTTTACAAAATAAAAATCAGACCAGTTAACCCTTACAAGAGGAAGGTGTACAGAAAAAATTCCAAAAAAATATTTAGTTTCAATGTTACATGAATACGGAACAGATATCCGCTCCGACAATCCTTCATTAATTCGTAAAGCTAACAAAGAAGACCAAACACTGGACTCATCCACACTTGATACAATATTTGTTTTGATACAAACAACTGACGGCCATTGGTTCCCCATCGTTTTGTGATGGTAATGACTCTGGCGACACTGTGGAGTGTGGACACAGATTCTTACGACGCAACCCAAAGCCTTTGTTAGCTCTAAATGTCACCTGAACGAAGTAAAACATAGTGCAACTAAAGAAACTCCAACTACTCTAATACATAAAACTCTTAAATACGTTCACGACTGAAAGGACACGCGATAGACACGAGACAAACTTCCCCTCACATTTCACAAAGTCGCAGACGTCATGTCTAAAATTAAAACCCACTTATTCCAAAGCCGCCACTTAGCCACCTTCCCGTTTATACAAAAACTAAAAATATCCACGAGCATTGTGTCACGCTTAAAGGAGTTCCATAGGTCACGGCGAACGCATGAGCGTGTACCACGTGTCAGGAACACGCCAAACATTTTTTATCTTTAAAAAATTATAAAAGACCGTTTCTAACAATGGGACCTCGGTAGCATCTTTGACAATTATAATATCGTAGCCAACGGCACACAGAGAACCATTAACGCCCGTCGGATAAAACTCGACATTGAACTGTAACGACGATGCTAAAAGGTTGAATATTGAACGGTTATTCATTAAACATGAGCTCTTTAGTGATTTACGTGGCCACGGTTAATGTAAGGGTCATCACAAAAGGCAGATGACAACAATACGCGTGCGTCAATCGTGTGTTCATGCAAATAATTTTTTTCTCCTAAATCATCCCCTTTATCTGTTCGTAGAGCGACGGGGTTAATTAATATGTACGGAATAATACAATTAAAATTAAGATCCCTTTTTTAAGTTGGCACGAGGTCGCGACTTACTGTCACCATTAGAATTATGTTCTTGTTTTGACAATAAGCTTCCGTTATGAATGCGGTTTTAAAAGTCGAGTGGATTTATGGACTTGGCTCTATTGTTTCTTGTTATCTATTTAATATATTGCTATATTTTATTGTGATGTGGGCCCCCGTGGCATATTGAAACTGGTCGGTCTGACAGCTCTGTAGAAAGGGTTAATATGAACGTTTAGGATAAACCCAATAATCCGAAACAACCGGTGCTGAAGCCAACCTGCAATTGACACTTGGATAGCGCAACCCCGGTATAACAGCAACGTAATAACGTCACATTTAATTTCCAGATATAACAATGACGTTTCGTATCTATTGGATTATCGAACTGAACTTTATATCTGGTAATCGGACGATATATTTATCAGGACGTTAAAAAACAGTACAAAAAGGTTTGGCCTTTAGTTATTATCAGTAAGATGAGTAGTTGGCGATTGCTATATAAAGATGTGATATATACGTGATCCATATAAATAGATGTGCATGCGTACAGTTATCTTTTTCCTTAAACTTTCCACCGCAAACATATTTTGCTCTCAAAAAAACATCATGATACGAAAAACTGTAATTTTCAGATAGCATTTTCTCCAATTTGGTTTTCTTTTTTATTATTGATAGGCATACATTTGCCCACTATCTCACCTGATGGTAATCGATGATGCGGTCGAAGATGGAGCACGCTTTCCTAGAAGTAACCCATTCACTCTCTTGACTTAAAAACTCCCAGGTAATAAAATTTCAAACCATGTTAGAGGCACTCAAGACGGTTTAGAAACTCTGACACTAGGGTGTGTGGGGTCGTTAGACCTACGCGATAAAAAAAGAATAAAAGTTCAAAATAAAGTTCTACCTTTTTAAACAACATTATCTGCCTAAAAAATAATCATAATAATGATCGTAATTAGTTTCTATTGCTTTCTACGAGTATCATTGCGACATTTCTCTGTGCTCAAAAGTGTAACACCTTTTAGTTTTAAAATATTCACGGTGACTAATTTTTATCCGTGTGCACGACAGTAGTTTCAATTATTAGTTTTTAGTTTTTGTCATGTACAATTCAAATGGTTAACTTGACCAAAAAAAATTTGTACGCCATAATATGGCAAAACATGAAGATCCTGTTCCCAAATATTATTTTAAGACCATGCAAATCTGTTGTATATATATGTACTCATGTTTTTACAAAAAATAAATATCTTATCTTATCCTTTTCCCAACTATATATTGGGGTCGGCTTCCAGTCAAGCCGGATTTAGCTGAATACCAGTATTTTGAGAGGAGCGGCTGCCTACCAGACCTCCACAACCCGTTAACTGGGTAACACAATTACCTATTTAAAACAACAAACATCCACAATTACGGGCAAATTATTAATATTTTTTTCCTTATCCTTTGTAAGTTGCTATTTCATAAAGCAGTTGACAGAATGCGGGTCGAAAATTTTGAACGGTGCACAATTTTCGGGCTTAAGGAAGGCTTTGTTGTGCAACGGGTTTAATACAAAAGTGTCAAATGACAGCACATCTGGTAGCACAAAGGGTTAGCCTCGGATAGATTATTTCTCGAACCACCCCCGCCCCGCAAGATTGCTCGCTTATACAGATGTTCAACTACCTCCGTTTTTATTTATTTTACGTTTTATTGAAACGATTCGAAAGATTAGTGGGTTTTATTTTAAGCGAATTTATTAGGAAATCTACTATTAGTTGAATTGTAAGACTAAATCTAGAATGTTTTTTTTTGGGAGAAATGGTAACGGTTCCTCATAGACTTTTAAACGGTCGCTTGTGTTAATTGAATTCATGTTAATGGCTTCTCAATTATTTTTCGATATCAGTACCACTCATCATTAGAATTCATCCAGGAAAGTTAGCAATTCATCTCTAAACTATTTACATTAAAGCGTCATAGTACTGAGGATGCTAATCTCTCAGTGTCAGAAGCGGACTGTATATTTCCATAAACAATTCAAATCAAAACCAAGAAAAATAACACCGACACAATTCGAAACATCCTGTTACCAAAGACAGGATTAAGTCCCAATCCAAAATGTATGGACAGGCAATGACGAAGCAAAACCTACATGATTGTCCAACATTTTCATTGTGCAACATCTTGCGTGACAAAGTCGTATCGTAAA
Organism: Lacanobia oleracea; assembly: GCA_950371165.1. Lineage (NCBI taxonomy): Eukaryota > Metazoa > Arthropoda > Insecta > Lepidoptera > Noctuidae > Lacanobia > Lacanobia oleracea. The sequence goes on from OX493396.1 coordinate 17,123,253, forward strand.
GATAAAACTGTCTCCAAAGAATCCTTTGAAGCTGAGGAAGAATCATTAATATAATAAACACCGGACCGTCATGCCGATGACATGACGTTCAGAGTAAAAATGGCATTCTCTCGCACGTGTCTTTTCCGCCTTTTGGCCGGTTATGGAATTTTTTGGTCGGTTGAATCACAGACAAAACTGTTTAGCTCTGAAAGATGACGTCTCACTGGAATTTATAAATGCGGATCGTAAAGACAAAGACAATGGTGATGATATCGATGTTTTTAGCGAAACTATTGCTGCTACAAGTAATGACAAACTTAATAAGGCGTTACAGGGAGGCAAAGATGAAGACGTTTATCACTTAAAAGTACCTACGTTTAACATTGTTTACATTTGGACATTTTTTATTTTTAAACGAGTGATTAATGAATATTTTTGCCGCCACGAACATCAAGTGGGTGTCGTTAATGATGTATAATTGCGTCAAGACAGATTATTTCACAAAGATCGTGAAGGATCGTTATTAAAAACGTTTTTATCGTTGTTTATTTAAGTATACTAGGACAGAACGATTTAAGAAGAGCTACAAAATACATATACCCCTGAAATTAGAATCACCATTTAAAAGATCTGCAGATTCAAAATGGCTTAAGTAAAAAACACTTACCACTATGCATAGTATTTGATTCCGCATCAGCAACTTCGGTTCTTGATTTCTTAAGGTCTTCAGGAGACGCTGAGGTATCCATACGTTCCTGCTTTATCTTCGGCTTAATGTCTTCATCAGGGGAACTTGATGGCATCGGTGACGTTGAAGCTCGCCTTTTAGGCGTTGATACTCCTGCATCACCTATGGGAAAGATTTACCTTTAAAACCTCATTCTCTTCTAATCATTCGGGGATATTTTTCCAAACCAAGATGGTTTTGGTAGGGAAAATATTCCTCGTTAACAAAGAAAAATAAGTTACTGTCAAGCAGAATTTAAAAATAAGTCCAAATAAGCTATAAATAAGGCACATTTGAACAAAAATATCGTACCTACATTATGGTTTTGATCGTATATTGTATCTATATCTATGATTACATTATTTTACAATTCAGATTCTATAAACCCAGTTAAAAGAAGAAACCACTTACCGTCTAATAGCCTCTTAGGTGTGCTCGAAGCTCCGCCATCTTCTAGAAGATCAGGAGGTGCTATAGAAGGGCTGGCGAGGGGAGGGGTGTGCACTCTGCTGCTTGGAGGCCTCCTTGCCGTAAGTAGTGATGGCCTCCGCGCGGTGGTGCTCCCGCTTGAAACTTGGCCTGGCCTTGAGCCATCTTCCTGGTCTGAATTTGGACCTGTGATTGGACGAAATAAATGTAAGAATATTTTAAGATTAAGTTGGAGACAAGTTTTGAGCTAAATAATTAAAATACTCAGCAATGTGTAAAGATAGACCGACAATAATGACGATAAAGTAAAAATACATAAAAAATAAGTCAAGTACATCCCCAACTACATAGATAGGACCGGGTCTAGGAGGAACTGAGAAGAATCCAACTCACCAGCACTATAACAATGATAGGACGTCAGATCCTTATCACAGGAGGACACCTTATGCTGGATGAAGCGCACAATGTCAGCAAGAGCGAAGGCCCTGCGACAGGCTCCACAGGTGAGGGTGTCTGCAGGGACCCCGGGTACCGGGGACCCACCGCCCTCTGCCGCGCTGTCCGCATCCGCTGGAATAGAGAACATGGTTTTATATCTGTAATATTAAGGACTATGGCGAAAAAAATAAATTCAGAACTGGAGAGCTCTTAACTTGAGAATTGCTTTATACAACCGGTGGTGGCAGCTTAGAAAGAAAAACCGTTTATCCTGCCAGAAAAGACACGCAAAAATAAACCTTACGAACTTAACAGCAGTGCAGCTCAGCGCTTTACTCTGTACGATTTACTAAACAACTAAACATTTATCTAACTTTGCTTAATTTTTCTTCAATATCCATCAGGTACAATAAAAGTGTTGGATAAGTCATAGTCAGAACATAAGTCTTTTTAACAGTCAAGATTTGTATTACTGAATGTTAAGCGAATATCTTTATCTATACTAATATATAAAGCTGAAGAGTTTGTTTGTTTGCGTGAACGCGCTAATCTCAGGTCCGATTTGAAAAATTATTTCAGTGTTAGATAGCCCCTTTATCGGGGAACGCTATAGGCTATATATCATCACGCTAAGACCAATAGGAGTGGAGCAGTAATTAAAATTGTGACGCTGACGAAGTTGCGTGGGTCAACTAGTACTAATATATAAACTGAAGAGTTTGTTTGTTTGTTTGCTTAAATGCGCTAATCTCAGAAACTTCTGGTCTGATTAAAAAAAACTTTCAGTGTTATTTAGTCTATTTATCGAGGAAGGCTATAGGCTTATATCATTACCCTAAGACCAATAGGAGCGGAGCAGTAATGAAAATTGTGACGCAGACGAAGTTGCGCGTGTCAACTAGTAAGTCATATTAGGTTACAAGCTGTAAGGATGAAAAGCGTCAGGGCTGTTTACTTTGGCTATGTTTATATTTTTGCAGTACAATAAAATAAAAGAAACATTTTAAAATACTGAGTATTCCGTTGTAAGGATTCTAAGAAACACCATCACACCTTGTCCTTATAAACTTTTCATTTCCAATAAAGAATCGTGAAAGTTCTGCGAAATTTAAATGGCTTCAGAAAAAATGTTACAATGATTTTCTCTACCTATTTTTATTTATTTAAGTTATATTTTTTTAAGCCAAGTGAATACAGAGCTATAGAAGGGTCAATTTGAGTAAGATATTTGCCCATCTGTTGGACAGTATATTTTTATAAAAAAAACATAAATTTCAAGGATTCATATGCATATCCCCAGAATACTTGACATGCCACCGCAGGCAACCGATGCTAAACGTGACATATATTTCAAAAGACGGGACATTCAATGCCAATTATTAAAAAAAAGTGTTACACAACATTCGTCCACGACATATGGGCAATGAATGACACTTTCTTTCAATCTTTTAAGTGTTAAATGACACTTAATTACATGTTGTTGGCTTCACGGTACTGTGAGGTGTCAGTTGTAGGGTTGACCGCTTAGCTTGGTACAAAAGGTCTGTAATAACCGTCTTACTCTGCGGTCCACGTTTAAAGGGTTATTTCTTTGTTGAGACAAGAAAGTTAATCGATTTTTTTTCGGAACAGATGGCGATGTGTTAGATAGCCATAATTATGTTTTCGATTCCGGTATTTGTGAATAGATACTGTAATTATATTAGAGGTAGATGTTAAAGAGACTGGAAGTAGTGACCAAATTTGGGTTGAAAAAAAAAACAAATGACGGTTTAAGAATTGGAATCTGTGTTTCTATTTTAAACTTGATCTGTATTACAATGGTTTTAAATCTAAAGACATCTATTAATAGGATAGTCTTGCTGCATTTATTATTGATAATAAAGGTTCGAGCAGACGGAATCCATTGCTCTAATATATCGCGGACGATTCTGCGAATTAGAACGTTACAAGGAGCCTTATGACTTAAAAGTAATGTTAGAACGCCACCTAAGTATCAATTTATATAAAAGTCGATAAATAGAAATTATATAAGTAAATATCATACCCATTGAAATAATTGTTACAATAAAATAGTGATACCTAAATATATTGTACCTAGAACTAAAACGAGCCAGTCGATAAATTCTTAGGAAAATTTTATTTTCATTAGCATTTCCAGGCTTTCTTTTTCACAAAGAAGAATGTTTTCTTTATAACGTGATGCAAGTGTTTGAAGTTCGCTTTACGATTTTATTACTCACTGAAAACGGACTTTTAATCTTTTGCTTCGTTTTTCTACTAGACCGTTTATCCTTTCCGAGAACTTACCCAAAACAAATCTGACATACATAATTAACTCCTTACATATTAATTGACATCTCCATAATATAAATAGCTGTACACAAGACACGGTCGCAACGCCTCGGATTATAAAGGCGCTTTCGCACGAACAATTGGGCGGCACATCAAAGCGCGTTCGCGAGCTAATTTCACATAAGTACTGTGAGTAGACGCCCTTACATTCTCCGTTCAAACTCTCTTGTTATTATTATTTTTCCTTCAATTTCTTTGTAAAGTGGGCACCGCTGTAATGTCTATAGGGGCTGTATTGCATTGTAACTCGAGAACTAAATTAATATAGTGAAAAAACTACGTGATTCGACGACCATTGTTTGTTCTGCCGTACCTAGTTTGTTTAGAGGGTATATTATGTAAATGCACGCGTTATTGATGTTAATTTTTTACAGATTTGTAAAGGTGATGGCTCGTGGCAAATGGGAACACTTCCTGGGGAAGTAGAGGTGGATGTATCCTGTGCCTGATCAAACAACGTTTAGTGATACTGTCGTGGTAAAAAACGAGGTCTATCATTTTTAATTGGACTGTAAAGAAAAATTAGAGCAAAAGATTTTGCTGGAGAATATTTTGCACGACCTAAGAGTCATATTAACCTCTATCTAGCATCTTAGATATAGTTCCTAAAGCGCTGATGTTCGATCTCACTACACTTATGCAACGAACAATCTTCGACCATAATAGGTACGGTATTGCTTCACGACTCCAGTACTGACGCACATCATACCGCTAAACCCTTTCTAAATCCAACGTGTAAATGGAAAAGCCTTACAAGTAGGTACATAAACGTTTACACAATCGAACCCTATCAATTTACGTGTAAAGGTGGACTGTGGGTCAACTTGTACAAAGGCTAAGCCCCTCCCACTACCACGCCACTGGACAGTGGTCATCACACATGCGCTGTGTGGACAAAACCTTACACCCACATTAATATTTGATTTTCACGTTTCGAGTGATTTATGATTATCTATGTCGAGGGTAGCTGCCCTGGTTTTGAATGCTTTAAATGGATCAATTTTATGGTTATGTGGGGTTAGGTTCGATACATTTACGTGATTGATTTGTTTTCTGAAGTGTTAGTTGTTAATTGAGGACTAAAATGATGACACAGACAGTTCATTCGTAATTGCGCTGTCAATTCACTGTCTAAGAATGACAACATGTGGTTGACGAACAGCATAGCTATCAGTCAGTCATAAGAAAAAGTCAAACCGACAATTCAATTAAAGAAACTTAAAAACCAAAAGTGAAATCAATTATTCTAAACCAAAAACCAATATAAGAAGCGCGTGCATTTTATTTCTGTTTTATTGAAAAGTGCCGTCTAACCAAGGACAGTCGCCTCAGGTGACGAGAAGGGAGACACCCTCCGAAAGGACTGAGAGACCGAAAAGTTTAAATTAGCTCGTTACTACACACGGTGTAACATGCCAGTTATATCTCCGCATTTGTTTTTTCACAGAAAAGGTCACGCCGCGCGACAGAAGTAACTTCTGTGTTAGCAAAGTTTCTACTTGGCCGTTCGTTGCATTAATTATTAATTACAATTTGTCCCGACCGCCGCGAATTGTATCACTGTGTTAATTTGCGAAACGCTGCTAACGGTTTTGACGGAGTGCTGAAACTTTGAGTTTACTTTTAGAATGTTTCAAGATTGATGTGTATTGATTGCCGTGTGTCACTATGGGCAAAAAATATGTCTAACTTTGACATAGCTCTGACCACCGTGTCCGATGTTAATTGGCAGGGGATCACGGACCCTAACGATTGTATAGAAATTGTTCGTTTTTCACGACAATAAATCGAAAATAAAAATAATAAGAATGGATATCAAATGTTGCGGGGGTGTTTATTGTGTGCTGTTATTATAAATTTGGTTTGTGCGTCCGTTTGGGTGTGGTTCAGGCGAAATTGAATATTATTTAGGAGTATAAATGCTTTACTGCTACTATGATTAGGCTCTTCAAAACATATGGCTCCAACAATAATTGCATAATTTTACTGAGAAAAACATAATCCGTCAACGTTTAGGAAAACTGAATTTCTTTAAGGCAAGATCATGCTACCTAAATTGTAAAAGAACATCTAGGACATCTGCTTACCTCGCTTGACAGGCAAAAGCTTGAGCCAGCAAAAACTTTTCATTTCCTTTTTTACCATTTCTGTTTTCTTTACCAACTTATGAATGCCAGAGAATTTTGACATCGGCTTCTTTGACAGCTACTTTATTCAAAGGCTTCGTTGTCGGAAATGGACATACGCCACAAAAGCCTATAGAAAGCGTCCTGTGTCGGCAAATTGGGATTTAAAGCTTGTTTTAATTTATCAGAAGCTTTTTGTGCCGATAGAACTGGCTGGACACTTGTGTGATTTGAAATACTTAATTTTTATTTTCTTTTTTAACGGCCACGTCCGTTTTTTGGGGTTGGTAATTTAAAACCCCTTTACAGTGTGTGGTTTGTCATATCCATGGATTTTGTGTAAGTTTTAAAGGCGATTCATGAAAGCCCTTGGTTTTCCTAGTTTTCTACTACGACAGGCAGTGTTTAGTAAATAGTTTTGGCCTTTTCCAAAATAAAAAAAACAGCTTCAGTAATAACAACCCAGAAGAAACACATAGTTCCATATTGGAAACACGCCCATATAGCCAGTTTAGCCTCGCCATTCACGTCAGAAGGCGGGTTGTGTCAACAGCGTACTAATGACGTCACTTTTCTCAACATGGCCACTCTGCAACCCTTGCTTTTTTACCTATAATTACACTTAGCTGATGGAGGGGAGAATTTCGCGTTATGTACTTTAAATCAGTACATAGATTGTGCTAGCTAAGTATGCATTATAAATGGACTCGGTCAATCATAAATTACGGTCTGAGGAAAAAAAATACAATTACCAATCTGCTATGATAATGACTCCGTATAATCGCTGAAAAATTCGCTGCTTATAGTAAATAATAGTAGATAAAAACTTAATCAATATTCTGTTTCGAAAAGATACAAAAACAGCAGATGATTAATTGATTACAGCGGTCGTTTACTGAGTCATTATAACGCCAATAAACATAAAATACAATCAGAAGCTTCGAATATAAAACACCTAGCATCTATCAGATTAAAGGGCCTACCTATAAAATAGGATTACCTCTTAAGGGGACGGTTCTCGCCCACCGATAGCTAATCAAATTATCCGACGTAATTCCGTGCGACAAAAACGGCTGATTATCTTCATCTTGTTGTTTTTTTTCCTCTCGACCCAAGGGAGCTAAAGGGATCACTGTCCAATGCTGAATTTGTTATTTTTTTCAGTACCTTGTTTTATTTGATTCTTATTTTTCTAGTTTGCCCGAAATTAATTAAATTTTTGGCTACGTTGTTCGAGATTTAGACCATTGTGCAAAACAAATTTGAAATAAACAAAAAATAAAATAGTTAATGTGATTTTCTTGGCTGTACCTATAACTTGTGTCCAAGATTCGATCTTACATTTTACACCCTGATTTAAAAACTTTCCTGGGTCATCAACAAGAAAGAAGATTGTTTATCAGTATTGCCTTTTTACATAGCACAGGTAAATAAGGTGTCCCTCGGGGGTGACAACACGAAAAAATAGCGGCCACCTCGGTGGCTGATCAAATTAAGGTCGGGTCAGTAATCGTGTTACAGATACCCAATACTGGGCGGAATATTCGGAATAACTGGAGAAAAACAGAGGCCTCCAGTGTATTGGCCTCTTCGTTAGAGGGATTTGAATTTTTTTCTCTTTTTTCGCTTTAGGTGTGTAACACGATTCCGCGCCTGGGGAGTCGGATGGACAACCCTTAATAGAAAAAATGTTGGTTATAAAATCGAGAGTGAAAATTTATATTGTCAATTTTTCTGAACGGTGTCAATGTCGGTTTAACTTTGAGATTAAAATTCTCTCCTACTTATTTTACAACCAAAATTAAACATTATTTCTTTTGTATAAGCGTTGAAATCCAATGAAGATGAAACAAAATATCGTGGCAAATAAACATAATTTACTAATGAATTCTATTGCATTTAAATTTACTAGCAAGTAGGTACAGACAACGTCACTACAAAAGACCATCTTTATGATGTCGCGATTAAATTCCAAAAACGATCTTCGACATTAATTAGAAAAGTAACTAACAAACTCTTTTAGATCAAGAATATGATGCTTTATCATAAAATCTTTAATAATTTCGTATCAAAATATACGGGCCGTACACTCAGTGCCAGGCACCTACCCTTGTGGCGCAGGGGAAGGAGTGTGGTGTCTCCTGGAGATATTTGTCACGACACGAGTGTCAATAAAAACGCCACACCGGACTGTCTGCCACTACACTGAGATGGCACAGGGATGGGGACTGCTCATATCGATAGAATAGAACGATGGAAAGAATTTCTTGATTTTTCGTGGTATGGAATTTGTTGTAGATAACCGTTAGTCCGAAAATTTAAATTTTACATAAACCACCTACTAGAGTTACAATTGTTTTTAATGGAATTAGAGTTATGAATTGATTTCAGGACATTCCAAAACAAATTATTTTAAAATGATTAGCTTTATCCTATTAGTAATTCTGAAACTAAGTTACAAATAAATAAAAATATAAAAGCGTCCCAGTCATTAAGCTGTTGATATTACGCCTAACAAAGACCACCAAAAACACTCCCACAGGAAAACCTAAGCTAATGACACACCCAACCTCACTATCTTTCTCCAACACTTGAGACGTTCCTATTATCGACATCGATAACTCGCAGCACTAGAACAATACCCGTTAAAGCGGACACTTAACCCCTAATCCTTACTCCGGCAGTTCTATCTCGAGCCGGGCATTTATGGCAAAAATCTTAATTCCAGCGCCGTACTGTCGTTAACTGCCCGCCACTAATTATTGTCGCTGACTGTATTTATTACGGCAAGTGCCTTCTGTTTATTGTACCTAAGTTTATTTACTGATTGGTTATGTGATAGAGAATCAATAGGAATAATTTTTACTATAGCGTTGAGAGATGAAGATAATTTTTGATAATACTCGAGAAAAGTATTACCAATAATACGGTTTCACAGAACAAGTTAAGAGAAAAGACACCGGAAATCATCAAGTGGATTTGGTTATAAAAGACTGTCATCACCTAGGTGATTGCATTGCAACGTTTTAACTGATATATTTGGAAATTATCATACCTATAACTTGAACGTTGAAAAATGAATCAGAATAAAGCAATTCAAAAGACACTGAAGTTCTCCAAAATTTTACACACAAAAATTCACACACAGCGCAACATAAACGGAATGCATGCATGTCTATCTGCACAATAAGAAATATAGTTTTTCCTAAAGCTATAAAAATGGGGTCATAAAGCTTCGTCCGGTCGGGACTGGTGCCAGTATTGGCTACAACCCTTGCACTGTTACAGTAGAAATGGACTTTTTAAACCATAATAAACTTATATGAGACCTAAAATTTTAAAACGATGATATAAAAGAAGTATGGAAAGGAATTTACGTAATGAGTCTTGAAATTGGAATTAAAGATGAAGGAATCTAGGAATTGTGTGGTCATTAAGCTGAAGTTGATAAAGTAGATATTAAAACTAAAAACAGACAAGAAAAAATATAATTTAAACCAACCTTTTCTAATAAGAATCAAATTCGTGTCGTGTATGCTAGATTAAAACTTCAACAAGGAAGAAATCAATGCGTCAAATTATTTTCATAAAATCTTATCTACATTTCTATCAGCTGTAATGTCTTTAGCAAAATTCCTAGCCGTCCATACATCACCATTAAACCAACATATATTTGTCATAAAACAAAGATCGCGAACACATCCTAGCCTCGCCTATTACCCTCGCGGTCATTATTTTGACATACAGCCTCTGCGGCCGAGTCTTTGCGGTCAATGCGGCAGACGAATGCAGTTTTATTTAAAATATACTTTTAAATATCGCTTTATGTTGATAAAGTGTGAAGTTTGCGGAAATGAACATTTGCTTTAACTTTCTTTATTTGTTAGTAAAGTTTTAAGAAAAACATTACTGAAGACATATTGAAGTTTCAGGTCAGTGCGGATTTTGCGTAAGAATGTTGATCAAATCTGATAGCAAATTAAAATCTTGCAGCATTAAAAAAACACAAAGAGACAAATCCACAGCCAGACAGATCTAACTTTACATATTATAATAGACAGTCTTATCTCTATTTAGTCAGCAATCAATCTAATCTCAGCATAATACCCAAATTAAATCATATCAATTTATGTAGCCCATATAACTCAGGGCCGATCTATACGCAGGGAGATATTACACTATAACGTTCAGTCCACTTACGCACTTATTTATATGTTAATGTGAACGGCATCCGATTCGTTCAGATTCATACACAGATATCTTTCGGGGACAGATATCATTTTCACTGCCTTATTACTTTCCAATTTGTCTTCAGTATTGGTTATTGCCTCGTTTATTGCTGCCCCCAACCTCTCTATTAACTCGAGCTTCACAATCACATAAACAATACGAACGAAGTTGGAAATTTTTTCATATCAAGCGAAAATACCTTTTCGTCTTAAGTCGATGCCAGAGTCGAAAAATCTTGACTTACTCCGCGATGATAAATCCATTTTGCTTCACCACAAATTCACTGTGAGTGTTCAAAACTTAATAGTCCAAGCGTTGAATTTAACTGAACAAGCACTAACTTAAAACTGAACAGACTTGAAGTCCGATGTTCGTTGACCACTGAGTTACCAAGATGTTCGAAGTCATAAAGCATGTGATCATCTTCGCAGATGAACACAGACTGACTGGCTACCTCGATAAAATTTGAGGCCCGAAATTTTAATGAAAAAAGATCCCCCAAAGTGCCAGGTAAAAAAATTCCCGTATCAAAACCGCCGTTTCCTAGTGACCCCGATCGCTCTCCCATCCCTTTGTTGGGCTCCTTTTATTTATAATAGTACATTTTTTTCACACACGGCACCCCTAATAACGTGTGAGCAAAAATATGCGTAATCGTTCGCAGTACCGAAGTATGGGGACAGAATCCTAACGTTCATATAGAAAAAACACAACTGTCCCCCATTTGAATGGCAAAAAGTGCATGTCATTGCAAAAATGGTATTAGTGGATGAATATGATTTTGCACAGATCAGAATGGATGGATGACTTATAATTGTGTCGCGTTATATTTAGCATGAATTATTGGTTTGACGTGGTTTTTGTGATGCTCACTAGGGCTTTAGGATCGATGTCCATATTACTTTTGCTAACCACCATGAACCGACGAAATTCTGTTGTCATGAATTCTCTAATCTCTTACAAACTTAGCACTGAATTGCGATCTTCACTATTGTTTTCCCGGCCTTCTAGCGTTATTCTGTCTTTTACGTATATTTATAGTACTAATTGGATAAAGAAATTATCTTCGAGATTTGCCCCGAGACTCGTAATAAAATTATGACAATCGAATAGACGACCAAAACGTTTGGTAGTGACCCCAGCACGACATAATGTTTGCTATTTCTAGGTAAACAAACATGGAAGATTGACGTGGAGTGTACATCTGGTAGACTGACGCAAATAATGGGGGATAAATAATATAATTTGATTTTCCTGCGACAAATTGCGTGTGATGTTTCGGACAGGAATATTTTTTGCTTACTATACAATAGTTGTAGATTAAACATTGCGTATTAGTGATTGTTTAGTGATAAAACAGAATAAATATGGGCAGCTGAAACTAACCAATCTACTTATAAACATTGAATAAAATACAGAAGTAACAGAACTGATAAATTTAGCAATGTTGCAGAATGAACCTTGGAGTCACTCAGTGGACCTAATATCCTAGTCTACAATACATATAATTTTTTCATCGAAATCAAACAAAAAAACATCGTGTCGGATGAACAAAAACGTATACAGTTACACCACTGTTGTCCAAGATGAGATCCGAAGAGTTCGGCTGAACTTACCTGTTACCGGCCGTGTGAAAACGGAACAGGTGTCTGCGGTCCGTCTTCCGTCCGACCCGTAATTATAGAATGGACAATGGCGGCGCGTGATGCGCGGGAGTGTATGTCGACGCGTCCGCGGTTTCATTCCGAATATCGCGATTGTGGCCCGCCATTGTGAAATACTGTTCTGATTATAGACCTGCGAATCTTATGAGTGATATTTTTTGTGTTTCGGTTATTACATCCTTAAGAATATGTGGGTTTTGTTACCGGATCAATAGGATTGTTGGAGTTTTTAAAATGTTTCATGCTATTGAAAGCTTTGATACTGATGCAAATTATGGTACAAGAGTCTTTAAAATATAAAATAAAACGAGAATTTACTTTAGCATTGCTTGTTAAACAGATATTTTCTTTCTAGATACTGAAAGTCTCTTCCATATGGTCTCCGAAGATCTGACTACATCAATACATCAATTAAACAATCCTGCAAATATACGGAAGGACCATGACCGTACATTTTCAGAAAAAAATCGTTCCCACAATATGCTCCGATTCTGGTCAAAGCGCACATTGTGGGCAGTATTGTCAAGTGTTTTGATGACGGATCTGCCAAAGGATTGGATGACACCTTGGTCTTGAAAAAAAATGACAGCGTGGGATACGCGAAAGGGGTTCTTCGCAAATATGTTGAACGGTGTAGCATTGTTTTGGATTTTTGCGAAAACAGAATTTGATCTGTTTGTTTTTCTATGTCGATCACTTTTTTGTTCAATACAACGCGGACACGCAAAGTCTTTGTTACCGTAGAATATCATTAGCATGGTTAATAGCATTAGGGACTATAAATGTTTAGAGATAAGTTACTACCGCATGCGTTTATGTGTTACACAGATTTCTTCCTCCATAAAAAGTGTTCAGGTCGCCTAGACTCATTGAACTTATTCTCATAATTTACCGCGTATACTTCCATTACAATTTGACCTCTACCACACTGTGTATTCTCTCCTCTGTCATGTGAGTTGGCACGTCAAGAGGGCGGGGGGAGGTGTCAAGTTAAATTGGTGTATTCTACGAGTAAGGTACATTGATGAAACCAATTATTCGTGGCGTGAATTTAATGGTTCGCTTCGTTCTTGTCACAGAGTTGTTTTGCTGTAGACATGACTTCATTTACTTTTTAATGTGTTTAGTTTTCAGGCTTATTATGATTTTTCTGTGAGATTGAGATAATATTTTGATTCTTGAAATTGTTAATCTTTGTCATATTAAGAATTAAATGATAAACGTAGATCTATAATTAGAACGTCTTAAGCATTTCTCAAACAAGAAGATGTAGGTAGTACTAGTACCGTTTTTTCACCAAAAAAGTAGACCCCCTAAATCAAAAGCCCAAACAGTACCCACTAAAAAATAATGTCTCAATAAAATCGCGTCCCAGAATAAATTAAAACAATTAACTTCGTATTCATACTAAACAGACGTGGAGGGTAATTCTAACGTTTAAACAGTCTCCGGCGCAGACAATAGGCTATGTTGGCCGCTCGCACGCGGGTCGTCGGTCGTCGGTTATCTACCGATCGGAAGAAAGCCGATCTGCGGTCGCTACGTCAAATTTATCGTTCTGTTTGCCTGTTCGCCTCTGCGTTTACAGTTAGTTGCTATGTCTGTGGTACTTGTAGGGCTAGGGATTTTTACTTGCGGTTTTTGATAGGTGTTGGTGCAGTGTTTTGGTTATTTTTGTTTCTGTTTTTTTTTATGTGTTATGGTTAAAATTTTATTTTGCAAATTATTTACATAATCAAATTTTGCAATTCTATTCTCTGTTTGTATTTACCTTGTTAAGATGTTGCTTTTATTTATTCTCATGTTACTGCCAGTAAATTTAAATAATGTACCTAATACTTCTTAGAAAAGTTCAAGCAGCTCATCTAGAAATGCTACCACACTATTATTCTTGTGCAAAAAATATTCTTTGTTTACACGTACACGAACCTTCTTGCTCATTTCACATGGCCTCAATTAAGCAGTCATCATTCAAACGGATGTAAGTGCATAATCTCAAGTCGGGTCATCGCGTTAACAAGGCGAGCGGTCACGAACTGCCCGGTATGGGAAAGCTCCCAGCATACAAATGCAGATACGACCTTATGACGGTACAGCTTGGGTAACCGGAAATGCAGTATTGCGCCGACACCTACGTGCGACGCCAGATGGCGGTAGTGATTACTAAGAGATTATTTATCCTCGGATTTATATTAGACAGCCATAATTGCCGACCAATTTTATCCAGCCTTTTAAAGAAAGCTATTAAACAGTTGTTGGAAATTGAATATTCCGTTAACAATATCTGGTTATCGAATCGTGCCAAACATTAACAATATTTAGTTAAAGGGCTATCTGTAATAAATCTGAGAGAACGCCCACACGGCACACGTGATGACTAGAACAATACCCGACAAGCCTTACAACACAATATAAATCATAAACGTACACCGAGCTATCATCTTTCTCTCCTTCAGCTGTATGTCTTATGATTTTTAACACCCACTTAATCTTAAACAATAAGCTTTTGAGACATTGCAACATATTTTGATACGTGACCTAAGTTTAGGCCTGTCTATTATTCTATTGGTCTGTGGTACTAGATTGAGTAGTGTAATTTCGTATTTGATGATTGTATTTAGACGAAGCCAATCTCTGTATCGCTAAAAAGACAAATGTCTATTGAATGGACGTTTTGCGTAGTAGTATCGCTAGTTGCTTATTTACTGTTTGGAATACTAAGATGCAATATGCAGTTTGGCGAATAATATTAGCCTTAGTATTTTGTTTATACTTCCATATAAGCTTTCATCGAAAATTTTGTATTTTGTGTGAAATCGAGGATAAGATTGATATGAGGTACTATCAATCTTATCCTCGATTTCGCAGAAAAATAAACCAGTTTTGGCAAAATTGTTCACCAGGAAATTTTTTTAACAAAAAAACAAATTAAACCACAAAAAAGGATCAAATCTGGACGAGCTCCAACAATACAAATCTATGCTCTATTAAAAGCCACGTTTGTCCAACCTGACGTGTATGCCATATGGTAGAAAAAAATAATCGGGGAGTTTATACTGCCGAATCAAAAGATATTGGACAATGGTCACGAAGAAATCATTCATTCGCCGACAGTTTGGGATGAATTGATGAGGATCAGGTAGAACCTGACACGTAGCAATCTTCCCTTCAATCAAGTTTTAGAAGATTTTGTACCTGAATAGTCATAGGTAAGTGGAATCTGTTTAAAATGTGTGTGATAGCTGAAGCAAATAAGAATTCTGAGCAAAAGTTAGTATATTTTATAATTAGGTAGATGTTAGCATGCGAAGTCAATAAAATCAGACATTAGACCAAAACATGAGTTAACTGGGTTACACGGCACTCCTTGGTAAGACTCCATGTTACCCAGCTAATGGGTTGTGAAGATCCGGTAGGCAGCCGTTCCTCGTAAAACACTGGTATTCAGCTGAATCCAGTTTGACTGGAAGCCGACCCCAATATAGTTGGAACAAAGCTAGGCAGGCAGAAATATATAAGTAATATTTATACAAAATAATTTCCAAAAAGCAATATGCAGTTATATGAGACTAAAACAATTACAGTACCTAGTACAATATGCATCTTTGTAAATGTTCATATTTATATTTCTACCAATAATGCTACTGTCAACAGAAAATAGAGCACAGATCAGAAAAAAAATGAAAGAAAGTGACACTTGTAAGCCCTTTTCTATTAAAATTGATGAAAGGGTGTCGCATAATGATGCACAATGGTTATTTTGCCTTCGGATACCAACCCTATTCCGTATTGTTAATATTATCGGCGATCCGACTCATGTGGGTGCGGACTGAGCCTGTTTTGGCCAAAAAAATCCTTTTGACCAATTGTTTGTCAAAGGTAGGAATAGATTTTTTGTCAAGGTGTTTATCGAAGTTTGACCATGGGAAAATATTGGAGATTCAGGTGCCTCTATCGAATTTTGATCCATTGTCAACCTGTTGTTGGGATCCATTTGATAAAATCTAAGCTGCTTTTGTTTAACTAGAATATTTTTCGTGTGTTAATGATTCTGTTTTAGATCAATACGCTAAAGGAGCTCGTGTAAAGGTTCTTTGTTAAGTCTTTAATCTATATAAAGCTAACACCTACCAAACTTAAATCGTCTAACGTTGAAAGGCCGACAATAACAAATTGGTATCAAAGCCTGACAAAGATGGACTCTTGAGAAACTGTCCACCCACTCCCTGGCTATTGATCGTGGTCTGCTCACAATAAATTAATTCTTGTTATGAACATTTTTTATTCTATTGTGTATAAGCTCTGTATTTATTTTAAGCTCGTAATAGATCCTAATGGGCGGACATTGGTCAAAAGAGATTTAGTTTAAAAGATCGTATTGAAGATGAATAGATTTCTCCAACGTATTATTTTGTAATCTTGTTAATTAATTATTGTGAGGGATGAATTGAATCAAGTCTAGGTTTATATCGAGAAAACCGTTCTGATAAACATCTTTTTTCTTAAAAATGTAATATGAAAAGCTGTGTTTCTTGAAACTGATGTTTATAAATTCAATCCTTTTGACAATTACAATGTAATGATCTTAATCGATGCCCCAGATGTTATTGATGAAAAAACTTCACAATACAGATTACTTGTACAAGATAAGTTTACTTGAAGTGTTGTAAAGGTATTATCTGCCTGACTCATCTATATCATAGATAAACTCCTGAACAAAAAAGGCTATGTTTGGGCTACTGTTATTATTGTTTGTAACTAGATTTGTATTGTTAGTTGTATTAAGCCTTTTCTCCGAGAAAGGATTGTTTGTAAAAAACAGCAGTGTTATTTTTTTCTGGTTGTCTTTGTCCGTTTATTTGGTAGAACAAAACTTCTCAACTATGGTCCTGTTTTCGCTTTATCTAATCAGATATTTAGAACAACATTCAATTTTAATTAATCGAAACGGTACCTTTTACAAAAGATTCTAATTCATGCTTTGTACATAAATACTAATGTTAATTACGTATTGTCTAGACTAAGTACAAATTAAAACTAGGTATACCATAACTATGAGTCCCACGGCGAGATCTTCGAATCTGTCCTACTTTGACTTTATAAATGCATTTCAATTTGACTCTGGTTATTCTGTCCCCACATCTGCATTTATGAAACTTTTTTTATTCAATTCTAAAATGTTCAGTTTCATATCGAGAATGCCTCCAACGTTGTTCTGCACTGTTTAATGGGACCGGACTAATAAATCCAATTTAAATGTTACCAGGACCTCTGCTGACATAACATATGTAAATCCATACGTCTTTATCTTCAGAATCACAAACACAAAACGCTGTTCGACGCGCTCAAAAAAAGTATAAAATCGAGCCGGTCCAGTTGAAAATTCAAAACGGGTGGCCGTCCGCACAATCATTATTCTAAATAAGAAAATTAACTTCATTCCCATAATTTAAATATGTTGCGAAATAAATTATCTGATGTAACTTTCTCTTATACTGCTCTAATGGACGTCCGTTGTCAATTGCTAAAATATGTTGTCTTGACGAATTCAATTTATTGGATCAAGTACAAGGAGATAGGAATTCTTTCCCACGACTTGGTTCGCGTGGATGCATTATTGCTGAGTGCGTGCAATTGAAATAGGTGATCAGGTCTATTAGCGTGCTTTGTGATATTTATTGCTCGTTAATCATGATTCCTTTGTAAACATCGCAGTTGCCGTCTATAACGTGAGAAAGGGTTACTTGACCGTTAGATCAAGATAGTACCGCTATTGCTTTAATTATATCATTATCAGAATTAACATCAATATTCATAATCGAGCAATAGCCCAGCCCTATGTTCACCATTCCCACCGTATATCTATATGAAGACACAGGTATTAACCGAAGTCCAATAATTCCTGACCAAGGATCAAGATTGAGAGTTCCGTTTGTAAATGCGATCCTTCGATATTCGCTTAATGAAGACATATTGAATCGCTAAGCGGCAAAGGACAAGATATAGGCAATGTTTAAATTGACGTGCGGCTCTTTTATGCTGTATCCGTTCAGTTTTGTATCAAACACAATGGCAAATAAATGAAACAATTAAACAAAACCACAAGCGGTCAATAAAAAATGATATAACAAATAAGAGTATTAAATCTTTTATTAATTCTGGAGCATATCAAGTTTTTCTGCATATATTTGGGTAGCAAAATGTTATTAATGACGATGTAGGTTTCATTCAAACAAAACAAAAACAATATCAATTAAAAAGTCTACAGAGGACAGAAAACCCATATCAATTAGTGACAAACGCGAAGTAAAAACAAAACGGTACCTCTGTTAATGTTTTATTTAGAGCCCGGTCGGGCACGGCACGAAAGTTAACTTGGATTTTTAAAAGTTTGTTCAAAAGTTACGCTCGCGGTATCCCCCGTCCGTCTGGCCTCGCACCTGATAAAGTAATTTTACGATTCCCTAATTCATACTTTTGAGGAGGGTTTTAAAAAGCCAGAAGGTTTTCTGCCTCTGGACATAATTGGGATCGCGTTAAAACTTGACGACTTTTTAAATTTTTAATTTGGCAGTCCCGTACCGTTTACAAATGGGAACACAATTTTGTTTTGTGATGGCTGTTGCGACAGATTTAAAGAGTGTTCGTTTATGAAAGTCAGCATTGCTAAAATTTCGCTTCCAGTAATTACTGATTTTGTACAGCCATACATACATACATGAATGACCACATAATGGCATCCAATTTCATTTACGTGCAAAGGGGGTCCCATTGTTACTCACAACAAAACCCAAGTACCTCGAACTTCTTGCTTTCAAAATAAGAACAAACGTGTCATCGACGAAATGACGCGTGTCGACCAATCGGGCGCGACGGCCGCAGACGATGGTGACGTCACTCTGCCACCGACCAATCCGAGTCGGCCGTCGCCTCCGGTCAACTTGGACTAATTGCCCATGTGTGCGATAACGCTAGTTTTGAGAGGAATCCGTGCGCGAGAGTCGACGGCCGGCGCAGGCTCATATATTACAAAAGAACGCAGTTTACTGGCTGATTCTGCTAAATTTATGGAACTTTAACAAATTCTGTAAAGACATCAAAAAGCTGGATGACTATATGGGTGATATTTATAGTCAAATACAGCAAACAAAGAAATAAATAAACCATGATTTAATTATCTAATTTAAGGTCAAAACTATTGTAATAAATAAACACACAAGATAGGCTTAAATTCAACAGTAGTGATGGTAATTATAGCTCAATACAGTCAAAATAGGGCCAATCCCTTGTTCAAAAAACCAAACACAGAATTTAAAATAAAAAAAACCAGTCACCTGATTTTAAGTTTGAAGTAAAAACCGCACTATGAGAGTAATTGGCGGTCTAAAATTACTAATTCACTGGTCATCCATTGTGAGTTAAGTAAAGCATGGGAAAGAACATGAGATGCTTACACTTTTGCTTATAATTTTTAATTAATACACCTAACTGTTGGATAGTGGGAATCATATCTAGAAACAATGGAAAAGGCATGTGTATTCAGAAAACAGTTTCTAATGTTTTATGTTACTATTCTTAATTGGCGTATAAAATTATTTTAGCTATTCCAACACTATACTATTAATCTCAATATTCTCGTCCTCAAAGTAGCCAATGATAAAGGAGCAAATAGTAATATTGTCCACAAAATAGATTGTTGCATTTATGATCTTGAGTATAATAAAAGCAAAGACCACTTTACAGCTAATAAATTAATTATAGCCTGCAACTTCTTACAATGTTACAGTACTGCTGACCTTAGAACTTGGTCTAAGGTTACAACAGGTGATATATACTAATTGACATAGCGCAAGTGGCTGGAATTTGCATTGCATATTAATTTTCCATAAAATATTATTTTTCTTGACAAATTGGAACCAAAGTTCTAATATTTTGCACATGAGAGAGTTTCACTATTCTCCTCTTTCTTTACTGACTCTCACTATTATCATTATTCGCCTCTTCCAATTTTTCGACAGTACAATTTTGTGCTTTAGAATTTTTAGTATCAAGCTGTCCAGTATCCCCGACAAGGGGAAGACTGACATGAATATTTTAAAGGGGCTACTTAGTACTCTTTTCATGTTTCCCTTTCGGACATGTGATGACCACGGACCGAGTGTCAATATTGCCACAAGCTCTGGTATTAAGTAGCTCGTTGCCTGAATGAATAGAGTCTCGCCGGCGTGGCACATTGTGCATGTGGACTGTGTGTTTATTTAGATGATGTTTTTGTGGAGCGTTGGATGAAGTTCTCCATGGACATGGCATACAAATATTTTTAGTTTTACAAATTTAGGATGTGCGAAATTTTGAATTTTGTTTCAAGAAAAAAGTTGGTCTTCAGTTTTTTTTTCTCTATCGCGTACCGATATTTTTCAATATATTTTATTTACTCTTGACACATCTAGTTGGCAAATAATAAATAAGACATTTAAGCTGCCCATAAAATTTTCTGAATTTTTTATATTTGATGGTACTGACAGCTCCAATAAATAAAATTTTAGCAGTTTAAGTTCTCTGACTTACCTTGCGCGATGCGTACAGCTGGCATCTTGATTCTCATCTTGATTTGGTCACCTATTTTTAGATCTTCAACAACTTTTTATCCTCAGAATTTTTTATCTTAATATCTTTGCTATCTTACGACAGTTCTTTAGCTCACTTCACATGTGCCGCCGTCGGTCCAGCGGCTTATCGTCCTATTTCTAAAACGTTATTGATAACGGAGGTCGTGTTATCACAAATCCCCCCTTCAATGTCCGACGGTAAACATCAAAATAACTTTTAGTCATCTTCTTAATTTCTTCATCGTTCACGAATCAAAATCCAACTATTTCTTGTCTTACTTTTTCCTTTTCATGTTGTGCTGATTCAGTTCACACGTCAGTCGAATGTTTGCTCGCCAAAATCGACTGGTCATAAAGAGGGCCTTATCAACACTTGAATGAGCGTCTCAGTGCCCTATCTAATCTATCCACACCTAGTGGCGATCCTGCGATTCGGTAAACGATTCATTTGGTCACACTTCATTAAATACCATCTGTTTAAACTTCTTCACTTTTCAGTCCGAACAAACAAAAATTTCAGTCACTGTCCGATTTGTTAAATTTTAAATTATATTGTTCCGATGAAAATTTTGCATTTATCGTCGAATAATTTAACGGGAAAAATTTAAAACAGAAATAAAATTATTTTGGAAATTTAACTGTTGTCTCGTGTTTACGATATATCGAAGTAGCGTCTCGCGTTCGAGCACGTCGCGCGTGCGAATCGGTGCGAGGCAGGTGCGCGGCCGGCCGCCCGCTCTCGCCCGATGTCCGAGAGCGTCTGTCCTGTGTCCCTTCGCGCGAGGGCTCCGCGGCCTCCGCATGTCCACAACTCGCGCTGTCTCGCTCGGCCGGCCGACGACGGCGCGTGCGAGTCCGCACGAAGTGGCCAGGGGTTACTCGCGGTCGCCACCGCCTCGGCTGATCGACAGAGACCGTGTCACGCGTGCTCTACCACCAGACGCGTGGGTGGGAGCGAGACGGGCATAAATCATAAGTGCCGTGCGTCGGTGTGCGTGCGCGGGTGGGGCGAAGATGCAGCGCGTACAAAAGAAAAGGGATAATATTTGCTTGCATATTTCATGACTCGATTAGGAGATGGAATTTTTAATTGAATGGACCCGACCGCGGTCAGTCTACGTTTTCAAGGCGGTTTTAAAAATTAAGAACCCGTATAAAAGGGATTTATAAGGTTTTCTTTTGTTTTACTTAGTAGACGTATCTTTTATGGTTTGTACAATGGAAAAGCTTGTCAGGCTTTGTTCATAAAATATGAAATAATGCAATTAGAATATCTGGAGCCTACTTTTTCAAGATTATAAAACAAATGATCAAAAACTAACATTTTCTTTGGTGACAGTGACGTAATAGTAAGAAGGCCTACGTTTATTTACGTTATCGTCATTGAGTAAACTGTACGTCGGCGTAGCAGGCCGCTACGAACGCTACGTGACTCGTAGCGCGCCAACTTCGTAGCACCATTGTAAAAATCACGCTGTAAAATGCGTAGCAAATTAGATTCCAGTACAGTTGTGACGTGATTTGAACCAAAACTTTTTGAATGCATAAAAACTTTCACAACTAAAACAAGTGTCAGTTTAAATCCTTCAAACCGCCCCCACATTCAATTCCTTACAAACTTCGCTCAAATAAAATACGAAGAACATAAAACTACATTACCGAAAAATTCAAGAAAGCGCAACACGTAAAGCTAGATCTTCACTCTCGCTGGCAAGTTTTCGCGGCACAATTTTTTCCCTCGCAGCCGTTATTTTACTTAAGACGCCGACGAACTTATCTCGGTCGGTCCTTGACTTTAATAAGTTTTATGAGTGTCAGTCGGGACTTAACTGGCGCGAGAACGGCGTCGAAAAAGAACTTTTTCATAATTGTTTCTCGACTCAGACGCGAAGTTCGCGAGACTGTTCGTTCGATTATTGAAATTTCAAATTGTTCTAAGTGATTGATTGTTTATTGATTTCGTTATTTTTGTTGTTTTGTGGGGCCCGTTTTTGTTTTTAATGTTTAGGGCTGATGTTTAAATTGGCATTGAGTTTATGGTTACATTATTTGTTGGTTTGAAAACATACTTTGGACTACTAAATCTATAATAAAACGAAAACTAAAGAAACATTTTTTTTCTTTTTTCTTGGAATCAAATCCCCGTAACACCACATTCTGAACCCAGCCTAAGATCCCCAATCGCTTGACCAAACACACCGTGATAGGCCCACACAACCTTTAAAAAACCGTGGTCACTTATGTCCAGCGGCGTAAAACCTTCACCATCTACCCGTCCCTGTCTAAGTGTCACATATGAACGGCGATAATAGAGACAACTAAAGGGTTGTACGTTTTCTCGAGTGGAAATCTGGATATAATGACCGATGTATGTCTATCTCGTTCATATGTAGGGGTGTGTGGGTGTATGGAAAGGGATGGTGGTGTATACGCGTTTGGTTTGGCTGTGTGGGGTGAGTTTTCACTTTGCTACTCGACGCTAGGCGGCGTGGAAAACCCTGGCGCGTTTTGTGAATGATTTTCGGTTGGAGGTTGAAAATGTTCCGCAAAGATTTTTATTGGGGTATGTTTTTTGTTGTTTTTAAGTTATTTTGGCTGGAAAATTTTCTAGCGTAAATAAGTGAATGAGTACATAAAATGTATTTTTTTTTTGTTTTTGTGTCTTTTGATGATTTTTACTCTGTTTTTAAATAATTTCTAATATTTCTTTAACAGTAGGTATCGGTCAACTAGTAAATATAGTGGTTCTCAGTTTAAATATTCTGATTTTTAAATACGTGTGACTCATTTATTCACTGTTCTAACAATCACTCGGATTGTCAAAACTATTTTCTATTCCGACGCATATCAAAGGTGGTTTTGTATTCGTAAATATTTCAATGCAAACCTAACAATGTCATTTCGTAGCCTTGACTGCTATGTTTTAACAAAACCCTATGTTTTTTTCATTCATGAAGTGTGGTTTAGATTACTGGCACGGTTTTAGGGTTCAATGTGAATGTCACGGTTTTGGTGGCATGTGAAATTATTACGAGTGTGTACAGTTATTAGTCGTGTTATATCATTGGAAATAGGTATGACCTGAATGGTTATTTTAAAGACTCGTTTTCAGCAATGATATTAAAATATCTATATTAATATATTAAGCTGAAGAGTTTGTTTACTTGAACGCGCTAATCTCAGGAACTACTGGTCCGGTATAAAAAATTACTTCAGTGTTAGATAGCCCATTTATCGAGGAAGGGTATAGACTATAATCATCAAGACCAATAGGAGCGGCGCAGACGTAGTTGCACGAGACAACTAGTGTATATATAAAATTCTTTCGTTACTGACAGAGTGAGTGACTGACAGACAACGCACAGCCGAAACTACTGGTCGTAGAAAGCTGAAATTTGGCATAAGGCTTCCCTACACTCTATAGGGGAACACTAACAGAAGGAAGATTTGCCAAAATTCCTCCGGGAACAGGAAAAAACGGGATATGGGCGTACAAAGTCGTGGGCAAACACTAGTTAAAATATAATACACGTCCATAGTATCATTTTAGATTATGTATTTTTAACTAACGGAAAATCGAAGATTTCAAAGTCCCCCATTTTATTAACTAAAACGGAAGATCCTATATTTGACCACCATTCAATCTGTGGTTGCGTCATTTAAACCCTTTTATTTTACTTTTATGAACTTTTAAAATAATTATGACGAAGACCAAACCAATGTAAGTACGAGAGGATCTGAACAATAATTTATAAGTACATGCAATAAAATCGTAGACTTGTCTATACTTATATAATAAAGATGAAGAGCTTATTTGAAAGCGCTAATTTCTGGAACTACCAGTCTTATTTGGAAAATTATTTTTAAAATGATAGCCAGATTCATGAGAAAGGCTACAGGGTATACGGGAACGGGATAAAACGGGATATGGGCGTACGAAATCGCGGGCAAAAACTAGTAATATAATAACCACGAAACCCCATATAAAAATACATAAGGATTACATAATACTTTCATCAGTGTCTTGCAAGTTTTCCAGATAAACACAAACAAATAGCTCAATTTTCAACAGTAAAATGTTTTAAATTTAAAATTACTGCACTTACAACCATAGGGCCGAATATTTTTGACGTATAGTAACTTATCGTTCTACTCGTTTCACACATAAGAAAGAAATAAAGAAAGAATAAGCGTTTATTTGCGCCAAGCATGACGCATACCAAAAAAAATAAATAGGTAATTAAATAATATTTATTAAACCAACACACTATAGGGTTGTAGTTTTTTATATTCAAAATTCACTTACGTTAACGTTACTATATACGTCAGAAATACTCGTGCTAGGCCCTAGTTTTCGACTCTAACTTTTTTGCACCATAACTGGTACATTCTATAATTGAACGTTTCAACGGATACTTTTTTCTATCATCCTCTGAGACAGATGTGGCACAGGATACAGAAAATTGCTCAATTTGAGACACGTAACGTTATACCGATGTATCGAGTTCTCATTTGTTGACACGACATTCTTTTTTTTCTAAGATGTACTGGTGCATGTGACTTTGGCATTGCACTGATTGGTATCAACGAGTTTTAGCAAAAATAACGCTGGAGTATTTTCCTTGTTGACTTACTGACAACTCTTAAGGTATTTCTGTGATGTAATATTGAAATAGTTTATTTACTACGTAGATAGTTCCTAAACTGACATTCTGTGAATCCGTACGTCCGAATAAATACGAAACCTTTATACCCTTAAACCCTTATAGGGTACCTATCGGTCTGTCCTGTATGTATGTGTGTATTTCTAGACATAATTGTCTCAACGCTACTTTTAAGACTACCGAATAAGAGTACGTAGCTGTTAATAAACCTAGAGATGGTAAATGGGAAAAAAGAAAGACAAGAGAGGAGATGGAAGGACGAGCTAAAACTGACAGCCGGTCCCTACCGTCCACCTGTCCCCCCGGACAGTGCAGAAGGATTGCTAGAGATAGGAAGCAAAAGAGGACGTTAAAGGAGGCCTATGTCAAGAGACACACTGAACTGTGAGACATTCTTTGGGTACCACCACAATGTTAACCACTTACTGTATGGTTCAGGATAAAATACTTATTTATTGAGCTGTTAACACCTGTTCGTAGTATTTTTGTTTCAATAAGATAACTAAAACTACTACCAAGTCGAATCTGACCGAAAATAAAATGCAATAGCATTGGTCCAAGCCAACTTTCTTTCCAAATTAGAACTGTTTTAGAATTCAAACAGTTTTAAAATGAAAGTTCAGATTTCAGAGTAGGTCGTAAATAGTGGAACCAATACAATTTTTAATTGGTGCAAAAAACCTATCGATATGCCTTAATGGTTTTGGACAGGAGTACTATACAGTGTCTTGGAACTTGGAAGTATTACCAGGGTTTGTTGATGGAGCCAGGAGTAGGACCGTGGAACTCTTTGACAATTACCAGTAACCCCTTGAGTTTGTGTCGTCATTCCCCCTTTATTTATTATTGGCTACTGGCAGCGGCTCCGTGCGCGTCATAGTCGAAAATTATCCTAAATGAACATACTCCTGGGATGAAAAGTACCTTTATGCTTTTCAGAACATGATATACCCGTACGCCAAATTTCATCTAAATCTGTTCAGCCGTTTGTTAATGTCAAATAGTAACGTGAAGAGGTAACAAACAGACAGACAGAGTTACTTTCGCTTTTATAACATTAGTATGGATTTGCTTTTAAATCTAAGAAATTACTAACGTCATGTATATTTACAAAAGCAATATAACTATTTATACCATTTCACCCATCATTTATTAAATACTTAATAAACAACTACAGCCTGAAAAAAATATACTATAATAATCCTAAGATTGTCATAAATTATCATTTCATTGCAGCCGGGCCCTCTTTGGGGGCCCGTACTGAAATAGATTGGTGGGTCTCTTTCAAGGGACACGACGGAACACGTGTGTTTGACACTTCATGTCACCATTTTTTTGTAGAAATTTGGTTTTATTTTGCTTTTAGGAAAGGGTTTTGTTATTAAGTATCAGTTGACCCGCGCAACTTCGTCTGCTCCGCTCCTATTGGTTTTAGCGTGACGATTTATAGCCTATATATAGCCTTCATCGATAAATAGGCTATCTAACACAGAAAGAATTTTCCAAATCGAACCAGTAGTTAGTTTCTGAGATTAGCGCGTTCAAGCAAACAAGCTCTTCAGATTTCTATATTAGTATAGATTAACTAGCTTCTACCAGCGGCTTCGCCCGCGTGATCCCTAGGGAACATACTCAAGGGATAAAAAGTAGCCTATGTGCTATTCCAGACTATAATATACCTCCGTGGCGAGTTTCATAAAGATCTTTTCAGGCGTTTTGACGTGAAAGAGTAACAATCATCCATCCTCACAAACTTTCGTATTTATAATATTAAGTAGGATATATGGAAAGCAAAGCCGGACATGGTACTATTTGTATATCTTAATACCTATAGGTAATGGTAATCTATACTAATATTTAAAGCTGAAGAGTTTGTTTGTTTACTTGAACGCGCTAATCTTAAAAACTACTGGTCCGATTTGAAAAATTATATCAGTGTTAGATAGCCCATTTATCGAGGAAGGTTATAGACTATATATCATCACGCTAAGACCAATAGGAGCGGAGCAGTAATGAAAATTGTGACGCAGACGAAACTGCGCGAGTCAACTAATTACTACATAAGTTTTACCTTCAGAAAGTAATCTGCAATTAGCCTAAACAAACAAATTGGGGTAGGTAAGTCACAATTTATTTGTTTGTGTTTTGTAAATTATTTTAGAACTAAGGGCTGAAATGTGCTGATTGCAAATATTTGCAAAAAACTGAAGGTTCTTAAGGCAGTAGGATGAATCAAAAATTGTCACAAACTCTTAGTACTTAGCTAAGTTTTATTTCTTTAACTTAGTATCAGACCATCCTTAAAACTCTGATAATACTACTACCTACCCCTAAACTCTGATCTTACCAAAACAAAGAAAAGCACGTTCTTTTAAACAAAATATCTTTCAAATCCCTCACTTACACAGTAACATTTAAAATTATTTATTTGTTTGCCCTGTCATGACGTACTCTCGCAACCATGACCGTCTCAAATGGAAAGAATGAACCGCGACCCACCCTAATACGAGCTATTCCTGTCCTGGGCAAGCACCAACCCACTTATCGGGCGCACCTCTAATTTTAGCACTTACGGGCAAACATTTATTTTTAAATAGCACTTTTTATGACGATCTTTCTCCAAGGTGTGAAGTCCAAAGGCTGAGTAGTGTCTATTTCTTCAGAGGGCTTGAGGATCTCTTGAAGTAATGAGGGTAAAACCTCGGGAACGGTGGAAGTGAGATAGGCGTTTGCGCTCCGTCCATTTCTGAAAGCGGTATAAAACAGGTATTTGATTATGAACTTTTAAATAAGCTTTTGGGATAACTTAACTATATTTTATTGTTGTAAATGTTGATCAACAATTTCAGAAAACCTTATAAAAAAAAATTACGATCCAACTGAAAATTACCAACGTTTACAAATAGGTACCAAGATATAAAATAATAACAATTACATTTAATCCGTCCGTAAGTTTTTCAAAAATATTGGAAAAAAGATCTGACAGAAGCTGTACTGAGATTATTATAAAACTAGGTATGAGCTTAAGTTCATCTCTAACAAAAAGACTAAGAAATATTTTAAAATAGTCGTAAAATCCTTGAAATAACATGATAACCGTCATCATAATTGTAGCCCAAGGACGCCCACGACTAGACATAGACCAAGCAAATGCAAGACAAGTGATAAGCTTCTCAAAACCAGCAGACTCTCGTAGTTCTCACAAGTCCTATCAAGGGAGGACTAAGAAACCTATTTTAGTCGTATTCCAACGGCAGCCCACTTCATCTATCCAATGACTACTACACATTAATTAAAAAAAAATTATATTTTATGAATATTTGAATTATTAAAAAATATATATATTATTCATTATCCATGCCGCATGCATGATGTAGTTTGAAACATCCAGGAGCGAGCGCAATCTGAGGCTTATGGTCCAAGGACGCGGAATGGAATGGCGACATTACATTGTTTTGATACGTTAGCATATTTTATAGAGTGTTTTTTTTTGTAATGGGTTTGGTCTTGTCTCTACGATGGAGCGAGCCTACCCAGAAGGAGCCTGTTCACTCTAACTTTGAAGAGATTAGGGTTGTAAGCTTCATAATTCTAATGCATTATTTATTTTTATTGTACTATTATCTTAATGAATCATCATCATAATCAGCCTATAATGTTCCCACTGCTGGGACACAGGCCTCCTCTCGGTAAGAGGGAGTGGGCCGTAATCCACCACGCGGGCCCGGTGCGGGTTGGTAGATGCCACGTGTCTTCGAATTTTTGGTTCTAGGACATGCCGGTTTCCTCACGATGTTTTCCTTCACCTTTTTAAGAGCAGTGTAACAAAGTAAAGCGCCTGGCTGGGTTCAAACCTAAGACCCACAACTTGAAGTCGCAGCCATTAACACCGGGTCACTAATTTTAATGAATAATTTAAAAAAAAATCGCGCCTATGGGTAATTTACGTTGGGTACATTGAGTGGGCCGGCTTTGTAGGCCTAATACGACTAAAATGGTACCGTGTATAAATGTAGGAAAATGTTTTATATTCTTTATGAAGTACCTAACCCTTAACTGCACACGAAAGGTTCAAAACGTCTTCGCGTCTACAAAATATAAGACACAGGACATTATCACTGATTTAGGGACAGCATTGTGTTATAACGTTGTTTATGCACGATGTTACGCGCTAATTAGGATGGATGTGTACCTCGAGGTGGAAAACGCGCCTACGATACACCTAATCAAGTGCGGAGCCAAATAAGTCAACGGGTTTTTGCGGTAGTGATGGGCTGGTAGCAGTGTGATTCATTTATCGATGTTTCAAAATAGCTGAGGAATTACTAGCTGCTCAAGAATAGCGAAACACAATGCTTGATGATGATGACGTTTCTAGTTGTTGTCTGTATGAAACTGGGCTTAAATATTAACTGCAAATTTTTTATTTCACCTTTACTGGGCAGACCTACATACAGGTCACCAAAGTCGATATCAAACATACATGATGGTGTACTTACATTCCATACATGCTATATTTGTCTGTGTGTTACGTTTCTATATGTTCAGTGGCTTAGACTGAACAGATCTTAATTAAATTCATTCATAAGATGAAGAAAAGGACACAGGATACTTCATCAACTTAAGCAGCTTCTATTTACGGTTTTGCCCGCGTGCTAGACGCGAGCAAAACCGTAAATAGAAGCTGCTTAAGTTTATCAAAACTTGCAAGATCCGCATAGTATGATCAAATAGATGAATAAACATTTATTTTACTGAACCAGTCGTCCGAATTTCTCGCTCATCGATAAATCTTAATCCCAACTCTATACCTCGGTGCAGTATCTAAGCTCAGTAGCTGGCACTAAATGCAGACCCGCCAACGTTACAATAAATTTAGATGAAGCTTCAGATTTATTCGGAGAGCTGCTTCGATGACCTTTGTGCTTTCCTGCTATTGTAATTAGGTGCCATGTTTCAAATGAGCAACGATTGTGAACTGTCAAGAAAATGTGTGATGAAATCACAAAGCTTTATAGTTTTAAAGTTCGACTCAAATCGTAAGATTAAATCTATATTTACCTATACTAATATATGAAGCTGAAGAGTTTGTTTGTTTGTTTGCTTGAATGTGCTAATGGTCCTACTAAGGAACTTCTGGTCCGTTTTGAAAAATTCTTTCAGAGTTAGATACCCCATTTATCGAGGAAGGAGGCTATAAATCATCACGCTAAGACCAATAGGAGCGGAGCAGACGAATTTGCGCGGGTCAACTAGTAATATTATAAGCTGAAGAGTTTGTTTGGTTGAACGCGTTAATCTCAGGAACTACTGGTTCGAATTGTTAGTGTTGGATAGCCTCTTTATCTAGGAAGGCTATAGACTAAGTATAACATCACGCTACGACCAATAGGAGCGGAGCATTAATTAAAATAGTGACGCAGACTAGTTGCGTGGTTCAGCTAGTTGGCAATATTTTGAGCTTTGCTATCAAAAAGGAGATGTTCCAAAATGTATGGACCCTGGGCCATGTCCTTGTACACTATACTTAAAAATAGAGAAATATATTTAAAACAGTTCTCAACTGTCCAATTTCTTTAAAATGGCTTTGTTTGCTGGTAAAACAAAAGAAATTACACTTGAAATGGCAACACGCAAAAAAAACCCGTCATGGCGGTAAGCTGTCATTTTGATAGATAAATGACGTTTGACATTTATTTCTGACATATTTATTTACCGGCAACGAGAAGAAAGTGACTGAAGTGACATTTTTATGACAGCTGACAGTTTTTTTCTATGATCTGTAACTAAATCGGTGCGACGCCATGTTGTAAATCGATAAAAGTAAATTATAAACATTAATTAATTACCACAACAGTAAACATTTAAATGAATTAAATGTATTTTTCCCTAATTCTACGGATTTATCTCTTTTTTATGAGGTAATGTACATAGACATGGCCCATTTTGAAACATCTCCTTTAACTAGCATAATTTAGCATCTACATTTGTCATACGAACGTAGTATCAAGTGAATCTAATGCTAGCCATGAAATGTTAGAGTAGAAAATGTAACCTATTCCATTTCAACCAAAAAAAAAAACAACTAAAAATCATTCAAAAAATCTCCAATTATAAGCTTTTTAGAGTACTAATATCAGCATGCCGATTCTATTTGTTTTTAAATAACGTTTGAATTTGCGTCTCGATCGCAATCTGACAATAAAACCTCAATTTTTATATATTTGTGACCGTTTCATAAATAAAAATAGTAGAACTATCCCTCTGAGCTAGTCCCAGACTATTTCAACAAAAGTATTTTTACTCTTTTCAACAATTCTCGTCTTTCTCTGTTCCTAGAATCCTGGTAGTTAGATGTATATTGTATTTCTTATTTCAATAAGTAGGTATCTAACAATTCAGAAGATCAAAGTTTATCTGGAATCAAATGTCACCTGTACCTTTAGACTCAGAGGTACAGATTGAATTATTTTAGCTCCAACTTTATGATTAAATCAGCAGTATTTCATGGTGGTATTTATGAAATTATATGTTTTAGAAATTTAGGTCATCCCATATCTTGTTTATCGTAAATTATTTGACACATGAGCGAAAATATAGTATAAATAAATAGGTGCTAAAAATGTCAGTGAGGAGCTCGTGGCTAGGTGGCTAGATAATAACAGCCGCATGGGTCGATCTTCAAGGTTAAGCAACGCTTGCCAAGGTTGGTTTGTGGATGAGTGACCATCTTTACATACCGAGTTTCCTCCTTATACCGTTGGTCCCGGCTGTCATTTTTAGGTTTCAAATAATTCCATTTTGCTCTGCCTTTAGTAATTTTCGTTAGCAATAATCAGTAAGTTATTTAAGTCTTAAGCGTGACCCAAGAGCTGGCTTTTACCTCGGACAAAGGATAAGCTTTGCCATACAACGTGGCAATACTGTCAGCCTTTTGGGCATATTATCTAGTGACCAGCGATGCGGAGGAATTTATTGACGCCATATTTTGGATTATTTGATGTTAAAAGTAAGTAGTGAGAAGCTCGTGGCTAGATAATAACAACCGTATGGGTCTTCAAGGTTAAACAACGCTTGTCAAGGTTGGTCTGTGGATGGGTGACCATCTTGACATACCGAGTTTCCTCCGTGCCTCGGAAAGCACGTTAAGCCATTGGTCCCGGCTGTCATTTGTAGATCTTTGGCAGTCGTTACGGATAGTCAGAAGCCAGTAAATCTGACTCCAGTCTCGCCAAGAAGTACCGTGTTACCCAGTTAATGGGCTGTGGAGGTCTGGTAGGTAGCCGCTCCTCGTAAAATACTGGTATTCATCTAAATCCGGCTTCAAAGAAAGAAAGAAAAAGCGTTTATTTGCGCCAAGCATGACGCATACCAAAAAAAATAAAATAGAAATTAAATAACAGTTAATTATAAAAATTGGGAAGATATGCGTCATATTCGCGCAAAACGGCCATCGCTCAGCATAATGCTGGGGCTCGTGTGCGTGTTCACTGGAAGCCGACTCCAATATAGTTGGGAAAAGGCGAGGCAGATGATGATGATGACTGAAAATGTCAGACAACAAGGTGACAACTTGGTAACTCAATGAATTATATAGTAACTACCTAGCGATAGCCCAGTGGTTCAGTTGTAGATTGACAACCGAATAGTCCTAAGTTTATGCTCCGTATGTTGGACTTCTTACGAGCACAGGCCTCAGGCATACATTATTTATTGAAAACCAGCACTTTGCCAGCTTCATCAAGTACTCTTCAATATACCCACGCCGATAAAGTTTTGCAACAGTAAAATTTTCGTTTTTATTGGATTAGCACTTTCAGAGATTACCTACCAAAAACATCTCATACACTGTGATTAAAATAAAAACCGGCCAGGTGCGAGCCGGACTCTCACACGAAGGGTTCCGTAAGTACCATAAATCGAAAAAAAAATTACGTTTTTTGTATGGGAGCCCCATTTATTTTTTATTATTTCTTTTTTATAGCAGCAATAGAAATAAACACTGGAGAAATTTCAACTATCCACCTATTTACGGTTCTTGACATACAGCCCGTTGACAGACAAACGGACGTAAAGACTACTACTAATAGGGTTCCGTTGGTCACCGTCGATGACTCAAATTCATATAAAAAGTTCTTTTTGAATTTGAGTCAGTGAGTTAATAAATTAGATACATTATTAATACTATCCTCTACTTAATTGCTCTGAAACCCACGTCACTAAATATTAACTAAATTTACGTAAGTTTATATTATGTAGGCAGCCATAATCCATTCGCACCTCATAATATAATCCAGCTCTTCACATAATATAATTTGACATATAGGTACCCATTCAGTTCAAGGTTCTATTGCAATGCATCTGCGACAGGCTGATAATTGCTGACCTGTTTGGCAGAGGTTAACTGTGCCGTTATTAGCGGTTAATTGATGACTGTAATAAAACAAACATACAAGATTTTAAGTCGTTTAGAAGAGTGTGTTGTAACGCGTAAGTAGGGTTGGAAAAAGGCGATTAAACGACTTAGTTTAGCAAGGACTATTTATGATGAGCCGACTAAAAAGGACTGTAGTAATAATGTTTTACAACTTTATATTTACAACACATGCATTTTTATCAGAAATATTCTCAACAAAAGCGTTCACTCAAACATAACACTCACTCAATATAAAACGCCGTACACGGCGAGCAAGCTTGCTAGTTTTACCAAAAATTAGAACTAACTATGGCAAAAAAATGCTAACTTTTGAAGGAGCACAGCTTTATAATCAATTACCGTCCTGTATAAGAAATGTACACTCTTACAATGCATTCAAAACTCAACTTAGCCAGTAGGTACATAATTGCGGATCGATCACTTTTGGAGAAATTAATGCATTGGATGGGTAACTATCTAATTGTAATACTGATGACGAACATAATTATTGTAATCTATATTTTTAGTATTGTTCTCAAGTAAGTGACTTATGTCTTTATTGGAAATAAAGTTTCTTTAAACCGAAACCGATGTTTCTATTGGAGGCGAAATATGAAAGACTAGCTGAACCACGCAATTTCGCCTGAAAAAAAATATATCTTTATTTCAAACATAGTAGCCCATACGTTGTTAGTAACAGAGTATGCTTATGTGCTTTTTTAGTGTTATTTGTAGGTATTTAAATTACTAGTTTATTAAGCTACATATCCCTATAGCTACTTCCGTCTTTGGATGGGGCAGTCGGGTCTATCAACAATCATTTTCAGGATGCTGTTCCGAGTGTTACACAAGCGCTGCAGTAAGGATGTCGCTTTCTTACGCGTGATGGCAAGGAAACCACCAGTGCGAGCTACAGCGAACATGCCTGACGCACTACAGTGCCACGGCAGCCGCAACAGCATCCTGAAGCCTCCTCGATAAATGGGCTATAACACTTTAAGAATTTTTAGTTCGCACCAGTAGTCCCTGAGATTAGCGCGTTCAACCAAACGAATAAACAAACAAACTTTTCAGCTTTATAATATTATAAAAGTTATGTATAGATTAGAATTTAAAAATCAGGAGAAGATCAAAAAACCAGTCAAGTGCGAGTCGGACACGCACACAAAGGGTTCCTTACAACAAGCCCCTTTAATGTTGAATTTTTATTATTTGTTGTTGTAGCGGCAATAGAAACACACAATCTGTGAAAATTTCAATTGTCTGCGTATTACGGTTTTTGAGATACATCCCGCTGACGGACAGACTGAAGGACGGACGGACAGACGGACGGACAGCGGAGGCTTAGTAAAAGAGTCCCGTTGATTACCCTTTGTGTATGGATCCCCAAAAACTAAGGAGTGTGTGAAAGATGGTATGGATGGAAAGGGGGCTACTACTGAAATAACGACTAATAAAGAAGTACGGAAGAAGAAGACACGAAGTGCCACCATACATATATTGGGGTGAGGACAAAAGAATGATGAAGATGCTTTCCACGGATTCAAATCCAGCTTTGGTCCATCTTTGGCGATAGAAGACAAAATAAGTCCTGTGCTTTTATAAATCAGCTCACACATCCAATAGTAAGTATGGTTTTTGCCAGTGACTGTAATGGAGCTTTCGCTGAAAACGGTGTAGGAGCTTAATAAATCTAGGGCAAGGCTTCTAAAAAAGAGTCATTAGCCTAATATTGTAACTAAGCAAGCTATGACGTAAGCTATGCAAAGCAAAAGTACTCACACCCACGCCTCGAACTGAGGAATATTCTCACAGTGTTACTCATCAGCGAGTTGCAACATTCAATAACTTGAGATTGTTAATAAGGAGCCTGCTATATGTATAGGGTTTTGTATGAAATCTGAATATTAGTAACTGCTATTGCAATAAGCGAGGGCTGTTTGTATGTTCTGTAAGTTGACATAAAGAGAAGATATTACATAGATATCACATCGAAATCACATCGACATCACATCGACATCACATCGACATCACATCGACATCACATCGACATCACATCGACATCACATCGACATCACATCGACATCACATCGACATCACATCGACATCACATTGACATCACATCGACATCACATCGACATCACATCGACATCACATCGACATCACATCGACATCACATCGACATCACATCGACATCAGCGATAACAATTGAAAATGGCCACGTGACACTTCCATAGCGCAGGTCAATATATTTTTGTATTGAGCGAGGCCAGGTAAAGAAAATGAGGATTTGGAATCCTCTATAAGCTTTCTCATTTGACAGTATTTTCCAGCATTAAATTCGCGATGATAAATAATTTATCGATATCAACCATGTTAGAATTGGGCTTTTTCAGTTACTTATAAAAGTCTGAGGACTGATAGAATAATGATAAATATGAATAGATAAACTTCTAAGACAAAGCTTTTCATGGTTTCTTTTGTTCCCTTCCGTGTGCTATAATTTTCTTTATCTTTACAATATAATAATGTTCAAGGACTACTGGATATCGTGATACAAAATCATAACAATTTTCAAGACTCATGGTCTTCTTTCATTTCAATCTAATAAACATTATTTTTAATAATTCAGTTTATAATTTTCTTGAAGGTTAACCTACAGTATAAAATACGGAAGTAGGTAATATTTTAGAAGTGCCTTTATGTAATGGCCAGTATTATCGTCTCTTTTTTAATCTATATTGAGAACATTAAACCTGTTGTTTGTAGAAACTGATACACAGTTATGATCAACTATAGTAAAATTATAGACATCTTCAGCAACTGGCTCAAACAAAGATGGCGGGATGATATAGACAAAAATTGCAGAAGACACTGGAAAGTGCAACGAGGAAAAAAAGTCTGCAGTGTACCAGCACAGGTTCATACAAACAAAATTAAAAGTCAGGGGCAGTAGCTTCTTAGCACTCTTTCACCACTTCTCAAGATCTGAGGCCAACAGGCAAACCCACAGACAAATCAAGTACACTGACGTCCCTACAAATGTATACCTCAAAACAATTTATGTGAGTACTTACACCATCAGTATTGTCTACGACTCCGTCTTGCATCGATGACTTACTATTGAATCTAGGAATTTGATATTCAAAGGCCCAGATGAACATTGAGGAATCTGATTGAAATCGGGCTACCGACTAGTCTGACTTTTATCTTAAGCGCTTATTACACTACACGGTATTCAGGGCCCGGGTGGGCGTGGCACCTAACTAGGGAACCGCTTATTACACTAGCCGGTCGATTCGGCCTTAACTCAGTTGTGAAGTGACCAGCGTTGCCAACGTGTGGGGAATTCCCCAAACTGCGGGGAATCTCAAGTTGATTGAGGATTTATTGGGGGTTGGCAAGATGAGGGGCAAATGGGGCAAATATCGAATTTGTGGGAAATCGGCAGCTTTTTTGTCCCCAAATTGGGGAATATTACTTGGTACTTTGTTAAGTTGGTGTTGGCAACACTGCTCCCAAAGTCCCTAAACGCTATTACACTGCCCAGTAGTAAGGGAGCTAACTAGAACGGGCCGCTCCGGTCACCCTAATTAGGTTCCCTAACTTCCTAATTCTTATTACACCGCCCTAAATCGGGAGTTAGGGCCGTGAATACCGAGTAGTGTAATAAACACTTTACTAATTTCAATAGGTTTGCCCAAGTTTCAACAAGGCATTTGCTAATGTGCTGTTACATGTCAAACAAGCCTACTTAAGCTCTCGTGATCAATTATAATTTTATTAGTGTGCAGAAGCTTCTCTAAGATGATGTAATTTATTAGTTAGCGAAGTGCCTAGCTAAACGTATTTCACCACTGAATCTTGTGATGTAGGTTAATACGAGAAAGTGTCTAAATGCCTAAATAGACACGATTGGCAGAGATCTCTAAAATTATAGAAATTTGGCTGTAGGAGATTGTAGGAGACCTTTTTTCGATGTTCCAACCTTGCCTACTTTTAAACCGACTTCTTCAAAAAGGAGGAGGTTCTATGTTCGGCTGTATGTATTTTTTTATATAATAATATTAATAATAACGTTTATTTCGGCCAACATAGGATGATTCACCGACCTATTTTAAAAAAAAAAAATTTATTCGAGAGCCTATACTCCTGAGGTGGTCCCAATGCCACCAAGTTAGAATCTGATGATGAAATCCCATGAAAATCGAGGGAAACCCTCAAATTTTACAATGCATACAATGCATGCAATACATGCATGCATACATGCAGATACAATGTTTTTCATAAACTTTCTAACGCAATTCAGATATTTGTGCCTGGTAATCATCATCTCATGTTGCTGAGCTGATGTCAGTGACACCACAAAGTAAAAAAATAACTTTAATTTCGGAAGTCGGTGTTCAATAACAAAATAACCAAAAACACCGTGTTTTGTTTTTGGAAGTCGGTTTTATTTTGTTGTAATAAATTTTTTTGTCTGAACTTATTTACGAGTACTAGCATTTGCCATGGTCTCGCTCGCGTTAAACTAACCATTCAATTTTAATTAGTACGTTATTATAATTTTGTTTTTTTTTGCGTCATTTTTAACGTAATAAACGTTTTTTTTTCTTTCTTTCTTTTATTAACCGCCTCCGAGATCTTGCCCAAGAAGAAAGCTAATATTTTTTGGTACCCACTTCACATCTTTTTTACTATTTCAAAACATGCTTATCTCCAAAAACAAAACCGTATAATCTCTGTAATCACGTTTGAACCAAATACTACACAACTTTTGCAGGTATCAAAAACATTTTTTTCAATATATATTTTCGCTTATCAGGCCGGCTACTCGTAAAAACAAAAGCCCCGTTAGACAATAGCAGGGGTGGCCAACAATCGGTGGGCCCGTGCCACATTGTGTGGGCGATAGCCTCGAACCGATAACATCGCTACCCTTTACTTTTTAATGCTTTTTTTTTTTTTTCGAATATAGGGCGTTTTGAAGTCAGAGTCTAGAGCATTGAGGTTTGATTGTAAATCATTTGGTTGCTATTGTGACAAACTACTTGAGGTTTCTGTGGTCACTAAGGACCTCAAGTTTTTAGTGAATCTGGACTTGTGGTTGAGTCACACTAAAGATTTTGAGCGGTGATTAGAATCTCTGGTCAGGTTATAATGGGTTATTGGCTGGTTATTGGTCACATTTCAGGGGCAATTAGTGAACTCTGAATTCGTTTTAACACACTTGTTGATAAAATGTTTTTATTTAATAGAAAATATGCGTTGAATGCTTGGTAAATGGCTTGTCCCAACACGGATTTGTCTGTCGATAGTCTCGGACACCTTGACCTTTCCTGCTGCAAGAGCGCAGGCCGCATAGCCAGACACGCTAGCATCAATGATATTATTCATCGAGCTCTTGTCACCGCCGGCGTACCTGCAGTATTAGAACCTAGTGGCTTGGTACGTGACGATGGGAAGAGACCAGATGGTATGACGTTGGTGCCGTGGAAGTTGGGTAGGCCTCTGGTGTGGGACGCAACATGTGTCGACACCCTTGCGCCATCACATATTCCAAGCACGGCGAGCTGTGCCGGCGCTGCTGCTGCGGCTGCTGAGGCCCTCAAGCGGCGCAAATACTGTAACTTTATTGGTAATTACAGTTTTGAGCCGTTTGGAGTCGAAACGCTAGGGTCATGGGATCCGAGTGCGCGTCTCTTTTTAAGGACATTTCTCGCCGACTGATCGACAGTTTGCGTAACCAGAGGGCTGGCTCGTTCTTTACTCAATGAATTAGCATTGCCAATGAACGTGGTAATACTGCCAGTCTTCCGGGCACGTTTCCGGATGACAGCGATGCAGAGGAACTCTTCAACGCCTGAGTGTATTTCGTTTTGTATATTCAAAATATATATAGTTAGTTTTATTAATTATTTTGAAATAAATTTTCCAGATCTTTTTCTTAAATCAAAGCAAATTAAAAGAGTTACTTGTAACATATTACTTGTCTCTATACATTCCACCGTGTCGTATTTTATATTATAGTAAATATTTAAAGACCGAAAGAGTCACCGTGGTTCTGAAACGCAAAGTGCATTAGGAGGAACACGGATGGGTTTTTAGTAAGAGTCTGGCACTCCCTTCCCAGAACGGAAGAAGTCATTACATGATTTCCCATTCTAAAAAAAAATCACATACCTAACAGGTTCGTCCTACTCGTAACTAGGGCTGTTGATGTCGTCATGGGCCTGTACGTAAGTACAAAGTGTACCTAAATCAGGGCCAAGAATAGGCAGACTTTTTCCAAGTCTGTTTATAAAAACCTTGGCCTTGAAGAATATTGTTATATGGAACAATGCCTCGAGACCATTAAGGTAGACCTATGGCGCTCATCACTTTTTATAAGTTAATAAAAAACTACTTTGAATAAATCGTTCTGAGGTCACCATGAAAATAATGTTATGGTAGAATTTCACTTCTGTTATGTATTGTTCAAATTTAACCTCTTTAATACAAACTAAATCTTAAGGGAGCTCGTGGCTATATAATATTAGCCGCACAGTTCGATCTTCAAGGTTAAGCAACACTTGCCGAGGTCGGTCCTTGGATGGGTGACCATTTTGTCATACGGAGATTTCTGCGTTCACGAAATGCACGTTAAGCTAATTGTAGTCAGAAGTTACGAAAGCTGACACTAGTCTTGCCTGAGGCTATCGTGTTACCCAGTTTCTGGGTTGTAGAGGTTTGTATTAGGCAGTCACTCCATACTAAATACTGGTATTCAGTTGCCCCCTTTAGACTGAAGCAGACCCTAACATAGTTGGGTGATGGGAAATAGGTGCGGTGTCTTAGAACCTTTGGACAGGATAAGGTCTTGTGTTAGGTATCAAGTCTGGCTTTTGCTGTTTTTTACTTCAACATAAAGTTTTAATATTAATAAAATTAAACAAGCATTAAGATTTCCTCATTTAATGACTTTTAGGCACCTATATAGGCACCTAGTTAATTAGGTACAAAAAGCCATAACAACATAAACAAATAACAAGACCTTAAAGTTAATGGTCTCCAAACAATTTATAATTCGAATTTTGAAACCATTATTTTTTTTAATCTTATCACGAAATCAGCGTAGATACCCTCATTGGTGGGTGGTAGTGGCAGGCACGATGTATTGACCGCTGCCTACCGCCCTCTGCGGGTCATTTCTACAGTTTAATACTGGCTTTCGAATTGCCATTAAAGCGTTGTTTAAAAAAAACACGAAGTGCCTATTTTTTTAAGAACATTTTTGAATTTAAAATAGAAATACAGGTGAAAGGTCGTTGTTGTTTGTTTTTTTTTTTGTTCTTTTATCAAACTCGATGTGTTTGGATAATTTATATTTAAATAAGGTGTAATGGTATTAGATATTGACCGCTGCCTACCGCCCTTTGAATAACATAGACCGTTTTGTTTATAAATGGCTGTATTGTTTTACAATGATTTTTAATTTTGAAGTAGAAGTCAGAAGTGCCTACAGGTGAATTTGTTTTTTTTTTTTTTTTTTACTTTTATTCTCTCTAAATTTTGTTGGAATCTAGAGTTCTTTCTATTACAGCCCGCCTTCGCCCGCTGCTGAGCATACCTACCTATATCTTATATAGGCTATTTACCAATAAAAGACTATACCCGTTAATTTTGGTTCATTCCACTCCACTTAATATTATCTTGATTTAGGGATAAAGGAATGAGTAAAAGGCATATTGGACAAATCTCCATGACAACGAAACCGCACCTACTGTTGTCCAATCTATACTTACTTAAGTTATTGCCATGCCATGGCTAGTGGCACCCTAAAAAAGTGAAGATCGCGGAGTATGGCACAAACTGGCACGGTATATTGACCGGCAAGTAAACCGCGGTCGTCAGGGGTGAGCGGACATTCGCATCGATTGGGCAGGTGTATTGAGAATAATTAAGTATTTGATATTCATCGTCATTCGTCCAACGTGTACTCATGTGACTAATAATAATGTTTAAATGCAGAAGTATCCAGTGTCCGGCTAAGGCGCCTTACAGTTTTTACATCAGCACGAATAATATAACCCATACTGCTAAAATTACGGAGGAGCTCGTGGCTAGATAATAACAGCCGCACGGGTCGATCTTAAAGGTTAAGCAACGCTTGCCAAGGTTGGTCTGTGGATGGGTGACCATCTTAACATACCGAGTTTCCTCCGTGCCTCGGAAAGCACGTTAAGCTGTTGGTCCCGGCTGTCATTTGTAGATCTTTGGCAGTTGTTACGGATTGTCAGAAGCCAGTAAATCTGACTCCAGTCTTGCCAAGAAATACCGTGTTACCCAGTTAATGGGTTGCGGAGGTCTGGTAGGCAGCCGCTCCACGTAAAACACTGGTATTCAGCTGAATCCGGTTTGACTGGAAGCCGACCCCAATATGGTTGGGAAAAGGCTAGGCAGACGATACTGCTAAAATTACGATATTAACGAACATACTACTAGGATATATATTATATGTTTGGTTTCCCAATTGCTTAAGATTTTTACGCCAACCCCGACTGGCCCAGAAAAACATAATATTTTACAATGACTTGTGTTTAAACACCGCCCAAAAAAGTACCTATTTTACTACCAAAAAAGTTCTAAACGGTTACCAAAACGGATAAATGGTCACCAAATAATATTCGAGAAGTAGCGCTCGCCGGCCGCTGCCGCGGCACCGCTCGCTTCGCTCGCTCGGCTCGCGCGCTGTTGGTCACAATTCTAACCTAACCTAACCTATTTTATCCAGTTTGTAACCCCAAGCCTACATTTTATGGCAATCACAGTTGAGTTGGATAGAATTTGGTGACCGTTGATCCATTTTGGTGCCCGTCTAAATTATACCCATTTGGTGACCGTTGATCCATTTTGGTGCCCGTCTAAATTATACCCTTTTACAATAGCCTAGTGTTATCAAATATATGATTGAACTAAAATGCCACCAACACATCATCGGACTGCTTGGAAATGTTTATTTGTTTCAAATTTTATTAGATTATGTTCAAGACTTCATTGACTACAAAAACTTCTCGAAAAAAAAAATCTGCACTTCACAAGCAGACAAACTACTTACTAACATAATACCCCGACGAGTTTTTTTAGGTGTGGTGAGTAAATACTCACCACACATAATAAAACCACGGAAACAAAGCTTCGAGCTGTCAAACAAAAAACATCAGTAGTCGTTAAAACTAGTCAGTAAATGTCAATCACAAATAACCTGCACCTTTGACCCATGGTCAAGTTCGGTTCCTAATTCATTCCTGATGACGAGGGTCAAGGAAACAGTATACAGCCTAGAATTTACATACAAAGTCTTGAATAATGGCTGGCCGTTCAACGGGGTCAGTGTTTTTGTCCTCATGTGTACTTTGTGATTTTTTGGTTGACTTTATTGTGAAGGTGGTAAGGTTGAGGATTGTATGTGTTTTTGTATGGGATGGTTTACTTCGTTAGGCTTGTTTTAAAAACTTGGGTTATGTAATGTTGTTGTTTCTTTCCGTTTTTTCTTAGAAATTGAAGCTGCTATCAAGAGTTGGCATCAGGTATTGCAATGATAGGTAATAATACAGCTAAATACATATTACTTTGACTTCAAATGCTTAAGCGCATCAGGCGTCTGAAAAGTTTAGTAAAATAATATGATTTAGTAGAATTATATTAGAATCATAATATTAATCATACAACCAATTTTCATTTTCATCTTTATCGCTAAAGTATAAGGTTCAAGGTTGATTGGGAAAATTTGACTGTTTGAGCTCATGGCTAGATAATAACAGCCGCATGGGTCGATCTTCAAGGTTAAGCAACGCTTGCCAAGGTTGGTCTGTGGATGGGTGACCATCTTAACATACGAGTTTCCTCCGTGCCTCGGAAAGCAAGTTAAGCCGTTGGTCCCGGCGGTCATTTGTAGATCTTTGGCAGTCGTTATGGATAGTCAAAAGCCAGTAAATCTGACTCCAGTCTTGCCATGAAGTACCGTGTTACCCAGTTAATGGGTT
This sequence comes from Lacanobia oleracea, assembly GCA_950371165.1. NCBI lineage: Eukaryota > Metazoa > Arthropoda > Insecta > Lepidoptera > Noctuidae > Lacanobia > Lacanobia oleracea. The sequence continues at coordinate 17,166,918 of OX493396.1, forward strand.
GTGGAGGTCTGGTAGGCAGCCGCTCGTAAAATTGTGGTATTCAGCTAAACCCGGCTTGACTGGAAGGCGACCCCAATATAGTTGGAGTTGGGAAAAGGTTAGGCAGATGATGATGATGTGCTGGCTGATTCTAATAAAGTGGCCTATTTTGACCCTCAGTTATTATCATATACTTAATAGATACTGGAATAAGACGCATACGATGACGAGTTAACTGTCAATATTTCTTGAAATACTCAATTAATTGGCTTTTCTTTTCAATTTCTAGTAAATTCAGACGTACTGTTATGCTCCATGGATTCTTTCGCTTTGATCTCCATTCTCTAGCTTCAATTTAAAAGCTTCAAGATTTCTCCAGCACAAAGAAACGATAGCGGCATACAATTATCAACATACCTACGTATCTATTTAAAAGTTCGCACTTCAGTTCACAGCTGTCTGCAGTCACACACACACATCGCAATCCGATACAACGTTATCTACAGATCTGCATCGATACAACAATCGATTCTCGAATATCTTATTATCATACAAAATAAGCTCCATACACAGAAGAAATTAAAATGACAATTACATGCCGATTCGGATTTGAATGACTTGAACGGCATTATTAGCGTTAAGAGTTCTTTTGTTGGAACTGTCGGGTAGAGTAAATATTTTGTCAAAAGTCCGTTGCGCTATATTAAGTTACTTAAAGGACAATAGCCACATCACTAGCAACAAATGGGCTGCTGAAATCACAGAAAAAAGAAGTGAGTGGGAAGTGTCATCTTTTTTTGTGATGACATCGAAATACGTTTGGACCTTCACTTGAAACACTTGATCGACTGCCAAAGTGTCAATTGCAATGAGTTTTACAAACAAGAGAAAGTGTCATAAGAAATTGCGAGTGACCACAAAATTATGGACACCATTTTGAACAGACCTCTTATCCTTTGTATTAATGAATTCGCTGTCAAAGATTGAAGGGTCTTGGTAAAATTGGCGGCGTACTGGCATTACTGGCTGTCGAAATTGGGGATTCCAAACGCAGTGATATAACATGACGGTTTTTTGCGTGTATGTCGGTTCGTCAGTTATTAGTGAGCCAAACTCGGAAACAAAAGATACCTACTATTCTCAACAAAAGACAAGTTTCTTTGTGCATATGGAGCAATCTATTAAAATACCATGCTATCCTTTTTTATCTGGTAACGCAAAAATTAAAGGATATCTGCGATTATCAAGGCTTGCCAGGAGATTCGTCGAGTATAAATAAAAGTAAAACAATGGGTACGCGGTTCGAATCGCAATGACGGGCTGGTGTGGGCCGCCATGTGGGTTGGAGGTCATGTACGTTTTAAATTTAAATTTTGAATTTGGAATCCCTTTTCATAGAGTTTCGTAATCATTTGTTGTATCGTCTATTGGTTCTTTTCGATGTCTTAAAATAAGTTTTTGATTTACAAATCACTAAGTTTGTAAATCATGTATGTTTTGTGGTAAATAATGCTTTTACTAAACCTCAACGATATGGTGCTCTTTATCTTACTATCTTATCTTACTACTATAAGTGTGGAAGTTTGGATGGATGTATGTATGTTTGTTACTCAATAATGCTAAAACAGCTGAAGAGATGTGGATGAAATTTGGCACAGAAATAGATTATAATCTAGAAAAGCGCATAGACTACTTTTATCTCATGAGTATGTTCTCTTGGGATAACATCCGACATTTGCGCAGGCAAAGCCACACGCAGAAGCTAGAGAGAAAAGTGTATCGTTTATCAGCCTGAGGTCTAATTATTATCATCTTTTTTCCATCAAATTATTATAATTCTTTCAATGTAAATACTTCATTAACATCCGCTTAAAATACCTCATACAAACCAACCTTTTATTTCAACAATGGACAGAACGTCTTTATTCTTTACAATAACTTTACTTTGCCCAGTGTGTTATTGAGTGGAAATAAAGAAATAAAATGGCTTCAATAATGACATGTGAGCAAGTTCGTGTGTGTCAAACAATGATGGCAATAATCCCACTTTCGCGGTTCAACCAAATGTTGTCGCGGGATTACGGAATGATGGAGACTTCCAAAAGCTATTATTCCTGTAAATTTTGGAAAAATGTGCTTAATTATAACTTGGAACTACTAACATAATTCTCGGAACAAATATAGTATAATAGTTATCATATGTTGTTATTTTAAAGTCTGAAAGATTTCTGAAATCATAATATTTAACTTAGCTGGTCAAACTGGCGGCTTTTGTTAATCTTAGCATGGCTCTCAAAGCTCATAAAGGCCTTCTTAGAGGACCTTGGCATGCCCTATACCGTATAGATTAGTACCCCCTAGGTCCTCTTTCTGTCCTCAGTAGTGCTGACTTATCTATCACCTTCCTAATATGCCTGCAGTCTACTTCTACTTTAGTTAGTTTTAGAACTTCTGTCATTTAAAGAGTCATACTCTTTTCAGTCTTATATATTTTTGCAGTTTTAGCCCAGTTCAATTTTAAAGCAGTAAAAGTTCTTTGCCATAGCTAAATACCTACGTACTATTTAATATTTAAAAAAAAATCTTCAAGTTGAAACAGTACTCCACGGAACCTCTGTTCAGCTCAAGGCAAATTTATCCTCGGACAGGGCAAGTATACGTTCTGCATTATCAATAGAGTGATTACCACACACCGTACCTTGACAGCCGGTCGACACACGACCATTCCACCACCATTGCATTTTAAGTATTGTTTTTGTCCAAAATTCAATTTTTAGCCACCACTGATTATAATGATCTGAGTACAAGAAGTTGTTTAATATTGAAAGTATCAGTAAACTTTGAATTGAAAGCTTTTAAGTTCATTCAGTGATAATTTACAATCAATGACGTTTTAAAAACATTGCATTTAAAATCTGACCTAAATAACTTTGGCATAAGGAATAGTTTACTGGACAGTTTTTTTTAAACATTACTTACCTCCTAATCTGTCAGCTTCTAATATTTACTACAGTAGCAGCAGGCTTTGGCGATTTACTAAAAGGTAATTCTGTGATCTGTGGAGCTCCTAGCAAAATAATAACAGCTGCATGGTTTGAACTTTAAAGTTAAGCAACACTTGCCCAGGTCAGTATGTGGATGGGTGACCATCTAATCACACGATTCTTCCACGCCTCTGAAAGTAAGTTAAGCCGTGATTTGTTGATCTTTTCCAGTCGTTACATATGGTCAGAAACCATAGGGGGTGCATGGGGTCTGTTACCATCTTAAGACCCAAGCCAACCTCACCTGCTAGCGGTGCACCCTGCTGTCCAACGGACGAGGCTCTGGCGAACCTGGTTTCCCTCTCGTAGGGTTGTGGGGGTCAGACGGCTGGTCGCCCCACGTAAAACCAACTTCAGCCAAATAAAATGGACAAGAAGTTGATAACGGGTACTCGGGCTAGGGCGTCGCCGCATAACGACGCGCAGGCACATCGCCCTAAACCTGCGATAAGTGGGCTAGGGCTACCGTGTCGAGTACGGGCACGGCTAAAGAGGATAGTACCCAAGAAGAAGTTCCGCTTTGCCACCTGGAACATTGGCTCCCTAACCGGACGTTGCCGAGAACTCGCGGACGTACTTGCGAAGCGTCGGGTCCAGTGCGCCTTCCTTCAGGAGACGCGCTGGAAGGGAAATAAGTCACGTGACATCGGGCAGGGGTACCGGCTAGTGTACACCGGATCACCAACGGGCAGGGGCGGAGTGGCCGTGGTGCTGTCTAAGGACCTCCAGGATGTACTCCTTGAAGTAGACCGATGCAGCGACCGGTTGATGCGAGTTAGGGTGCTGATCGAAGGGTCGGTAACGAACCTAATCAGCGCCTATGCTCCTCAAACTGGTTGCTGTGAGTCTGAAAAGGAGGCCTTCTGGGATGAGTTCGAGGACGTACTACGCGCTATTCCGAATTCCGAAGGTGTTTTGGTTGGGGGGGATCTCAACGGTCACGTAGGTCAGTTTGCTGGAGAGTACGGACGTGTTCACGGTGGTTTTGGATATGGCCAGCTAAATGCAGAGGGAGTCAGTATACTCAGCATCTGCGCTTTGTCTGACGTAGCCATCGCGAACACGTTCTTTCAGAAGAAGCCCCAGCATCTTATTACGTACCGTAGTGGTGCCTACTCAACCCAAATAGATTACCTGCTGGTGAGACGGTGCCACATTGGCAAGGTTACCAACTGCAAAGTCATCCCAGGTGAAAGCCTAACGGCTCAACACCGCCTCCTTGTCCTGGACTTTGCGGTTGTACCGAAAAAGAAAGTGACCGAAAAACGCAAACCCCGCACAAAGTGGTGGTTGCTTGATGGTCCTAGGCAGTCGGACTTCATCGCGGAGCTCGAGCATCTCGAGATCAGTGCTCCGCATGAGTCCGCTCAAGAGATCTGGAGTAGGATCCATTCAGCAATCACCGATGCGGGTAAGCGCGTCCTTGGCACTACTCGTGGTGGCCGCACCATAGAAAAGGAGACGTGGTGGTGGGATGACGGGGTGCAGGAGGCGACTCGGAAGAAGAAGGTTTTATTTAAACAGTGGCAAGGGTCCAACTCTCCGGATGACAGAGAGGCATATGGAGCGGCTAAGCGCGCTTGCAAAAAAGCTGTAGCCAGAGCCCGCAGCAAAAGTCTGGCGCCCTTGTACGACAAGCTGGAAACTGCGGAGGGGCAAAAGCTTATTTTTAAGCTGGCGCGTGCCCGGGAGAAAGCTGCACGGGACATTAGCAAATGTCTCTGTGTAAGGGACGCCCAGGGTAAGCTGCTCTACGATGCCCCCTCTGTTAAGGAGAGATGGTGTACATACTTCGCGGAGCTGTCTAACAAACAGCATCCCCATAACCTTCCTCCCGAACCGCCTCCTAACCTTGGACTTATTTCCCCTATTTCCCCCGACGAAACCCGCATTGCTCTTCGCCACATGAAGAACCGGAAAGCGGTCGGGCCTGAAAATGTGCCAATTGAGGTGTGGAAGGCGATGGGCCCACATGGCGTGGACCTTCTGACGGATCTTTTTAACCGCATCCTGATCACCAAGGAAATGCCGAACCAGTGGCGATTTAGCCTGATTATCCCTGTATACAAAGGCAAAGGTAGCGTACAGGATTGTAGTAGCTATCGCGGTATCAAGATCATGTGCCACACCATGAAGCTCTTCGAGCGCATCATTGACACACGGCTCCGTAGCGAGTGTACTGTCTCTGAGTGTCAATATGGCTTCCGGGCGGGTAACAGCACCATGGACGCAGTATTCGCCTTACGGAATCTGGCTGAGGCTTACAGAGAGAGAAGGAGAGCTTTGCATATGGCCTTTTTAGACCTGCAGAAGGCCTTCGACTGTATACCTCGGCAGTCCATCTGGTGGGCACTGCGCTTCAAAGGCGTTCCCGAGGCCTATATTGACATTATCAGAGACATGTACCGCGATTCCGTGTCCTCTGTCCAGACCGCTGTTGGCGAATCGAATGGCTTCCCAATATCTGTTGGCGTTCACCAAGGCTCGGCTCTTAGCCCGTTCTTGTTTAACGTAGTGCTCGATGTAGTTACGGCAAACATCCAAGATAAGCCCCCATGGCTAATGATGTATGCCGATGACATCGCCCTCGTTAACCAGAACAAAGCCCATCTTGAGCGCAAAGTCAACATTTGGAAGGACACGCTTGAAAACGGTGGTCTGAGACTAAATGTGGCGAAGACTGAGTACATGTCCTGTGGCGGCACGGATTCAAATAGGTTCATCCGAATAGGTTCGGACCTGATCAGAAAGTCCGATACGTTCAGGTACCTTGGATCCGTGCTGCACGAGTCTGGCAACGTGGACGACGATGTCCAAGCACGTATAGGCGCGGCTTGGGCGAAGTGGCGCGAGGTAACGGGCGTTGTATGCGACCGCAAAATGCCTCCTAAGCTCAAGGGGCAGATATATAAATGCATCATACGGCCTGTCCTACTGTACGGCGGTGAATGTTGGCCAGCACTAAGCAGACACACCCAGGAGCTTCGCGTCACGGAGATGAAGATGCTGAGGTGGATGAGTGGCGTAACGCGATTCGATCGCATACGCAACTCTTACATCCGAGGTAGTCTTGGTGTCCGTGACGTGGGGGAAAAACTGCAAGAGTGTCGTCTGCGATGGTATGGCCACATCATGCGCCGCCCTATGGAGTACGTTGGTCGGGGATGCATGAATATGGCTGTTCTTGGGGCTAGGTCCCGTGGTCGCCCTCGCAAGCGCTGGTTGGACGTCGTTAAGTCCGACATGAGAGCCAATGGCCTAACGGAGAAGGATGTTCAAGATCGGGCAAAGTGGAGGAAGCTAAGTAGGAAGGCGGACCCTGGCAATAGCCGGGATTAACGCCAGGTAGAAGAGAAGACATATGGTCAGAAACCAGAAAAACTGACGCTAATCCTGCCATGAATCGCAATACTGGTATTCAGCTGAATCTGGTATGAGTGGAAGCTAACCCTAATATAGTTGAAAAAACCGGCCAAGTGCGAGTCAGCCTCTCACACGAATGGTTCCGTAACCCAAACCAAAAAAAAAACATGTTTCTTGTATTTGTTGTTATAGCGGCAATAGAAATACACATATTGTGAAAATTTCAACTATCTACCTATTACGGTTTTTGTGAAGACTTGTTCTCTGTCTGTGTACCTGCATTCTCTATGGTGCCCGCTGACACACAGACAGTCGGACGGACGGACAGCAGAGGCTTAGTAATAGGGTTCTGTTGGTTACCCTTCGGGTACGGAACCCTAACAAGGCTAGGCAGATGATGAATTCTGCGATCTGTACTTAATAAACATATATATTCCATCCTTATACGCCGCCATCAAGTAACACGAATTATCTTCGTATATCCTAAGCTTACGCAACCCACTCCTTATAAAATCATTAGCCATATGGTCAAGACTTTCGTTTACTATTCTAACCTGCGCAGGCGCATTGCGGTCACGTGCCTGTAGATTAAGTATTTTGGATCTGGTCAAGTTAGTTCTTCACCTGTTGTGTGGTTTAGCAGATGGGCCTCATTAGACTTTATTGACGGAGCTTGTAAGTACTCAATCAAGGAACACTTTTGTATCAAGATGGTGGACAACTGTGTTATGAATGAATGTTGACTTCGCGTTGGGTAAAATCTGGTAGTCTTTTTGAAGGTACAGTGGTTAAGAGCCTAAGTAATTCCTAAAATTAATTATAGCACTCACTGATTAGTCGTATGGTGTCGGTCGGTGCCGTATGGTGCCGTGAAAGAATAATACCATCCCATTACTTCCCGTGGGTGTCGTAAGAGGCGACTAAGGGACTCACCAGAGTATGGGCAGCAGCGATCTCTGTTAAACGTAACATCATACACTGCGATCGCCAACCCGTCTACCAAGCGTGGCGATTATTGTAACATCCCCTTTGGGGGAGGCCTATGTCCAGCAGTGGACGACTTTCGGCTGTTATGATGATGATGACTCACTGATGACTATCGGGGTTGTAAGGGTTTCTGAAGACAATATTCTAACGCCCTATACCTTGGATATAATTGGATGCCGCAACTATCAAAAATTCTAGGACTTTTTAATTTTAGGAAGTATTTTAAAGTAATTGTTCTGGAGTCTATTACGTGGTCGCCTACCGGAAGACAGCCTCGCACAGTGTGGACTGATGACCTGGGGATAGAAAGAGTAAAGAAAGAGGGAATAATATTTATTTAACACATACATGAAACACGCATGGTACATAAAAGTAACAAATAATGGTAATAAAAACCTAAAAAAAAAAGTGAAACCACAAACACAGCGTTCCGGCGTGATGTTATGTTATGAACTGGTGCAAACAATCAACAGACATGCGATTTCAGGAATCCCGATCTATTTGCTATCATTTATTGAAGAGTTCCGTTTCTTACCTTCGAAGTTCTTCATCAGATCTTCATCAAATTTAAATGAGACCAGTCCGGGAAAATACTCTTCCAAACAAAAAAAGAATTATTTAAATCGGTTAAAAATTGGCGAAAATATCGCTGAACAAACATTTTTCATGGGATCCCAACATCAGATTCTGACATGGTGACAATGGGACCACCTCAGGAGTATAGGCTTTCGAATAATAAAATATTTTTTTAAATCAGTTCACAATTGGCGGAGAAATCGCTGAAAATACATTAAAAAAAATACATACAGCTGAACATAGAACCTCCTCCTTTTTGAGGAAGTCGGTTAACTATGTATGGGTCTCACGGCTGCACTAAAAAGGTTCATTTCAGCTGGATAGCCACAGTAGTCGGTAGATTTGGCGTCACTTATGTAGACAAATATGAGCAGAACAGTGGTCCTGAAGTTCATTGAACAGTAGCGAGTCATTTTAGTTTCTTACTTTGGAATATAAGCTGCCAAAATCTAACAAGCCCTTTAATTTGATCCATATCTGCGCTTACGCTTTTCAACTAACGGTACAATCACAGACAAAAGTAAAACCTTTCAAAAAAGTTCACTTTCAATTACACTCATTTAGTAGGTAGGTACAGTCGGCCACAAAACAAAAAGTCGAAATAAATCATAAGTTGCTACAATACTGTTCGTGAAAGATATAATTGGTTTTGTCTATTTATAATGAGAGGTAAACGGCTCGTAATTAATGACGGGCGGTGATGAGCGCTGGATAGCTTTGTTGGTGCTCTGCCCACTGCACATTCGTTGCGTAGGATAGTAAGTTAGCTGGTAAGAGTACCTACTGTACTGTGACGGATATAAGTGCTTGCAAAATTCGGAAAATTTTCGTTGTAACCGTAGCTTACACATTGTATAACTTAACACACATACACATGGGATAGGTAACATCTCAAGTCCCATTAATATCAGATGGAGCTACTATGTCGTCCCAATGCCATCATGATATCGTTTTGAGAGAGAGACTGAGCTGTACAGTATGACTTGCACTATCCTTTTTTCACAAAGTTGTCATGATTGGGAGGAGGGGGTTAACCCCCTACTAATAAATAACCTTAATAAGGAGGATTCAAATGGAGTTTTTTGATTGGTCATTATTTTATTGTTAAACTGAGCTTTTGAAGTTATGAGTACATAGTAATTTATAAGTACGGATTGATCCTGGTTACAATTTTGTAGTAATTTGTAAAACAATCACGCAAATTTGCGGATTTAGAGCAGTGGTGGCCCGGTGGTAATGGCTGCGACTTACGATTGTAGGTCGTAGGTTCGAACCCAGACAGGCGGTTTACTTTGTGTAAATTATTTCATCACCACTGCTCTCAAAATGGTGAAGGAAAACATCGTGAGGAAACCGGCATGTCCAGCTAGAACCAAAAATTCGAAGACATGTGACATCTACTAACTCGCACTGGGCCCGCGTGGTGGATTACACGATGCTCACTCCCTCTTACCGAGAGGAGTATGCTTTATGCAAGCAAATTTTAAAACAGCTCTCTTGCAAAGTATATTATATTCTTGTAATTAACTGTTAGTTAATTTGGTGTTGACAGTACCATAATCTTCAGCACCCACGATTTAACTATTGCACACAGTATTGATGAGTCCAAAATCTAACATCAGACCCAACACTAAAAACTGAACCTTATTACATCGCAATAAGGAACACCCTATTTATTTCTTATCTAAAGTAATTAATGGAGTTTTGAATGAAGAAAAATATGGTAACAATACGAATTAATCAATTTTAACTGATGGAATGGGTGCTTATAATGTGTTATAAGCGAATACGTAATTACTGTTAACACCGTTAAGTGCGGTGTAGGTTGTAACAAAAAAGAAATGGGTGTGTTGTTGCGCGTGCGTGACTTTATTGTGTGGCGGCACGTAGGTAGATTGTAGTCATGAAAACTAGGTTATAGATGAGTAAAGCAGGGTAGGTTGTGTGACCTCCTCATTTATCGAGGAAATGGAAGAAAAAGCGGTTATTTGCACCAAGCATGACGACGCATATTCCAGAAGAAACAAAAGTGAGTGAATTATGCGTACCTATATTGTCATGAGAAAAGAGAGGTCCAATACTCTCATCTCATCTATACTATGAGAATTTTAATAAAGAAGAGAGCTTTTCATTTTTGGAAAAACTTCTTATTAACAAAATCTAAAGTCAAGTCAAGATAGCCAAGCTCTAAGTGTATTAAATGCTTTTGAACGTGACTTCGTTTGCGCATATCCTGTTTTTTTTCCTCTCCCTATTGCCTATAGCCTTCCGTATGAATGTGGCTATCATGTACAAAAACAATTTTCCAAATGGTAGTTCCAGAGATTAGCGCGTTCAAACAAACAAACAAACTCTTCAGCTTTATAAGATTAGTTAGATGATCAATGATTTGTCACAAAAAAACCTGTTTTCGATATCATTCAAAGCAATCTAAAGGGTTTATCATAATTTTTAATTTCAATAAGTCCATCTCACAAACCGAAAAAAAAAATTCAATGAAATACAAAAGTAGGTACATTCAAATACAAAACTGCTTACAGAATAAATAAAAATAAAAAGGACATTAAACATGAATGATTTCCTATGAACGATGACCCAATGTTTTGTAACCACTGCGTCAAGGAAAGGGTGTGTCTACAAATATGTACAGTCATCGACAACAGTTCGGAGTGACATTTTGTTGTGTTGTATTAGCATACTGGTCAGTACTGAGAGATTTAAATTTGAACAGCTTTTCTCTCATTGCTGTGGTCCAGCTTATAAATATTACGAAAATAAGTTTCAGATTAAAGCTCCTCTTCGATAAGTTAGGATCTGGATGTCGACAAGAGGATTGTAAGTATTGAAAGAAAAATACAATGGCTATTGCAATTTCAGTTTTTTTTGGATGTTCATAGTTTGAGTGATTTTGACTTTCTCTTTGATGTTTATCTTTACATAGTCTACGTTTAACTGATAAAATCACCGAGTAACCTTGTAATTAATAGAAAATTATTTGATAAAAACTTAGACTGAACATCGGGGACTCCCATTTGCAACTTGATAATCAAACCACACCCACAATTAATTATCAAAACATGGTCATTATCAATACTTTATCGGTTGACATTGTAGATAAACCTGTTCCTAATCAGCAATTCGAACTTACTACACGTTATCATAAATTAATCACTATCTTTCCAAATGACGCGTCATTGGCCAAACTTAAATCCATCATTATTGCCAACAGATTAAACACTATCGTTTTACTGACAGATTACTTTAATAATAATTCATTAATCAGTTATCATCACATTGTAAGACAAAACAAAACGTCTGCCCACTCGTGACCGTTTAAAAATTAAATGAAAAAAAAATCAGTCCAAATATGTATGAATGGACGAGCTGTGTAAGCGTTGAGATAGGTGTGATTAGAATAAGCGTGCGCGTGGGCAGGCGGCCTGTCATCGCGAGAGGTCATTGTGTGCGAGAATGAAGACCGCACCATCTTATAGAACAGACGTGTTCCATTGTGGGAGGAACTTTTTAACTTATAAACTTTACGTTTCCAGATTTCTGTGCCCAGATAGTCAGAATAATGTCTTCATAACAAACACACCCTTAAATCTGCAATGCGCTGCCGGTTTATAGTCCTTTTAAGGAGGTTTATCTCCGAAGATGCAAAACGGCGTAAAATGTCTTACGAAATTCACAATCTTGGTTGAAGAAAACATATAAAATTATGTACTTTTATGTTTGCGGAAGTTATAAATTACACATCATTCCATTTACAAAAATATCGTCTCCTTGCTAAATCTTATAAACATTAACCCATCACCATACCGAGTAAAGAATAGCAGTTTCAATTGAATTTTGGTATAATATCAAGATAGAATCGAACCAAAACATGACAGGTCTCATCGTGGCCATAAATATTATATTAAATTGACTCAATCAATTCAAACACTGTTTGAGAGCGAGCCTATTTGCCTATGTTTGGTTACACAATGTACGACACGATTCGTTCGTGTATTTGTCGTGTCTAACTATTCGAGCGCTCGTTCCGACTGGATTTGCATTGAATGAGCGCGGGCTGGACACACGCGCATCGACCTGTCATTAGCGGACGTGCGCAATCCGTCGCCGCTCCACCCTGTTCCAAAGTCAAATTATTGTGTTCAACACTCGGTCGCTTGCGACACGACTTTTAAGAAAATAGGTGACAATTGTGTGTGTGATTGTACTTTATATTGGCTTGCAGTTGTAAGCAACTTTCTTTTCTGCGTGTGCTTTATGTGTTGTTGTTACGTAATCTATTCGGATGCATCCTTTGTTGTTTTGATTAACAACTTTCCTAAGCAATATTTTATCATTCACAACCTGATAGCCTAGCGTTTTCATGTTTACAAAATTATGTTTAAAACTGTACTTTTATTTACAAAATGCAAAGTATATCTTTTAACTGGACAAAGAATTTAACATTATTTATTTTATAGTCTGTTTTTTTAATCCCGGAGACTAAATTGTCACGTACACGTCTCCGGGATTTAAAAACAGATTGTTGGCATGAAATTTACGTCACATATCTTTAAATCTGCGTGTTTACTATTTTTGCCTTTCTAAAAACAAATGAATGTGATAGATGATGAAGTTTCCATAACAACTATAACAATGCCAGCACATCACAGGTAGGCTTACATGTGGGCATGTGAATAGAAAAACTATACGGGAACGAAAAAATGCGTATATAAAACCTCTTTATGCTTCGGCCTTTGTCCACTTTTTTCAAAATCCACCCTCATTTATGCTTTTTTGCAACGAAAAAACGGTTTTATAAGATCTCAAGGGAAACGATGCGAATAATTCCTCGTTTCATGTTTCTCAGTTTTTTTTTTTATAGACGTTCTATTTTTTGAACTCTCACAGGCATTGTTGGTCGTTATCGATCTAATCTCCTTTTGATAGACCTCCTTAGTGTTATGGACCCGGGTCTTCATTGTCCAGCCATGTTTTTTTAAGTAACGTCAAAGTTACGAAAGAGTTGATGGATACCAAGATTGATGGAAATAAAATAAACGTTTAACTTTGTTTGTATATCCTGCTTGTAACCTCGAGCCCAGAGCATTAAAATGCTATAAAAACTTACAGTAGCTTCTAGTGAAATCTTGTCACATAAACAGTAAAATTTTATAACAGAAGTGTTAAATAAATACGGAATGGTGTAGTAACTACTGAAATGGATCTAGGCAGGACTAAAGGTCTTCTGCTTACTTACGATATTTTGTTGATGTTCATAGCTGTAGATAGAAACTTGCAAGTCTGTCATGCAGCCATAGACGGAGAGAGAGTAATCACTCACAATAAACAGAAATATTAGCACTAACTTTTTAAAATATAGTATTCGGTATAGGTAAATATTTTATGTATATTTTATTTTTATCTGTTACTTTAATTTTAAGGCTTTACATACTCGTCTTGTCTTGTTCTTACACACTATTGTCTACATTTCTTTTTCATTTCTCCTGTCGCAGGTCTGCTGGAAGAAATTTCATTAGAAATAAGCAGTGTACTCATATTTGTAATGTTAACTTTTACTTTTTTCTGTGTTTACATAAATAATAAAATAAATAAATATTTGTAAGAATAACATCGAGTTCCGTCTGTAAAACTACTTAAAATTTTAAGCAATAGTAAAACTGACGGTAACGGTCCCATACACAACGTAGACGATGATGATCGCTCGGAACCTGACACTACATAATAATATGCACAATTGTAGTGACTCAACATTGTACTCCTACTTGGAAAAGAAGGTGTAGAGTGGAAGAGCCTAAATGAATTAAAGATTGAGGGAAACCAAAAGGGTATAGCAAAACTTTTGTTAATTCAGAAACTAATTTAGAAAGAAAACGGCTAAAAGTCGGTTGTCGTGACGGTGAAGGCTCGTGAGCATATTCACAAGATGTTGGAAGAATCACTACATCGCCAATTTGTTGGTTTCGTGTTTTCTTAATAACGTTGTTAGTTTTGTTTATTAGTATGTATGTATCTATTTATTTATTATAGATTGTATTTTTTTTCTTCTCTCTGTTTGTCTTTTCTTTATGTTGAACCTGCCATGCTGTCTCTGCACCACCCTAAGGTCGACTGGTAGAAAATGCCTACGGCATTAAGTCCGTCTTTGTACAGTATTTCATTAGTGCATAAAGTTTTAATAAATAAATAAATAATTCGATGGCTTTACTGTTAAAGAGCCATCATACAATCGACATCGTGGCGAGTTGTGATTAATATTGGCAGATATTGGGAAACCAATCTAGAAAGAACTATACTGGAAAGGTTCAGGTAATTAAATAAATCCTAATATATAAAATTCTTCCGTTACTGAGTGACTGACAGACAACGCACAGCTGAAACTGCTGGTCGTAGGAAGCTGAAATTTGACATGTTCCTTGGGGGATGTAGGGAAGCACTAAGGATTTCTGAAAAAATGGGATATGCGCGTACTAAAGCTAGTGTAACTAGTGTGTTTGTAGCTAGTGTAGTGTACTTTTACACAAACACAGATTAAACAAATAAACTACTGCTTTAACTAATGGTTCAATAGGGAATAAGCATGAAAAACTTATTTATCATCTATACAGTTTATCTAAAAACATACAAAAATATAATACTAACAGTGAAAATAGAATCAAAATTACTCGACAAACGAAGGAGATATAATTATTTTAAACAAATATATCTGTCCCTCTTGCGAAAACATTGTTTTCTATGGCAGCTGTATAGGCGTCATTTTCTCTTTCTAATTTTAATATTTGAAGGTTTATAACTTCATCGCTGATGAAGGTATTTAAAAAATAATTTCATGATTGTTTGCTAGAGCCAATTAGTATTTCATTATGGAAATAAAAAAATCGCATGCATATTCCCCATTGATTAAATTATCCGTTATTGTCATATTTACATTTGTTTTTAGTTGGATTTTATTTTTATACTGAGTTATTAAATAAAAATATTAAAAAGACACATCAAGAAGACCTTTATTAAGCTACCTATACTTTTCCAGTATACTAATGGATTAAATAGGGTTCATATTAAAGATGGCAGAGAGAAAAAATCTTTAAACCAATATTTTCTCCCCATAGAACAGGAAACCCATAAAAATAGAAAAGAAACATGTTCTTCAGATAGACCTTTTTGCCCAATTACAAATCAAACCGCAACATCAAGAACACCGGTCATTTACATAACTATCCCCAAAACTGAAGAGCGGTCATTTCAAAATTTGTCCCAAAAATTTTTTCTGTTTCGGCAAGGCGATCGGTGTCTATAAACATTATTTTTAATCACCCCTGCTCTGCCTGATAGGATCTGCAACACATGTTGTGCACACTAATGATTTTGAGGACATTCAGAAAAAATCTTTTACCTACTAACCACGTTTTGGTTTTAGTGGTTCGTAAAAAAGTTGCTGCGTGTTTTAATTTCTCAGGATTTTGAAATGGCTGATTCCTTTTGCACGAGAGCTCTGTGGTTCTTGAATTAGTAACTTGAAGTGGTATTTGGCTAAATCTATTTTAACCTGAAAACCTGTTCTTTGGCATTAGAGGAGAGTTTGTGACACGTTATAACTTTAAATTTCTTAATTCGCAACTAGGTCTTAGATTTAATTTTGTAAGAATTTGGTTCAGGATTAAGAAAAATGTGTTCACAAAAATTCAAATAGAAGCAGCGACCAGCGATGATGTAATTCAAGGTGTACAATTTGTTGTGTCCAAAAGTAAAAGTATAAAAAAAGAACTACAAACTCAACTAGGTATCACCTTTAAAAAAAAATCTCCACTAAGCGTAACCGTCTCTGCAATGGACGTAACGTAAACTTTGACTCTTTTACAACATCTCAGTTCGCATCTCGGAGAAAAAGGGCGCAATAATTTTAAAACACAAACTTCCACTCGAGATGATTTATGCAAAACTCGTGGTGTCCATAACGGTAAACTTTTTTGGTGTCACCAGAATTTCGGGACAAAAAACTAATTCGGGTGAAACGGTTTGGTGATGTTTGTCGAGGGGATGTTTTGATTTTGGTCGCCGATAGTGGTGCATTTGGTGGCGAAATGTTTATTAGTTTAGACTTGTGTGACTTGGTTCTTAACATGAAAACAGTCTATAAGACGAAATAATAAATTAAATATGCATAATGCCAAAATTTATAAATATTGTCTCGTGGCAAGAGGTGTAGTTTTAATCAACCAAAACGCGTATATTACGATTAAATAAAACGTAAAGGCACTCCCCAAATTTTCTGCACATCATCATCATCATCATCTGCGTAGCCTTTTCCCAACTACATTGGGGTCGGCTTCCAGGCAAACCGGATTCAGCTGAATACCAGTGTTTTACGTGGAGTGGCTGCGTACCAGACCTCTACAACCAATCAACTAGGTAACACGGTACTTCTTGGCAAAACTGGAGTCAGATTTACTGGCTTCTGACAATCCGTAACGACTGCTAAAGTTCCACAAATGACAGCCGGGACCAACGGCTTAACGTGCTTTCCAAGGCACGGAGGAAACTCGGTATGTTGAGATGGTTACCCATCACAACAACACAGACCAACCTTGACAAGCGTTGCTTAACCTTCAAGATCGACCCGTGCGGCTGTAATTATTTAGCCACGAGCTCCTCTCCCAAATTTTCTGCACAGATTACGTAATATCATTAGATACCTAGCGCTGTATGCAGAATACGTGAACGATTTATTCTCGTATATAAATGAATCAATTTATCAATGATCTTCATAATCAAAATGCCATCTATTAATATGCTACAATATTTTTTTAAACTTTTTGGAAACTTCAATGTTTTGACTTCGCGAGAAGTTGGGTCATCTCTTGTATTTTGATTCTCACGTAGGCTCTAACTGATTTATGATATGGAACCTGTCACAAAACGTTTCAGCTGTAGCTTTAAGAACGTGGCGTCACGCCCCGAACCTTTGTCATGCGATGGACATCGTATCTTTTTTTCGATTATCAAAATGTTTTTTTTTTTCTTTTATTATGTTAATATTGGACATTTATGGGTTGGCTAAATATAGCATCCACGATGGAACAAACTGTTTATATTTTACACAATGTTTTTTAAAAGGAAAGAATTTAAACATTAAGATTTTTTTCTTATAGGTATCTCTAACTTTACTCATGCTTTTTAAAAATGATCATTGGCTACTTCTAAATTTCTTTCTTCAAATTAGTGCCGTCTTTTACTAATAGCTTCAAAAATACACCATTACTAGTAAACTACGTAACATTCCCAAAACATTGTCTCAGCTCATTACTGGGCATCAAATTCGGTAGATGACTCTGTCACCACGACTAACATTTCTTTTGCTTTCTACACAGTAACTATGCGTCTGACAGGAGGGACCGATGAGGCACACGTGAGGGCCACATGTGGGCCGGCTGTCCACATCGTATGTCATGTATGAGAATTTACGTACCGTGCTGTATGTGACCGTTGGGACAGTCGCCGTTACATGCTTATGGGAATATTGTTCTTTAAAAGTATGTAATCTTATTATAGTAGAGAAACTAAGTACAGTTGATTATGGTAAAGTTATGATGGTTAGACTTTTTGCAAAGGTTTTGATGATGCTGTAATATAAAACAATGTGTAATATGGTCTCAAAATTCGTTGAAAACTAAAAAAAAAACGCTAGAAACTTAAACATTGGACAACTAAATGATATGCGATAAAAGAAATGTAGTATTACGACATAACAATCTGCAGTTGTGTCACTGTATGTTGGAATTTCATAATATTATTATTTTATTTGCATAATTAAGATTACCTTTTCTTTAAATAAAAATGGACGAACAAGATAAGTTTTTGCACGATAAGAAAATTGCGTCATTAGACTTGATTTGTTTTTACACATTTTTATCAAATCAGTTTAAATATTTGCGACATCCCATAATAGAACAAGATGTTTCTTTTATTAGTTCGCCGTTATATGAAGTACGTCATAGTTTAAAATACATATAATATGTATCCTACCGTTACAATTCTGTTAATGCCTGTACTTAAGACCAGTACTTTATTTTTTATTAGCTCTGACCAGATGGGTCACTAACTGCGAACTAATTTATGGTCCATATAGACGTACAGTGCTGTAATACAGTATGGTACCACATTTGGCACTTCAAACGGCTACTTACACTATTATTTTTACATAAAGATAACGTAATGTCGTGTTTGATTACGGTTATGTTCTTTGACAACCTCATTGCCAGATACAGTGAGGAAGATTTGTCTCTGGTAAAATAATTCAGGAACGAACGTGCATCATCCGACTATCATTTTCTCGACTACTATATTGTGTATTTTACACAGAGCTTGTGCATACTGCCATCTGTCTAGCCTTTTCCCAACTATATTGGGGTCGGCTTCCAGTCAAGCCGGATTTAGCTGAATACCAGTATTTTACGAGGAGCGGCTGCCTACCTGACCTCCACAACCCATTAACTGGGTAACACGGTACTTCATGGCAAGACTGGAGTCAAATTTACTGGCTTCTGACAATCCGTAACGACTGCCAAAGATCTACAAATGACAGCCGGGACAAACGGCTTAACGTGCTTTCCGAGGCACGGAGGAAACTCGGTATGTTAAGATGGTCACCCATCCACAGACCAACATTGGCAAGCGTTGCTTAACCTTGAAGATCGACCCGTGCGGCTGTTATTATCTAGCCACGAGCTTCTGCATACTGCGTAGCGTTGGAAACAACAGCGCTCAAACAACGTGGACTGATGATCTGGTGAAGTTGCAGCGACTCTCGGGGGTGGCCTATGTCCAGCTGTGGACCTCTTTCGGCTGAAATTGTAATGATGATGACCTGCAATACCTTCATTATCTAGTTCCTGGGTAACACTATAGCCCTTCTTTCCGGTTTCTGACTACCAGCGATGACTGTCAATGATCTAGTAATGACTATGAAGAGCAACGGCTCAACGTGCTTTCCGCAGCACGCAAGACGTAAAGGATGGTCACTTATCAAGGGTCCGACCCCAGCAGGCATTGTTTAAGCTTGAAGATCGTAAAACTATTATTATAATAACATTGTGTCAACTGACAGATTATGTCCGCTGCTGGACATAGGCCTGCTCTAAGCACAAGTTAGTGACATAGCACATGTAAATTATGAAAAGACCATTGCAATGCAACTCTAATCGCGATCAACCCCCACAGAGTATTTACGTTTCTCACCAACCGCACACTGGCACAAACTCCACCGTCGCTGGACAAAAAATCACGGTGAAATACCGCTAACCGACGCATCTGGAAGTCGTTGCGTTTGCCTCACCGTTACACAGTGCGCCGCTCTGACCCGGGTTGGGCAAAAAACCAGCGTAGGAGTGCCTTTGTTTTACAACACAATTATATTGCAATAGTTGTTATTACGTTCGCATGTCGGGCAGACAGGAGAAATGACACGGAACCAGGGCATTGATTGCGGGATTTTTGGGTGCACTGTGGACTTTTCTATTAACTTTTGTTAAATTCCTTGTTTAACATTTCTATGGCTTTGTTAATGCTACCGTACACGATAATAAGGTTGTTAAATAGATTATTTTGAATTAGTTTCAAGTACCTATTTCGTTAAATTTACATGGTTTATTTTATTTTATAAACCATGTCAGAGGCCCTTGAGGTGGTTTAGAAACTCTGACACTAGGGTGTGTAGGGTCGTTAGACCTTACTGCCTACATGATAAGAGAGAGAGAGAGATTAAATTAACGTAGTTAGTACTTTAATGAAGTTTTTTCTACTCGATGTGAACTAATTCTAACTAATATTATAACTGCGTTTGTTTGGGCAAAGCTGCGGGCAAAAGCTAGATTTTTGAAGTAGATATGTTTTTGGTGTATTAATAAATTACAATTATATTTTGTGTATTCGAAAGCTACACTTTGCTAACTGACATAGACTATTTTATCTAAGAAATAAAAATGGTTCCTGTGTGTTTGACCATAGAAACGAAGCCGCGGAAAAATTAAGTAGGTACTCATATTCTAACTGTATTTCTCGTCGTTTGACATAGAAATACATCAAATTCGACACCAAATCCCACAGGATAAACCGATGTGATAAAACAAATATCCGTCGGTGTAAGGGTCAAAAACCATATTGCGTAAAGTCGGTCCATATGAGCGGCTCGTATTTTTTGTCCACATTCGATGCTATTTTTAACCACTGTTTGGTCTACGAGCGTCAAGATGGGACTGATGTGATGGGTCAGAGTTTTAATAACTTGGAGAAATAATTATGCGTCTTCTTGGTTATTTAATTGTGAGTTATGGCCAAATATAAGAGTAACAAAAATTGTATGTTGACTTTAGGCCGCATTAATGCATGAATTGAAAAACTGTAAATGTTTTAACTTAGGCTTTTATTAGGTTGTCAAAGACACTTATTTAATATACCTAGTACAAGCTCTCCACAGCAATCACTGTATAGGTATTATTTTTGTCATTACTAATTAAGTTATCAATTCATCATCATCTGCCTAGCCTTTTCCCAACTATATTGGGGTCGGCTTCCATTCAAACCGGATTTAGCTGAATACCAGTATTTTACGCGGAGCGGCTGCCTACCAGACCTCCACAACCGTACTTCATGGCAAGACTGGAGTCAGATTAACTGGCTTCTGACTATCCATAACAACTGCTAAAGATCTACAAATGACAGCCGGGACCAACGGCTTAACGTGCTATCCGAGGCACGGAGGTAACTCGGTATGTTAAGATGGTCACCCATACAGGGACCAACCTTGGCAAGCGTTGCATAACCTTGAAGATCGACCCGTGCGGCTATTATTATCTAGCAACGAGCTCCTCAAGTTATTAAGTCATCAATTGCGCACTGTAATTACAGTTTACAAAAATAAACCAAACCGTAGCTTTAAACTCGTAAATATATCTATGTCCAGTTCCTGAGTTACCAGGGCAGCAAATTTATCGCCTAGGCTATCGAGCTAAAAGTCGACGCGACGGTGGATCCCCGAAAATGCTCAAGAGCACTGCAGCGCGACACCCACCGTCAGTACGTAACCTCTTGTCTCTTGATGACAACATCGATGATTGAAAATGTCTATATTGTTCACAAGCTTTCTTATTCGAATTTTTTCAATCATCTTCGTGCCTTTGACCAGCAACTTGTCTTAGCTTTCAAGACTACCTTTACGGTCGTCGGTAAACAAAATGCACCAATACGACTACAGACAGAACCTGAGACTCCACATCCTCAATCTAACGGTCTATCAAGTTTCTCACCACCAAACACAGCTTTGGCAACAAAAACCAAGCTTCCTTTATCTCCCTAGCACCACTATGTCAAATATTGTCGCTTCGTTTATTTTAGCACCGAATGTTCCGTTAGAAATGCTTGCACCTTGCAACGGCAAATAACCTGCGACCTATTTATCCGGCCATCGAAAAAACCTAGTCGCGAACCAAATTAATTTTACCATTCTTCAAACAAAACATAAAAGATTTTGGACGTTATTGACTAAGAATTAGAGATGGGGTCGTATTTTTCGGGGTGTAGGTGTAATGTGGTTCGACTAACCACATGTGGGAAAGATTTCGGTAAGTTTTTTTTGGTGGACGGTTCCTAAGTTTGGTTTTAAACGGATGTTTGGTCGCTCTTGGTTTATTAATTAAGTTTAGGTTTTGTATTAGCGGGTCGTTAAGTCAGATTGTTTCATTATTTAATTATAAATGTGTGAGGTGAATGGGTGAGGTCAATATTTGGTTTGATATTGAGATGTGATAATTTGGTCAAATAGAACTTTGTTTTAGTTTCCTTGAGTAAATACACCTTACTTTTTTTCAACCCAATTCTAATATTATAATGGCCAAAACCACTAAGTAATACTTTAAAATTTTCATCATTTTCTAATCTTCCATTTTCAGGAACTCACTGAGTAGAGACTTCAACAGCGGTCAGTGCGTATGCGGCTGACGAAGCGGTCAAGTAAAAGGTTACAAGATGATTTGGATGCCTACCATGAAGGCTGGTTCGAGATGTCTCGGGAGAAGAATGCCTAGAAGGATTTAGCAGTGGTTCTTGCTTTGCAGTGGGACAACAACGGCTAGATGAGAAATAATATTCAAATCTGAAGTAATGTCATATTGTCAGAGGTGGATATCTATAAGCTAAGCCTACTAATTCCTTCTATCTATCTGTCTGTTTTTCGGCCTTATCCCAATAATTGGGCTAGGCTCTCTGCATCATTCTTCACCGTGTCAGTGGTAAAAAAATAGTAGGTCCACATAACACCGACTTTGGTCTGCGCAGACTTTCAACTGTGAACAAAAAATGTCTGCACAGACTTACAACAAAGTCTGCTCAGACATAAGTCGGTGTGTATGAAAGCTTTATGGACGGTCCATACATCGGTCGGTTCATACGCATGTATGAAACATTTATAAACGTTCAATACAACTGTATTTGTACGAATAAGTGAGCTCCTACCGAAAGCACCACATAGAAAAAAGTCGAAACTTACCAGCAAAAAGCAGCTAATTTTCAACCATGTATTACAAACAAATAAACAACAATATCCATCATACATGGAGATCACGTGCCCCCGCGCCGGTCACGTCTCGAAGTATTTATGTGCAGCCACCGCTAACCGAATTCTGTGATGTCGCAGCTGAAGACTTATGGTGGAAAGTGCGTGGCTTTGTATATAGCAGCTGTTATTTACTGAGGATTTGGAAACCACTGGTAGATTGCGATGATGTTCAATTTTAGGCCAGCTTGTGTTTGACTGACTTATTCAGTTGCTGATTCAAAAGCTGATGTGTCCAAATTTGACATAGATTTTTGGACTAATGGTGGCTGAAAATCTTTCAATGTTAAAGATTCGGTAAAGATCAGCAATTGTGATGATCATCACTTGTTCAGTGGTAACGCAACAGAAAAGTTTGTAGGTTTCCTGTTCGCAAACGGTTCAAAATATATCGTACCTACACAGCAAGACAAATATTCCAGAAGCTCTAGAAAACATTCTATCAGCAAAAACGATTGCATGTAACTAAAGCAAAATGTTGGCGTTCCATGAGCTCGGTAGCTGCAGTGTCACTCTGCCTTAATATTTTAAGCCTTAATATTTTTTCACTAGTTTAAATTATTCATGTTTCCATATTAATATGTATTAAGTTTACCACCAATTTGCCATTGCAAACCTTCAGAGATTCTAGCCATAGTACTCATTAGAGGTCATCTGTACTATTGGACATAGGCCTTCCTTTATTTGTTTTCATCTTTTCCGGTTCTGCGCCCTTAAGGAAGACATCCCATGGTGCTCATTATGAGAGCTTGGGTGATGTGACCTGGCAATCCTTAGCATCAACTGAATCGTAGCTCAGTTCAAGGTTAATTTACCTCAGTCTTCAAGGCGAGATTATCATAGAATCGTCTAGCATAATGTCATGCCATCTCCTTGTTGTTATAACGTTATACTTAATGTTATACTCCACGAAGGAGTATAACATTAGTGTTATACAACTTCTCCATGTCTAATGTTACAGTCGTTCTCACACCACATAGCTCCTTGTATACTTCTGTGTCACGTAACAAAGTCCGGTGCCTCACCCCCTCACATAAAGGTGTGTTTACACATCGCGGCGGTGATGCGATCAATCTCCATCAGAAAACGGTGCATTATCAGTTAGTATCCGTCTTGGGGACTTAGTATGTATAGAGAAGGCATCGTGTGTTGTTTTATTGGACAATACGACCAAAGAAAACCTTCTAAACTTCATCTCTCATCAGTCAATTAGTCAAGGTTTCTGAAAATTTATCCCTTCTGAATGGTACTCGCATCGTATCGTACTTTAGCTCTTTGATATCCTCTAGGGACCTAGATCTTCAATTATTGATTCTGGAGTGGATTTCTTCAGTGGCTTAACTGGTATATGAACCACTTGTTGTCTTCTCCGTTTGTTGAACTACTGGTGTGCGGATAGTGAACCTGTTAAAGTAAGAGTTCTTATATTACATGAGTACTTTTTCAGTTTCAGGACGCTTAAGGAGGGCAAATTACAGATCCTTTACACTTCACCAGGAACTGGGTTACACTCAAACTTCCACGAGCTCTTTCAAACCAGCATTGTAACTGCAGTTTTTTCTTCAGCAATTTTCAGTACTTTCTCTTCTCTGCCCGGTCTATACCTTCCTAAGCGGTGCGTGAGAACAGTTTACCGCGATCGTCCATCAAGCGGTTATCGCGCATGCGTTCAACCCGTAACCTTATCTGCGGAGATGAAAGTGACGAAAAATGTACACATTCAAGAAATTATTGTTTTCGGTAGCGAGAAACGTGACGAACAGATCTTGTAACGCTACACCCATATTTGGCAGAGATGTTTATTTTTGCAGAATTTCTGTGCTACATATGTATTTTAGCGCTGAAATGTAGATGTAAATGTTCCTTCAACAAGTTGGTAGGTAATAGAAAGAAAATATACAGCTGTATTTTTTGATGCACAACTAAAGCGTTTGCCTGAAAAGGCAGATTTAAAATATTTAGCATCAGAATATTGAATGTTGATATTGATCTTATGTTAAGAATATAATTTAAGAGGAAACACGGGCGGCGAGATTTTTTATGTAAAAAGTCGTAATTCGAGGTTGGCTTGCGACTGTTCTCCTCCAATATTGTATTATTATTATTTATTTATTATATACTTTATTGTACACCTCATAACAAGCACAGTAAAACAACTACTAATTTAACTGAATAAGAAGGATATATACTGTGTCCCTATGTTTTATTTTATGGCGATTTATTAACCGTATTCGTTAAAGAAAAATGGACACAATTTCTGAAAAAAAGTCTATACTTAAACACAACCTAGTATATACTATGAAGCATCAAAGCATTAGCGATCCGTTTCGAGAGAGAGTCAGAGCTAATATAAGACAAATAGCACTATCCCATTTACACAACGGATCCATGCAATACTGTCACTTCTTAACCAACTAACGATCATTGTCATACTTAAGCCGTACACATCTCCGCATGAACCATTCATTCTGTCACAACTATATATAGTCATAATTCTTTTTAATGTCCCATTTGATTAAAGAAGAGAACTCATAACCCGTACAAAGGATTAACAGTACAACGAAGGCTATTCACAAGGCTGTTTCGCTATGATTTATAATTTGTTTAATTCAAATATCGTGCTTTAAGCTGTACGGGTATATTAGTACGGCTATTGTTGGTAATTAGTTGTGAAATATGGATTGCGTAACGCTTTTATAAAAAGAGAGGTGACCCTAGTTTTGGATGTATTTGAGTAGTTGCATGAAGGTCCTTTTATTTGGATGGGAAAGTATCAATGACTACTCCCGCTCTGGGTGAAGCAGAAGGGAGTGTCAGACTCTTACTATTTAATGTCCTTTACGTTCCAGAGTCGCAGTGACTCTTTCGAACAAATTCCGTTGCATGTAGACAAGATTGTCATGTAAGTAGGTTGTGCTATTCGTAGGACCTTTGGTATTGTTAATTCAAATGTAGATTTCAAAAATGCAAATGAATTTAATACAACAAAAGTATAGTATTGAATTGCAATAATAAGTACAATTAGTCGAAATTGAATGTCGAAAGTTAATGTTGAAATCATTCAAGATGCTTGTTGTAAATACAGCTCCTTAAAAACGATTTTATTACAATTTACATGCTTTCATCATTCTCCAATAAATGCCCTGAATCTTGAATCAGCTTTCTCAGATTTCTGACACTGAGCATGGATAATTTACACGAACATTAACCATTTGACCATTGTTTTCAACCCCATCATCTACAATAAGTCATTCAACTTCCATTTATTACCTGTCATCGCGGATTTGTAAGACCAAGAATTTTATCAACAAATTAAAACTCAGATCTACACGCAACCTCCCCTCGCGACACTGGTGATGCAAAATCGACGCATTCCTTGCAACCCCCGCATACAGAACAAAGGACCACATGTACTATTGTACAAATTATTTAATACAATAAATAAAGAGATCCGCATACCGATATAACATTCATTCACTCATTCGTTCAGTCGCCAGCCGGGATTTTTTTTTAATTTTCAAGCACTTCGATTGGCTCATTCGCCAGTCGGCGAGCTTTTGAACTTGAGAATTACGATTTCTGCAGGCTGTCGCTTTGATTAAAGACAGATTGCGTACACCCTCAAATTGGGAGCGATGCCTTTCAAAATATATTAATAATCTTGATGAGTGTTGTGGATGTCTGACGCGTGCTTTTTGTGCTCGAATTATGAAGTCTTATTGGTCTGGGTACGAATTTATTAACTCAAAAAGAGCCTTAGCAGTCTGCACTGATAGAATTTTTTGTTTGTTATAATTGGAAAAAAGCTATAAGCAATGAACAACAATGGGAAAGAGTCCTGTAATTGGCGGTTATTGTTACCCTCAGCTCGTTGATAATTTATCATCTCAAACTATTTTTTGAAAAATCATCTAAAAAGTAAACATTCCCGAATTATACAATTGACTGACACACCGTATAATTCTTCAAGACATGCAATACTTCAACAGCAAAACAGACTGTAGCAGGTGACCCTTGTTTCTTCAATAAAGGAAAACCCAAAAAAGGTAATTGTGTACGGAACGTTATTAAATTCCTAATAATTGTAGACAAAAAAGGGGAAAACGCCACACGAAACCGTTAACTTCATACAATCCGTTTGGTTCAATCAAAAATTTCATCGGGTCTTTAGAAATCTACTAATACGCTAATTCAACATATTGTGAGGGGTCCACAAATAAAAAACGTGGGCCAGTCAAGGTAAGAAAGGGTCAGGCAACTGTTTTTTGTCAAAAAAAACCCCTTGCCAGATGGCCTGGCGTTTAGCGACAAAAAACCGTTCGTGCCCAGACCTTGTGCAAGTAGGGATTGCAAGACAATCATTTTGAGAAGTAGATTAAATACTGTGTTTAGTCAATTACATTGATTGTATAGTCTTTTTGACATTCTGAGGTTCTAAAGTGGCACCCTATTGCCAGTAGGCGTACCGTTAGAAGGTGGACCTGTAAGGTGGACAAATGACCTGATAAAGTCCGCGAGTATCCAATGGACGGCGCTTCAATATTCAATATACTAACACCAATAAAGTAAGAGCAAATCATCATCATCTGCCTAGCCTTTTCCCAACTATATTGGGGTCGGCTTCCAGTCAAACCGGATTTAGCTGAATACCAGTATTTTACGTGGAGCGGCTGCCTACCAGACCTCCACAACCCAGTAACTGGGTAACACGGTACTTCATGGCAAGACTGGAGTCAGATTTACTAGCTTCTGACTATCCGTAACGACTGCCAAAGATCTACAAATGACAGCCGGGACCAACGGCTTAACGTGCTTTCCGAGGCACGGAGGAAACTCGCTATGTTAAGATGGTCACCCATCCACAGACCAACCTTGGCAAGCGTTGCTTAACCTTGAAGATTGACCCGTGCGGCTGTTATTATCTAGCCACGAGCTCCTTAATAGAGGTGGACAAAGGACCTGGTGAAGGGCGCGGGTATCCAATGGATGGCGCTTCAATATTCAATATACTGACTCCAATAAATTAAGAACAAATATGAGACCTAATAGTGGCCCAGTAAAGACTAGAAAAAATATGGCTTTTAATAAAATTTGGAATAATTTGTCGAATGATTGAATACTTTAATTCAAGCATATTAATCATGTTTAAGGACATCTAAATGAAAAGTCTCGTCACTCCAATATATCACAGACAGCAGATGCTTTGAAACTACTATGATTCATTATATTTTTTGCAAGCACTATTTTCCATTTAATCTTTACGTGATTTGTATGAAAAGTCACAAATATTATTTTTCAAAACATTATCACGTCTGTATTGTCCCAAGGTTCGGGCAGGGTTATTTAGTACTTACCTATGACCACAATTCACTGGTTTGTTTTTAGTCCTGTGTGGTAGAGCTAATCGCCATCATCCAGGCACAAATCTAAAAATCTCGGGCAACTACTAAAAAATTTCAAATTATCCTGCTTAACCCGACAATCGAATACACCTTACGCTCAGCAGTCGCGAAAGCTACTACTGGTACTAGAACGACGACGCAGTCAAATATGTAGTTATTTTAGTAACCTTCTTCTATATCATCATCATCATATTAGCCGAAAGACGTCTACTGCTGACATGAGCCTCCCCTAGTGTCGACACAAAAGTCGGTGCTGTGCGTCTCGCATCCATTGGCTACCCTTGACCTTCATCAGGTCATCGGTCCACCATGTAGAAGGACTTCTTTCCTTTCTTCTTGTGGGGTCTTCTTTTCTTCTGTCTGTACCTCTCATATTACCTACTGAAAGATGGCCATCAAAACATATTTTTTGTGATCAGAATTTATTTGCAGACTCTACTCGTCTACGCAGAAACACCATGACGATTTGTCTCAACATAATATAAATTTCTATATAATTAATTGAGTAAGCAGACGATATTTTGATGTAGGAGATTCATCTTTTAATAACAGGTGGTCAGCCGTTTTTTAGAAATGCTACAGAAAAGATGTTGCTGCTCAAAGTATTTTGCAGTTAGAGATTGATATACCATGTAAGTTGACTTTAGAAGTGTACTTAAATATGTATTATAGTTGTATAAAACAAAATACGAAAAATTAAACTAAACGTAACCCGTCAGGCTCCGAACACGCAAGACAATTGAAAGACTATTGGCTCCAATAGAGGCAGTCCTTGATTGGTGCCTTTGCCCAGTAGTGGGACACAAGTGCAGGCTAACAAAAAAAGTGTACAGATGCAAATTGCAGAACCAAAACGAGGCTCAAAGTCAAAATGTGTCAATTTAGAGTAAAAAATATTTTTGGGATTACTAAAAACGCTGGTGTCCGTTAAAAGCAGGGTCATGGAAGACATCTACGGAAATCTTATATGGTTTCTAAATGAAAAGTTGAATACAAAACATAGTCAATACAATACAAGACAAAGTCCTACCATATTTGGCTTATGTTTTAATGCAAATGTTTGCGTTTTACCCATAAGGACCATAAAAGTTCGTCTATAAATTATGGGCATTCGGTTAGTAGCAACAAATTATATCGACGTTCATCTTTTGTCCTTTTTTATCTTTTTCAATCTTACACGGTCATCCTTGGAATTTATGTTTTGATGAAAGATAGAATCTTTCTATTACGTAGAATATTAATTTATTTGGTAATAATGCTTTTGTTGAATTGAGGTAGCATGCCAATAAGGTGTTTTTTCCTAGTATGTGTAACGAAATTCTGAAACATGATAAATGATTTACTTGTAAATTGGTTACTTATATTAAAACAGTTTTACATGTCGATTTAAACTAAACGAGGTCGGTTATTCAGTTCATAGTGCACAACCAAGCTTTGGGATTTTTACCACAGTCAGGCATTCTTTTTCTTCTAGCGCTGACAGGTCATAATTTTGACTGGCCAGTACCATCTTCCAGCACGGCCTGCTCTAACAATTGTCTCGTTCGACGTTTCATTCCTGGAAGATACATTTCATCATTATCGTATTAGCTGGAAGACGTCTCCTGCTGGACATAGACCCCCACCAGTAATATTTGTCTCGCACCCATCGTTTGTGTGCAAAACAAGCAGGAGGTGTGAATTACTGAGGAACGATTAAACCATTTTTGCTTCACTAGACGTCACTATGAAAACACTAATGATATCGGAGAGCCAGGGGGCTAAAAACGCCACTTTAGTAGAATCATAATATTAATCACACAAAAATCGGCCAGATTTCGTTTTAATCTTTATCTCTAACGCATTAGGTACAAGGTTGATTGAGAAAATTTGACAGTAACGGGCAGCGTGATGTGCTTTGATATTGCTAAAGTGGCCTTTTTAGACCCGCCGTACTGCTATTAATCGCAAGCAGTGCGGTAACAAGTGACGAACTACGTCATCATAAACCAAAGCTCAAACAAAGCGACTCACTGACGTCAACACGTTTACAAACTACACCAATTACTCTTATTTCCTTGACAGTAACCTAAGCCTTATGCAATTTCACCATTTTTTCATAGTGATGGTGGATTTGGGTAGTGATTGCATGTCATCCCCTTCGACCTTCGTGACTCACTGAGCCATTTGCCTTTGTATTTATCGGAACGTGCCGTGCGACACGCCGCTAACGGTGCTACAGTACATGCGGGGGAATAGGCTGGGATATTTCGGACCTATGTCTAAAACATTTTTTTCCAATTGTGAGACAACCCGGGGGTGTTGTCCCCCAAGTATCAGGAAATAATAAGGGTAGAAAGATGATGATATTGGTGATTTCATTTTCGCTGCAGACAACAGAAGTTGATGTTTCATTGAATGAATACCTAGTTTCGCTATTGGCCATACATCGTCGTATAAATCCATGAAAGTCTTCAAGAAGAAGATTAATAATATTTATCCATCTACCACGTCTCAGAATTTTTCTTTAAGTTTCAGCTCAAAAAAGGAACGCTAAAGAAACGTTCTGCCAACACGTTTTGATCAAATCGTAGGTACTCTTCTAATTAAGTGCAAATAGGAACATATCGAGAATTCTGCAATATTTTAATGGCTAGGCTATAATAAATATGCATGACAAAATGACGACTACTTGAGTAGCAGTGATTCATAAAAATCTACATCCATACGTTCAGTTCTCGTAAAATCCGTTACTTGCAGTAACATTTCATGGTTCAAGACTTGCTGTGATTGAGATCTCAGTTATTCCAATGCTAATATTACTTGGAAATCATTTGTGTTTACTGGCCACATTACCTTTAGTTCCATCATCATCATCAAGAGATATCATTAAAGTCCACTCGCTGTGTGCTTCAATGAACGGCATATTAATAAGAATTTGGATCTTATTAACTTACCCAGATATTGTCCTGAATAACTTTATTGCTACTGTATTCTTGAAGAACTTATGATCATTCATCTATTTCACTCAATATTTGATCTCGTTGTCCATTTATTCATGACGTCTGCCTTGTTGTGATCGCTACAATTTAACGCTCCTACAAAATTGAATAGTTTACCTAAAATGGCGAAACCAGAGTGATATAATGTGTTGACCAAAAATGTAAAAATTTATTTAATTTGGTTTTCACTTTTAACTTTTTCAAAATAATAAAACAGTCATATATTTAAACATGCATCTCACATATCCATCCACCTGCCTTGACCTCTATCTCCAATCTCGCTACTAAAAACTTTAACAACCGACGCACCTTGCTTCGCCGAATATCCTCGACTATGGGCAGAGGCCAGAGGTCACACAGCGTGGCACGGACATCGCCGCCCCACCCTGGGGCTATGGGGCTACTCGCCTAGCCCAGTAGCCCCTCTGATCGATACTGTGGTATTTTTGTAGGGGGTGAGAGCAATTTGGTCATGGCAGCTAGCCTTAGCAACACCTAAACAAGGCGAAAAATATGACAAAATTTCGAAATTTATCGAAATATTTATTTATTCGAAAGAGAAGTGAAGTTTCGATAATAATTTCAATGTGTTGTGCGAGATGGTTTTTGACTAAAACGAAGCGACTTTTTTTTTGCATTGACTTTAATTTGTCCATATTACACCTATGACATATGACAAACTATTCGTTATGTGAAATATCGCATGTATCGCGGTGTACCCACAGTTAATAATCACAAATTAATTTAAAACATCTTGAACTTCGTACTATTTTTTATCTACTATAGTTTTATTATTTACGTATACTAAAGTTTAAACACTTGTTTAGCTGTAAACCATGTTATATTATAGCATCAGATTGGGTATCCAGATTACATTCAACATCGAGTCATTGATACTACACCTCGTCCAGAGGTAAAAAATAAACTTTCAACTGTTATTTCAATACAATGTGATAGTTTATCAGCACACGTCTCTCTACGTTCACAAGGGGGGAAAAAAGGGGGGGTGTCCACGTGAGGCGGGGCGGCGACAGCGGCGGCGAGCGTGGCCTGTGGCTATTCCCGCCCTAGCCGCCCACCCCGCCCATCATGACACGAGCGTGAGTCAGGGCTACTTCGTTTCAGAGGCATTAGCAAGGTACAAGGCTGGTATTTACACGGAATGGATGAAGAATTAAGAAGCTATGTAGTTACTTGGATTTGACGTAAGCATGAAGTTATACAGGGGTATTTGTAAATCAAACAACCTCTAAGGGTATGATAGTAAACGTGATTATAAATAGGTTTTACTTGAGACCAACCCGAAAAAAATATCAGCTGTTTCATTCAAAATGCAATATTTTGCCGATGAAAATGTATGAAACAGCTGTTATATATAAACAAGCCAGTATAAGCAGGAGCCGACACCAACATAGTTGGTAAAAGGCATTAAGTCCGCTTTTGTATCTATGTGCATGAAGTCTGAATTAATAAAAAGCAAGGCAGATTAATTTTCAGGAAATTAAGTTCAGTAAGTTTCAAGATAGAAAGAAACTAGGGAAAAATAATAAAAATAAGCGCTTGAATAGGATGTCACGCTTAACCTGTCCGGTACCGGCGTCCCACATGTGGGACGGTGCGTTCGCGCGGTTTCAGTCTCTATTGTTACAATAATGCAAGGTCTTTTATGATGAGGCCGTTTTAAGCGCACGGGGACGGAGGGGTATGTCAATTATGTTTATATCCATCTACCAACAAAAAGGCTTTTATATTTTTAACGACTCTCCTTACAATTTTTTCTGTAGCTTTCCCAAGTTTTTCAAAGTTTTCACTCTTGCTGTTGTGATCATATTTAGGTAAGTAAAGCAGCCTTGTAAAATCATTTACAAGACATATTTTGAACAGCTGATATTACCTGGTAATAATTTATACTTGTTTACAGATTGACTTTAAATTTCGTGAAACTAAAGAAAATGTAGAGTAACATGAAGTTTTCACATGTACTTACCTGCACCTACATATTTAACCTGTGCATAACTAACTCATCTAGGTACCTAGCCTTTTCCCCACTATATTGGGGTCGGCTTCCAGTCAAGCCGGATTTAGCTGAATACCAGTATTTTACGAGGAGTGGTTGCCTACCAGACCTCCACAACCCATTAACTGTGTAACACGGTACTTCATGACAAGACTGGAGTCAGATTTACTGGCTTCTGACTATCCGTAACGACTGCCAAAGATCTGAAAATGACAGCCGGGACCAACGGCTTAACGTGCTTTCCGAGGCACGGAGGACACTCGGAATGTTACGATGGTCACCCATACACAGACCAACCTTGGCAAGCGTTGCTTAAGGTGAATGCTCCAGGGTAGCCCGCGAAATTCAAATATTTTTATGTTTTTTGCAATTAAGTTCATGTAGTTCGAAAGAATGATTATTTCTGAAATATTCATTCTTTCGAACTACATGAACTTAGAGGGCTATATTGATGATTAAAATGGTTATAATTCTTTAGATAAATACGCGTTACGGTCGCGGATCGCATTTGGTCCACATACAGCTTCACACTGACCGGCAAATTGCAAAAAACATAAATATATTTGAATTTCGCGGGCTACCCTGGAGCATCCACCTTAACCTTTAAGATCGACCCGTGCGGCTGTTATTATCTAGCCACGAGCTTCTTACCTGTGCAAAACTAACTACATATATATATTTCTTTCTCATGCTCAAAAAACGATTACAAGAAATGAAACAAAAAGTCTACAAAAAAAAATCTTAACGAACTTTTTACAAACAAAGCACATCCAAAAACTTTTACAAAAAGTTTTCATTCATGAAACTTGTTTGTTTTTTTCTATACAAAACTTAGTTGTAAATTACACGGTAAGTAAATCCCAATAAAAGTTCACAAAAAATACTTAAGAAAAACATTTCTTGATGAATTAGGTGTGGCAAAAAATATGCTAAGTTTTCACCCTTTGAAGTTTTTTCTTAGTGACTTTGATACCGAGATAGAATGTACTCGTTATATGGTAATTTACAGGTTTTTTTCAACTTGATACACTACAGGAGACAACTTTTTGTGATAGTTGGAAGAACAGTGTAGAACCCTTAAATTGTGGAATTATTATTTAGATGGGGAAGAAAACACGTGTTTGTTAAAATGGCTATCAACAAGTCATCATATTATATCAGCCGAAAGGCGTCCACTGCTGGACATAGGCCTCCCCCAAGATGTGAGGGGTTTGCCATAATCGCCACGCTTGGCAGGTGGGTTGGCGATCGCAGTGCATGGTGTTGAGTTTTACAGAGAACGGTTCTGCCTATTCTCTGGCTTTGTACAGTGTAATCGCCCTGTACACGCGAAATGTTTCTTCGTACAGTGTAATCGCCCTGTACACGCGAAAATGTTTCTTCGTACAGTGTAATCACCCTGTACCGGCGAAATTTATCTTCGTACAGTGTAATCGCCCTGTATACGCGAAATATATCTTCGTACAGTGTAATCGCCCTGTATACGCGAAATTTATCTTCGTACAGTGTAATCGCCCTGTACACGCGAAATATATCTTCGTACAGTGTAATCGCCCTGTACACGCGGAATTTACCTGGCGCCTCCACCAAATATGGTACCGGGAGTTGGGGCGTAGCGGTAACTAGTTATAAAATCAAAAACTCATGAAACTTATAAGGATCATTATATTTTGCCTGGACTCTTAAGGGAATCTCTTACAGAATCTTCGTAGAAAAATAGATCAC
The DNA here is from genome assembly GCA_950371165.1 of Lacanobia oleracea. NCBI lineage: Eukaryota > Metazoa > Arthropoda > Insecta > Lepidoptera > Noctuidae > Lacanobia > Lacanobia oleracea. The sequence continues at coordinate 17,201,612 of OX493396.1, forward strand.
ATTCTTATGTCATTATTTGAATTCAAACCTAATCTAAATTTTCTTAAACCTTCTAAGGCTAAGCTGCGTTTGCGTCACAATTTTCATTACTGCTCGGCTCCTATTGGTCTTAGCATGATGATATATAGCATAGCCTTCCTCGATAAATGGGCTATCTAACACTGATTTTTATCAAATCGGACCAGCATTTCCTGAGATTAGCGCGTTCAAGCAAACAAACTCTTCAGCTTTATACATTAGTATAGATGAGGTTGCACATTCTAAGGAGGATGTAAGTATCAATATTAATTTAATGTAAAAAAATTGTTGTAATATTTTTGTGATAATTGACATGAAAATGTTACAACGACATCAACAACAAGCCACTCGCGCGTTTTTCTCCATCTACGCTGTGGAACGATTTTCTACTTGACAAATCAAAAGTGCCTGAAAACATTTTAATTGAAATAAATGCTTTGAGTTTGTATGATAGTGAAGTAATAAGTTATATATGTAGTAGAATAATTTATGGGCAACCACTACCTAAATGTACCTGGACAAAGTTATTGTTTACAACCTCCTTTTAAACGAACAAAACACAACATACGGTAACTCATTCATAAGGCTAACCTATTGACCGATTTTTTCCAAACATCCTGTTCAAGCCTTTACCTATAAAAAGTGTACCACGTGCCACCCACATTATGGGTTTTTTTATTATTTTTATTAATAGTGCCCACCTGACGATACTACAGAAAACATTTTTTTTTTTCAAAGGGGTTGGTGCATATTATATTGTCTACTCCTGTCTGTTATCGTCCACTGTTTAAACTGGTCTTTATCATAATGTAAAACAGAAAATCATGGAAGGGTAAGGCTGCTTTTCCACCAGAGATTTGCTATGCAACGTTGCTATGGATATGTTTAATATCCACCAATCATATTCATTGGTTCACATAGCGTTAGCACTGGTGGAAACTGATTTAACTAAGCTACGTTTTTTATATGGTAGGATGCGTGCTGTGGATGCATGCTATGGATGCGAGCTATGGATGCATGCTATGGATGGTCGCGAGGTGTGTAGCTATGTGCAGAGGAGTGTATGCCTTCCCGATTGTCGATACGTGGCATAGCTCGAGCTGCGCGTCTTCCTCGCAGAGCTACCATGCGGAGGCGCATTGTCATAGCACATCTTACTTGCTCTGCTGCATAGCTTAGCTTCAGTGGAAACCGTCACATAGTTCTGAATAGCACATCTCTAGTGGAAAGGGGGTGCCTTTCTTCTCCTCTTTAAGACTCTTGTGCTAAGTATTAGTTTTAAGTTTCATCGCCTGAACATATATTACCTATTATGATTAAAATTAGATAAACCTCTATAATTAGTTAAAGCAAAATAAATTACCTGTGAACATATATTAATGAATGAACAAAGTTAGCTTTTCAAATGATAAATGACATTTATTTTGTAAATAGATTACAAATAAGTAACACTATTTTCCATCAGTTTTTTTTTTGGTAAATTTTAATCTAGATGAGTCCCAAGTTCTAGCTAACTTGCCTGAGAAGAAACACCGACACTAACAAAAACAAAAATGTACTTATGCAATTTTTCTAACATTATTTAAAAGTGTACACTTATACGCAACACTCGTTTGCACAAACCACCAAGTAAGGGGAAAGTTTCTGTATCGACAAGAATGTGACATGCAAGTAGCACATTTTAATAAGGTCCATTTTCTAAAATAACGAAATTTTATAATTCGCCTCTCAATTTCTAAAAATTGCCATATATTCCCAACCAGCGGAGCATAAACTTAAAAAATATGAACTAACAAAACTAGATCTTGTCACGCAAATATATGACAGGTGAATGCTGAACTTGAGTGGACGGTTGCGCCCTCTGCACATCGCTGGGCAAACTAATCTTTGGTACCGTACGGTTTTACGATCTTCCAATTTAGTGTCGCGTTCCGTAAAACGAGGAGCTAAAATGGTGCACTTGATCAAGGGGTCTTAGATCAACATAAGTTTAAAAGCTATTCAATAACGTACCTGCGTACCACTAAAAAGTGAAAAATAAAAAACTTTTTAATAAGTAAGCACTACAAAGTTAAAAATAACTTTAATTTCGGAAGTCGGTGTCTTTGGTTTTCTTCGTTTTTGAACACCGACTTCCGAAATTAAAGTTACTTTTTACTTTGTAGTGTTTTGTTTTTGGAAGTCGGTTTTCATTCTCTCATTTTCTTACTTTTGCGAATCAAATGTCCTAATGGTAATAAACACCCGGTTTGACTGGAAGCCGACCTCAACATAGTTGGGAAAGGGCTAGGCAGATGAGTATGGTAGTAAACACCCATATTTTCTTCACGAACGAAAATTAACTATTCCGTGAGTGCTACCTCAACATTCCTCAAAATTTCTTCAAATATTTCCTTAGCAGTACATTTTAGGCGTCTGAGCCATTGTCCAAATACTTGCCGAGTCGCTGCTGCTTAAACATCGTCACGGCGAGTGGTGATCGAGCGCGTGGTCACCGGTCATGTTCTTACGTTTGTCCTCCCATATGTGTAGATAGGGCTGGCACTGCACAACCTGTGAAATATATAGTTTTGTAGGTACAAAGGTATTTGATAGCAAAGGCCAATCAATGCATGTCAGCTCATACAAAATATATTCATGTCAATGAATATATTTTGTTTTTACTTTCATGTAAGATACAAGCTGCACCGTTTCAGGAGTTGCAGTGGTTGGGAATGTGTGGCGGGCTTGTCCCAAAAAAAAAAATAATACAAGCTGAAAACCCCTTTTAAAATATTCTTCGCCGCAGTGAAGCACAATTTTGTAGTAAGTATTCGCCTACTGCAGTCATGTGGTCCAAAGAATACTATTAGTGTCAAAAACTATAGTTGAAGAATTATAAAATTGTTTGTTGAGAACTTACAAGTGAGGATTGGAAATCTCAGCAACAGAAGAAATAACCGAAAAAAAAACATAATTCAGAAAAAAAGATTTTTAACTCAGCGTTTTATAGATTTTTTGTTTCTCTCCAAAGACTCAACCCTAAACGTAACACGGTACAGTTCGCCTATTGTCTCTTAGTCCGTTGCTTGGCCATGACTACAAGTCATTACAGTGGCTATGACGAAAATGAGCTTAACGATTGTAAAAATAGCAGCATTTAGAGACAATGAAACTGAGACACTTAATAGGTTTCCTGTATTCATTGCAGAGTTTATAACTGGAACACCTACATTTCAGTACTTAAGTGTCTGATCTAGAGAAGGAGTCAAATTGGCATAAAGTGTTACGTGTTACGCTATCGATTGGTTATGTGAGGCAATAGCACAGATCAAAATAGAGCATTTGTTGCACAAAAAAAATCAATCCGACGATTCTTGTCGGCCGGTATTTCAAAAACTTGGTTTGTTGCCCCTACCGCGTCTTTATATATATGAGATATGTATGTTTGTGTGGAAGCATAAATAATTGTTTACGAAAGCAGACGATGTACATCCTCGAAACCGGCGCGACCCTCACAGGCTCGTACTGGATGTCATGCCAAGGCTGGCTAAATATAATAAAAGCTGTTTGTATATGTGTGTAGAGATATTTAATAAGATACCAAACGTCCTAAAAATTCTAAATACCAAAAAATTTAAAAGTAAATTGTATGATTGGCTATCCACTAATAGTTTTTATAGCATAAAAGAGTTCTTTAACAAAAAAATTAAATGACTAATTGTAAGTAAGACATATTTGCACGCTTATAATGTTAAGCAAAAACATGAATGCTCTGTATTTTAATTTTTGTACCATCTTTTATACCATGTTTTTATGCAAATAAATTTTATTAAAAACACTTGTATAGATTATCACTTGCATAAAATTGATCTAAACTCCACAAACTCTATCAAATTAAACTGAAAAGCCAACGCAGATGAACAAAGAGATTAAAACCTCCTGTGATATTGACAACAGATGAAAAAAATTATGTCTAAAATACTTTGCCAACCAAAATAGAAAACCCAGCATTTCCGACTTTGCCATCTTTCCATCCTCACAAGAAACCAGAAATCGCTGTGCAGTTTCGGTTGAGTCGTCTGCCTGCACATTAGTTGCGTCCAAATGACAAACGTCATGTGCTGGGGTAAGTTAACGATCTTAACGCTTTGCTGCCCCTCAAATTATCTGAGCGACCATTGCTCCGGTGTTCCCTGGCTCAGAACTGCTTACTGTATGTCCAACGCTTCCGCGTTCAGATAAGCTTTCCTGTTATGTTCTTGTGATGATCAGGAGAAAACCAGGAAGTTTTATCTTTCTTCTCATACTTCTCTGCAAAGTTTTCTGCAAGATCTTAAAGATTCAAATAGTGAAACTAGCTGAATCCTCAGGTGTTATACTTACAATGCTGAGTAAATGACGTCGGTGCTCAAATGAGTCTACAGCTCTGAGATTTTCTCATTCCTAATCTGTGACGTATGACGTCCCAGAATCTACAACTACAAAAACATTTACTTTTCTTACCCAAGAACTAGAAAACGGAATTCCTCCATAATAATTAATAACGCATGCAAAGTCATATGTACACAGATGCATAGATTGACTGACACACATTTGATTAGACCAACAGCCACAGTAGATAGCAGAAAATAAATGGGCCATAAAATCTAATGACAGGAAAGTAAAATCAAACATAGAAAGACAAACAACGGCGTTTCCTTTGACCACATTGAGAGCCTTTATCATCCCTTTATCTTAGGTTAGAACAGGCGACGATTGTTCACATCAACGTTATCAAGCAGCAGGTATGTAAATATTCTGTGTAAGGTTTACTTAAGAATTAGTCGCCTCATATTGTGTTGCAGAGTGATGTAAGTCTGAATATTAAACGTGATTTGTAGTTGTATAGGGGAGATTGATTTTTGATGAAATTTTGTTCATGTGTGTTTTATGTTATGAAGACTTTGATAGCGGGGAAGCTGCATTCGATGACAGCATTTGTGAAGTTAAAATTAAAGCTGAGATTTTTAAGTATAACAGGTGCCAATTAGAAATCATGGAACTTTTTGTTAGAAATCTTAATTTAAGTGGCAACCGCTGTAAATGTTAATTTACCTCTAAAACTTACTTATACTTGTCAATACGTATTACAGGAATATGCTGATGAGAAACTCTATGGCGAATAAATATAAACAGTTAATAAATTAATATTACTTTATAAACGACCCATCGATAATGAACACTATTAAAATGTCCTATAAAGTTCATGCTCGAGATCATAATCAAATGCACTTTAAAGTGCATTATATCTAGCTTATTAAGTCCGTGACTCGTTTTTCTGATTAAATCATAAATTAAGTCATCTCTAGTTTTATCGGATTCATACATACTAATCTTGGTAATGATTTCAACCACAACATGATTTACAATCGCCATCACTTCAAAAATTTCGTCAAAGATCTTGATAGTTTTACATTTTTTCATTTTTCATATCTCAGTTACGTTCACTATTAACAATTTTTATTTGCTCACGTTAGGACCTGTGTCCGTTTTGATTACACGTTCTCAGATAACACACTGTTTTATTTAATTTAGTCATTCTTGTGTTTGTCTCCTCTTGATAACGCAGTAATTTATAGAGGACAGTAAAGCTATGCTTTATGATGATTTAATTCTTGATTGTCTTCACTAGTATTTACGCTCTGTATCTCCTGTATTGTATGCGTCCGTGTGATTACACAATTGTTTGTGCCTTTTATAACCTCACGATGTCCTTTAGCGTGAATCCTTATAATAATATTATGAAGCTCGTAAACAAACGTTTATTGCATACCCTACTTATGTCAAGTTTGTAATATAATTACGCAATCAAGGAAAATTGTTGCTGAGGTTATTTTGAATTTCTTCTTGTTGCGACTTATTGAATTAATCTCTTGTCATTTCTACCACTACTATAATTTCCGCCTTCTATCGGTCTAGAGGAACTGCTAAGTTCTATTATTACTCTATACTGGTACAAGAGGTGGTTTTTAAATTATCACTTTGTGTAACTCCAGGAAAGAGACCAGTCGACCACAGAGTTATTACAGAACAACCTTTAGTTTCACAATAAAGGGAAGCTCCAACACGCTGTAGGCCTTTGATTAATACAATACATAACGGATAAGCTACTTAAGCAGGAGGTTTCTATTGCCTATTGCGATGCAGGTCCAACGCGTGACCGCTTTATTTAGCTTCAAGCGATACTTGTTGATGTATCTTTTGTTAGTAATTTATACTGGTATTAGAAAGCTTAATCTCATAATTATGCTTGTTCAACTTTTGAATCAATTCGTTACTCATGATCTACTCTTTCGACCAATGAAATGGGGCAGCTATCGAATCTCAAAAACAATTTTGTCATAGTTTGAAGATCGAGCCAACAGGCCACAAAAGTAAACAGAGACACCGAAAATCAATACCCATCAATACTGGCCATTGAATAATATTTCTATGCATATCAAATGCGGAACGATCTTGTTTGTCCAACATAATTTATGTGGCACATTGTCCAACGGAAGCTGTAGGCTCGTTTCGTTAATCGTCTGACGAAAAAATCTAATAAACTAGACCCTCTGGTCAGACATTAGCAATGAACCGTGATTTCTGCCATAAAACTGTATGGATTATTATTCATGGTTTTTTCACCATGCCCTGCAATTGACTGGTGCCGTACATTCATTTATCAATGGTATAATCTGTGATAGTTATTCATACTGAGCTCGATTTATAGGCAGGTGGGAGGTGTGGAGTCGCTTTCGTTGTTTTGCATGATTTTTGTTCCACCATTTTGAACGACTCGTAATATAGTTCGTGTTATTTAAAAATGGAACAATATTGTGTCTGTTTCAATATCTATTTTCAAAGCAATGCAAGAGCCAAATAAGTTATACATATTCCTACAATGTTATATTAGTTTCCTCAATTTAAAAATGTTCCATTGGAATTACGTACCGGTCACCGACCCACAAACATGTTATTTTTAGCGTTTCCCAAAAAAAAAGACAAATGCAAACTGTCGTTTGCTCAGTCAACATTGCTATTTCCTTCAGATTATTTTGACAACTTTTCCGCAATGATAAGACGTTTATAACTGGCTACAATTTTTATTCCTACATAAGACTAGAAGCAAACAACTAAGAATTCAAGTTTGACATGAATCATTGTTTCATAATGACATTGCAAACGACCAAGGTAAAAAATTATACAGATTCATTTTGTAAATACTCCATGTATGTCTCTGTTCTATCCCCTAAGGTGAAAGGTCGCGTGGGGCACACGACGGTCAGTCGCGAATGGTACCGATTGGGACCCCAACTCACGTGCGAAGTCCCCCTTTTATAACCATTACGTCATCTATACTTCGATATTCACAGAAAACTCGAAGGCAATACGCAATGGGTATGGATTTTTTCGAATGTAACGTTTCTTATGACGTAATGATTCGGATACCCAAACGAAACGTTTGATTTTTGGTTACGAAAGAGTGTTGGGAATTAGAGCTTTATGTATTAATGGTAAAGTTGAGTTCTGTGTGTGTTTGTTTTGGGGATAAAACTGCACCATTCTAGTAATGTAATTAGATATACGTGGTTGTAACGATACGAATCTTTGTGGTTTTTGTGATACTCTTCGGAAATTGGATATTTTGCCCTATATTAATATTAGTAATGCAGAATGCTCTAGTAAATGGTGTTATTTTATATTTCTTGTGAATTAAGTACCTATGCGTATCACTCAGTAATAGAAAGGCTGCTCAAAATGATGACCAGAAAACATTCATGCCTGATTTCGGTTTTAGAAATTGGGGTTGTGAATTTCTCAAACTGTAGATAATTATGTACTTTATTTTCCAAAGTTTGACAACTTTTATTCAGCATGAAATCCTGTCAAATGCACTTTTTTATTAGTTATTGCGATCCTACTGGTAAGCAAAGGCCTCCCCCAACTCCTTTCAGATATTCTTCGTCTCGAGCCAGCCCATGGTACGCGTTTATCATTTTCGCAATTGTTTCTCACATTTTTTTTTTACTTTTCAGAAGAAGTCATTATTTAAGTTTAACTTTCTTTCAAAATTAAAGTCAATTATCGTCAAAAACATGTTATTTTGCCGCTATCACCATCATGACCGACAGTAACCTTTCAGCAAACGCTACCAATTTCCTTATCTTCACGCCAAACAAACTGTTGGGTGACCAGTCATCCATCTACATACTTATTTACATACCTATCGAGGAACAAGTTGCCCATTGTCGTTTGACACCGCTCGACTTGTAAAACTACCGGAAAAACTGCTTTAAAACACTCAAAACTCAACCTTAAAACAATCACAGAAACTTCAAATTCCAACTGAGAACAGCATGAGAAAATTTACAAAAAAAAATTGTAAGAACGCAAACGATTTTCAACTTTGCTCGTCTGAGTTATAGTTCAAAATGGTCTGTTCTCTCAGAGAACGGTTACCAACAATGAAGGAGCCTATATACCGCCCGCACGTCCTCTTTAGATAAGATAAAGGCCACCTGAAATGAAGAGAACGACACCAATATGGTGCTAATGATACCGATACCACTGGTGCTAGACCGGTAATTAATTTGTCGAACGATAAAATACCGGTCGACGATAGCCGGCGACTTTATTTTGTACAACCTTGTTGGTAGTTTGCTGTTCAGGTATTTTTAAGTCTTTCTTTTGATAAAGAATTCTGGTTCATTGTTTTTGGAAAATTCTCTCTTTAACAAATGAGCATCTAAGTTTTTCTGTCACATTGCATTTTGCAGTACATTTTTGGACCAGCAATTACCCTAATTGCGTAAAACTCAATATCTAATGACAGCGTCTTTCATTTTGAAAACTCAATAACATTCCTGACTCCATTTATATTTTTGAGCAGACGAATTTTTCAAACACAACCAGGAATGAATTTGAAATTTCCTTCGAAATCCTTCGGATTGTAATAAGGTTGTAACGTGCTTAGTGTGCAGTTCTAGCGGTTTATATTAGTGCACACGAGACCATTGACTGGGGAAACTCGTTTAATAAAACCATGCCCTATAAAACACAATGCTGAATTCTGTCAGATTTGAGGTTTTCAGATATAAAACAAAAATCTTCCAAAGCATTTCCAGACGAATCCTGAATCAAAATTCGTCTTTAAGACCAATATGCGCTGGTACATCCCACATTCCGTATAGTATATGGACCTAGTTCCTTCATTCCTATGAACCTCGCTTCTCAGAACGGCCCGTGATACCAAAGCCCTGTGAATTACATAATGATTACCTATTTCGTGAACACGAGACACCTCACCTCTTGACGGTTTAGGGATGCGCTCTGACTATGTCGACGTCTTCGCGCCACACAGGTTCTTTCAGGTTACAATCCCGCCTCACTAGTCCCACATTCTGAGAGCTGGAATCAAAAGCGGCTATCATCAGAAAAACGTCGAGTTAATGAAGCTCGTTGCGTCCCATATAAACTATTCAATTGACTTGATTGCCGCAATAAAATTTTCAGAAAATAACGGGAGAGAAATAAGTTATTTTAGGCTTTATAACTTATTGAGACTCACCTTTCCCCGCTTTAAAATACCTTTCAATAATTGTTTTAATTACGAGTACCAACACTAGAAATAAATAATAATATTTTTTGCCTTATCTTCTTTATTGTGCTGAGAAACATTTTCTAACATACATTCACATAGTACATAGTACGACCTAATTGTTACGAAAACTTTAAGACACGACTGAAACCGTCTTACGTGACTTTTAAGCTGGTATCTTTTTTTATTTCAAACCAGTTGACTGGCGCAACTTCGTCTGCTCCGCTCCTATTGGTCTTAGCGTGATGATATATAGTATATAGCCTTTCTCAATAAATGGGCTATCTAACACTGAAGGAATTTTTCAAATCGGAGATTAGCGCGTTCAAGTAAACAAACAAACTCTTCAGCTTTATATAATTAGTATTAGTATAGATGTTAAACCAAATCATAAAACTTAAAGAAACTGAACACAACCGCAAACTATCGATAAATCCCCTCCCTACGTTGACCGTATCACAGAGCGCGTGTTATTTCCATAGCTAATTGCAAATTGCGCGGGCCTGTCAACGCATGCGCGATAATGTGTCATAACACAACACCAGACCACGATCATGACCACGGACCACGATTACCACAGAATTGTGGTTGACCCTCCTGCAACTTTGGTGGTTAGAATTTTGTGGGCGAAATTGGGTGTTTAATGTATGGAACGGAGGTATTGAAGGTCGATGCAGATGGTACTAAGTTGGATAAAAAGGTATATATGAGAAGTTGGTCCTTTAAGTCTTATTTAGTAATTCAAGCCAGTATTGAAGTGGTCATTGAGTTCAAATTTTCTCAAAACATATGATCGACACTTTACGCGTATTTATCTAAAGAATTATAACCATTTTAATCATCAGTATAGCCCTTTAAGTTCATGAAGCCCTATATAATGACTTTTTCATTAAATAACCATTCAATAGGGCTTCATGAATTTAGAGGGCTATATTGATGATTAAAATGGTTATAATTCTTTAGATTAATAAGCGTTACGACCGCGAATCGTATTTTGTTTTACATACTGCTTCAAACTGACCAGCAAATTGCAAAAAAACATAAAAATATTTGAATTTCGCGGGCTACCCTGGCGCTTCCACCTTTAACGCAAGATTCTATTGACTATTAAAACCAATAATAGCATATCACGGGTTCCGCAATTTGTCACATGTCAATTTTCCTTTCGGATACTGAGAACTTAAAGGACCATTTTTCTTAAAACTACGACCAATAATTTTAGTGTTGGCCACACGTGTTTTAAAGCCAGAGAACATAATAGTAGAAAAAAAAAACAATTTCGATCAAACCAATTTATCTGTCAAAGAAAGCGGCTACCGTGCTCGTCCCAAAATCGTTGGCATCATCACATTTTTTCGATATTTATCACTCATAGATTCCGACATGAAGTACAGTTTACAATAAGTACGCAAACTAATCTCTCTGGCGGTTCACGTACGAATATCAAAGAAAAAAACTGTAACAAAAGTTTGCCGACAGATCCATCATATTTTCGAGATGGATCTTAAGAAATTTAACACTATTATTCTGGTAGACATTTAATACCATTATTTGGTGAAGATACGGAGGAATTTTTAATCGATGTCCGCAAAGCAAACACGGGTGCTAGCTTCAACCAAAATTCTTCGCGGATCGGTTCACATTTTGAAAAGGACTTTGCAATGAAAGGCAACGTGACGATCCGTAGTCCCCAAGATCTATACCATTGAATAATGAACCTTATAACGTATGCGTCATGGAAGACGTTTAATAAAGTCAGCTGTAGTTAAATGACGGTAAAGTTTAAAAAAATAATCATGTTAGAGCTTCACGGTAGCCGAAATTATTTGTGGGCGGTTAAACTGCCTTTGAATTTATTGAGATTAAAATAATTGAGGTTTCCGTAAAAAATGTTGTTATTTACAGAGGTCACAAAAGATCGCAACATTAGCTCAAACGTATGTGGTCAAAAGTTTTACTACTTCTATAGTTATTTTGGAAGAAGTTCAGCTGAACAAATAAAATTATAATTATTTCCAATTTCGATCACCTTGCATTTTTTAAATGACTATATAGAGTCTTACATTTATTTTGAAAACAATTAAATGATGTAATTTAACTTTTAAATGTTTTAGGACCGTAAATCACAGACGCAAAGTACGCGCAGCCTTATCAAGCCGTACAATCACGCACAGTCGCCTAAAGCCACTCGAAGGCATAGAAAAGCACACGTGTCGATGTGGTTTAATCCACGGCTTTGCCTTATAATCCGACCACCCAACGAACGACCAACCATTATTATACTGCCCACAGAAATAGTACCCCCATTATTATATAGAATGGAACACATAGGTGCCCTTATTATTTTACGCTATAAAATCGAGACCACCTACGTCATGGTTGTTTCTTTTTGCACAAAACACTTTTGTATGTGAATGTAATGACGCGTTCGTGAATTTTAGCAGTTTTCGGGTATTTAGAGTTGTTCCGATTGTAATGTTGGTAAAGGAGTTTTTTTCTTCAAATAGTCGTAAATTCGCACTTGACTTGTGCTTTAACTATTGTGGGTATGTGTTATTGCACATTGTGTATCGTGAGATTTTCTTTTTGAAATATCAGCTCAGTATATTCGACTGATTGAACTTTTTGATCAGCGTGAAATTGACGTTCACATTTCAATAAAATTTGGAGTAGGTATTGGGACCACGTTCAGTACAATTTTATTTGGACGTTGCTTATTCGATACAAATTCTAGTCCCCCGAGGTTGCTATTATTTAGAAAAACTAATAAGCAAGACTTTTCGCAAAAATTAACTTATCCTCTGACGTCACAGTCGATATATCAATACAGCTAATGATGGTCCAACGTCAACAATAGTCCGTACAGTTGTCCACTATTATTTTTGCACAACTATTCCCTGAAAACATTTCCGGCATTACAACCCTTAAATTCTTTGGAATAAGAGTGATATTCGAATGCAGTTTTGATGGCACTGATAGGAAGTTCCGTCGAAAGGTGTACCCAATGTTACTGCTCACTCGGACGTACACCAATGCGTATTAATGATTGTAGACCGTCTGACGATTAGTTTCCATCTGTTATGACGACGCCTTCCTGTCCTCTGGTCTCCTGGTACCATAATAAGTAATCTAATATTTTTGACGTATGATGTTACTGGTGTTATTGTAATTTAATGATCCTAAAATAAGTTTTCTATGATAGAAATGAGTAAAATAACGTTGAACGTTGAACAACGCGTTTAGGGGTTTGTTGGGGCTTCCATGGCGATGATCGCCTCTGGTACTCTTGTGCCTCCCATATGTTTGCCGAACACTACACGGACGGCTTCCATGCGGTGCTTCGCAAAAGAACGGCCTCACTGTAGTCCCGGGTTAAAGGTGGCACCAACACGCTTCTGAGCGTGGTGTCGGACAGAGTGGCAGCCAAATCCTCAGACAGTGGTCACGCATGCATGTCCAAAATAATAATTATTTTACTAACATAGCCATAAGTATCTACCTACTAACATAATATGGACCTGTATTATTTACTGTGTACTTGGTCTGAAATAAATATTTTCAATTTTTAAATAAAAAAAGAAAAATAAGTTACAAATAAATATTTTCAATTCAATTAAAAAACACCTTGTTTAGGCCACAATCACCAATCATGGATTTAAGAACTGAATTCTGAAGTGGCAACGTACATGTACTGTCTAACAAATGTTATCATTGACTGTGACGACTAACCACAACACTACACTAAAAGGACCAATTTTCTTTCCGTCTCACCCAAACCCAATTTGTCAATCTAACAGTACATAACGTGCAAGCAAATTAATCAGCGAAATCGAGTACATGCTAATTAAAGTCAGAATTAACTAGATATTAGAGTACTAAGCACAATGGGCATGTTTGAACCGACCTGCCTCGCTCGCCATGGGCCAAATACATACATTACTGGCACATAAACATTAGGTCCTTTTAGTATGGCTGAAAATTTATGCATTTGGAGCGATTGATATGTTCGACAAAAGAACAAATTTTTTTTCGTTGGTTGAGTACCTACTGGCTGGTGTTCGAATGTTTTAAAAATCGAATGTAATATGGCGATAAAAAAAAGTTAAGGACAGGATATCTCAATCTACAGTTCGTTCACAGTTATTTATTTCATTTTAATTTTAGACGGCATAAGTTTGCTGTCAGAGTTAAAATAACTGACCTGTGATACCTTTATACAGAGAGATATAATATACTTCTACAGAGAAGGCAAAAAAGGTTTGTTACACTCAAACAGAAAATAAATTATTTCGAAATTAGATGTGGTTGGTGTTGCCTATCCGAGTACTCTGAGAAGAAACACTAAAACAAAGGTCACAATAGCTTCGTTTTATACAAAGGCATGTATAAAATCTTGCGGACATACCTCTTCTGCAGACTGCTACTGGCATAAGCCCAACTATCATGCGTTCAACCCTTAAGATTAAAAAAAAACGATAAATTGCCGAATTAGTTTACTTTCTTTCTTTATTTCTAACGGTTCTCGAAAAATAAAAATGTATACTGATAGAAATTATAAATGGACACTAATAGAATTTCACTTCTAGAACTTCTTGGTTTCAGTCAAACTTGTGCATTATTTGTTTTAATTCCAACAGTAAGAACCCAAGCACCTGTATAAAAATAAAACCATTTATTACGAAAAAAAGCAATTATAAAAATATACGGCATGACGTAACCAAGTAAGGGGTAGAGCAGACGTTGGATAATTCAAGTGTTGCAAGACTAACCGCAAGCTAATTGCGTCCATCCTAACTTGTGATATTAACTTGTTAGGGCGGGGGTACACTGTGCTGCTGGGAAAATTAGTTCAATGAACAAGTTTTGTGAATATTTGGAGTATCATCAGACCCACCTGTTCATATTTGCTTATATATTTATTTATTTTTTACTATCGATAGGCACGCGTTTGACCACTATCTCACCTGATGGTCAGTGATTATGTGGTCGAAGATGGAGCACGCTTGCCTAGAAATAACCTATTCACTCTCGACTTAAAAACTCCCAGGTTGTTGCGTTGTTGATGTTGTAGACTTCTTTTGATATGAGTTATGTGCAGAAAGTCAACAAAACGATAAAGATGAAGTTACTAATTCAGAAAAAAATCCCATCATAGACCGCTACTGATCCTATAGAATTAAAATTAGTAAAATTGTGAAAAAGCTGTGGTAACAATTAATTACATTGTTTTTATCAAACTATCTCTGAACAAAAATCTATGTATTAACTACATACATTACATAAGATCACCACGGTATTTTTCGATCCTCATACCTACTGGGAGCTGGTTTTAATTTTATTTTTATTTTATTTTTATTTATTTGGGAAAATAAACGGTTACACATTATATATAACAAACAATATTTCTAAAAGCGAAACAAATGCAAAACCAGCAACGTTTTCCACATAATATAATCTTATTTTAAAATCTATACAACGTGAGTAAAATTACCCTTTTTCAGGTATAGCTTTTATTTTTTTTTACATGTTGTATAAAATAAACCTTTCCCAAGAGTTTTAATTCAGAATTTCTAAACAGGTACTGCTTGCAACATAACCCCATCCATATAACTCCACCTTACCCCAGGTCGTGTCTGGACACTGCAAAGCAAATTGAAATTAAAACTGAGCAAGACAGAGCGATTGTGGCGAAACTGCACTTGTGAAACGTCAGCCCGACTCCTGGCTAATAGTTCTCTACTCATTTCGGTTACCACCGAAGATTGCACTGGCCAAAATGGGCTTTGGGTCATAATTATCCCTGGGTCCCTGACTATACATCGTTTGATGTGTTTTCTTAACTGGTTTTGTGGTCGCAGATAATGTCCGAAATATTGTCTTGGAATAACATTTCGAATACCTCCGCAAGATTGTGTATGATTCATGAATCCATGTAGGTATTCTATTTTTTTTTTATTTGTAATGGGTTTGCTCTTGACTCTAGTCTATGTCAAAGATGACAGAGACAAAGTCTACGATGGAGCGAGCCTACCCAGAAGGAGCCTATTTACACAGTAACACAGTCTAATTCTAAACAGTGGATGCTACATATCGTTTGAATACCTTTTGTGTAAGATGTTTAAAAGTTACTCCCGTTGTTGCAAGTTTGGTGACACGCAAATTCAATTCAAATGGCATTAACTTTTTAAGCAAGTGATTTAATTTTTTGTGGACATTTTTCTGCCGTTCATGGAACAAAATCGGACAAATCAAACGCCGAATACGCGCACTTTGCTGTCCTGTTGCATACGTAGGAGACAACTTGAGACAAGTATCCACAATTAAGTCCAAGTGTAGTTTGATTTATTTGATTTATATGTTTCGTTAGATTTATATTATGCTCTCTAGAACAATAAACATTTTGCTGTCATTAAAACAAGTGGCGATCCTAACCACATCACGAACATCTCACGATGACTTCCCAAAACTAAGACAGAGTAAGATTTCGAAAGCAAACCTCGTTATCAGTGACATCGGACTGTGTAATTAAAACGATATCATTGTTATTTAGTTAAGGATACGCGGTGACCGCGACGAGGGCGAGGGCAATGCGGTGATGAAAGCCGGGCTGTAAACGTGTCAGGAGAGGTGATGATTCGGGTGATGACTTAGTGGGAGTGAAGCGAGAAGCGAGATGATTTTAAATGCTTCGCTATGTTGGTTACCTAAACGCTTATGTTATGTTAGCGTGACTTGACAATATGTACATAATAGCTGGTTTTTAGGGTTCCGTACCCAACGGAACCCTATTACTAAGCCTCCGCTGTCCGTCCGTCCGTCCGTCCGTCTGTTAGCGGGCCGTATCTCAAGATCCGTAATGGTAGACAGTTGAAATTTTCACAGATTGTGTATTTCTATGGCCGCTATA
The DNA here is from genome assembly GCA_950371165.1 of Lacanobia oleracea. Lineage (NCBI taxonomy): Eukaryota > Metazoa > Arthropoda > Insecta > Lepidoptera > Noctuidae > Lacanobia > Lacanobia oleracea. The sequence goes on from OX493396.1 coordinate 17,218,138, forward strand.
ACAACAAATAATAAAAATTAAGGTTTATTGTACGGAACCCTTCGTGTGAGAGTCCGATTCGCACTTGGCCGGTTTTTGTTTCACGATTTCGGGGTTGGGTCCATAATAAAAGTCGTTCATAACGATGAAAACAATGATTTCAAGATTTGCTTTTAAGTTTTTACAAGCTGTACTTGTGAGCCGCGGAAAATTTAGCTAGTTCAAATCTTTAGTAGCTCAGTGTATACAGGGTTATTTGTAAAACACCAGCAACCTCTTAGGCAGTGAACATCAGCTGTTTCATAAATTGGAGATGTTTCAAAATGGGCCAGGTCTATGTACATTACCTCATAAAAAAGAGAAAAATCCATAGAATTTGGGAAAAATACATTTAATTCATTTAAATGTTAACTGTTGTTGTAGTCCATTGATGTTTATAAATTACTTTTATCGATTTTCAACATGGCGTCGCACCGATTTAGTTACAGATCATAGAAAGATAACTGTCAGCTGTCATAACAATGTCACTTCAGTCACTTTCGTCTCGTTGCCGGAAAATAAATATGTCAGAAATAAATGTCAAACGTCATTAATCAATCAAAATGACAGCTTAATTACCGCTATGGCGGGTTTTTGTTGTGTGTTGCAATTTCAAGTGTAATTTCTTGTGTTTTACCAGCAAACAAAGCCATTTTAAAGAAATTGGACAGTTGAAAACTGTTTTAAATGTATTTCTCTATTTTTAATAATAGTGTACAAGGACATGGCCCAGGCTCCATACATTTTGGAACATCTCCATTCAATATTTAGCCAATGAAAATGTATAAAACAGCTGATATTTTTCTAGAGATTTCGGAGTTTTCCCAAAGTTTTGCTTATAATCATGTGTACTTTCACAGCCAAGGTTGCTGGTGTTTTACAAATAACCCTGTATACCTCGAAACGGTGTGCTAGAAGATTAGGTTTTACTCACTAATGGTTTGACAAAACCGTCTCTGGTAAGCCGGAACTTATCCATAAACATCATAAGGATAAAAATGTGTTTTTACTTTAAAAGTACCGACTAGAAATAGAGGGGATTCACCGTAGAAGATAAGACCAAAATTAGAAAATAAAAGTTACTAATCTATACTTTTTTATTTTATTATTTGTTTTTTTTATTATTATTATTTTATTATAAATAATTAAAGAAGAAAGATATGTTTGTTTGTTTGAATTTAATAGGCTCCGAAACTACTAGATAATTTTGAAAAATTATTTCACCATTAGAATTTTACGTTATTCCTGATGAACATGGGCTATAAAATATTTTTTTTAAAGTTAGAGATCCGTATGAAAACTTTGACAATGTGTGAAAAAATTCCAAAACAAATCTCTTTATCGCGTACGCTGCGGAAAATATTGACAATAGAGCAAATTCATATACTACAGTTTTATAGAAGACATCAATATCTACAAAAAAGTCAGCAAGAGTATACTACTCTGTCAAGAAAGTACCGGGAAAAGATCAATAATACACAAAATGTCTGTTATTCATCCAAATTTATTTTATCACCTTCAAAGTATGCTCCTTTAGAAACGATACACTTGCGCCAACGAATAATCCATTCATCAAAACATTTTTTAAACGCTGCTTCCGGAATTGAGTTGAGTTCTCGCCGCGAATTCTCTTTCATGTCTTCTATCGATTGAAAACGGTTCAGTTGGAAGGCGCCACTCCGAAGCTTCTTGACTAGTTTGCATGTCAAACTCGTAAACCCACGTCTCGTCACCAGTAACAATGCGTTTCATGAATGTTGGGTCCGAACTGACTCGTTCTAGCATGTCCTCAGCGACTCATGCGATTGAGTTTTTGGAGAAAATTCAGATCTTTTGGGACTAGCCGAGCAGCAACATGTTTCATACCCAAATGATTAGTTAAAATGGTACGGATTGACTCGTGAGATACAAAAAGTTCGGCGGCTATCTCTCTCAGAGTTGAATGGGGATTTTCAGTCACTATTTCCTTCACTTTGGCGATGTTAACTTCAGTTGCAGACGTTGACGGCCTACCAGAGCGAGGCAAATCTTCCATCACATCTCGACCTCTTTTGAACGCTTTGAACCACTCATAAGCACGAGTTTTTGATAAAGTCGATTCACCGTAAGCCTTCTGTAACATTTTCAGTGACTCCGAACACGAAATTCCATTGGCGATGCAAAATTTAAGACAAACTCTTTGTTCGATATTTTTGTCCATTATGAAATTCGCAATACACACTATATATGATATTACTAAAACCAGCACTGTATTTAATATAAATAACAGATGCAACTCAAACTCCGCGCCAAAATGGAAAACAGTTGTGCCAATCTAACAACTACAAAAAAAACAAAAATTTGAATTTGGAACCATAAACAAATCATCCATTCCCGATACTTTTTTGACTGAATGTATATCTAACTATCATGGTTGAGTCACAATGACCGCCTTTTGTTCAAATTATTCAATCAAAACCCAGGTGGAATGGAATAGTGCTGATTTTGGTATCATGATATTAATCCTTATCCATTTAAAAAGTTTGTTAAGGTTAGTTATGTACACGTAAATTACATTTTAAATTATTCAAATCGGACCTTTCGTTCAAAAGTTACGACGGGTATAAAAATACTCTAAGTAAGAAAAATGTTGCAATTTGAGCAAACTGCTCTTTCGTTTAGTCTATTAATAAGTAATTTACATATTACTCATTTACCATTATGGGAGATGAAGACCGTGTGGTAGTCCACGATCTTCATCTCATCATCATGGTTAAATTAAACCCGCGCCAACGAAGTCACGGGTGAAGTGCTATAATATAATATATTCGTCATCGCCCAGACATTCATGAAAAAATATCTCCTATCCGGTTTTACGCGGACTAGTGCCCCACCTGAAATCTTTCAGCGCAATAAAACAATATATCATGTCACTATTATCTTTTGGTTGACGATAACGATGACCGATGGTTAGCGTTTTCGGGGAATGTTTTTAGTTGGTAATTTTTTATATATTTTCCTTATTAAGGAATGTACTTAGGTATCAAGATTTTAAATTTGATATCATCAGTTGTGTTTTGTTCCCTATCTTCAGTTTTTTTTTTTTTTTTCAGAATATCCAGGCAGTCAAAAAACCACTGTGTTGCCTAATTTCTCACATTTTTCATACTAGCCAAGATATAAGAATAAATTATTTTCTTTTAAGCTTGTGGCTTAGCCTTTCTGTCAATGTTCTACAGCTGACCTTGAATACGATCAATCCGCACATCATATCTTTTGGGAGTGTATTTTTTGGCAAACTGAACGCAATATTATGTTTGCTAGTCATCATCATCATAACAGCTGACAAACGTCCACTGCTGCGGGTCTAAAAATGCCACATCAGCAGAATCAGAAAGCAAATCACGCGACCCGTCACTGTCAAATTTTCCCAATCCACCTTGAACCTAATGCGTTAGCGATAAAGTTGAAAATTAAATTTGGCAGATTGTTGTGTGATTCAAGTGTCCTTTTTAGTCCCCCAGGACATAAGCCTCCCCCAAAGCCCCCCTTTTGGGGGAGGCTTATGTCCTGGGGGTTGCCATAATCGCCACGCTTGGCAGGCGGGTTGGCGATCGCAGTGTATGGTGTTGCATTTTACAGAGAACGCGTTGTTTGAGAGTATTCAGGTTAACGAAACAGAAAACGTGCGTTCAAGCAATTTTGCTATATATTACTGGAATCAAAAGTATCACAATTTAGGAACTATTAGTATTAGTGTTAATGTTTAATCCGTGGTGATTGGCAACTGGGCTTAACCCAGTTGCCCCTTGGTGCCTATTTGCCTAGCTCTGTTCAGTCTCCTGCTTGATAAGGAGGGAAGTTGAAATTATATTTTTCCTACTCTTTCGCTGTCCTTTTCTGATTAATTTCGCTGCGGGATCCAAGACAGTTGAATCGTTTCTCTGGACTCTTCGAGCTTCATTGACTTGGTGTTTTTCTGGTGGCGCCATTTTTTTTTTTTTTTTTTGTCGATGGTCACTCGCAGTTTCAACCCTAGAGGGTTGTCAACTACTGAACCGGACTGTTAATTCTGTATTTCAGGTGTTGCAGTGTTTGAGAACGCGTGACAGGTATGTCCCTAAAAAGAAACAGTTAGGTACCAATTTTTCTGACCATTGTGAACCTACACTGAGTACTAACGCGATAGTATCAAAAAACAGGGTGCGATCACCAAATCTGATTTATAAAATAACAACTGGTAACTGGTTACTAGTCCGTAAAATCCCACAGCTGGACAAAGTCTCTCCGCATCACTTCCAGTACCAAGCGTCTAAGAAAATTAGCTACGCTACACTTTCAATTCGAGCGATCTGAAATCGCTCCGCTCGTAAAAATGAGCAGCCTGCGGTAGTTTCCAGCAGTATCTCTTGCTTGAACAAATATTAGCCCACAACGTCACTCTTGGACCACACACAATTAACGTGAGATCGTACTATATTATAAGGACTGTTACGTCTTTTATTATAATTTGGTGTAAAGAATCTACAGTTTTACTAAGAGTGAAGTAGAAAGACCAAGAATGAATGAAGATAAAATGTGTGAAATCTGATATGGCGAGAAAGAACTTTTGAGATAAAAGTCAATAGGGATGTAGGTATGAAAGAAGAAACACCAATAGGTAAGAACTTCAGTACCACAGATAGACAGACACACGTAGTGGTCAAACCAGGTCAACTTAAAACCTCGGCGCCCCCCTTTTTCCGTCGGGGGTTAAAAAAAACCGGCCATGCATCAGACTCGCGCATGAAGGGTTCCGTACCATCTTAATTTTATTATTTGTTGTTATAGCAGCAACAGAAATACACACTGAAATTTGCAACTGTCTACCTGTTACGGTTCATGATATGACAGACAGAGACGAACGAACGGACGGCCGCGGAGGCTTAGTAATAGGGGTTCGTTGGTTACCCTTTGGGTACGGAACCCTAAAAATTACGATATGTGCAGGAAGACAATTTTGAATGTGAACATGGTAAGAGATAAGAACGAGAGAGTAACCACGACAAAAAGTTAGACTTACAGAAATTATGACAACTTTTTCAATGGCGTTCCAGAATCCTTTCTTTTTAGGATGGGAGGGAACTCATCGAAAACGAAGGGACTATCAGATGCTTACAGACTAAAACCCATCCATGTTGTTCCTAATGCCCTTTGCGTTCCAGCGCCGTGGTGACTCTTTCGATCAAATTCCGTAGCGTTCCGTAGCGTTTCTAACTGTCAATAAAAATGTTATACTTTTCACCACGTCTATAAATTTTTTAGTTCCTTGTTGATTGCATGATGCCAGCGGGAAATGTGGTGACCTTCCACATTTCCCACTGACATCCTACCCTCGATATACCACATTAACATTCCGTTCTCATATCACATATCATATAGGTGCTCAAATCTTACATTTATCGTTTATATTAGCCAGTATAGACCCAACTCTCACCCCAATCACTCAAACTGCGCGGGCGCAGGCAATCAACGCTAACAAACTCCAACGGATAGCTAAAACCACTGATATTATTCGTTGCTAGGCTGTTGTTGTGGGTTTGCTTGGAATTGTGATAAGATTCTTGATATTGTAAAGTGAGTTGAAGAATTTTAAAGCTGCGGATGTGTTTATATGCAGAATATTATGCAAGGCACATTATGTTTAATTTAGTGATGCCCTTAAAAAATTATGGAAATGATTTTGCCAATTATTTCGATCCTGATGTGTTAGCCGCAGAAGGGAAAATAAAAAGCGTGTTGGAAAACTAAAGGAGAGGCTTAAACTATAAACTAGTAGTGAATAAAAACCCAGCCAAGTGTGAGCCGGACTCGCACACGAAGGGTTCCATAACATAAACCTTAATTTTTATTATTTTTTGTTGTAGCGGCAATAGAAATGCACAATCTGTGAAGATTTCAACTGTGTACCTATTACAGTTATCGAGATATAGCCCGCTGAGAGACAGACGGACGGACGAACGGACGGACAGCGGAGGCTTAGGTAATAGGGTTCCGTTGGTTACCCTTTGGGTACGGAACCCTAAAAAAGGATGTCGAAGAAACTCGATGACAATGAAAGACAATCAAAATGAATGGCGTCTGATTGGAGAGACCAATTTTGAGTACCTATTATAAGTAGTTCACACAATGACACTTTTAAGAAACACTAGCAAACTCAAATGCCAACGTAAAAAAATCCTGGCCTGTGGATCTACAAACAGACACAAAAACCTCGCGCTCAGGAAACCCAACTAAACAATTCAACAATCAAACACCACGGACTTCATCAGCGGCCGAACCGCACAATCAGCATCCGTCGTTGATGGCAATTACCATCAACCATGGTGCACGATGGTGTTCTCACGAAGAGAAAACGACCACAAGCCGATAGCGGTAACGTTACGAGTATGACATGTATTGACGGAAAAATGTTTTTGTTTTATGTTAATAGTAGGGAATTGGGCACTGACCACAGAGTTTGGACACGTTTTCGTGAGTAGATTTTTATTGTGATAGGATTACGTTTTAGGTGTTCGTGGCTAAATAATAACAGCCGCACTGGTCGATCTTCAAGATTAAGCAACGCTTGCCATGGTTTGGTCTGTGGATGGGTAAACCATCTTAACATACCGAGTTTCCTCCGTACCTCGGAAAGCACGCTAAGCCGTTGGTCCCGGCTGTCTTTTGCAGATCTTTGGCAGTCGTTACGGATTGTTAGGAGCCTGTTAATCTGACTCCAGTCTTGCCAAGAAGTACCGTGTTACCCGGTTAATGGGTTGTGGAGGTCTGGTAGGCAGCCGCTATACGTAAAATACTGTAATAATACCAGAGGCATAATTCTAAGGAGCGTTCGCGTTTGCGAATTATCAGAAATAACTCTCATTTCTCAACATTTTGATACAATGATTGTCGCTGAAATAATATTGCGACTTGAATTTGCACGGTTCTAAGTATGAGAATTGGAGGGACACGGATTGGTTTTAGACAGGAACAGTCGGACACTCTTCCGCTCCACCCAGCGTGGAAGGGGTAATTTGATTAAATGATAAATGAGCTTTCCTTCATGCTATCGTTCTGACAAGTTAAGGCATATCCAAGCAAACTGTTGCATTTAATATTTTTTTTTTTGTATTGAACGTTTTAGTCATACCTACTGCCAAACTCAACACGTTTCCATATATCCCATACATAATGTTAAATATTTGTACAAAAAAAAACAAGTGTACAATGGATGGACTTATTCCACAGAGACACACACACACACACACACAGACCACTTCTGGATGGATGAACGAAATTTAGAACTTACCTTAACTTAACATTAAGGATTATAGTATAACTATATATTAACGAATCCTTGTAGGTGTGTCTACAAGATAAGAAGACGCCCCGGGCGTCGGGAGTCGCAGGACGATTCTCGGCCACCGTAGGCGCGGGTCTGCGGACGGCGAGCATTGGGTGGCTCGCTGTCTGATCAGAACCAGGCCAGGGTCGGCGGCGCGCTGCGATCCCAACGCGCCTCAAGGAGATGTCAGCACGGATGACAGGGCCCACTAGGGCCAGTGCCTGCTGGGGCTGCGGACTTCGTTCGAAAGAGGCACCGTATCCTGGAACTCAAAGGGTACTAGGAGGAACACGGATGGGTTTTAGTCAGTAACAGTCTGACACTCCCTCCTGCTGTACCCAGAGCGGGAGGAGTCATTTGATGATTTTCCATCCTAAAAAAAAAGGTGTGTCTACAAGATGAGGAAACAATGGTATTCCCCGTGAATAATACCCATGATCACCTAACTTTATGGCATTAGCTGTAATGGCTATAAACCTTGAAATAAACGATTTCTCCAGCTTAAATAGCTTAAAGTGAAAAGGCCCATCAAATAAAATTGCTATCTAAGTATATAAAGTTGCTATCAAACTTTTTTAAGGCCAGGTATTATCAAATCGTCCCAATATTCCATCACTTTGAAATAATAATAAACAAACAAACAGTGATTGTTTAAAGCCAAAAAAATTCAAATTGAAGTTTACTTTATGTACTTGGACAATTTCTGGTTCAAAACATAATGTCGAAAACCTCAGTCGATCAAAAAAAAATCGGAAGAGGAGTCTAAATTCAACTATTTTTTAAGTTTTCTTATTTTTCTTGAAGCTTATGAAAGTTATACTTCCAAAAACCATATCTAAGAAAGGTTAATAACAAATAGAAGAATAATTTGTGGTTTAATTTTGCATAATAGTTTTATTTTTTTAATAATATATTATTATGGTTTCACGCCGTCGACGTGAGCGCACGGCTCGCTTCGCGTAAAGTATGGAATTGTTAGATACCAACTTCGCTTGGTCTATCTGCCCTTAAGCTAAAAAAAAACAATCAAAATCATTTCATCTTATAATACTCATCAAAATATCTGGGCGTTGTAAACAATCATCAAACATATTAAGGAACAAGACCAAAAAAAAACAAAAAACACAAGTAAGAATATAACTAATTATAACTACTTGCGTCTTTTACCAAAACATAAAAAAAAAACTTGCAAAAACTATGTGAAGAAAGAAGGATGTTTACGTGAATAATAAAAAGAAAGAAAAAAAAACAATTGTTTTAAACAATACAACACTCAAAGAACGGCTAATTTAAAGCTGTCAACAATTCACAAATCTTATTTAAAACTCCACTACTGTTTCATTGTCAGCCCTGTCAAAACATAACAACTTGTCTGTTGTTACAAAACAATCACACAGCAATTACAACAGACCCAAGGGACAAGAAAAAAAATATCGATGTCCAAACTAAACGTCAATATGTCCCAAACATTTTTTGTTACAAAACTGTCCCCCGCCGTCCTTTTTTCCATAGCCGGCAGATTAGTTAAAGAAAGACTTTTATGGTGTACACCCACCACAATAATCAACGCGCCACAGTCTACAATAATACCATTCTAAGCCATTGACCAACTGTGACTTCTGTTCGAGAGTTGGGTCAATTTTTTTCATCTATGCGTCTAATAAGGTAAAAGTACCAGTTAGTAGCAGCGACCGCAAATTTGTCAGACCACCTTGCAGCTAAATGAAATTTATGGCCCCAAAGCCAGGAAGAGGACGCTAAGCCGTGCCGTTGCATAATCTCCGCAATTTATGAATGCTTTTGTTGACTTTATTGCGCTTTGTCGTTTTTATTTAATTACATCACTTAATTAATTTTTGATACAAAAGTAAAGCTTGAGGTTTTGTTTGTAATCTAAGTCTGGAGTTTGGTCAGCATAGTAATAATGTGAATTACACATCAAACTTTTCCCAAGAGAGTGATATAATTATAGGGATCGTATTTATTACGACAATTTACGGAACAAATAGCCATCAATAGTTCCGGTGGATCAATTTTATCGATAAAAAACTGAAGACTATCTCCAAAATCAATCACGCCCATGGAAAATCGACGGACTTTTATTCAAAATCTGCACGTGAGCCGAAGGTTGGTCCTCGTATTAAAGAGAGGAAATCCGGAGCACATTGTTGTATTAGACACTTACGTACTTTACCTGACCGACAGATAAAAGACCCAGAGAATAGGCGGTAGCAACCTTTTTTATTATAATTATATGCTGCCAATCTCTCCGTCAACGAATAAAAAAATATAATTTAAATTCCGAATGCAATAAAAAATGTATGCTAATGATTTGCAACGGTCGCGACATTGTGTGTTGAGAGTTTTTGCTTAAAAAAATCAGGTTTAATTTTCTCACGTTAGCGTTTTTTTTTTCTAGGAAATTTCTAATGACGCTTTAATTTGAAGAACCCTTTGGGGTTTGATTTTCATACTTTTTTATGTTGTTTCATTGTTTGCAAAAACAACGTCTCGTAATACGGTTGTCACAAAAAATAATTGCATTGTTATTTATACGTTTCGGTTGCATTTCTTTTTTAATTATTTTAACTGGTTTAGTTTTTAATCGTGTGCACTTTTTGTACATCATTCTGGTGTTGTTCCAGGTATTAGGATTGCATCATATTTTTTACTAACTTTACACATTTTTCTTTAAAAAAAAAATCTTTCTTCTCATGTGTGCGTACAGTATAGTGCAAGTAGTGCTCCTCTTTAACTAATGAGGCACTTAAACTTAAGTATAGAATTATTAGTTATAAATGTTGTGGTGTACTCATTGTTGAGGAGCCAAATAAAATAAATAAATAAAATATGTAAAGAAACACTAGAACCTATTTATGAAATCTTCGTGACAACCATAAGTGACCTAAGCAAAACACGATTTATTTCTTTAGAAAATCAAAACTAAAGTGTATCAATCAATAAAATAACAGTACACCCGGAAGGAACCGTAAAAAACGAGTCCTGCAAATCTCCTGCACTTTTTTGACACCATGACAATCACAAACAAAAGACAACCGCATCTCCTTTTGTGTTGCCAGAGAAATAAATTAAAGTATCCTTAGGGGAGAAAATTTTACCGTTAATTCTAATCTACATGAAAAAAAAACAGTAAAAAACACAAGGATGGTTGTGGGAACGGTCTTAAAAAAGCAAGGGGCAGGAAACGGTAAGTGTAAATATGTGAGGTGACATACAAGAAAGTTTATGGACGGATATTTATATGAAAGATTTATCATAGTGGGACCAAGAGAAATTTACATGATCCTAAAAAATTGGGTCGCCGCTGGGTCTCATTAAGGATTGGTAGCCTTGGTTGGTTAGGTTAGCCTTTTACTGTTTAGGAAAACGACGAGAAGTAATAACGATAGAAACAGTTTTCATACCATCACATTACAAATCTAAATTATTTCAGAACGAGATTTATTAAAATAAAATACCTAGATAATAATGCATAGAATGCTTTATACAAACTTTGGCGAATGCTTTTTTGTCGGCCTGGTTAATCTAAGTCTTGATTTTTTATCCCAGGTCTTAAAATATAAACATTTATCCAATCACAGCATTTTTTTGTTGTTTCATGAAACCATCAATCATATAAAATTTAAAATATTTCTGGTACAAATTAGTTCCATCTGATTCCATCTAAAAAGTTTTAATTTAATTACACTAACGGACCACTTTAAAATTAATAAAAAGCCGGACCAACCGGAAGCCCAATACTGTTTGCTTCCGCCTAAAAAACTAAAAACACGAATCTCTCTGAGAGAAATTTCATCAAAAACCGTCGAATCAAAAGGAATCAGGCAACGATGCTCAAAGTTATCGAAGATAAGTTAAATTATAACAGTCGAAATAACATTATGTAGATACGAAAAATATAGGCCAAAAATAAGGTTCGATGACTAACTTTTAACGATAAGGCCGCCCATTGTGTCACCCTATGTAATGTTTTCTTCATCTATCTTTTCTGTAACTTATATGGTGTACATAATAAAGAGTATTCTATTCTATTCTAACAAAACAAAATGATTTTCATTTATTTCTTACCATTTATTTTTGTTGGTCTGTAACAATGGTGTGTGTGTGTGTCTTTGGTTTGTGCTGCATAAAAGTTTTTCCATTATTTTCTCTTTATTTTTAATTCGAAATTTAATACCTTAATAACCAGTTCATGTGATGACTGTGTTTTTAATATCAATAGTGATAGACTATTGAAATTGAAAAACACAGTCTTTGCAAGATACAGCTGTAAAATTTTCAAATAAAATCATGTGACCCAAAAAGTTTGACCCTCACTGTACCGCGTCCTTAACAAACTAGAATGCACCCCACGGTTTTTTACACATCCTGACAGAGAGTGCAGTGTTTATAAAAACATATGCACATTTTTTAAGAGACTATAATATCTTCGGCAGATTCAAGGTGTGCGCATTGTGCAAGGGACATCTTTGAGGGTATTTGATAATATTGTAAGTGCGTTTTTTTATGTGCGAGCGAGTTTTTTAAGTTTTCTCACGCAGAGCTTTTTGAAGTACAGATCTGTGGGTAGATACATCCGCGGTCGTCATTGTTGATTTCACGTATGACTGCCATTGATTTGTTAATTTTGAATTTGGAATTATAATAAATAATACGTTGGCGATCGCTTTGATATTTTTTTTTATCGCTTTGAAATTCGAACATTTACTTTAAAATGTAAATCATTGGTTCATTTCCCATTTTTGCTTTTCGTTTTTCAATTGAAACCTGAGACATGTAACATATTTTTTTAGAGAAAATCAATAAAATAATAATAAAAAAATTAACAGTCTCCCACAAAAAAACCCGTTGATACAGCCGTTATCAAAAAAAAACTCAGCGATAATGGTAGCTCATTTTCGTCAGTTTACAAATGCATAATTATAATAATGGCTTCCCGCATATTCATTACGTTATAAAAACGGTAATTTAATATAAACTAGATGACAAAAATACGGCCAATGTAAATAAAAAAGTGTCTGAAAAACATGCAGGGGTGACTACTGAGAGTTAAATAAAAAAAATTAAAAGGGGTGTGTAAAAACAATAGGAAAAAACTGTGGGCTGTTATCGTAAGCTAACTGGGCTTTAGGACAAGCGGTTAATTTTGTTTTAAAGCAGATTTATGGCTTTTACATTGTAATTACATTTAATAATACGATGGTCGACTTAGCATTGTGACTTTTTATATAACTGCAGTGTAATTTTTTAAATATTATTAATTATTGGCATTATTATTAATATATATTTAATAATAAGTCTAATAATAATATATCTAATATATTTTTAATAATATCACTAATATCTTAAAATTATTAGATAATCTTGAGAACATAGATTCTGATATTGTATTTAACAATAAATAAAATGCCAAGACGGTTCGCAAACAAAAATAACAAATAATTCAGGGTTTTTAATGTAAAAATTTTATGATCATTCTTTTATTTTAGACGCTTAGTTATTTAGAAGAAATAAAAATATATTATTGAGCTCTTCGATCGGTTCAATAAAATTACATGTTTTTTTTTTTCACATTTAGCAGATTAGATTCATTGTTCAGACAGGCGATTATTTATAATGTTTTGAATGCAGTTCGTATTGTTATTAAAATAAAAATGAAATTTTCATTTAGTATTTTTTTTCTATCTACAGTATTTAAAATACTTTCCCTCTATGTGGCTTAGTCATGGGATGCCCTGTGTCCATGAACTCTAAGCTTTCTTCCTTAGTATTTTATGAAAACATACTTACCACTCCTTTTTAGGCCATTGTCGTGTAAAAAAGAAATAATTCAAGCATCAGACAAACCAAAACTTTCACTATCACCAGTACACCAAACTCATACCATCTACCATTTAACGATCATTGGCTCATCTAAAAACCGCATAAATCTGCCCACACCAACACACAGGGCGTTCTCGACTCTTTCGATATCGGGCTATTTCGTCACAGCACTGGGAATGACACGATATTTAGTTCGTCGACAATCAGGCGAACAATGGCGCATCCCTTTCACTTTCAATGTGTCAATTGACTTGTCTAGCCGATATTAATGTATATTTTCATTGTTCTTTATTATATAGTGAGCTTTATGTGCTGAGGTGTGAAAAAACTCGAGTCATGGTTGTATCAAGAAGCGGTTTCGTTTAGGTAAATGAGGACATATCTCGATGGATCGACTTTTAAGAGTTGTAGTTCCGGGTTAAAACCGAAGCAGGCACTTGACATTGGCACACAACAATATAACATTGAAACTGCTTTCAAAGCTTTAGGCATATATTTTGAGGAAACTGCCATGCTGCCATGCAACTTGAGCTTCTTGGGGTTACATTAACATCTACTCTCAATTTTGGCCCTTACATAGGCAAAGGCTCAAGTGGCTGCAAAGAAGTTGGGGATTCTGGCAAAGGTGAGACGATACTTCACGCCGGAACAGCTGCTTAAACTCTATCAAGCGCAAGTTCGATCGTGTATGGAGTACTGCTCTCATCTTTGGGATGGATCTGCCAAATACCAACTTGATGCCCTTGAGACAATTGAGAAACGAGCCAAGAGGATCATCGGCAATGAGAAGCTTGTCGCGATGAAGCTCCAAAGTCTTGAACATCGACGACGAGTTGCTAGCCTGTCGGTTTTTTACCGGTTGCATTTTGGGGAATGTGCGACGGAATTGCATAATTTAATTCCGCCAAGCCCGTTCCATCATCGGACCACAAGACGAACGGCGATGCGCCACCGGTACAGGGTGGATATCCCACCCATACGCACAAAACGTTTTGGTAACACATTCATAATGCGTACAGCTAAGGAGTGGAATTCCCTGCCGGAGTCTGTGTTTCCCAATAGCTACAACCTGGGAGTCTTTAAGTCAAGAGTGAATAGGTTATTTCTAGGCAAGCGTGCTCCATCTTCGACCACATCATCACTTACCATCAGGTGAGATAATGGTTAAACGCGTGCCTATCTATAGTAAAAAAAAAAAAAAAAAATGTACCGGGGCCTAAACTTTGATAGTTTCCAACTTTCCACCAACTCTACTGGGCCCGCGGCCATTGCAAATATATTCTGTATTGAGACATAGAGAAGAGGGCTTAGCAGTAGGAGGGTTGCAGGCTAATTATGCTATTGCTAAATTGATCAGATTATAGGCATAGAATTAATAGTTTGTCTAGGAGAACCCATTTGCAGGTACCTACGTAGTGCTACGACAGTCACAATCTTCCGCTAGCGCTGTAGTTTATGACGATTTGAAAAACTTGATCATACCGACTGATGCCCTTTTCATAGCTTGCTGTCAAATTCCCTCATTCGATTTCTTGAGTGATACAGTACCAGTTGATGTGATCAGTTAACTCTAAACACGTTGTTAGTACTATTTTAAAGATTCTTTATATCTATATATTTACAAACACGTCTAATGGCAATCAAGCCTTTTAAATCCGCCCGTATAATTCCGATCACGACCTATAAATCTTACATAACTCCATCTGAGGGCAGATGCAAAATCCAACGGACCTAAGACATAAATTATTTAAATTTGACTAGTAATACTGCACGCATGACACAGGATATGCATAAAAGGGTTGGAAAAAAACCCTGGGGTGAGATTTTTTTATTCATAAAAGTTGAGGGGTCACCGTCAGTTGTTTGGCCAGTGTTAGCAATGCCATTGATGTAACGAACTATTGAATATTTAAATGTTATAATGAATGCTTGAATTCGCACGATGATTAACGTTTTGTGACAGTCATTCGGGGTTATACAGTTTCGTAATTGGAATTCCGTTGCATTTGCTTCTAGAGCTTTTTGGAATAAATCTGTATGGTAACTGTAAGATCAGCCACAAAAAAGTACAAGAAGAAACAATTTTGAAAAATTGCAGCTAATCAAACCCCCATTGATGCTTCACTAGATCTCAAAAACTTAATAACAATCCGCAGTGTCTAAATCAAACCCCACTGGCAGTTTCAATTCATAACAATACGACTATCTTATCTTTAACCCCACAAATCACAACCGATTTTCGTTCGGACCTTTTCAGAGACTTATCAAATTCAATTTAAAAATCGCACCCTTTGAAAATGCCCCGTCCATATACCAACTCCTTTCTTTCTCGGTTCATTTTTTATTTGTAGCCCGCTGACTTTATCTCCGGGACATGACAAGGCTAAAAAAATCAGCGACCAGGTGTTGCCAACAAAAAAATAGATAAAAAATCTGCAGTAGTCATTGTTGTGAAGACGTATGGTTAATCCTTTGGGGTAGTTCATGGCTATTCTGTAGACATGTGTAACGCTTGGCCTGGTCCATTGTTGGGTGAGGAAGAGACTTTTTTACGATGAACCCAATCAAACATCTTCTTGATATAAACTCTTAGCCTCTGGCTACATGACAGCTGTCTGCCCTAGAGGGTTTGAAATAAAAAAAAAGTAACGAATTAGCGTGAACTATATCCGCATAGACTACATAATACGAAATCTTGACTTCGTCACTTTTTAATGTGTGTAAACTGATGACGAAACCCAAATCGTAGTCCATAAGCGTATGCAAGCCGTCAAAAAAAAAAAACAATCGCCAAGCACCGTTCTAAAGTTCAGTGCGTTTGTAAAACAAAAACAATAGGATCGCTCACAGTCCGCGGCACACGTGTTCGCGTTTAGCATTATCGATTGTCCTCATATTGTCCTCTTTCACCGACATGCGGGTAGTCGTAAATGAGTTATCGCCGTGACGTCATGGGACAATGCGTTTTTGTTTTAGTCGGGTCGCGGGTGGCGGAGGGCGTGGACACGAGCTCACTGATTGCCTGCTAATGCCGTTAGCATTTTCCGCGGGTCGTATTTGCAAACCGTGTCACAATGTCATGTCAAAATAACAGAATCCTAACTAAATCACTTATAACCTTCTGATAATTTATTTAAACTGTATGTACAGTAGTGGTACATGTGCGGAATTAATGCAATAAGGCATTCTCTATCAGCCAACCTTTGACTTAAAAATACCACAAAATCATTTAAAAATATTCAGCCTTGTTTATCCTTATTAGAGTAACAAATCATACATTAGAAAAAATCTCTTGTACTCATCATCTGCCTAGCCTTTTCCCAACTATATTGGGGTCGGCTTCCAGTCAAACCGGATTCAGCTGAATACCAGTGCTTTACGTGGAGCGGCTGCCTACCAGACCTCCACAACCCATTAATTGGGTAACACGGTACATCTTGGCAAGACTGGAGTCAGATTTACTGGCTTCTGACAATGCGTAACGACTGCCAAAGATCTACAAATGACAGCCGGGACCAACGGCTTAACGTGCTTTCCGAGGCACGGAGGAAACTCGTTATGTTAAGACGGTCACCCATCCACAGACCAACCTTGGCAAGCGTTGCTTAACCTTCAAGATCGACCCGTGCGGCTGTTATTATTTAGCCACGAGCTCATCAGAAAAAATCTCTTGTACTATCCCATTACAAAATACCCAATATTAAAACAAACAAGCACATACAAATTAATAATAGATCAATACACAAACCAATAACTACAGATGCGCCAAATATCAATTTCCCACGCGCACCTCTAAATCTTTTTACCAAAGATTTGGCAGATGTGCAAAATGATAAAAGAAGCTTTAAAAAACGGCCCTGAGAACTATCCTAAGCCTCACCTATGACCCGGGGCCATCTTGGACCGTTAGAAAAAATAAATTACTTGGCCAAAGAAAAGGACCATTGTTTGGTGTTAAAAAACTTGAGGGTAAAGTTACTTGCGATTTGAATAAGTAAAAAAATGAGGGGTGACGCACAAAAACTGTGCCCTACAGTACCGTGTGTGATTTTTTTAAGACGAGGACAGTTAACAAAGTAATATGCATAGTTACAGTAACGCAAATTGATTCTTGGTCAATGTTCTCACGGTTTTGCATCTGCATTTTTTATTATTAGTTCTTTAGGACTGTATTGTTCATCTTTAAGTTATAATCCCGTATTGATTTGCAGAATACGATATGAATTAAATATTGGGTCAGTGCACGGAGTGTCTCTGAAATCCAAACCCATCACGTTTGGATTTGCACATAAACTCTTTCTGGACAACCAAGAGCAACCAAAGGTCATTATCTGCCTCCTTGATTGATGATACCGCTAAATTCTTTGAATGCAGCAGTAGAATATACCAATAGCAACTATCACCCAATTGATGCATATTGGGTTAACCCCTTTTAGTCATTGTCTCTACGTCTTGATTATAACGACACCATTGTTAACTTTTAAGTTGCAATCAGTTCATTTTTCGTACCACCAGTGGCCTTTTTCTGTTCTGCCATTCAGTCTATATGATGTACCAAAATTTTGTCGTAAACGTCTACACGCTATGCCTGATGCCTACACGTGTGGAAACTTTAAACCATCTTTTTCACAATTATTTCCATCAATGTAGGAATCACTTGGTTCCTTCCGCAATTCAGTTCACATACAACGTGTTTTTTTTACAATATTTTCATTCAAATTTTGTTTCCAGCCAATATTAAAGTCGTATTTAATTTTAACCTGGAAATCCCACAAAAATATTTGATGGTGACAAAAATCAGGCAGCATATGACGCACCAACATTTTATAGTAAACGGGTAACGCATTCTCTCTCCGTGCGAGTACGTACGTCGAATGCGGGTTACATTTGTATGCACACGGCATAAGGACAACACGCTGATAACATTAACGGTTAGCCAGAGGTCACTTAGATTTACCTCACCGCTGTTCAATTCTCGTTAAACCCGCATTCGTACGTGGAAGCAAGGAGTTAAAGAAATTGCTAATAGGAAATAGTTGGTAGATAGTAATGAAACAGGTGATAAAAATAGATACTCGTAGTTAATTCGACAAGAAGACATTGAGTGTCGACGTCAAATAAATTGGGATAAGAACAGGAGGAATTTATGATCTTAAAAAAAATCTGTTACCTACTTAAATACTCTATTTCCAAAGTAAGAGGATAAAATCGCAAATGGTCTAAACCATTTTATCAATGTTAAAATTTCCAAAATGTATGGAATTAACCACATGACATTTTGATAATACTTTTTGCTGATAGAATAATATATTATTTTGGAATTATTTACTGTGGCGACACAGTAACACTATACTCCGTTTGCTGTAAATAATACTTATGATGATGACCCCCCAATGGTACCCTTATGCAGTTGTTTATTTTTAATTTTTTGAATATTATTAGCAATCTAATATGCTATAGGTATAGAAAATGCGCACTTATAAAAAAAGGGCTTTGCTCAATTAGCGGATTACCACCAAGGTAGCCCACAGAACTGCTATGGACAATTTAATCTTTTCGATTAGTTCAAACGTTCACTATCCCTTCACTTAATCATCCTTCATCTGCCTTTTATAGGTAGTAACCAAAGAAATTAGTCAAGTTACCTTGTGGAGACACACACGAGAGTACTAGGTGTTTCTTATTAGTCAGACCACTTACGTGCTATCATTAGATACCAATTAGGTATCTTGCTATATTAGGATCAGCTGTATCTACGAGATTGATGGTATAATATACTTAATACATTTGATTTTGTGGTACAGTATGTTCTATTAGTTCCTATCAGACCTGAGCCAGAACTTTCTTCAGTCAGGCTACATTTTGTTTTCACTAAAGCATCTAGCCACTGTATACGGCTCCGCACGCGTCAATGTTAAAAAAAAATATACTTTTTTTTACTGTTCTCACCTGTTTTGTGTATTCGAACGGAACATATTTACTACCGGGATTAAAGTGTCCTAAGTCCTTTTTCAGGTCATGGTCATCGTGTGCCGAGCGTCCTCAACAAAGTTGCTTTCGAAATTATAATATTAGTTAGGATGATGGCTCGACAAAACAAAAAACCGGCCAAGTGCGAGTCGGACTGACGCATGAAGGGTTCCGTACCATCATATTTTTATTATTTGTTGTTATAACGGCAATAGAAATACACAATCTATGAAAATTTCAGCTCTCTGCCTATTACTGTAATGATAGAAGTAAGAAGAAATAAATAAATAAATTACGGTTCTTGAGATACAGCCCGCTGACAGACGGACGGACGGACGGACAGCGGAGGCTTAGAAATAGGGTTCCGTTGGTTACCCTTCGGGTACGGAACCCTAAAAACCGGCCAAATGCGAGTTGGACTCGCGCATGAAGGGTTCCGTACCATTATATTTTTATTATTTTTTGTTATAGCGGCAACAGAAATACACACACTGTGAACATTTCAACTTTCTACCTATTACGGTTCATGAGATATAGCCCGGTGAGAGACAGACAGACGGACGGGCGGACGGACGGATGGACCGACGGACCGACAGTGAAGGCTTAGTAATAGAGTTTCGTAAAAATATGGTTTTGACTAAACGAAATTATTCTCTATCACAGATAAATCATCTCTTTTGCTACGGTATATTTATATTTTGCATTAATTCGACGTTTTCTGGTTGAAGATAAAAAACATTGCTTTTTTAAGGTGAATGCTCCAGGGTAGCCCGCGAAATTCAAATATTTTTATGTTTTTTGCAATTTGCCGGTCAGTGTGAAGCTGTATGTGGACCAAATGCGATCTGCGACCGTAACGCGTATTTATCTAAAGAATGATAACCATTTTAATCATCAATATAGCCCTCTAAGTTCATGTAGTTCAAAAGAATGATTATTTCTGAAATATTCATTCTTTCGAACTACATGAACTTAGAGGGCTATATTGATGATTAAAATGGTTATAATTATTTAGATAAATACGCGTTACGGTCGCAGATCGCATTTGGTCCACATACAGCTTCACACTGACCGGCAAATTGCAAAAAACATAAAAATATTTGAATTTCGCGGGCCACCCTGGAGCATCCACCTTAATTCTTTAGCTTTCTGTTTCACAAGGCGACCAAACATTACGGTAACGGACAATACAATATTTGAATACCTATATTTTTATAGAAGCTCCATACCAGGCTGAATAGAAAAATCTTTGTCATACGATCTCGCGGTAGTCAAGTTACCATTGTTGTCAAAAAACAGAAGTTTTTGAATATCGAACGCTATGCGCACACGCAGATGTGTTGTCCACTTTTTATGTGCTTTATTGAATTGATCGAGTACCGTTATTTGTGTTTTTTGTGTGATTTATCAAGTTGTTGACAGATGTATTAAACGTTGAGCTGTTTGTATAATTGATGATCATTATTGTAATTATGTGAGGGAGATGTTTATTGCTAGTTCTGTGCTTATTGAAATGTAAGTGGAAACAAATGCTTGCCCTAACGAGCAATTTAAGTCTTTACTGTTGTATAGTAGATTGTTGATGTACAATCAGTAGTCGGTATGTATTTTGGACACACGGTCTAAATAACTCCTGCTGTAGCTTGTATCACAGTTCAATTTATTAACGTTGTTATAAACATACGTGAAACAATAGTTTCTAATAATTGGAACATGATTTCTAAAAGAGCGCAAGTCTTATAGATAAAATATTACAAGATTTAACAAAAATGTTTTTGTATGGACTCTCCTATCCTTTTCTACTAAAAATACATGGGCTTTTATAAATCATTCAGACCACCCAAATAAGGACAATAGTAAAACAAAAATAGTAAGCAAAACGCATCACATGCTTACTAGAAAAAAAAAGCTAAAACTAAAATACACTAGGTATGTTAAAAACTTAAAATATTGGCTGTGTATTATTTTAGACCAAAATAAAACCTCTTAAATCATTTTTTTTAGATATCTTTGGTTAGACGATATCTTTGGATAGAT
The DNA here is from genome assembly GCA_950371165.1 of Lacanobia oleracea. NCBI lineage: Eukaryota > Metazoa > Arthropoda > Insecta > Lepidoptera > Noctuidae > Lacanobia > Lacanobia oleracea. The sequence continues at coordinate 17,239,352 of OX493396.1, forward strand.
GGACCCATTTTAACATAGCGTTCTGTAGAACGCTATGTTAAAATGGGTCCATCTATTTTAATGGGACCTTATCTTTATGGTACAAAGCCTTTTGTGACTTGTGCCCTTTTCAAAATAACGGATTCAATACTTTTAAACTGCTACGTTAGCTGTTCATCTACATAGTCTAGTAGTCTCTTTCTCGGCGAAATCTTTTTGAATTATGTTTTACACCTACCATTTCAAAATGAATGAACTGACTAATCCTCGTAACATCCCACTTAAGGTATTTCAATATCACGCACTATTCAAACACAGGTTCTATTCAATATTCTCTATTCAGCAACCATGATTGATTAACAATTAAAGCTATTTAAATGCAAATCCGAACAATACTTAGACAACTTTGTATAAACGAATCAGTCTGCGCAAGCGCATCTGTGACTCATACTTTTATAAATATGAATAGCCTTTTCCCAACTATTTTGGAATCGACTTCCAGTCAAACTGGATGCAGCTGAGTACCAGTCTTTTAAATGGAGCGTTGCTTATCTGACCATCTTAAACCCAGTAACTGGGAAAAACTATACCCCCTGGTAATACCACATGATGGCGGTTATGTTCAACATGTACTAAACCGCATTTGGGTGGTGGTCTCCAGCTGTGATTTGCCAGTGTCATCATGATTCCGCTGTAAGAAAGAGACCTTTACTATCCTTTTTTCACAATGGATTCACAAACATGGAGTTACATTTTATTGTTGCTGACTACCCGTGACAAATGTAAAAGATCTTAAAATGACAGCCAGGACCAACAGCTTTTGCGCGGCGCGGAAGAATCTCAGTAAGTAATTGATGGTCACCCATCCGCGGGGGCAGCAAGAATTGCTGAACCCGATTTAATGTACTTTCCGAGACACGGAGAAATCTCAGTAGGTAAAAATGATCACCAATCCACTGACCGACCTCGGCAACCGTTGCTTAACCTCGAAGATCGACCCAAGCGATTTAACTTAGCCACGAGCTCCTCTGTAGTGTTGTGACTCATAGTTGGATCTATCAAAATTTAATAGAAGCGTTGCAAAACTCCCCGTGGGCGGACGGACCGACAGAACTTACTTATTAGCAACATCAATGCTTCTTTGTTATAATGAATGGACCATTGCAGATAGACGAGTCTAATTGGGAGTTTATTGGTGGGCCTGTAAATATGTCTTATTGGGTCTGCTTTCTTGTTGGATGATTTGGTTCTTCATTTGGTTCAAAGGTGGGTGTTGCCTTGGTTATTGCTTGTCTGTGTGTTTGTTTGTGAATAAATAAATCCTTTTATTTTTTTCTACTTTATCTTTCTTTATTTCATGCGTTTAAAGGATTGTATGCTTTTGCTTCTTAAAACATTCGATCCACCAATGATTTTATTTTAGATAGTGAGATTTTTTGTATGGTTGGCGATTGATAGAATACTTGGTGGTTTTTCAGAAACATGCCAATTTTATTTCTATTTAATTCTAATGCATGTAGGTATTGCGTTTGAAATCCCAAAGACAGATCATGATTTTGGAAGGACTGTCAGACTCTTGCTGACTAAAACCCAACGTGTTCCATAAAATTTAATGCCCTTGCAGTTCAGTGGTAAATCTGTCGAATGATTCCGCGACCCTGGAAATATAAACCCTGCCGACTATTTTTCCACTAAAAAAATATGTAGGTATGACTGGCTGAATTTATTTCTGTTTTTAAAGACACCAATGATGTGTTGTCTTGTCATGTGTGGTTTTCGACCACCACTTAGTATTATTCCATTAATTTATTATCGTTACATATAAATTATATTTTAAATCAAAATATTTCAATAAAAGTAAATAATTATTATTATTATGATGATACCTTCAATGCTTCTTTGTTACAATGAATAGACTACAGATAGACGAGTCTAATAGGAAGTATATTGGTGGGCCTGTAATATGTCTTGATGGTCGGCTTTCTTGCTGGAAGACAACTGTATTTGCGTTTGCTTCTTCATTTGGTTCAGGAGTGGGTGTTGGTTTTTGTCAGTTTGTGTGTTTGTTTTTCAAAAAATCCTTATATTTTCTTCTTTATTTCATGATTGTTTGCTTTTGCTCCATAAAACATTCGAACCACCAAATATATAAAACTAGTTGACCCGCGCAACTTCGTCTGCGTCACAATTTTAATTACTGCTCCGCTCCTGTTGGTCTTAGCGTGATGATTTATAGCCTATAGCCTTCCTCGATACATGGGCTATCTAACACTGAAATATTTTTTCAAATCGGATCAGTAGTTCCTCAGATTAGCGCGTTCAAGTAAACAAACAAACAGACTCTTTAGCTTTATATATTAGTATATAGATAGTTGACAGATTCTGTCTGTCTAAAACCCACCTGTGTTCCTGCAAATGTCCTCTACTTCTAAAACACTGTTTACTTTGCTATATTTTGTAGTCTTGTTTTGTATGGTTTTCAACCAGCACTTGGCTATTACTACCATTGTGATACCATCAATGCTTCTTTGTTATAATGAATGGACTACTGCAGATAGACGAGACCAATTGGAAGTTTGTTGGTGCCCCCGTATATTTACAGGGGCACCAACAAACATATTTTGTCTTGTTGGTTCTGATGCAGCTTTCTTGTGGAAGGAACTGGATATGCATTTTTATCTTAATTTGGTTCAAGGGTGGGTGTTGATTTTCACCTGTTAGTATTCTTGCTTGTTAATTTTACAATTTTGATCATTTGCATTGTAATATTTCACGAATTTAATTCCGACAACTTTTGGATTTTATAGTTACTTCCAGAAAACAAATACTCTTCAAAAGATTCGATTTTAGATCAGTTAGAATTTTCGTCTGATCTTGATTATGATTATCAGGCTTCTGAAATTCTACCAAGTAGGTAGAATTTCAGAAGCCTGATAATCATAATTTTATATTTTGGTTATTTTTTCCTAATTCTGAGAATATATGACATACTAACAACTGCTTTTTGACAGATGAAAAAGTCGGTTTATTATACAATTGAAACACAATAATATGTTGACTTTTCATGTATTGTTTACGACTATCACCTTGGCAATTACTCTTATTGTGATAGCCTCATATCACCCATTAACATAATCTACAACTCTAATAACTCTAAGACAGCCATGCATAATCGGTATATTATTAAACCTCAAGAAAAGATGACTAATTCATTAGGTACATTTTACAAATCGTCTATTACGTCTCTATAACGCCTTAACTTTCATACTTCATGCAAATTCGTTCGACTGACAATGAGCCCATTTGTACATTTCAACCTTAACTACTTACAATCCACCACCACCCCCGCAAACCTTATTTACCAACTTACTAGGTCCAAATTCCCTTGGCAAGTGGTCCTGGGATTGGAAGACACAAGTGTGTATGATATATTCATATTAAAATGTAGATGCGAGCGACGGACGGTCGGACTTAGAACAATAAGGGGCGTGGGATGGTATTAACTCATTACCTATCGATAGACGCCTTGACCGATATCCATGCTGATCGTATGGGGTTTGTGGAGGTCGGGGAAATAGGTAAGGTTGTTACTAAACTCCATGTTGGGTTGATATCTGGCTTAGCGACTATTGTAGTCTTTAGGGACCAGTTAGAGAAATCTCCAGTTAGTTAGTGATGTCGATGGTTTCGTTCTTTATCTTTTCTTAACCAATCGGTGTTTTTTTTTTCTTTTCTTAACCAATGTTTGCTGGAAATTGTTCCAGTAAAAATTGTTACCGATTGAACAGTGTTTTTTCACGGATCATGGTGAATTTTCTATGAATTTATTTTGGCCTGGTACAGGCCAAGTACTATACATTTGTGTATGTATCTATCGCAAATTTTCACATCTTCAGGGTCGCAATGATTTTCATAACAGCTTTTTCTTCTCTTTTCTAGAACTGTGCCAAATACAGAAATTAGCGGCAAAATGAAAATACTGGATATTGGAATCATTGACTCCAATATCCAGTCTGACAGACTGGATATTTCTATTTGACAGCTGAGTAGAGAGGGATAGAAGACTGCTTGACCACTAAGTGCAAAAGAGAGATTTTTATGTCTCTTTCATGCTTACAAGTAAAGCAATTTTGTATCCTGATGTCAAATCGGACTTCTTAGACTTTCGTGACTTTAGAAGAATTTCAATATGACACAAGGTACACGCCAGAAACCGTTACGTCATATACCTACACCACGAAAAGTTAAAAGGAAAGTCACAAGTACACGGCAAGCCACAAACATCGGGCCAGCACGGCAAGCTACGGTATCGGCGCATGAGTGCGATGCGCATGACACGATTACAGGTTGTCGTCACTCGATACGCCGACGGGACATCCTGATAACACCGCGTGCTGCGTCCATGTTACACTGCGGGACAGAAATAGTGGCTTTGTATGTGTAAGGTCACTTTATGTTGTAGTTTTATGTTAAAGTTTATAGGAGTAACAGTAGCTGGAATAAGGAATAACGTAGTTGAATTGCACATAATATACCTAGGTAGCCATAGTTAACATTTTGATTCGATCAAAAAAAATACTATTCTGTCTTTTTTTAATTTCAAATAGCAAACCTTATAATGCACACATCAAAATCAACAGAATGCAAAAATACATAAATATATATAAAATAAACAGAACTTATGATTTATACAGAGTACTACAACATTCTTATTAGTACCTAAGTACTATAAAACAACTAAAGTGACCAATTAAAAATACTGTTAGACCGTAATTTTCATTGTTTTTTTATCCAAAAATCATGAAAATAACGAGTGGTCACATAAACTCGGCCAGCGGTGTACAATCATAATGGTGCGACCATTGGCGCGCGGTCGGTCGCCAATTACCCTATTGGCAGCAATTGTTGTGCGACGCTGTCCGTCGTCCTGCTATCAATATCATAACATCCAGGCACGCCGCTCTGTTTAGAACAGTTCTAATGGATTGGCTAGAGAAGTAAAGTGTAGCAGTTCGGGATATTACTATCAAAATTTGGAAGCCAAAATTGCTTACCGAAATCGGTCTATGGATGAGTGACCATCTTAACATACCAAGATAAAGAACTAAGCCGTTGGTTCCTGCTACCATTTGTAGATCTTTAGCAGTCGTAATGGATTGTCAGAAGCCAGAAAATCCGTCACCAGTCTTGCCAAGAAGTACCGTGTCACCCAGTTACTACGTTGTGGAGGTCATATAGGCAGTCACTCCACGTAAAGTACTGGTATTCACTATTCAGCTGATTCCGGTTTGACTGGAAGTCATCATCATCTGCCTAGCCTTTTCCCAACTACATTGGGGTCGGCTTCCAGTCAAACCGGATTCAGCTGAATACCAGTGTTTTACGAGGAGCGGCTGCCTATCAGACCTCCACAACCCATTAACTGCGGGTAACATGGTACTTATTGGCAAGACTGGAGTCAGATTTACTGGCTTCTGACTATCCGTAACGACTGCCAAAGATCTACAAATGACAGCCGGGACCAACGGCTTAACGTGCTTTCCGAGGCACGGAGGAAACTCGTTAGGTTAAGATGGTCACGCATCCACAGATCAACCTTGGCAAGCGTTGCTTAACCTTCAAGATCGACCCGTGCGGCTGTTATTATTTAGGCACGGTTTGACTGGAAGTCGACCCCAATATAGTTGGGACAAGGCTAGGATAGTCGAGCTCACCTGCCTCTTAAAGTGACATTCTTTCGGCGATAATCAAAAACTCAAAAATGTATGGGATTTACATACCCTATTGAAATGTCACATGATCAATCTCATAGATTTAGTATTTCGACAGTCACTATCGCTGTAAAATGTTGGTCTGTCTTGAGCCCTTCATAATAAGAAGCAGAAAGTTTCCCACTGCACGGTCAAGATATCGTAATGAATGAGTGTTCAACACGTTTACTTTCAGGGTGTCGCTACTGCGGCCATAAATGTATGTCCAACATTCTGATTGATTTTTAAACAGTGATCAACATGACCTTAACACTTTTTAATTCATTTTAATTTTTCCCAGTAGGTAACCGTTAGTAATTATTAAACAATTATTCAACATGGTCAGCAAGAAGTATGTATTTTCACACATCAACCCCAAATAACACCGAGAGGGCAAAAACAAATGCCAACAATAACTACATCTACTTTCTTAATTTCTCCTACAAAATAGCATACGTGCATAAAACCTCGTACACAAGCTTACGAGCCCTTGGGCGTCACAGTTACTGTTAACGCCTCGTATATCATCAGGTACGGATTGTTCCACGTTGATGTATAAGACCCTTTATCATAGTACTCGTGTTGTTAGTGGGTGGGCTCCTTTACAGATTTATTGAGGGATGGAGCGAATGTTGTGGTCAATTGTTTTAATGTATTATTGTGATTTGTATTGTGATTGAATGGAAATAAGAGCCTGTATGTAGGTACGGGTCATGATTTGTAACTAGCTTATGGACCCGCGACTTCATAGCGCATTTACCGTGTTTTCCCGTTTCCGTAGGAATTTTTGGAAATCCTCTTTTTTTTTTACTGATGGTAAGCGATGATGTGGTCGAAGATGGAGCACGCTTGCCTAGAAATAACCTATTCACTCTTGACTTAAAGACTCCCAGGTTGTAGGTATCAGGAAACACAGACTCCGGCAGGGAATTCCACTCCTTAGCTGTACGCATTATGAATGTATTACACTCCCCTAGGGACCTAAATGCCAAATTTCAGTTATCTGCGACCAGTAGCTTCAGCTGTGCGTTGTATGTCAGTCACCCAATCAGTCAGTAACGAAAATAATTTTATATATTTAGAAGACTAGCTTTTTTCCGCGACTTTGTACGCGCATATCCCGTTTTTTTCCGTTCCTGGAGGAATTTCGGGAAATCCTCTCTTAGAGCTCCCCTACACTCTCCAAGGAAAATACGTGCCAAATTCCAGCTTTGTACGACCAGTAGTTTCGGTTGTACTTTGTATGTCTTTCACTTAATAACGGAAGAATTTTATGTATTGGGATTTATTTATTTATTTAATTTATTCAGAAAACCAACAGCGACGATACTTATGAAATATTACAGAAAATATAAGTCAGTATTGTAAGGCTAATAATAGGTTTCCCTGATAAACGTAATGTGTGTAAACCGTGCGAACGGACTTCAGACAGTATGTATATAATAAATTTAAATTTAAAGATTGTAAGTTAGATTAAATATACATGTAAAAATCTGCTAATTAATTAATTGATCGTGATGAATGCTTGTTGATGCGGGATTTATTATATAGGCAGCGATATTTAAACTAGAAAGACACGTCACGTCCATACCTGAAGCAAAAGCTCTTTAGAACTTTATTCATCGGTCAGAAGTACTCGCGTTTCACGGAAATAGAGGTTTTTTTTTTTTTAGTTAATGGTTACTGCTAGCCTGTATCACTCTACAGCTGGACTAGGTGCCTTGACTTGCAGCTGTTTTCCAGGTTTTTAGACCACGGATCGTTTGTTTTGTCCAGCTCGACCCGCCGACTTCTACGGTGCTGCCGCAACTCCTTCTGGCTGTATCAGAGTGGCTTATTTGGCCCACACCTCATTGGGCATACGGTAGACGTCGCCAGCCCAGACCTTTTCAATAGGGTATTTTACTAAAAAAAAATCTAATTAGTCCGTCTGATAGATTTTCAAAAAATATTCGACACGTATTTTTTATTTTTTCACGTAAACAAAAATAAAGGAGATACAGCGAGTTGAAGACACGCGTGACGTCATATGACTTGGTATATTTGGTACATTTTCACCAAGCCATATGACGTCAGTTTTTTAGTTTAGTAAAATACCCAATTGAGCAACAAAATCATATTTATTATACGTAATCCTTTATGAAAAAAACTGAAGTGGCAAAACCAATAACCAGCAGTACATACTCGTATATTATCGTCCTCACAATTTCGTTACCAATTTCCCCGTAGTGTTGTACTTCCATAAAACAGTATCATTTGATCGTTTATTAATTGAGACGGATGGCCGGACAGACTAGCAAAAGATTATACAGTCTTATCACATTAGTGCGGACTTATCACAAGGATGCCCGGAGTTATCACCTATATTGAATTAGCGTAGTGTTGTTGACCGATCGGCTTTTGTTAATAAGTCTGTAGATAAAGTACCTAATTGGTGTTTTTGCATTAGCACTGAGATGAGAATTTGTAGCTGTAATAATATCGTAAATTCCTACAACGTGATTAATAATATCATAGAGTTTTATAGTTCTGTCTACACTCATGAAAAAAGCGGGTGTTTATAAAAGGGAGTGAGAAAAAGAACGACTGCTCCATAGATGAAATCGACGAAATGAAATGAAAATTTTTTTAGGGTTCCGTACTCAAAGGGTAACCAACGGAACCCTATTACTAAGCCTCCGCTGTATATCCGTCCGTCTGTCTGTCAGCGGGCTGTATCTCAACTAATCTCAAGCACTGTAATAGGTAGATAGCTGAAATTTTCACAGATTGTGTATTTCTATTGCCACTATAACAACAATTAATAAAAATTGAGGTTTATGGTACGAAACCGCGCGAGTCCGACTTGCACTTGGTCGGTTTTTTTTTCGTATTTTTTCAGTATTGATTTTAATGAAAACGATGTACACAATCATGATTATAATGACCCTTTTTCAAATTCTGCGTTTAGTCTGTTCCAAGTTATAATTGATTTAAAGATTTAAAGGACATAAACTTCAAAGATGGTGCTAAATTTGAATGATTAATCTTATTAGCAGATTAAATCATAGCAGATCATTTGAATATATTGTTTAAGTAGAATAAATCAAAACGGATGATCTCAAACAACCATTTTTAAGACACAAACAATTTCTCCAAATGCAAAGCAATTACAAATTACTCCACAGTATTCTCCTGCAATCTTGTTAGAATCCTGCGGAAAGTGCCGTAGAGGTGCACGCACAACATCCTAATGAAAACATACGACTCTTTGATAACCTGTTATGGTGTGTACGGAACCCTTTGCGCTGCAAATTGGCTTGAGGAACACTAATTTACTGCTATTGTCCGTTTTATTTGGTTATTTTTGGATGGCATTGTTGGAAATTTTCGCTGTTTCTGTAGAGGTGGGCGGTTGTGGTATAATGTTGTTTATTACTTTTAGCTACTTTAAAAATAGCTTAAGAACAAAATATGAGCTTTCTCATGTCTTCTGAAGACGGAATAAATCTAATAATTTTATGTAATGGATCAATGGTTGTCTACAATTAAATGAAATTAATTATAATTACAATGAAATAATAAGTCAGGAGAAAAAAAAAAAAATATAGCATGTTACAATTATAAATCAGCGGTTCCCTACATTTTGTTAAGTTATGCAAGCTAAAAGATAATTAACCTAAACAACTGACTTCTATTTGTGGGCCGAGATTTGATGTCCTGCGTATCGTAAATTTGATTGATTGCGTACAATTAAATTTACTGGTCAGTGTAAAGTACCCTTGTAAAAGATACGAGCTGTTTGTGCGTCGTCCATTTTGGGCTATCCATCAAGACAAGTGCATTTCTCCAGAATAGAAATTTGTCCGTTTTGTTTTTCGACCAGTGAAAGTATTTTCATTATTAGTTACTTCTAGACATTACCTCCTACAAACAAACTGCATGCACTCTTTTCAGCTCCTCGAAATTACAAAGACAATTCCAAGATATTAAAACTGAACATGAACTAGAAATTATAAGTCACTGGCACACTCTTCAGAGTCATCATCTGCCTAGCCTTTTCCCAACTATATTGGGGTCGGCTTCCAGTCAAACTGGATTTAGCTGAATACCAGTATTTTATGAGGAGCGGCTGCCTACCAGACCTCCACAACCCATTAACTGGGTAACACGGTACTTCATGGCAAGACTGGAGTTAGATTTACTGCCTTCTGACTGCCAAAAATCTACAAATGACAGCCGGGACCATCGGCTTAACGTGCTTTCCGAGGCACGGAGGAAACTCGGTAAGTTAAGATGGTCACCCATCCACAGACCAACCTTGCCAAGCATTGCTTAACCTTGAAGATCGACCCGTGCGGCTGTTATAATCTAGCTACGAGCTCCTCACACACTCGTCAGAATAATAGCAAAATATGAGTCAGATCCCACGCACAATGGACCCAATGAGAGTCTAAGTGCTGAGAATGGAGTTCCTAACTACTACATATTACATGAGTCAAACCAAAATACAAAACCGTAAGAAAACAACACAGTCTTCGAGAAATCAGTAAATTCCTTACATACTCAAATAGGCAACAAAGTTTATAGTTTTTAAATAAAGTTTACTTGGAGAGCCTTGTGAACTGCGGCCCAGCCCATAACGTATTGACTAGCGCCAATTGAGCTGGTCTCAAATTGAGACGTTTACAAGTATTGACAGTAAAATGGGGAATCGTACGAGCGAAGACGGCGCCGGAGTGAAATTTGTCCCGTTATAAGGACTGTACAGACGGGCGGTTGAGACGCTGCGGTTGTGTTTGGAAAATGTTGAATTTCAAGATTTGCAAAACCTACCCCTAAAGTATGCTCAGTAAACTGTAGTCAGTTTACTGAGCATATTTTAGGTAGGTTTTCAAAGCGTCTTTTTTCAAAGAGGCGTGAATTTAAAAATAACTTTAATTTCGGAAGTCGGTGTTTTATTTTTTACTTTGTAGTGTTTTGTTTTTGGAGGTCGGTTTTTTTTTTGTCAAAAAGTTTTTTTATTTTTCACATTTTAGTGGAACGCAGGTATCACTTAAAAGTGAAACCACAAACACAGCGTGCCGGCGTGATGTTATGTTATGAACTGGTGTAAACGATCAACACACAGTTTTAAGAAATCCCGATCCAGTTGCTATCATTTATTGAAGAGTTCCGTTGCCTACCTCCAAAGTTTTTTTTTTTTTTTTACTATAGATAGGCACGCGTTTGACCACTATCTCACCTGATGGTAAGTGATGATGTGGTCTTCACCAAATTTAAATGGGACCAGTCCGAGAAAATACTCTTCCAAATAAAAAAATAATCATCCAAATGAACAATTGGTGAACAATTGGCGAAAATATCTCTGAACAAACATTTTACGGCACCAACGAACTGTTGCACCATTCATCAGGTATGGCTTCTTCCAGCAACAACTTATTGAAGAATAAAGCTAACCACGTCCATCCATCTACTATTAATGACTTCCACACTTCAATTGGAATTCCGTCTGGACCAATTGCCTTACCATTATTCATTCCATTCACTGCTATTCTCACTTCATCCACACTGACCATTCTCACTATCCCCTCAATCACTGGTTTATTCTCTAAAATACCACACCAGATATTTTCCTCATTCATCAGTCTTTCAAAATAGCCTTTCATCCTCCGATAGAAGCATTCCAGCTTCATCCCTTACACATTTCATCCGACTAACATCCTTCGCCTTTGTCTCTCTGGCTCTAGCAAGCCGGTATAGTTCTTTTTGTTCAGCTGGACTGTCCAGTGTGTCGTACAATTTGTCCAGAGCTTTTGCTTCTGCTATTGCCACGGCTTTCTTCTTAGCTTTATTCTTTAAAGCATCATACTCACTCTTTTTTTCAACTTTCAAACTAACGCTTTCCAATTACACATTCTGCCATTCCTTGAATTTCTTCTTTTTTTTTTCAACACTTTCTGTATTTCTGTCGACCACCACCATGTATCCCTCTCTATTATGCCTCTTCCTTTTGTCTCCCCCAAAATATCCTTCGCTGCTTGCCTTATACATCCAGCTATCTCATTCCAGCTTTCATTCACACTTCGATCTTTCATGTCTGCTATTTCTATTATTTTGTCTACCACTCGCTCTCTAAATTCTTTCGCGCAATCATTCTTCTCTAGCATATGCCATTTTATTTTTGGGGGAGGGCGCTCTTTGCTTTTCGTATACTGTGTTTTTATCGCCAATGCCATAACCAGAAGTCTGTGTTGTGAGACCAAGTCTTCTCCTGGCAGCACTTTGCAGTCATGTTATTGCGCCTAACAAGAAAATAGTGTATTTGGGTCTTGTGGTCACCACTTTTGTATGTGACAAGGACTTAAATAGGACTCCAATACTATTCTACATATTTACTTCTAGAAACTGCAATATATCATCAAACAAAAAACGCCCGTCTGTCCCCCCGCACTATGTCCATGATTCGGCTTGACGCGCCGGGCGCACCAACATCGCCCACTCGGTGGCGTCTCTGATTTATTGCAAATGGCGCGAAAGCGAAAACGCTCGTAAAACGCAGCGTACGCGTTTATGGCGCGTTGTTCGGCCGCACGATTGCATCCTACCTTACAACCCTTTGCGTAAATCGCGCGGTTATTAGATAGCTTTTGATTGTGTGTTCAGTTGTATTGCATTCTGTTTCAACGGTTGTTTGTGTATTTGGTTTAAAGAGGTTTTATTATGATTTTATTTGTTATTCTTATAAATATCGGTGGGTTTATTTAAACATAATGAAGTACTGGGGAAACGAAAGAAATATATAGCAACTGCAATCTGTGTTGCCCAAAAGCACACGAGAAGGATCACCGGAAAAAAAGGCACGGCGAAGGAAGACAGTAGCTAAATAATAACGGTTAATAATTTACGGATAGTCGAAAGGCGGAAAGTATGATACCAGTTTTGTGAAGGGGTACTGTATTAGCCAGTCATCATGTCAGCCGAAAAACATTCGGTCTCTCCCAAGCGTTGCCACAACGACCGGTCCTGCGCGTCACCCATCCATCGGCTACCCTCGACCTTCACCAGGTCATCGGCCTTCCAACGTTGCGTCTTCCGGTACCCGGTCGCCACTCCAGAACTTTTCGGCTCCATCTGTTCTGCGAGCAATGTGCCCTGCCCACTGCCACTTTGGTTTGGCGATCCTTCGGGCTAAATCGGTAACCTTGGTTCTCTTGCGGATATCGACATTCCTATTAGATAGTACCTGGTTGTTATCACTAGTTAATATATTGTGGAGGTCAGATAGATAGGCGCTCCATGTAAAAAACTCAAAATATTTGGACAAAATCTGCGCAGATTCATTGAATGCACGCCACTCTATAGTTAAAAACCGGCCAAGTGCGAGTCAGTCTCGCGGGTGAAGGGTACCTTCGTATTTTTATTATTTGTTGTTATAGCGCCAACAGAAATACACACTCTGAGTTTTCAACTGTCTACCTATTACGGTTCTTGAAATACAGGACGGACTGATAGATGACTGGACGGAAGGACAGACAGCGGAGCCTTAGTTAGTGGGTTCCGTTGGATACCCTTTGGGTACAGAATCCAAAAATTAAAACCTTATGCAGAATTTTTGTCTTACATTGTCTATCTAACCTTATTTCTTATCCCAACACTGATACCAACCTACGATAGAATTGTCTCGAGGGTTTTTTCAGAAAGCTTAAGGGGCTATACCAAATGTTTTATAATTATACAAAAAGCCTCCCAGCAACACATATTCTTTAATTCAAAACCACAATATTCATAATGGCAAGAAACACTTATCTGTAACATACATCATACAAATTAGCAATCCAATTCCCAACAGATAGGGAACGGCAGAGCTAATGATTTCCACAAACGCCACGATGAGGTAAACAGCATGCCTATAAATCGTTCTATGCCAGAATGACATAACAAAGAGGCTAAGAACGTAGATCGAAGAAACGAGGGAGATACGTCATTTAAATTTTAGTGTTAAACTGTAAAACCCGCACGTGAATTTAAAACATTTATTTCAATTAATTGAATGGTCAACTTAAGTGGCAGTGCGCAGGGCACATTGTTCGCAGAACAGATGATCGATGGGACCAAAAATTGCTGGAGTGGTGACTGCGTACCGGAAGAGCAACGTTAGTAGGCCTCCTATAAGGTGGACCAATGACCTGGTGAAGGTCGCGGGTAGCAGATGGATGCGAGATGATCGTTGTGGCGACGCTTGGGGGAGGCCTTGGTCCAGCAGTGGACGTCTTTCAGCTGATATGATGATGATGAATGGTCAAGGTCGGTCAGTCAAAGAGTTGAGATTCAAACAACACGTTCCAAAGTGTAGGTGAAGTGAACATGAAACCAAAAATCAAATCAATAATTTATTGTGGACTATATTATGTATAGATCCATCTGCCTAGCCTTTTCCCAACTACATACGAGTCGGCTTCCAGTCAAACCGGATTCAGCTGAATACCAGTGTTTTACGTGGAGCGGCTGCCTACCAGACCTCCACAACACATGACAGCCGGGACCAACGGCTTAGCGTGCTTTCCGAGGCACGGAGGAAACTTGGTATGTTAAGATGGTCCTGGAACCTTAAATAAAGATTGACCCGTGCGGCTGTTATTATTTAGCCACGAGCTCCACGAGATTATTTACACGTTCCAAAGTTTAGGTGAAGTGAACATGAAATAAGCTGTCAAACCAAAACAAAAATCAAATCAATAATTTATTGTGGACTATATTATGTATAGATCACAGGTTCACAAGATTTTGTGTTAGTTACATTTTTACAAAATAAAAATTCTCATTATCTAATTCCATATCTATAGCACTGAAAACACCATCTACAAACGTTTCAAATTCTTAAAGCATAACTTTGAAAAATATGCGTGGATCTACCAAAAGAGACTTTCCATATTATTACCTAATTACCCAGTGGCATATCCCACATTTCTAAACTCCATGTTTGGGATGTGCAAGGCTTGTTCGTGCCAGACGGTTGGACGCTTCGGTCCCATCCTATAGGAAGTCTACTTCAAATCTAAACAGGTTATCTTTCCTTGCGGTAGTGGCCCTAAAATAGGATTATAGAAACGTTGGAAAAAGCTATATCCCGAAAACGCTTGTATCACTCAGTCGGACCGTCCTACTTCTTTTCCATGAATGTGACGTCACCGCAGAAACAGCCATCTTTTTTTATGCTGTAAAAGAAAAAAATCCAAATGGCTAGAAAAGATTGCCACTGTAACTGTTCTTAGAAATATTCAAGCACGATTCCTCCCCAACCATACAATGAAAGTAGCCTTCTCAGGCTCATGTTTAGAAGTGGACATTTACTGTCAGATATCCAGTACCAACTCGTCGTGCTCTCTAGGCATATCCCATATTTCTAAGCTCCGTGTCCGGGATGTACCTAGTTCGGTCGTGTGTGTCGGTCGTGCCGGACGGTCGGACGCTCTCACGCCGTCCTATCCGTGAATGCTACTTAATTTATAGCTGTGGTTCGAAGATGGCACCAAAGTTAAGAGCTGACAGTCACTTGGAATATTTTTCGTTACATGTCAGGGATTCACGAAGTTGGTCTTGAGAAACAAATTGGAGAGCTGGCACGCGAACTCTGTGGTCAATTAAATCTGTCGTGGCACGCAATAATGCCATGCATGAAACGACCAATTACAATGAATATAGTATGGATCAGTTTTTTTTAATACAGTGGTACTTTATCCTGACTTGTCAATAAACAATTCGCTTTGCATCAAGATTGGACATGAGAATGCAAATTCATTACTTGTAAATAAATCAAAATTAATTAAGCCCTTAGGTAAATCCTGAAGTAACTAATCTTTAATAAACAGATTATAATTATGAAACATTCTACAGTAAACCTGACTCAATAAATTAGAAGGCTAGTACTAAAGGCATTCGATGATTTGTCGAAGCGATTGAAAAGGATCGCAGGACGAGGTTCTCACGCGAACCTAGTGGACATGCTTCTTAATTTAGCACTGGCTGGAATTGAAAATATAAAAGAAGAAATATTTATTAAATTAAATATTTAAAAGCAGAAAATTATAGTATTTTACCGTTACCTTTCAACCTGAAAAAGCATAGTAAAGAAGAAGAGCATGAAATATCGAAAAAAATATGTGATGATGCAAAACCAATTGGTAAGGATAAAGGCATGACAAGAAGACAAATCGTATCTATAGACGCTAAAGACCATGTGAACACCAAAATGACATCTTAATAGAAAGGTAACTTTCTTCAATATTTAAATATTAATAGCGAATATTAGCTACTTAATGATGGTAATAACTGCAACATTGAAATGCAAAAGTTAATGAATTGGTCGATTGGTACCTAATAGGTAAAATTGTAAACGGTCACAGGTTACTTGAAATGAATGGTAGTTCTGCATAATTTATAAACACTTTGATCTAAATTAAAGTAGCAATTATTGAAACATATTATACACAGAAGTAACATCAACAGTCTTCTCCTTTGGACTTGTCATTACTATTGTTCTGTGAATTCTCCTTTATACCTTCTTCTTTGAGAATCTTAGTTCCAAACTTTACATAATACAACATCTTCCTCACCTCAAGATCGCTTTGTCAACTGCCTCGATTTTTCTCAACTCTGTGTGAGTCTGATTTAAATCGAAACTGTTTTAGCTTCACGTCTTCTCCAAAATTATGTCTATCAGTAATCAGAACAATGGCACTGTCAGAACAACTGTATTGTGTTTCATGCATGAGTATAGACATGTTTCCATATAAATACCACATAAACTAATTAACACTTCGTGACATAATATCCATACAGCTAATGATGCCAATATCAGTGACATTGAGAGGCGTAGTGCACCTATAAATTAACCGACCGCTCGAGCGACCGGTAGCGGCTAGATTACGAACGGTCGCAGGTCGTTCCCGAAGGCAAGGTTCTCACGCAAAGCACTGGCCCTACTTACTTTATCTTCGCATCTTGAGCCTGATATTGGAGCTGAAGTATGCTAATAAATAAATTAGCTTAATTTTAGGGTTGGCTCTGTATAGGTTTTACTAAGTTTTGTATTCTCTGTAAATTGCACGTATTCTAAATATACTAAGCTTCAAAACATATCCTAATTAGATGACTATCTATCAAATGCAGTATATTACATCATCAATCTGTACCACATCATCTTCATCTATCTTTTTCACTACTGTAGATGATAAAAGGTCTCCCTTATTAATAAGCTTGGCTACTTTCAATGTCTTACTAACAACTATCTTTTAAATAAGTGAACTTTTTTCTAAACCCGTACGCGCTAAGCTATTTTTCCGATACCTGACCTTAGGTAATAATTACAAGCCCTGCAGTTCAAACGCTGACATAACTTCAAAGGTCTACACGATGAAAGAACCAAAACGAGCTGAAAATATTTCCTATATCATCAACTATTTCCCAGTCTCACATAATTATATCACGTCTCGTATGTAGGTGAGGCACAGTTAGGCTGTGCGCACACGATCAGTATTCGTGACGTCCGTCACTGGGCCGCTCTCACGCCACAGCCGCCATCTTGCGCCAGTCGCCACCCCGCCTGCCAAACTATACCCTACTGATGCTAAATTATGAGAAGATGCGAAGAAGATTGACTTCGATTGGAGTATGTTGGTATTTTTAAATTATAGATGTGGCCTGACCGCTGACACTGACATATTCCTGAATGGAAAATACATTCTGATTGAAGGCAAGGGACAGGAGGGTTTGTCCTGCAGTAGGGCAATATGGGGCATGTGGGGTTTGTGGGGCATTCTGATTTAGTTTAATTAGCAGATACATCAATATATATGATCAATTGCGGGCAAATTGATACTTACTATTTTAATTTTGTTATGGATGGTGAGTGTTTCTCGGAGAAAGAAAAAGCACACATTTGCCAGGTGTGCTTTTGTATGCCCGCATTCTGTCAAGCCTATAGGTACCAAATACCTACTCATCAAAAAGTTTCTAAACTGCCAGTCACTATACAATACTTTTTCTGAATATCTCAATACAATGACTACCTGCAAATTGCTAAATTTCGGCTAAATTGTAGCATCTAATGAAGACAATTACAGAACAATTTAAACTGAAATGTTTCTCGTAGAACCTAGCTTCATATAAAATTATATCAAAACAATGCCCCAGTTAACACTTGGCTCGCCGCACGCGTCTCGACTCTTGCGCAAGAGTCCATCCCATCGATCACGCTTAGCATTTCGCGCACCCTCCTACATTGACAAACAACGAGGACGCTTGGATGATGGTATGCACAAACGTAATAATACCGTATATTCATTAGCTTGATATTGTCGACTGCTATATCTAGAGTTAACCTTATAATCACCAAGACTGCTTGAATGAGTTATTTTATGTCCTTTTTTGGTTTTCTATACTTTGCACTTACTCTATTTTCTTATTTCTCTCCGTCTGTCGATGGTCCATCTTAATTTGATTCGCTCAATACTTCATCGCTTTCACGCCATGGCAGCGCACATGTAGATTCATCTGCAAGTTTTGTTACACAGAGAGTAGAAAAATAGGTAGAATATAGACTGCAAAGCAGTTCCACATCCGCGAATTTAAATTAATAATAATAATAAAAAAGTTTATTTGAGAACAATACCACAAGACTAAGTACAACAAGTAAAACGATGATAGCTGCTAAAACTGTAGCGCAGTAAAATTGTTTCAAGTTATTGTTTTACAATTCATGATTTTGCATGTAAAAACATAACATGAAACCTTCATAATGAACCTATTGTAAACCTAGATAGGATACTAATCAATTAAAGACCTTTGAACGTATTTGTAGTTACTTAATATTTTTCACAAAACCTGTCTCGCTCTCACATAACTCATCCACGTCCAATGTAGATCACAAAATCGAAAGTGAATTGACTGACAGACACGCCACAATAAGGCACAAACAATTACAATATACTCGAATTATTGCCATATTCTCGCCACAAGTATCTTATCCAAGCACAAAGGTCTCAAACTTACTCCGATACGATTGTTGGATGAGAAAGTTTGCGTCATTGAAATCGAAATGGATGATCCGGCCGCCATCTTGATTTTTGTTTATGTTCTAACAACAATGAATGAACAAATTGACCTGAACTTTGGTCGGAAGGTCACTCGGCTAATGGTGTTACAATAGATGATTTGTTGCAGTAGCTGACCACAGTGACCTGTGTGGTTTATATTTATACATATATATTTTATATGCATACATGTATATTTTGATAGCTGAGAATAGAGCGAAAGTAAGGTGTCTAGAAGTTGTAAGAAAGTTCTTTTGAGATCGTGAATGGTTAAAGTTAGCGGAGTTTTATAAAGTCTGGAGATTCAGGTTCCAGGTCAAATATTTTTCGTATTTTTTTCAGTGTATATTTTTATAAGAGAAAAAATCTTTACACATAGGTCAGTGTGTTTGTACAACAACACTTTACTCCTGTTGTTAATATAGATTTTCGCGTTAAGTAGCCTTCAACTCTGTTCAGCGATTTGGCCGTTAAATTCTTACAAACGAACAAATTCATTTTCGCATGTTATTTTTTTTATGGTAAATCATCAAATGATTCATCCCGCTCTGGGCGGAGCAGAAGAGAGTGTCAGACTCTAACTGACTAAAACTCATCCGTGTTCCTCCATTGCTTGTTAAGATATTACTTTGTTTAAGTAATATTCATTCACACTTCGTATTAAAACTTCATACTCTAAAAACCAATTACACAAAAGTATAAACCGAACTTTTTATGCAACATTTCACAGGTGAGGCCGATGAAACAGAGATAGCCCCCATCCCCGCTCATTCATGGCCGTTTGCGACACAGCCAAATGTCAAAAGAAGGTCAAAGGTAATAATTGTAGATGTTCAAACGTTCAGCTGTACATATCCTATTGATTTATGCAGGAATCCGGTGATGGGCTTGCGAGCCGAACAATAGTTTTCATGCAACAATAGCGATATTTAAATTGATTGAGAAAGCACGGAAACTAGGTGTTAATGTTGCTAATAGAAGCGTTGTAGGGCTTTTGAATAGATTATATTTATGTTAAACTAGCATTTCGCCTAATTTTATTAAAGATCCCTAATTTTTTCCCACACAAATTATAGACTAAAACCTTCCTCGAAAACTTCTCTATCCATTGGTGAAAACAGCATGTAAATCGGTGCAGTAGTTTTTGAGTATATCGCGCACAGACAGACAGACATATTTATTTTAAATTGTTAAATAATTTGAAACTGTTCATCTCATCTTTACAGAAAATACTTACTACGATTTGATATTACCTGTTTTTTTTTCGCCAGAAGCAGAACTACGCAACTACAGAAATTAAAAACTTTGTAAAAGTAAATGCCTTCGCTCAAACGATCATCTTAGAGGCCTAAGATTACCCTTACTTATGGACCATATTCAGGCTTCTACCTCCTCAATTACCGCGTCTAATATATCACAAAAATGTGATCCTCAGAAGTTAGGGAACGACGAAAAAGAAGTGGCCTAAGACGACTCTTACGAGTACGCATTTAATTTCGACGTTGAAACGTCTTAATCCGTTTTAATTTTAATATAAAACATGCCTCCCCAATTCTACGATATCCTATAGAACTACCATCACATACACATAGGGACACACAAACAGACACAGCATAGTATATGTAAAGCTAGCAAATGAACGTGGCCGCGGCGAGGCAATGGGTCAGTGAGTCACGACGCTTCCTACAGGCTACAGGAAAGGGCAGACGTCATCCCACGGGTATCTGTATGGAGATGTTAGTGCCGAATTATTATAACCCACAAATATTTTCAAAAAAGTAGCGTGGCTACTGGGCGTTTTAGTATTTGTTTAATAATACAGTGAAAAAAAAACGGTGATTTTGATTGTTTCAAGATGCTACGGCTACAATCAGTAGCCGTCACAAGGCAACACGGGTTATTGAGTCAGATGTCAAACCAATAGAATTTTTCAGATAGATACCGACTTGAAGGTTACATTCAGAAAACAAGTGGTAGAAAAGAATGTTTTTTATATTACTACTATTCAGTGAAAATGAAAGTGTGTTTTCGATTTTTGATAAAAGTTTGACCGATTGATTGAACGTGGTCGTGGCAAGGGAATGGGTCAGCGAGTCAGATGTCAGACGTCATTCCACGGGTTGTGTTACTGATTTTTAGGTTATTTTTTTTTGGGATATTTTAATTTCGTAATGAATAATGGAAGGACGTATATTACGTTTCCTATAGGCTACAAAAAAGGGTAGTCGTCAAGGGTATTTGTAGAGATGTTAATACCAAATTTTGAGTTATTTTGTTTTATAAATATAAAGTTTTTTGTTACAAATTCAATGAACAAAATAAACTCATCTCATATACAAAAATATTATTTTACTTTTCTTTTAATTCACCTTTATATTCTTTTTTTTAGTGATGATAATTACTTAGTACGTATATTTTAAAAATCTAATCTAATCACATATTTTTAATCCTTTGCGGCGCTTATTTTACTGCAACGGAGTTTAATCCCCCCGACAAACATCTATAATGAGAGAGAGAATCGAAATTGTATTCTCAATCGTAAGTAGGATTTAATTATCCCATAATTTATCAGCCGCATAGCTTACAGCCCATAAACTCCTTACGCACGCTTACAAGACCATTGCAGAGCCTGATGATAACCACAGTTAATTGAACGGTATTTCAATAATAATTATTAGCCAATAAACTCACAAAATACCAGACGTAAAACAAAACAAATCATGAACAAGAATAATTTACTATACTGAACCTTATGACCGCCTCACTAATGGAAACAAACTCCCCGAAACTAAACCAATGGCACTTAACAGATTTACACTTATTAAGACAGAAGATCACGACAGTATAGCCTACAAGTTTACTTAGTTTCTATCTGCATTTCATACCACCTCTATTTCATAAAGCTTAAATACGAAATTCATTTGTCTAATGAGGTTAATAAGTTGGGAAGTTCCTCCGGTCGGCAGTCCACGCGCTGTCCGCACGTTCATTGAGCTCTTCCCATGACATTATCCGTACACACCCTACTTTGATTTCACTTATAAGTTAATACCACACAAGCTGAAAACAACCCTATAGCTTATAAGGCAAGATTTAATTTCGAATGGTGGTTTTCGTTTCATAAAACGTTTGTCTATGCAGTCTAAAATAGCGCATCTGAGGCACCGATGCCCCTAGAGATGGACCTCGCGTTTTATTTCCACCAAGGAAGACACGACTTTAGTGCGATGCATGGGGGAAAATATGGCCCCAAGTCCGTTCAACCGTATTTCACTGGGGTCGAGGTGGGTCACTCCGCGGACATTATTAAACTGTTACTCGTAGGGAATCGTGAGACGTGACTTATGTAGATGTTTAACTAGTAGTTTGACTGATAGTTTCACGTGTATGCAGTGGTCGTTTCGCATGTGAATCTTCCTTGCACGATCCGCGCTGGAATTAGTGAGAAAGTTTTGTTTTGACCGTATTTGGATGCGTTCGTTTGGTGCTTTGATCGGTGGAAATAGAGGAGCTTTTGTTAAACTGTAGTGCTGTTAGAAATGCAAAGGGCAATAATGCAATGTTTGTTGCCTAGTACATAATTTCCGCTAAGCTAATTAAAATAAGATAATTAAATAATCCGAAAGGTGGAGCGAGCAATTAATCGTTTTTTTTAAGATCGGAAATCATCAAATGACTTATTTCGCTCTGGGCGGAGCGAAATGGAATGTCAGACTGTTACTAACTGAAATTCATCCGTGTTCCTCCTAATACCCAATGTAATGTTTCAGAGCCGCAGTGACACATTTGAACAAATCACGAACGCCACAACCCTGGCAGGCACTGGTCTTAGGGGGGCCCGTCTAATATGCTGTTAACTCTTTGAAACAAATTAATCTAACTTTCTCGCCAGAGAATGGGCAACAGCGTCCTCTGCAAAACTCAACACCATACACTGCGATCGGCAACCCGCCTGCCAAGCGTGGCGATTATGTCACACCTCCCCCCATCTTGGAGGAGGCCTATGTCCAGCCGTGGACGTCTTTCGGCTGAAATGATGTTGATGAATCTAACTTTGTAATTCTGTCTGTTTTACATTATTTAGGAAAATCCCACCACATGACACCCAGTGCCATTTATCGTTTCAAACTGTACTAATTGAGTTTAGCGTTTCAAACTATAAACCTATTGAAACTTACTACATACCTGGACTGATTTAAAAAACAGTAACAACTGTATTCAAAGTCCTTTTAAAGGAACCTTCTTCCACACCATTTGACTCAGCTACCATGTTGACAACATACAAGTTGACAACGTAAAAACCCCGCAATTAATATCACTAAAACACAGGCTATAAACTGTAACTTAGACCGACATAGTCTGAGCAAGAGCTGTGGAAGAAATGACAATGGGGCTTAATCTACAGTTAAAGTTTCCTGGAATCATCGCTGCTTGTTGTGTCTATGTACATTATCTGCCTAGCCTATTGGCCAAACCAGATTTGACTAGACTTTGGCCAGACTGTTCAAACCGGATTCAGCTGAATACATACTAGTATTTTACGTGAAGCGGCTGTCTACCAGACCTCCACAACCCATTAGTTGGGTAACACGGTACACCTTGCCAAGACTAGAGTCAGGTTTTCTGGCTTCTGACAATCCGTAACGATTGCTAAAGATCTGCAAATGATAGCCTGGACCAATTCTCGGTATGTTAAGATCGTCACCCATCTACAGAACGACCTTGGCAAGCGTTGCTTAATCTTGAAGATCAACCCGTGCGGCTGTTATACTTTAGCCAAAAGCTCCTCATGTTATATCTGCGTACATCGTGGACTTTTTAACGCCAAAGAATTTAAGTTGTAACTAACGAAACATCAAGAACAAAATCACTAATTTCCCATCTTAACAAGTCCACACGTCCCAGCTAAAAATAAGGGCAGCTCACACACGAAGAATTATCTAACAACAAAGACAATCTTTTCCGGGCCAAGAAAAAAGTACGAAACGATCCCGGCGCGCTTGATGCACGAGGAATTCAATTTATACACTTTTTGCGAGTAAATCAGGAAGGCAAAGTGTAACTGTAAAAGGCGAAATGTGGGAAAATTGGCGGGAACAATGAGAGAGATGCTTGTTTTTTCGGTCGAAAGAGCGCTCGTCGAACGCAATTACGCGCGAACTCATATACTCGGTGATATGAGAAGGTAGGGTTGCACTGTGACGTTAATCGTAGGTTAACACGCTTATAAGGTCGTTTAACCAGATGCTTGAAAAGTTTTTACTGTCTTCAAGCAAACAGAATGAAAATAGGAAGTTATCCCCGGCTTCTGAATTTAAAAGATTTTGTAATTTTCAAACTCAGTTTTAATATGAATATCTATCAAACTTTGGCATTTAAATACCTAAGTATGGTTTGACACTTTAAAATTTGTAAACCAGCGGTATGATTGTGAAATTAATCTAACAAAAGTAATAAACAACAGGTCTTAACCTGTTGGTACAAATGGTTTACTGTAACAATTGTGGTAACTGGACAATTATTAATTTTATTAAGTAAGAGAATATTTATGCATGTTACTTGAATAATAATAGTGCTATTCACAAATAACAACATTAATTTCTTAATTTGGTTCTTGAAGCTAACCTTAAACATTAATATCTGCCCCTATCACTTAGTAAAATATTTTAAACTGGCGGAATGTTTTATCGATACTTAAACGTACAAAATATCGAATGTGAGTTTAATGCCGTGACTTCATCGTAATCACAAATGGTATATGGTAATCATGTAATGGTAATTTAAATTTGATTTACATAAGCTATAAACATTCGTTTACAATGCACGTTTAACTTTAGTTTCAAATGAGAAGAAAATGTGTTTTTAGTAAACAAATTGTGTAACTTTTCTTCGAAGATTTTCCACGCACATGATCACGAATGAAACTCCTTTTTCAGCTTATGCTCGAGGAAAGAGTTGCAATAATTGGAAGGTCTGGAGCTTCCAACGAGACATAACAAATAAGACAACTAATAAAATATTACTGAAGTAATATTAAAATAAAAATGTCAAAAAATATTGTCTTATTCACTGTCCACAGTTAACCAGAGATCAAACATAAGCTCCCGATCAACAAACCCCAGTCAGTCACACGGTGCAACCGTCGCCCCGTATAGTTTTTCACGAGGAAAAGCGTACAATGCTTTGCACAAGAAGCTGAGAAAGCACTCATTAGCCGAGTGGACAGTTATTGTTGGCGATCATCACACGATGCTTTCCTCATTTCGCTGTTTAATTGACTTGTTTAGATAATGCGGCCTTTGTTTAGCCCTTCCTTGTTCCCTTGTCCTGTTATCCCACATGAACTTTCAAATGAACAGTTTTTTTTCCTCGATTTTTCTTGTTAAATTCTGCCGTTTCTAAGAATGCATCGTCAAATCATGTTACTAAATCGTGGGACCCAAGAGGACAGTGAGATGAGCCTGATGCTTCAAGGGCTGTAGTTAAATTAAAGAGCAAGATATTTGTCAAAAGTTGTCATAATCGACACATTTTCGAAGTTTGAAAAAGAAGAAAATGCATTTAAAAAACATATAAAACTGTCACTTTCATGAACTAGGCCCCAAAACTGATTCCTGAATAGGTCTCAGATGTACATATACCAACAAAACACATTAGCTCCCTTTTGTGCTCCGCTGCAGTTCTGTAAAAAGAGCATCGTCCACACATAACTAAAACATTTGATTATAAATAACTAACTAGTAGGTTAACGGTTTAATTCACGAATAAAAAGTCCTTAGTAAGTTTTTTTTTTTGTTTTAAATAAAACATTACCCTATACTAGGAATTTCTTCTGTATCGTGTGTGCGTTCACAAACTCCCATACACAAACATCCAGACCCGGAACTACTATCCGTAGGCCAAAAAATATTTGTTCCGTGCGGGAATCGAACCCGCGACACTCACGCGCAACATTGGCAGTGGCTCAACCACTGGAAAGTACCTAAATAGTACCGGATCTTAAGATGCAATATTAGGAGGTGTAAATTACAACGCTAATTTAATTTAATTATTACTGACACTCAAAGCCCTCCTATCTGTCTCCATCGTAAAATTCACAACAAGTCAATGTCAAAAACAATAGAATGCACATATATAAATCCGTCAGTCGTCAAACGTCATACATGGGACCTTGCCATTACATCCGTCAAACTACGACCCGTTGTCGGTATCCTTGACGAACCGTCATCGGTAAGAGCAAAGGTTACAGTTTAGTGCTGACTACTCTACCGCATAACTGTCTGGTAAATGTTTTGAGATAATTTAGAAGCCTTTTTTTTAGGGATGGGAAATCTTCAAATGACTCCTCCCGCTCTGGGTAAAGCAAGAGAGAGTGTCAGACTCTTACTGACCCATCCGTGTTCCTCCTGGTGCCCTTTGTGTTCCAAGGCTACGGTACCCCTTTCGAACAGATTCCCAAGTAATTTTGATGCCTTGAACTGCTTTTAAGAATTGTGTGGAATCCTTAAGCAAGTTGCAAGGCTTTTTTTGCATGAGCTTTCAAAAAGCTTTATCTCGCTTACCAAGTGCTCCGTAAGAAATAAAAGAAAGAAACTCGGATTTATTGGCACAACAAAAAAAAAACACCTTACAATCAACGAATACAATAAGTTATTAATAACAATATTGGCCAAAAGAGCCTCAGCTCAGTATAATGTCTGCTGACAACACTACCCAACTAACACTAAAGCGTTAAAAAACCTATATAAGACTCTTATATCAGTTCACTTTGAGTATAAAAGTGTTAACAGATACCTGTGCAACTGAGTTAGAGCATGCTCTAACTCACTTATAACCACGAAAGAGGCCCACAGTTTTACAGGTAAAAGTTATAGAAAGCCTATAGTACGGTGTCACAAAGATATTAAAGCTGCACAAGAGCGCTTATTCATCGTCAGCTACTACTTTAATCTGTATTACCGTTGTAAAATAGAGTTGGTAAACGCTACAGGTTGTATAAATACTATAGTAAAGTGTCAAAAAGATCTGAAAGCTGCACAAGATCGTTTATTCATCGTCAGCTACTACTTTAACCGGTATTACTGCGTTAGTGAGCACTACAGGTGGTAAAAAGCGCACATCAAGATGAAAAAGCCTGTAACCTTACTAAAATTAAAATTGTTCGTAATGGAAGTGTTATGTCATCCATTATTCAACACAGCAGAATAATATTATGGAATATTATGTTATTTATGTATGTGAAGTGAAAAATGACTGCCCTTATGATTTCACGGTAAATGTATACTATGTTTCTCATCTCAATTTTAACGCACCTAGGATTTATTAAAGATTTAAAAGAAAAATTATGATAATAAAATAGGTACCTCAAGCTAAACATTATTATTCATTCCTGCTTCCTGAGCAGTGGTATGTAAAATTAAGTGGCATTAATGGAATGCTTCAAATAATGTAAGAAATGTTGTTTATTGTAGTCAAATGTCGAATAACTCGAAATAATATTTATTGTTAGGTCACTTAACAATGGCGAACTTTACAAAAGTGAGGTTAGTGTTAATAACGACCCATACTTGCGTTGTTTGACACCAATACCTTTAGAACGTCTGTAAAAGAGTACTGCCTAATACAATAAGCTTTAGTTAAACCCTTTATTACAGGTTAAACCTAGACAGAGGAGTTGTTTGACACCTTTAGTTTCTCGTGTTACTAAACTCTCGATAAACTCTATTTTATAGCCTACTAGTTGACCCACGCAACTTCGTTTGCGTCACAATTTTCATTACTGCTCCGCTCCTATTGGTCTTAGCGTGATGATATATAGCTTATAGCCTTCCTCGATAAATGGGCTCACCAACACTGAAAGAATTTTTCAAATCGGACCAGTAGTTCCTGAGATTAGCGCGTTCAAGCAAATAAACAAACAAACAAACTCTTCAGCTTTATATATTAGTATAGATGTCTGCGATAACAGTCAAAGTGGCACCTTAAGTGGTATAAAAGAGTTCATTGCAATAACTATACAACAATAAGTGTTAAAAGGTGTCGGCGAACAGTTTTATAAAGACTTGGGTGTCACAAAAAGGTTAAAGCTATAATGTATTAAGTATACTTGCTGCTACTAGCGCCATTATAACTCTCAAAGCTGTATTACGTCGTCCATTAAAGCTTTAGTGATGCGATTGGGGCTAAAACTTGTTTGTTAACTCCTCTATATAGTCTTTAGTAATAACAGAGATAATTATAACCCTGTTATATTACTTAAAGTCATAAAAAAGCCTGTAACTGACACCAAAATGCTGCAGCCCACGAGTGCCATGCGCTGGAACGCGCAGTAGACATATAAAAAAAAAGTGTAGGTGAAAGTTTCAACCTGCTACTTGCTACATCAAATAATGGAACCTAGATGAAGTGACATTTTATAGCGACTAGCTTTTTCCCGGTACTTTTCACGCATAGGTATATCCCGAATTTCCCATTCCCGTTGGAATTTCGGGAAACCTCTTAGTGGGACATGCCCGCCACACATTCCCAAAAAAAAAACCTCTTAGTGGGTAATGTAGATTGGATTGCCCTACACTCTCCAAGGAACTCACTCTCCCATTTCAGCTTTTTGCGATCAGTAGTTTCGGATGTGCGTTGTCTGTCAGTCACTCCGTAACGCAAGATTTTCATTTAAGTATTAGGATAATGATTGACAATAGTCTAAAATGAATAAAAGCGCCATCGAAATCTCACGTGGGCAGGTTGACCTACACAATTTGAACATTTGACAATAGATATTCGTTGAAGGTAAATATACTGTTTTACAACGTCGATGATGCAAATCTGATATTACTGAATTAAATTTAACAAATCTTAATCCTGTTGAGTTAAGCTACAGTAAACTATGTAGTAATGACCACACTAAACTGTGACCACACTAGATTATGACTACACTAACCTCCAGTCGCGAATGTCTTGTAACCAGTCGGACACAGTGCAGTCGTTTCGTAGATTAGCTGGAACAAGCAGACAGACAGACAATGCGTTCGATATTGATATTGCAAAGAAACACTTCAATTTCACAGATTTTAAATGAACGTCGTTGCAACAACGCCGATGACTCAAATCTGATATTTCTGAAATATTCTATTATTTATTTATTTGTTCTAAAGAAACATACATACAGACCTTTAAATAACATACACAACAATACACTTAATTCTAAAATTTTGATGTAGAACATTTGTGGCCGAACTAGATATATATATCTGTATTTCGGACATCAGCGCTCATCCCCTGTTATTGTCGACACTTGGCAATTAACTTTACTTAGACCTATACACATTTTTTATTTTATAATAATATTTAAGTAAGTGACAGATGTAGAAGAACATATACTATATACATATACTTAAACGAATCTTAATCCTGTTGAGTTAAGGCTTGTATATTTGCCAATGACCTTGTGCATACAAACGGAGCTAACTAAACTATAATATGTGTTTTTAATTTTTTATAATAAAACAAATACATATTTTAAAAAAGTAACAAAACCAAGTTATTTTCGTTTATATTGCACAGCAGTAGATATTTATTTTTTTGTCTTTTGTTAAAAAATGAAGGAGTAAAATGGTTTCATCTCAACGATTTGGAGGTGATTTGGTGATTTTTTTTCCTATTATGTGATATCATTACATATATTCTGGCTAAACCAAGTTACGTGCAATATCATGTAGATTACTACCTATTTTTTACAGATGTAATTTCTTAGTAAATGCCGACGAAAAACTGCTTCATCTGCGCGCTATTTTTAAGCCTTTTCGAGAGAGCACCCTTAAGCCACAGTAAACTATGACCACACTAACCTATGTCCAGTCGTGATATGTCTTGAGAACCAGCCGGACACATCGCGCAGGCGCCCACACAGAGGTTACACACATCCGCCAATCGTCAAATACCTTGCTTATAACTGAGATTATAGAAGCAAATAAGATGCGATATCACTGCTAAAAATATTGTTGATGTAAAAGCATTGGCGCGTTGTAGCTATTACATGAGGTGTTATTTAGGGAATATTAAATAATAATTTAAAATATTATATTACTAGTTGACCCGCGCAACTTCGTCTGCGTCACAATTTTCGTTATATTAGTCTTAGCGTGATGATATATAGCCTATAGCCTTCCTCGATAAATGGGCTATCTATAACTGAAGGAATTTTTCAAATCGGACAAGTAGTTCCTGAGATTAGCGCGTTCAAGTAAACAAACTCTTCAGCTTTATATATTAGTATAGATTATATTAGCACTTTGCTCCTATAGCCTATCCCGGAGGAACACTGTACTTATTTCGGGGATGAAAAGTTCAATGCGATTCAGCAATCGTGTAAACCTTTATTTTCTTAGCGTATTTTTTCAGAGATTATCTTTTGCAAGCGTACTACTTTAATCTTTATGTACATAATAACTGTGTACAAACGGTCAATTTAATTGGTGAAGTTATCGCCTTTATCAATTTATCTTAACTGAAGGTATCTTATTAAAAGATTAGGATGAAAAAAAGGAAACAGATAGCAAAAAATCCACTGGTTTTATCGGTATGTATAAGCCGCCTCAATTCTACAAAACTTTATATTTGAGCAGAAATTTAGGTACACCATTATGCCTTGTCATATCAACCTTGCTTCTCAACTCGAAGTACCAAAACAACGCCTAATAATATTCGTGAATGCCAACAGCCGGACGCGGCCGAATCTGACGACCCCGGACGGCGACGAGCGGCGACGGGCGGCGTGCGAAACTAGCAAAGGATTGACATTTTCCTATAGGCACCTTCGTGTTGTGTGTAGTCGATCACGACTGTCAATTGGAAAATTCTCGTGATCTTTGGTTTGTGCGAAATGGCAATTTAAATAACGCTTAACACTGGAAACAACAATGTATGTTGCAGTAAGATGGATTCCGATTGTTGGTGTCAGACAATGAGAATGTAGCCATCTACCGAATATTTTAGATGCTTTACAAGAAGCTTATCTACTGCTCCTGTTTATGCGCTTAAGCTATATCAAAGATCGCAAAGAATTTTCGTCTATCGTTTTTTTCCGTTCCCGTAGGAATTTAGGGAAATCCTCTCTTACGGAGTGTAGGGATGTTACATGGCAAATTTCAGGATTCTACGACCAGTAGTTTCGGCTGTACGTTGTCTGTCAGTAACTGGATTAGTCACTCAGTCACCAGTAACAGAAGCATCATATCAGAGAATTTGCATTAAGAATCCGCTCATCAATATTTAAACTAATCATCTGCTTAGATTTTTTGTGAATAAACCTGTACATTTCCAGCAGAAAATGGGGTAACATGATCTGAGACTATGTTTAATGAAAATATATACCTATTACTAGTGGACCCGCGCAACTTCGTCTGCGTCACAATTTTCATTACTGCTCCGCTCCTTTTAAGAATATATATATAGCCTTCCTCGATAAATGGGCTATCTAACACTCACAGAATTTTTCAAATCGGACCAGTAGTTCCTGAGATTAGCGCGTTCGAGCAAACAAACAAACAAACTCTTCAGCTTTATATATTAGTATAAGATAAGTATTGCAGATAGCAATTGCCCATATATTAAGGTCTTCAAATTGTTTTTTCCTGGATAAAAGTGAGGGGGCACCCCCGCCCACAACTTCAAACCTTTTTAAAATTAATTTAAACACCAAACCAGCACATCATTTACAATTTTATTATAACTAACAGATTAACCCCTTCAGAAGCTTTACAAATTAGATCTCGATAAACTGCAGTAACAAATCAATACGAACCAAACGTGTTGATTAACGTCAATTCTCGACCAACGTCGTGCGCGCGCGCAACCAATTACGCGGATTTTTCGTATAACTGGACAAACTAGTGTGAATGGTGACCCATATTTGTGGAGCGTCCCTTTTACTTTCAAATAGTAGTGTTTATTATTTTATAAGGACTTTAGAAGGTTTTGCTTTGATCTGTTCAGGAGATAAGTTTGGTTTTAGGACTTGGTGTTCCATGATGTCACTTTTTACTATAGTCTGTCTGATGAGTATTTATCTTCGACAGGTTGACAAAGTTCTGGTAGTATTCGAAGAAATAGCAACGCTGTCATGCACTTATAAGCGAGCTCACGATCAAATTCCTCACCCATGATTAATGAACCTAAACTAGAATTTAGGTTGACGGTGTATAGTCAACCTAAACTAGAGGGTTTCTTCTAACACAAAAGTGAAATGTCGAAAACATTTTTTTTTTTTCATATTATAACAGCGCGCTGGTTCGAGTTCTCGCAGAATTTGTTCGAAAAAATCACCGTGGGAGCAGTCAAGTGATGATTTCCACTCCTTTAAAAAAAAGGGCGGGTTCGAGGTGGTGCAATAAAAGAGTGTCTGGAAGGATATGGGGAGGATGAGATGAGATACTCCATCAAACAATCTGCCTAGTCTTTTCCCCACTATATATATATATTTTTTTTTAAGGATGGGAAATCATCAAATGACTCCTTCCGCTCTGGGCGGAGCGGAAGGGAGTGTCAGACTCTTACTGACTAAAACCCATCCGTGTTCCTCCTAATGCCCTTTGCGTTCCAGGGTACGGTGCCTCTTTCGAACGGTTTCCGCACCCCGGCAGGCTTCCCCACTATATTGCGGTCGGCTTCCAGTCTAATTCGGTTTAAAGACATTTATTTCTCAAATAACAAATTACAGTTCATTTAAAGAGAAACTTAACCAAATTACCATTATTATTAGCTTACATAAATTGATACAGCTGTCTACCAATATATTAAACGGAGCGACTGCTTGTTGTGCTCAATTTGGGAGAATTGTCTATTATTGATCAGACCAAAAAATATTAAATTTCCCTTTCAGGCAACCTCTCTCACAAAGCTCTTAAAGTCATAAGACCCGCTTCCCACAACCATGTTTGTAAAATTTAAATGTTTGTGAAAACTGAAAACATAATACCTGCGCCCGCGGCCATACATTACGTAGATTCGTGGAACCTATTTGTACGAGTCATTAGGGTAGTGATGCGCTGATATTTAGTCGTCCGCTGCGCTTGCGACATTGGGTGACACGTTGTCGCCCGGTAACACTGTTGTTGAACTGAGTTTAGTGAATATGGAACAAAGGACGAACGGTTACATTAAGATTAGTGTTTTTTTTACTATTGATAGGCACACGTTTGACCACTATCTCACCTGATGGTAAGCGATTATGTGGTCGAAGATGAAGCACGCTTGCCTTTTTGGTGTAGAATGCATCTAAGTTACAAGACATATGTGGTCAGAAGATTTTGCTCTAGTTATGTGTACATCTAAGAGAAGAGAATCGTTTTTGAGAACTTCATCTTAAACCACAGGTTAAGGTGAAGTTGAAGAAGCGATGCCAGTGTTAGATTCTTAACTTCAATAACGATCTTTGCTAGACCATTCAAGTCCTGAGCGTATAAAGTAATTAGGTCAGAAAAATATTATTTTAAATTTTTTTTTGTAGGTTGTTATGTCAACTTTAAACCAACCGTTTAACCCACAGTGCAACTCATCTAGCAAGGCCTCCGCGGGCGGCGAGTTCGTGTGGTCGTGCCCGCAGCCAGATTAAACTATTGCATTGCAGCTCACCGACATTTCAGTCGCCATGGTAACCGAAAACACACGACTTTCCGTCATATCACCTCCAATCAACACCCAACTCTAACATATTTCACACAAAGTCGGTTTTACTTTGTTCAGGGGCTGGTCTAAGTAAGTTTTCTTCGTGAGTTTATGAAATAGGTCGGCGGTGCGGGTCCTGTCGGTTGATCGTACGAATTTATGCTCGCTACGACTGCAAAGCGTGAAGAGTATGAGCTTGTTACGAGTACAATAGATTATTAAGTTTAATTTAAAGTATACCCTAACATTGTATCATCTTTTCGATGAACATTGAGACATCAGACTTTAATTTTATCAAGATGTACGTCGGTAAATTCCTGCAATTAGACATATAAATAGTTAGCTAAAACTTAAAAGAAGAGTAGAAAAATACAGATAACTATACAAAAAATCAGACAAATAAAATGAAACCAGTCATCAAGCTTGAAAAAACTGAAAAGAAGAGTAAAGGCTCGTTTTCACGTAATAATCTATCATCAATCAAGAGTTTAGAAGATTAAACCTAAACTTAAAGAATCACCACCAATACCACACTACCATTACCACACCACTACCAGTACCACACCAGCTCTCTGCATCACCTACAGGTTGACTAGTAGAAAATGCCAAAGCCATTAAGTTCACCTCTGTACATCTGAGTGCGTAAAATATTAAATAAATAATCATGCGACCCGCAATCATCTATAAACTCTGGACCATTCAATACAAACTACTAGTTTCAAAAACACGACTAACTATAAAGATTTCCAAATACCAAAGCAACAAGATCGCAAAAATATAGCAGTTTTCAACCTTTTAAATCTCAAAACATTGAATGGAGCATCCAATTATAATCGTGTGAGAACAAAGCTATACTCGGCACGGATACAATTGAAGATCATCTTAGTATTCCACACTTTAGCGCCTATAATTGAGCGAATTTATTTATAACGCGAAAATTGCTCTCCTGAGCATTTCATCGACAATCGTGGATTGTATGCAAGCAAGGATGGGTCTGTTGCAATTATTGGTGGTTATGGAGAGGATGATACCTACCTTCAAGGTGAGGAGGTTTGGAAGTGCATTGAAAGTATATTCGTCAGTGACGACATTGATGTACAGTTTTGCATCGATAAAATGTTGTCAATTTTTTTTGCCGACTTAAAATGAAGAAGTTTTTTTTTATATTTGTAACCTCTGATCTTTACACACATTTACACAAATAGATTTGGAAAATTATTGTTTTATTGGAAGGGATTGCTTCTTCTGATGGGATCCACGAGGATTTTAGGAAGGAACTCCTCAAATAAATACAATAGGCATACATTTAACGATTTTGCGATTTTCATCTTTGGGGGATCTGAATTCTCAGAAAGACGACGTAGATGCAAGAGTACAATTACCAAATCACACCAAAACCCCCAAAACACAGTCCCAACCAGCTCCACGACCCTCCAATCGTGACTGAACCCCGCTAATGTGTGTATTCGACGTAGTATGACCGCAATGAAGATAGCAATGCCACTATTAATTCATTGCCTTCACTGAGAACACACCGACACTCATTATCTGCGCCCGCGCTTCCTGCGTGCCCCTATAGGTGTTCGATGTTCGCACCCTAAGAACACGGACTTAGAGAACGATAGCATCGGTGCTATAGAGCCTTAGTTAATCATTATAGGTTGTTTAATTTTTGTGAAAATGTTTATTCGCTTGGCATCAACGTTTTGAAGAATCTGCTACACAAGGACCAGGAAACCATTGTAATTCGAAACAAAAACTGCACTTGAATCACGCATCATAAAATTTTGAATCTCACAAATAAAAAATTTACACTGAATTACAGTTTGTATCGATTGTTCAAAAATTTGTTTCATTTTTAAGAAGAATTTGTTTTCAAATAGAGCCTCACTGTCGCCTTATCGCAAATTTTTCAAAATATATAGTATACCGCGGAATAAAAAAAATACTGGAACCATTGAACTCCAGTAATGTCTGCAACTAAGACACTCAATACCACATCAAATTGTTCCTTGGCCAATATTTCCTAACTATACAATCATCATCATCATCATCTGTCTAGCCTTTTTCCAACTATATTGGGGTCAGCTTCCAGTCAAGCCGGATTTAGCTGAATACCAGTATTTTACGAGAAGTGGCTGCCTACCAGATCTCCAGAACCCATTAACTGGGTAACACTTCATGATGGCAAGTCTGGAGTCAGATTTACTGGCTTCTGACCATCCGCCATCTGCCAAAGATCTAAAAATGACAGCCGGGACCAACGGCTTAACGTGCTTTCCGAGGCACGGAGGAAACTCGGTATTTAAGATGGTCACCCATCCACAGCCAATCTTGGCAAGCGTTGCTTAACCTTGACGATCGACCCATGCGGCTATTGTTATCTAACCACAAGCTTTTATTAGATAGCCTATTCCTAACTATACAATATTTTCAAAAGCTCAGCAACAAGTACGTATCTGAAGCAGACTTTGACGGACGGTGGTGTGCCCAGATCACAGCGCTGGCGATTTAAACACGATCTGCTGAAATGTATGACCACTTACTGACTAAGGAACCTTGCACACGGCTTAACTAAAAATACACTCCTACATAATTATATCCAAAAACGGAGTTTCATAAAAAGAAGCACAAGGTTCCAAAAAAAACTTCGTTTTATCCAAATAATGAAATCCGTTGGAAATAGTGAAGTAGAACTTGGTGCAGAAGATATTACACCATTTTTGCATACACGTAAACTCTGACAGTATAAAGGGGATACAACCTTCGTGGTACAGCTGCCCAGCCGCCATTTAGATTTTTTTTTTCAAAACCGCGTCGTGCTTGCGGAGATATTTGGAGGTAAAGTCATATGACAACAATGACTATCATTAAAAATTAATTGATTTCATACATACACAAAACATAAGATGAAATTCAGATAATAGTTCCAAGCTTTACTTAATATTTTATGTCCAGCGTCATTTTGTTTACAAAATAATTCTAAATAAAGTGACATTCTATCATCTCAAACGTTTCCAAAAAGTTTAATTAATGGATTGACTGTGCTTCATTTTGGTAGCGCATGTCACACATTTTAAAAAATAGAACGTCGTCGCTTTGTTTTTTTTTTTCATTGGCTTCGCACTGTTTTTGCATTAAGCCAAAGTCACGATTAGAACATCACTTTCTCCAGAGCATCAGAACAAGTGTTTTTTTACTATTGCTAGGCACGCGTTTGACCTGTTGGTAAGCGATGAGTAAGTTGATAAGTTGCTACTAAAACATTTTATATACAAGTATCCCTTCAAAATAGTCAGTCGCTCCCACATTGCCCCACAGTTGCCTCCCATACAATCAGCCTAACAAGTACATTTAAATTAATATTTCGCATTAGAGCCGTAATCACTGGTACCGTACATATTTATGGCGAGTATGGGAGTCGTGAGCGTCGACGGGGGCTAAGTGCGAACCATCATTGGAGCCCTGATAGTGAGCCGGACTTTGGCTAAGTAGCTCTAGATGTGGTTTAATGCGAATGGTATTTCCTATTTTTATTTTGGTTTAAGTATTTGTAACCAGGGACCGTACAACCCCGGTTAAGACTTAACTCTTTCGAAGGGGTAAGCCGTTTAAGAGGTAACCTTATCATGATGTAACTCCTTGAACGGGTTTTATATTTGAAACCCACTGAAAGGGTAACCCCTTCATTGTGATAACCCGTTGAATGGGTTCTATACTTGAAACCCACTGAAAGGGTTACCCCTTCAATATACTAACCCATTGAATGGGTTCTATACTTGAAACCCACTAAAAGGGTTACCCCTTCATTATGATAACCCATTCGAAAGGGTTACCCACATCCTATGGGTTTTTGATTAACTGCTTAGGAAAACCCTATCGAAAACCCCTTCAATGGGTAATTGAAATGCTCCCTGGTTGTTATACCATGATAACTTCTACGTTTTCGTTATCTTTCTTTTGGTGTAAGCATGGTATTTATTTTTAGGGTTCCGTACCCAAATGGTAACCATTGGAACGCTATTACTAAGCCTCCGGTGTCCGTCCGTCCGCCCGTCCGTCCGTCCGTTTGTGTCTAGTGTCTGTACTATGATCAATGGCTTTGCAGACAGATCGATTCTTAGTTTGTCCCGGACCACGTTAAGTGGTATGTGGGGAATATCTTCTCCCCCTCCATAAATAAGGATTATCATGATTGGTTTCCGTGATAACTAATCTTCCAAAAGATGATGAACATGATGATGATGATGTTGGTTGATG
This sequence comes from Lacanobia oleracea, assembly GCA_950371165.1. Lineage (NCBI taxonomy): Eukaryota > Metazoa > Arthropoda > Insecta > Lepidoptera > Noctuidae > Lacanobia > Lacanobia oleracea. The sequence goes on from OX493396.1 coordinate 17,277,075, forward strand.
ATGATGATGATGATGATGATGATGATGGTAGTGATGTTGGTTGATGATGATGGTGATGACGATGTTATTGATGATGGTGATGATGATGTTATTGATGATGATGATGATGATGGTGATGATGTTGTTGGTTGATGATGGTGATGATGATGTTGGTAAATGATGATGATGATGGTGATGATGATGTTGGTTTATGGTGATGATGATGATGATGATGTTGGTTGATGATGATGATGATGATGGTGATGATGATGTTGGTTGATGATGATGATGATGGTGGTGATGATGATGATGGTGATGATGATGATGGTGATGATTATGATGTTGATGATGATGATAATGATAATGTTGATGATGATGATGGTGATGATGATGGTGGTGATGATGATGATGGTGATGATAATGTTGATGATGATGATGATGTTGATGATGTTGATGATGGTGATGGTGATGATGGTGATGATGATGTTGTTTGATGATGATTACGGTGATGATGATGCTGGTTGATGATGATGATGATGATGGTGAATGATGATTTTGGTAAATGATGATGAAGATGACGGGACTTGGGGCACCCCTACTCGGACAGGTTAGGTTCAGATCCCGCCATGGCCTTCGTGGTTATTTTTTTTTTTAGCCATCCAGAAGTTGGAGCCCTGCGAAGCGCGGCTCCGCTGCTTTGCAACTGGGTGTGGACAGACTATAACTGCGTTCAGCCATTCGCATGATAAAGCAGCACAGACTATGGGTGTCTGTGTTGCAGCCGCCTTTTCATTTTTTCATTAAATTATAGAAACAAATGCAGCTGCACTACAGACAGACCGCTGTGTTGCAGCTGGGTTTAGACAGACTATAACTGCTTGAAGCCATCAGCAACATACTGCAGCCTGCAGCACAGACTACGGGTGTCTGTGTTGCAGCCGCCTTTGTATTTACGCGACCCGGACGGACGGGGCACGGCATTGTAACGTTACATATATTTTGTGCCCCGGTTGTTGCACGGTCCCACGTCATACGAACACTATTCGCTTATTTAACGAACACTTCGTTTAACACTCGGTGTAATATAAACGTGCAGTGCAGCACGGACGGGCTCCACTTCGGCCCCACCCCGGCCCGGACACGGCCCGGTCTAATATAAATCATCCCTTATTGAACGTTTCTGTCTATTGTGAAGAATGACTATTTTATCATGTATCCACTTTATTTTCTTGATGTGCGTGAGCCGAATGCTTCTGCGTTTCTCAATTGCACACAAATATAACTTTCAGTAATACCATTAGCAGACCGTTACTTACAAAAATATATGAAAAAACTAGCCAAGTGCGAGTCGGACTCGCACACGAAAGGTTCCGTAAACCTTAACTTTTATTATTTGTTGTTTTAAATATTAGTAAATGTAATAATAATAAAAGAATTTATTATTATTATGTTTTTGACATTATCGGGTCCCTAGAGACCCGGTCCTTTGGTAGGTGTACGAGGGGCCGATGCCAACTCGCAGAGGCCTCTTTAGACATTTCAAATGGAATGGGACACCAACCGACGATTATCCCTGTATGCACTGTGAAAGTATACCCAAGGACAGTCCCTGGTTGGAGCAGGACTATTGCAGAATATGGAAACAAAAGATGGAAATGGGTTTGGCTGGTTTAGTGGACTAATAATCGTTTACTATGGAAGAACTATTGGCCCCTGCCTGACCATTGACAATTAAAACGGCTTTAAAATAGCAGGGGGTGACTTGCACACTCAATAAATGAGCCCCCCCAAAAAGGGTCGCTAGCACAAAGTAACGTAGTGCCAAGGGGGCAACATATCCTGAGGTGCTAGAGGAGTGGAGAGGTATACCACGGCTATCAGGACAATCCCGGAAGTACGGTCAAGATCCCTACCAGCACCTTACTGGATTATACATCCTTCTCCCGAGCACGTTTGCTTTTGCGAATCTCCACTCAGACCGGCCGATTAAGGCAAGAAAGAGTTGGGAGCTCTGTTCCTCGTCAGTTTTCACCCCGGCCAGCCAATAAAGGCAAGCCGGAAATGAGGAACAAGAATTCTCCCTGGAGATCAGGTCCGTGGGGTTACCAGTGCCCAACAGTTCGCCACAAAACTGCCTTGCGGATGAATTTATTATTATTATTATTCCGTTTATTTATTTTCTTTACATATAAATTATATTTTTAAATACTTCAATAAAATTAAATAAAAAAACATTAAAAAATATAAAAATAGTAGCCCACCGGTATCGGGAACAGGGTCCAAGCTACTGGCGGTCAGGGCTCCAGAGAGAGGAACCTCCTAACAATACGGGCTCGTATTGTTAGGAGGTTTCTCCAGAAATACCGCTTTCTGAATCAAGCCCTTGATCCAGCAGCCTAACGAAAGCCTCTTGGGGTGTTGTTGAATAAATCTGTGGCTTGACTGTCAACTGAACTGTAAAAAGAAATTCTGCGAATATTTTAATTACATTTTATGAAAATAAACAAAATGGAACAACACGAAGATAAATCAATAGATAAAAATAAATACAGATAATACGGACAAATAAAAATAAATAAAAAATACGCAACAGAACTATGACCACCGACCGCTGAAGAAGAAATAAATGTAGACAAGATCCGCAGCTCGTCGAGCACGCCCACCATCTCCGGCCTCGTCACTCAGCTCCGCCTCGCTGCCGCCGGAACCCAGCCCCACCGTGAGTGCTGTGACACCGGCCGTGGCAGTCGCGTCGAGCTCCAGCGACGAGTACTTCTCGCCGCCCACGATGCCACCACCACCACCACATGCTCGTCGTCAAAGAGGACGTTAGCCTCCGGATGGCTTAGGACCTCGAGGCCCACCGGCCTCTGATAGGGTCCCAGCTCCCGGCGGAAGTGTGCAGCGTATGCGATGGACACGATCCATTAATGAAAATGTCATACGCGCATACTTTGGGGCTACAGAGGGAGGAAACAACCTGACCGCGTACCGTGTTCGGATGCTCTCTTTGTTTCAGGTGCTTGCTTTATTATTACTATTTCGTTAATTTATTTTTATTTACATACAAAGTATATTTTTAAATATATCTTTAAAAAACCATAAAAAATACATTTAAAAATATAAAAAGTAGTACTCCGCCGGTGCAGGGAGCAGGGTCCAAGCTACCGGTGGTTAGGGCTCCAGAAAAAGGAACCTCCTCACACTACGAGCCGTATCGAGGAGTACTGCATTCGGTATCAGGCCCTTCTAGCCATACACATTAGCTCTGGCCTTCAGGCCAGAGTTAATATGTCTGATGGACTCACCCGGACGGTGGCATGCCCGACACACGTCCAGAGTCTCATCCTTCATAATATGCCTCCGGTAGTTATTTGTTGACAAATTACTTCGTCCATAATCGCACAGACAAAACCTTCAGTTTCCCCGAAGAGATCACTGAATCGTAGCCAGGCCACGGACGCTGAAAAATCTACATTGGACCCATGAAGAGCCTGATAGAAGCGCCCGTGTAGCTCCTTTGTTTTCCATACTTCCTTGCGGTCATCTGTGGTAAGTATCACAGGTTTGCGCCAGTTCTCCTTAGCCATGGATAACGGGGTGAGACCCTTGTCCACTGCAACAACATCTCGGTGCATACCCACATCAGCTTTGAGAAAATATTCTCTGAGATTGCACATCTCGCGTTTGTGGAGTCTTAGGCGTTTAAAAAGCCTCGACCTCCACACTTCCGCGGGATGTACAGTCTCATCACCGACGATCGTGGGTGATGCATCCGGTTTGCGGTCAGCAGTGTACGGACCCTCCTATCCAGGGCATCAAGCTCAGTTTGAGTCCATTTGAGTATGCCGAAAGAGTACATTAATACCGGCATGACCCAACCGTTGAAGGCGCGCACCTTATTTCCGCCCGACAAAAGGCTATTCAAAACCTTATTCAGGCGGCCAAAGAAGCGTTCCTTCAACGATTGCTTCATGTCAGTAACATTAATGCCCAACGCTTCCGATATACCCAAATACTTATAGGTTTCGGTTGAGCTGAGGGATCTAAACTGTATGGAATCCGAGAGTTGAATTCTCTCAGATTCCATAATCTCCCCTTTCTTTACATGCATGACTGCACATTTGTCTACACCAAATTCCATCCTGATGGCACTACTGAAGGTTTCAGTAACCGTCAGTAGCTCCATCGACAGGACGCCCAGGGTAAGCTGCTCTACGATGCCCCCTCTGTTAAGGAGAGATGGTGTACATACTTCGCGGAGCTGTCTAACAAACAGCATCCCCATAACCTTCCTCCCGAACCGCCTCCTAACCTTGGACTTATTTCCCCTATTTCCCCCGACGAAACCCGCATTGCTCTTCGCTACATGAAGAACTGGAAAGCGGTCGGGCCTGACAATGTGCCAATTGAAGTGTGGAAGGCGATGGGCCCACATGGCGTGGACCTTCTGACGGATCTTTTTAACCGCATCCTGATCACCAAGGAAATGCCGAACCAGTGGCGATTTAGCCTGATTATTCCTGTATACAAAAGCAAAGGTAGCGTACAGGATTGTAGTAGCTACCGCGGTATCAAGATCATGTGCCACACCATGAAGCTCTTCAAGCGCATCATTGACACACGGCTCCGTAGCGAGTGTACTGTCTCTGAGTGTCAATATGGCTTCCGGGCGGGTAACAGCACAATGGACGCAGTGTTCGCCTTACGGACTCTGGCTGAAGCTTACAGAGAGAGAAGGAGAGCTTTGCATATGGCCTTTTTAGACCTGCAGAAGGCCTTCGACTGTATACCTCGGCAGTCCATCTGGTGGACACTGCGCTTCAAGGGCGTTCCCGAGGCCTATATTGACATTATCAGAGACATGTACCGCGATTCCGTGTCCTCTGTCCAGACCGCTGTTGGCGAATCGAATGGCTTCCCAATATCTGTTGGCGCTCACCAAGGCTCGGCTCTTAGCCCGTTCTTGTTTGACGTAGTGCTCGATGTAGTTACGGCAAACATCCAAGATAAGACCCCATGGCTAATGATGTATGCCGATGACATAGCCCTCGTGAATCAGAACAAAGCCAATCTTGAGCGCAAAGTCAACATTTGGAAGGACACGCTTGAAAACGGTGGTCAGAGCCTAAATGTGGCGAAGACTGAGTACATGTCCTGTGGCAGCACGGATTCAAACACCATCCGAATAGGTTCGGACCTGATCAGAAAGTCCGATACGTTCAGGTACCTTGGATCCGTGCTGCACGAGTCTGGCATCGTGGACGACGATGTCCAAGCACGTATGGGCGCGGCTTGGGCGAAGTGGCGCGAGGTAACGGGCGTCGTATGCGACCGCAAAATGCCTCCGAAGCTCAAGGGGCAGATATATAAATGCATCATACGGCCTGTCCTACTGTACGGCGGCGAGTGTTGGCCAGCACTAAACAGACACACCCAGGAGCTTTGCGTCACGGAGATGAAGATGCTGAGGAGGATGAGTGGCGTAACGCAATCCGATCGCATACGCAACTCTTTCATCCGAGGTAGTCTTGGTGTCCGTGATGTGGGGGAAAAACTGCAAGAGTGTCGTCTGCGATGGTATGGCCACATCATGCGCCGCCATATGGAGTACGTTGGTCGGGGATGCATGAATATGGCTGTTCTTGGGGCTAGGTCCCGTGGTCGCCCTCGCAAGCGCTGGTTGGACGTCGTCAAGTCCGACATGAGAGCCAATGGCCTAACTGAGAAGGATGTTCAAGATCGGGCAAAGTGGAGGAAGCTAAGTAGGAAGGCGGACCCTGGCAATAGCCGGGATTAACGCCAGGTGGAAGAAGAAGACTCTAACTGACTGACTAAATAGATTTGCAATTTATTGATGGTGGAAACTAGCCTATTGCCACCAATGTCCTATTTACAAAGACTAACCTTGTGCTATGCTAACCTAATGCTAAGTTAGTTTCTCGAAACTGGCATAATGCTATGTCGTATTCAATAGCGTAGGTAGTGGATAGGTACATCAAACATTCTACACAATAAAAAGAAGAAAATTGTAAGTGTGGGTATTTTTTTCCTGACAAATAGCAACACAGACTATATTGTGAAGGGCCCGGCGACGCATAAACTGTCCATGCAAACGTAATGCCAAAATCATTTGCTGTTTGAACATATTTTCACCATATTATGCTGATATTTGGATTTAGACAGTAGTTTTTACCATCTCTTTAATTTCGCACCTTTTAACGGTGTAAATGGCATGTTTTAATTTTGTTTTTTCTATATTATAAACAAAAACATTTCCAATATTGATTCCGCAGAAACATAGCTTAAACATATTATCAAGTTACAAGTTGTGGAAAAAAATAGAAAATCATTAAGTTTTCATTGATAACGGTAGGTATTACGGAACACATCCAAATTTATCATTTTCCAATCGTTAGTAGTTCTGTCTCGGCAAGTAACTGCTGTGTGTGTCGCTCCGACAGGCACTCACACTAACGCTAAGCGGGAACGCGGGCGCTGTTTTGTCATTGCCAGTGTTAGACGATTAGGTACTTTACTGTGCTGTGCGTGCGTAATCGTTATTGTTTTCTAACTTGTATTATAATATTTCTGACACTTGACCTAAGCTATGAACTTAGATTTAGATATTTGCCTTTTAATTCGGTATCAAGTTACGTATATTTTTACGACCTTTGGTACAACCCAAAGATATTATTATAAGTTACTTACCTAACTTCTTAGCTACCTATTAATTATTAAAATATTTTTAAATTGAAAGACCTCACTTCCTAAGTAAATTTTGTAAAAAATAGTGGGTGGTTATGTAGGTATTTACCTAATAAATAGGTACCTTGTTTTAGTAAAGACCTAAATTTTAAACGAGTAGGTACATTTGTTTCCATGTGATCTGTATCCGGACAAAAGAGTAACCACCAATCCGTTTCATTACTAATATTAATCGGTGGGTAGGTACCTATCACAGCGCAGTTGTATTATCTACTTATTACAAGCTTTGTCATGTCACTGTTCCGTTTCTTCACTCGGGTGGGCATACATGTGATTATCTCAAAGACACTGCTCGTACTTGTAGGTACTTTGATGTTTATCCGGATCGCCTGGGGTAGGGTGCACATACGGCCATATTTGTCTGGACAAGTGTTGCTTTTGGCCTCGGTCCGGTTTTAGCTCGGACTTTCTTTTTAATTTCTAACACAAAAGTCAAAATATTGATAAAATTAAAATGAAAAGATCAAAGTCGTTCTAGTTAATTTTATAATTGTTGAGTTGAGCTTCACGATTAGGTACTGCAAATGCGTGCACTGCCTGAAAAAATCCACTAAATCTGTGTGGTTCTTCAGAAAACCATTTCAGTCACTAACATACATCGCCTAAACATATACCAGTCTATTTAGTGTAAATCTTTGACACTGTATACTCTGATTACCATTTTTTTAACTCATTCAGTCGATTATGGTCACCCAGTCGCCGCAGACACGAACTCGAGCGGCGCGGCGACGCATATCCGGGCAGATCGCGCGGCGCGTAGTGTTATGATATTAGAAGTTGCCTATATATGAGTGCGTTACTGCAGACGCGTGGGCACCACTGGATTAGGCGCGCCGCTCGTATGCCGCCGCGCCACTCCCGCGCTGCTTCCTTCGTGAACAGATCTACATATAACTGAAGGACTGAACTTCATGACAGAATACAGAACCAGTCGATGGGGCGGGCGACACGTGGGGGAGGCATGTGTCTAACTGTGGCCGACTTTTGACTGAAATGATGATGATGAAAACGACAATATATTTGCTCGAGGAACGTAGTTTTACGCGATGTTGTGTGTTAGTTATTATAATGAGGTTATCAATTTGATTTGACCAAATAGGTTTGGTACGGATTGACTGTCGTCTGGCCGTTCCTAATCAACCAAATTAACTAAGACATTCCCATACAAAAAACACGCTCTTCTTAACGGCTTAAATTAAGCTGTTCAAAAGGGTAATACATATCGTAAGGGTTTTTATTTAACTGCTTAGAAAAACCCTATCAAAAACCCTTTCGAAAACCCTTTCGAAAACCCATTCAAAACCCTTTTAAAAACCCTTTCAAAAACCCTTTCAATGGACAATCATAATAGTCCTTCAAGCTATTCGAAAGGGGTACCTACATCGTATGGGTTTTTATTTAAGTGCTTAGAAAAACCATATCAAAAACCCTTTCAATAAATAACCAATGGTTCGTGTTTAAGTCTTTCGAAAAGGTAAGCCGTTTATGAGGTTTGCTTATCACGATGATAACCCATTTAATGAGTTTAGTACTTGAAACCCATTCAAAGAGTAACGCAATCATTATGATAACCCATTGAAAGAGTTACATCATCATTATGATAACCCATTGAATGCGTTCTATACTTGAAACCCATTGAAAGAGTTACGTAATCATTATGATAACCCATTGAATAGGTTCTATACTTGAAACCCACTGAAAGGGTAACCCCTTCATTAAGATAACCCATTGAATAGGTTCTATACTTTAAACCCACTGAAAGGGTAACCCCTTCATTACGATAACCCATTCGAAAGGGTTACCCACATCGTATGGGTTTTTGATTAACTGCTTAGGAAAACCCTATCGAAAACCCCTTCAATGGGTAACCGAAATGCTCCCTGTTTGTAACACGAACCTTGGAACTACGCGCCGGCCACGACTGAAGAAACGTTATGTTGTTCGTATAAAAGTTTCGGCTGCCAAATTCATAGTCAGAGTTGTGACGTCAATTTCATGAGTAAATAGTGTTTTACCTGCAATATCTAGAACCCACCCCTAACCCCCCCCCTAACCCCCCCTAACCCCCTACCTATAGACAATCTAACAAAGAAAACAAAAAGAAAGCGGATGGAAAGGGAGTAAGTTGATAAGTAATCAAATTGTAATGCCTCGTTAGCTATAGTTACCTAACAAGGTAGCTTTTAAGTACCAAACAGTTTATTCTAAAGAAAATGGGATTTCTTATCATCAGCCAAAACATTAATGGATATTATTGTGCATGTGCACAATAATTCCATAACCAATTATCTCACTAAACTTCGCCTAACTCAAAGCTCTTCAGTAATTTCCTCACTAAAACCAACACACGAGCGAAATGAATTGCTCAAACATTGAATAATAACCTGATTGATTTATCTACGCCAAGATGGCGCATGGTGCGTGCTGCGGCGCCGGTCAGACATACGATCATCTAAACTAATGTAATATATAGGTAAAATGTGTATGTTTGTTTATGTATGTTTGTAGAAGGTCATCTCGGGAAGTTCTGCAGTGCGATTCGGTAAACCTCTCATCGTGTAAGCTTAGGTGAACGTGAAGTGAGCTGTTAATCCATACGAACAAGATTTAATGACAGTTCACTCCATGCTCACTCCCCCTGTTTACACAATGAGATGTTGACAGAATCGACCGGTTGTAAACCTCCACCACCGTGTGCTTAGCTTAGGTGAAGTGAACTGTATTGACAGTCTTTCTTGAATGGAAATGGATTGTCGTTCAAAAAAGATGGAAAACTTAAGAGGTAAGATTCTTTTGAAGATAGAAGGCTATACTATCGAGTGTCATCAGACAAATTTTGAGCCCGAAAAATGCACAGCTCCTGCATATAGGCCACGGCAGCAAAGCCGCGGGGAAAAGCTAGCTTTCAATAAACACGCCTCCATTAAATTACTCATCTTCGCTTAGAACTGAGATTATCGAAGGGTATCAGTGTCAGGGGAAAGTGGAAAGGATATGCGTGTATGTGTGTGTTGTTTGTGATTATATTCCTATGCGCCTACGCTGTAATCTTTCAATCAAAGGTTGCAGGAAGGTTCGATTTGTGCAGTCGGGGTCAATGCAAATACGGTCTGTGTGAATGATGTTAGTTTGTACTGGTATTTTTTATGTCTCAATATCAAGATATGGTCCTAAAATTAATCTTGGTAGTCCTGTGATGATAATTCTGATAGCAAGAAGATTCATAGACATTATGAACCGTCGGAAGAGGTATTTTACTCGAGACTGGCCCATGTCAGCCGATAGATTGGAACAGGCGGGGTATAAACGGAAAATGCTTAAAGAACACATTCATAGAGGTATGTGTTACATTAAAACGTCAGAACAACGAAATAATTGTAGTTACAATCTAAAACACAAGATTTCAAAACCCAACTAATATCTCAACCTCCGAACCAAGTTTACAAGACAATTTTGCAAACAATTTTACGGTAATAATTAGTCAAATGGGTTTAAACAAGACGAATGGGCTTGGAGTGCGAGCGTGCGTCCACTCACGCGCAGCCCGCGCGCATGCCCGACCTACCACCCCTCGCGTCGCGATGCCAATTTGTTAGTCGCGACTCGCGACTTGCGCCGGCGCATCTAGAACTTTCTACAGGGATTTGGTAAGCTGGATATTTTGGTTAAGTAAGCGCGGTTTTGTGACACGTTTTCAGGTTATAAAATGTTGACGTTTTATTACGAGAATGAGTAAAAGTTGTACACACGAAGGAAGATAGCGGTTTGATCTGATAAGAACTTCTACATGTAAGTTTAAAAAAACTAAATGTACCGTATTGTAAATTAATACACGAAACTCTTACATAATACATTACGTTAGACTAATTTTAATTTCCTTAGCTGAAACATAAAGCAAACACAGATTATCAACAGCTGTGGTGATGTAGTGAAAACACAGTGTCTTGAAATTTCGCGAAACGTATTTAAAAAGTGTATAATTTTTACCTAAAAGAAAAAAACAAGTCTCCATTCCTGAATTATGATGCATTTTGTGTTTGTCAATATTAATTTATTCGATAAAATAAAATATTACTGAATAAAATCTTATTTTTTAGGGTTCCGAACAAAAAACGGAACCCTTACAGGATCACTCGGGTGTCTGTCTGTCTGTCCGTCTGTCACAGCCATTTTTTTTTTGGTACACATATGGAACTCTGTGACCCAAACTCGGAAGCGTTACGAAAATCATTATTTTTTTAGTATGGGGGTCACTTTTGGGGATCAAACTAAAAAAATAATAAAGTTTTTTGAAAAATATCGTGTGACATATCAAATGAAAGGGCTTACTTGAGGGTTTTAATGATATATTTTTTCAAAATTTTAAAATTAATAGTTTTGAAGTTATTCAAAAAATTAGACGAAAAGTGACCATTCCCCCCCCCCCACCCTTATCTCCAAATCTACTGAGCCTAAAAATTTGGAAAAAATGCAAATAAATAGATACAGATTACAGAAAAATCTATAAGAATTCTATAGTGATAAAATGACATGGTAAAAAAAGAAATTCGTTCGGGACCCTTTGCACACGAGTCCGACTCGCACTTGGCCAGTTTTTTTTTATCCAGGAAACATCTTTATTCTGGAGAAATTAAATTGCGTACCTGTGTGTCCTTATTTTGCAAGTTCCTTTCGGCTTCAACAAAAAAGTCTTACAAAAAAGTTTTAGCAAACTGGACAAGCATCAAACAAACAATAATAATTAATTCACTTCCGCTCTATGAAAATTAAAGTGCGTCCATATGAAAACAAAAAGCGATTGTGTTACCCACACCTACAAGTTAATCACCGGTTAATGGATGCATGCGTGGGCGCAGCGTTTGTGCGAACATTGCGCGTGGTGGTCGCTGTTGTGGGGTTTACGCCCATGGAGGTATGCTTGGGCTGGTATACTCGACTGATGAAATGGGGGACGGTTTTTGGTTCGATTAATTAGAATTCGGAAAGAACTTTTGATAACTTGTCCTACTTGACTATCACACCCGCACCTAGCGTTTCCTAACGTCTTTTATAATACGCGCAGCAAGAGAGTGGAACTCTTTGCCTACGTCTGTATTTTCGAAGGCTTACAACCCTCATCTCTTTAAAGTTAGAGTGAACAGGCTCCTCCTGGGTAAGCTCGCTCCATCGTAGACTTTGTCTCAGTCATATCTGGCCTAGACTAGAGTCAAGAGCAAGCCTATCTCAAATAAAAACAAATAAAAAAAACTTACAACTCGTATGAAGCAAAGAGCATAAATTTGATTACATACAAGGAATACGACATTGACTCCATCGAGCAACTTATCGTGCAGGGCAGAAAGGAGGACACCAGACTGCGAGAAAGGTTCCACATGACATGGGTCGGTCCATCTCAAGTTAAGTCTTCGCGATTTCGGTCACCAGGGAGAAGTGGCGAACACATTTCTGCCCCTACAGAAGTCGCTACATGAGGATGACGGCCGCTCCGCACGACAAAGAGAGAAGAAGTTTTAAAAGAGCACACTATAACGAAGACTTTTAGGTGCAGAAAAAATAACAATAAACGAGTACAGTAGAAAATAGGCACTAGAGCATTCCAGTCTCCTTATCACAACTTGCTTAAATCACCAATACTTCCGTCACGTTTGATAATTATGGCCGAATTAAACCTAGGCTTACTATCTTTTAATCCATTGATTCCCAATTCTTTGTTGACTTTAAGTTCTTTTTTTTTGGGACAAGCCCGCCACACATTTCCGACCACTGCAACTCCTGAAAGCCAGAATCAACAGTGGCGACCACCAGAAAAACGCCGAGCCAAAAGCGAAGCGAAGCAAAGCGAAGCGAAGCGAAGCAAAGCGAAGCGAAGCGAAGCAAAGCGAAGCAAAGCGAAGCGAAGCGAAGCGAAGCGAAGCAAAGCGAAGCGAAGCGAAGCAAAGCGAAGCGCAGCGAAGAAAATTACAGCGGCTCCTCCGCTGTAATTTTCTGATTAATTTCGTTGCAGGCTCCAAGACAGTTGAATCGTTTCTCCGGGACTCGTCGGGTTTCATTGGCTCGGCGTTTTTCTGGTGGTCGCCACTGTTGATTCTGGCTTTCAGGAGTTGCAGTGGTCGGAAATGTGTGGCGGAGGAAAAACGTGTGTAGGAAAAAACAAACTTTAAGTTCACAAGCCGAAAAGCTACATAAAATTACAATATTTAAAAATGGTAATGTCTTAGTAAATCTCAAACCTCGCTGAACACAATAATCCTGTAATGCCCACAAGTAACATGCCGTAGTACGAAAACACTACAAATTACAACAGTCGAGTATACCAAAAGCAAGCAGACAGTATGTCTCAGCGCTCATTTGTCCACAATAATTACCCCGCACAAATTGGTGCCGTATAATTTATACCGACCGGCTAGTTCAACTTACTGTATATAAATTGTACCAAGAGAAAGTGTTTACACTAACTAGTTGGGATATTAGCTGGAATTTGTTTACAGTATTAGTGGAATTTATTAGTAGTTTTGTTGTGTTATATTTTTGACTAGTTGACCCACGCAACTACGTCTGCTCCGCTCCTATTGGTATTAGCGTGATGATATATAGCCTACAGCCTTCCTCGATAAATGGGATATCTAACATTGAAAGAATTTTTCAAACCGGACCTGAGATTAGCGCGTTCAAGTAAACAAACAAACAAACTCTTCAGCTTTATAATATATTTGTATATAGATAGATGATCTATCTGTCGCTCTGCCTAGCTTTATCTCAGTATTTCAGGTTAACTCTCCTCTTCATTCAAAGCAGATCAATTACCTACATATCTTTGGTTAAAAGACCTTGACGATAGAAAAGGACCTGTAGTTTTTTGCACTTTTTTATATTGGTGTATTTAATTTAGACGAAAAAGAAAAGCCTGTTAGCGATTACCTTTCGTCTCATTTGGTTGTTTGTTTGTATTTACCGCTAAAACACTACCAATAGTGATGAAACAGCTTCATCTTTCGGATAATAGGTTATATCTCACTACAACTGACTATATATATCTCAATAGTGGCGAAGACTTATAAGGAGATATAATAAACTCCCAATATTAATATTACTCACTTTACGCAACATAACGTCCAAAATAAAAGATCATTACAGCCTAACATTTAACTGAGACGCAAAACTGTAATTTTTTACTAAAACATTTCATTATCATCTGACATTTTTACAAATATTACTAAACTACTCCCACGCACTCATTGTTCCGTTCAATCATACTATGGCCCAATAATTGCCACTACTAGGAACCCTCTCAAATGAAAACTCAACCTTATCTTTTCGGAAAGTGAGTTCAAAATCCAATGATATGCAATTTCAGAACAGCAAAAGGAATCTTGTCGAACTGTTGCGAACATTTTGAGTTGATTTGCAAATTTTGAAAGTCTGACTCATGGGAGTAGGCAGCGACTTATAAATAGGCCCTATGATAGATTTAATCGTTTAATTTATCACTCCATGGTGTAATTCAATAACCATTGACTACTAAATGGATGTTTAGTAGAAGATATGAATGTATTACTGGTCACACTACCTGATTTACTTGTACCTATTAAGTTTTAGTATCGACAATTTTATTGGATCATTTTCGGTTATTGGATTTAGATATTTGGTCAGAACTGTTTTATCATATTAGGTGTGTGTGGTACCTATGCCAAGAGTGTTGTAACTTCTACGTTAGCGTTCTCCATACCGTAGACCACATCATCGATTACCATCAGTAATGCGATTTTGTAAAACTCTTACCGTGATGTGAGCGGACCGTCTGTTCTGGATAAAAATAACTTGTTTTTGGTTTTGTTTCTTCGTTTTCTGACACCTTCTTCCAAAATTAAAGTTATTTTATTCTTTGTAGTGTTTTTATTTGGAAGTCGGATGTATTTTTTTTTTTTGTAAAAAGTTTTTATTTTTTACTGGTGATTCTCCAAAACTCAATTGACATGACATACCTTTCACAGCGTACGTGCTATGAACTGGTGTAAACAATATACAGACATGCGATTTCAGCGATTCGGATGTCTTTGCTATCATTTATTGAGGAATTCCATTGCCTATCTCCGAAGTTCTTCATCAAATCTTCACCAAATTCCCTCTATTTATCAAGGATCCCACTATCAGATCTTGACCTGATGATCATGGGTTCAACTGGAAAGTCTACCCTTTCAAACAAAAAAAGAATTTTCCAAATCAGTTCAGGCGTCTTCGAGTAATCGTGGAATTTACATAAAAATAAAAGATTCCGACGAATTGAGAACCTCCTCCTTTTTAAAGTCGATCAAAATAGGACTTACCGTGAAGTTAAGTGAAGTGAGCATAAATTGAGCTGTCATTACAAAATTGATACTAGGGATTGACAGCTCACTTCAGTAATCACGGTGATATTGTTACAGCACTACTGTTAATCCTCCTTATGCTAGGGATTGACAATTTACTTCACCTAAATACATTTAAATCAAGAGATGTTTGCGGAAGAGGGACTGGCTGGCGAGATACTTGTCAAGTACGAATCTTTCAATAAAAGTATGAAAACGTGCGTGCTCTTGGAAAGGCCTATGTCCAGCAGTGGACTGTTATAGGCTGATGATGACGATGATGATGATGGAAGCGTTAGTACAGAGTCTTTTCGGTGTGGATGTAAATCAGTAGAACTTGTTTAATTGCGAATATTGTCGGTACTTTAGTGCTTCTTCAGTAAAACCTTATCTGGAAACATAAAGTGTTGTAATAAAAAGGTCTGTTACTTATGGAGTCATCAAAACCAAGGTAGGACCCTCCAATGAAGACTGGCTTTCTCTAAAAGATTTGCAAAAAACTGCAAACAGCCCGAAGTACAGTTATCAACAATAACGAGTGTTTAAATGCTATCGTTTTCACACACGACGGTCAGGAAGGTACTTAAGTACTGGTGGCACATTCCACGCACGCTTGCACGTAATACGAAATTTTTGTCAATGATGCTGATGATACTTTCTGGGTTAATTTTTTCGGTCGAAGATCTTTGGTAATGTCTTGATCTAGTTTTGTTGTGGAGATAATCATGTCATGCTGATCGCTAACGAATGATATCAGAAACGCATGATTATAGGTCACTTTGGATTACCAAAATAAAAAAAAGTGTGAAAATCTGTTTGATAAAAAAAACAACAATCAATATAATTGAGCGCTAGCAACATCATCATCATCACTCTCTATCTTTATCCCAATTTACTTGGGTTCGCCCCATCATTTGTCATCTTTCTCGATATTCCTCTATTATTTTTATTTATTGTTTATAACGCAACACATTTTCATTCCATTTCAGATCACATTCAACAAAACAAAAACATAATTGCAACATTTAGCACACGAAAACAATTTCCCAAACGCCACACCACAGAACTATAACCCGTCCGGAAATCAAAATCCGAAACGTATCCATTTCTCAGTGTCGTCCCGTTCGAGAGGCGATGACCATCAGCCGCCAGCATCAGTGACCTCAGGACGGTCATTTATAAACACGACCATGGGAACCTGGAGATAACGCATCGCACGTACAACCACGATTAGAATACAGACGGTTTTCAGAGCAATTACGCTAATTTACCACTTTTGGCAGCCGATGGGGTATTGACAAGATTTTGGGACGAGTTTTTGGAGTTAGGTTTTTTGAGGATGTCGGCAGAGATCGATATTTACTACATGTTTTATGAATGAGGAATAGGCCTTTCGTCAATCATTTCAAAAACTTACTAAAAGACATCGCCCAGCTTTAGGCGGACATTACGAGAATAAATGTAACTAACACGCGTAAATAGCTGTGATTGGTGGAAGCTTTTGTCGGTAGCTAATATCAGCCATTTACGTGCGTGACCTAAATATTTTTTTTCATCCAGAAACAGTGGTTTAGATGGATAAATATTGACGGTGATTGAGCTTTTAAAGTTACCATTGGTTTTGGCTTCTGTACTTTATTCTTCTTGGTAAAACTCGAACATTTCGGAACTGATTTCAGAAAATATTATGGAAAATTAAAAATATGTATTATAAAAATACTTGCGAAAAAAACACAAAAATTGTAAAATCTCTAATTAAGAATTTACTTTCAACATCCTTTACAAAACCATCCTACATTATCCTCATACATTAACAAGTCCTAGTAAAAATTGACAAGAGCGTGCTCTCGCGCATGACACGAGTTATCTCGATCGGGACGTGTGCGCGAGTGAGATGCCGATAGCATCTGTTCTCAGGCCCTCGTCCGTGCCCGTAAACATGCCACTTCCGAATAGACATGTCCTTGTCATTTAAGGATGTTGATGGAAAATTCAGTAGGATAGATAGATAGGATATACTTTATTGCATATAAAAAATAGATACACAACTTTTACTTAATTCTAAGGGTACAATGGCGGTCTTATCGCGGACAGAGATATCGACCGTACACTATGATAAATGATTTTCCATGGATTGACGCTTCAATGTCAACCAAGGGTCCAAAGATCCCGTCTTTGGACCTTTGGTTCCTCAAGAAGAGTGCTATGATCTGTTTACGAGAGCTAATCTATCCTATCCTAGTGTGACGCATTTATAAATCAAGTGAAATAACTGCTTGATACCAAAAATGTTATTCTGTAAAGATACATTGATACATATAGTGCAAAAGTAACTTTTATTTTTTCTGTTATCTCACAGGTATTTACCGTATAGTGGCCAGGCCCAATTATCTGTACCAGATAAATTGCAATTACAAATTTTTTCAGCTTCAGGATACTAAAGAAAACTCTTTAGCAACCAGCATTTATGATCAAGATAAAATGTGATAGTGGCTCTTTCTACCGTGTTTCCAAACACTGTCAAATCAGCATCTAAGTACGCAAGTGAAATCCATCACTCCTCCAGTCTAAACTATACGTTATTCTCCGAAGACCTAGGCAGGTTGACAATGTCCTACAGTACATGTCATCATTAAGCTGTTGGAACCACGTCGCGATGGGGACAGACAACCAGCTTTCCATGTCAACCCACATCTTGGTTAACGTGACAATAGACCGCGGTTGCGCGACGCAATGCATAAGAAACGTGGGTAAACTTTGCTACCGTTATACGACGGGTTTTTTTTACTTTAATCTTTTTTGCAGGGTTAGGTTTTAATCATCTAAACACGATTTATGCAATACATTTCTTTAAAAAAGAAGAAAATGATAGGGTTTCAGTATATTTTTCAATGTCAGAAACTAAAGTCAAAAAAAGCGCAGCAATAAACCATAGATTAACAGTTCTGCTGAATTAATGATCACCAAATTGTTAATCCCCATGCCCCATCGCCAAACGCGACTCCTGTTAATGTTCCCATGGCTAAAGATATATTAACTTAGCCTAGTGGCTCTTTCGTCACAAGTCTTGAGATGCACAATAGGAGTGAGATTTTCTATGTGAAATATGTTTTATCAGTTTTTAGTTAACAATTTTAGCCCTTGGAAGCTTCATTCTTGGGACAAGCCCACCACACTATTCCCAACCACTGCACCTCACGAGAGCCAGAATCAACCGTGGCAACCAAAAAAAAACCAATGAAGCTCGACGAGTCTCGGAGAAACGATTCAACAATCTCGAAACCCGCTACAAAGCTCCGCTCTCGCTTATACCTTAGCCACAAAATACTACGTTATGCTTTGTTCCTTTTCCTAGATCACGACAATTTACGTTTTTATTATATTTATAATTAAGTGGGCAATCCGTGACGACCCGACACCGCAACTGTATAAATTAGTTAGTAACTGTATATAATTTACATAAAACTAGGATGCATGCTATAAATTGGATTCAGTCAGGAGTATCAATAACAACAAGCATCCTTTTAAGTTTATCAACATAAATTAAGGTTTGTTGGTATTTATTTGTAAGTGCTTGTTCAGTGCCTGTTTCTCATTAAATAAGATTTATTAACTTCAAAACATTGACATTCCGGTTTGACTGGAAGCCGACCCCAATATAGTTGGGAAAAGGCTAGGCAGATGATGATTAACTTCAAAACATTAATATCAATTATATTTAATATTATTAAATTGTATTAATATAATTAATTCAATAACTATACATCATCATCATCATCACACGAGTATCAGCCAAAAGACGTCCACTGCTGGACATGGGCCTTTCCCAAAGGTTAATTAATTGTCATAATCGCCACGCTTGGCAGGCGGGTTGGCGATCGCAGTGTATGGTGTTGAGTTTTACTGAGAACGATGCTGCCCATTCTCTGGCGAGTCCCTTAGTCGCCTCTTACGACACCCACGGGAAGTGATGAAATGCTATTATTGTTTTACGGCACCATACGGCTATTGATGCTGAAGTGCTACAAATTAAAATTATAAACATTTTCTTAGATTTCTTAATCAATACTGTAACGCTGCAATTATGTAACTAACTATGATAAAAGTGAAACTTTAAAAGATGCGATAAGTGAAAAAACAGATGAAATTCACACAAAATTAAACGAATCATAAGAATGTTGCCTTTACTCATATTATTCGACAAAAAACCGGCCAATTGCGAATCGGACTCGTACACCAAGGGTTCCGTACCATAAACTTTAATTTTGATTATTTGTAATTATAGCGGCAATAGAAATACACAATCTTTCTACCTACTACAGTTCTTGAGATACAGCCCACTGACAGACGACAGACGGACGGACGGACGGACAGCTGGACGGCCGGACGGACTGCGGAGGCTTAGTAATAGGGTTCCGTTGGTTACCCTTTGGGTACGGAAACCTAATAAAAAGCGAGGTAGCAAAGGCAATGCTACAAAGTCACTCTAGTCATCGACGCTTCCCTTCAATTTTAGCCCGTTTGAAAGCTTGTTTTCAAAAATGTTTGATATATTTATTACTTCTATTTTATTACTATTTCTCCCGTATTTTCGGCACCAAGCAAACCTGTTTCAAAACACCCCTTCTTCCTCACATTGTTGACAAAAATACTTGTCATACTATTGTCACAAATCTACATAACAATGTAACATAGCATTGACCCGAGTCCCGGCTCGACCTCAGACCCTCGCACGGGTGACCTATCCAGTCATTGCGACGTGTGTTCTCCTATAACCTTAAACGAAATGACTTTACACGGTGACTTTAATCCCATACGTTTGAATTGTCGTACTGGTAATTTGTTGGGAGTCTTGTACGGAGTATTGTTAGGCTGTGGTCGATAATATTGTACTTAGAATTGTGTGAATGAGTTATGAATCTCGTTTGAACTCTGCCCCTAGATTTGCGTCAGTCCACGGAATAATTATGTCGTATGTTGTGATTCTTGTTCATTATCATTGGGATAGCGGAACTGGATGACGGTACTGTGCTGTTATTGGAATATTAGTTTATGCAATTTTTTTGTCCAGGGAGATGGCGATATAGATCGAGACGTAACGCACCGGATCAACTCAGGATGGATGAAATGGCGACAGGTCACTGGAACAACTTGTGACCCTCGGATGCCCCTCAAATTAAAAGGGAAAATATATAAGTCCGTGATAAGACCTGTCGTAATGTATGGATCAGAATGTTGGGCTGCGAAAAAGACGGATGAAAATAGATTGCATGTAGCGGAGATGAGAATGTTGAGATGGATGTGTGGAGTAACGAGAGTGGATAAAGTGAGAAATGAGTACATTAGAGGCACTTTAAAAGTGGTGCTAGTGACGGAAAAGTTGAAAGAGAATCGCTTGTCTTGGTATGGTCATGTGAAGAGGAGGGATAACTAGAAGAGTTATGAACATAAATGTGGATGGATGGAGAGGGAGAGGAAGGCCAAAGAAAAGATGGATGGATTGTGTGAGGAGCGATATGAAAGAAAAGGGAGTTAGTGATAGAGTGACGACTGATAGAACAGAATGGAAGAATAAAACGTGTTGCGCCGACCCCAAGTAACATGGGATAAGGGCAGGAAGATGATGAGTTTATGCAAATTTTTTTTCCAGACTTCCCCTTGAACCGTGGAACCTGTCAGGGTTACGGAATTTGTTCGAAAGAGTCACTGCGGCTCTGGGGCCGAAGTCCGTAGTTACGGGTTTAGTTGTGGGCGTATTCTAATCCGTATCACCTACGGACTTGCGGTTGGTCCCGAACCGAACCCGAACTAAGAATTAACAACAATACAATTTGACAGTAACTGTCAAATAGGAGTTGTCATTCATTCTTAGTGATTAGGTGATACGGAGTAGAATACCCGCAACTAAGCCCAAAACTCCTCAAAAGGCATTAGGAGGAACACGGATGGGTTTTAGTCAATAAGAGCCTAGCTGACACACCAAAAAAAAGGTAGTGTATAACGTGCAACTTGCTTCATCTTTTGAATTTCTAACTATGACTATTCAAAAGTGCTTGAAAATAGTGCATTTCAAACAAACGTTTAATTTGCATTGACTTTTGGCGTTCGAATATTTTAATTGGTCAGGTGAACACATGCACCTTGTTTTTAAATAACTATTACAAACAAAACTTTGTCATTGATAAGTAAAATGACATATTAAAGTTTTCAAGGCAAAAGTAAGTAGGTAACATAAGAAAATCTAACAACACAATAAAACGCATCGAAACTCACAAAGGGAAAGTGGGGAAACGCATTTATATTTTACGACATCCAGTCTACAGTAACCTTAGTGGCATAAACACTAACTATATTGTGTGTATGGATGAAACAAGTAAATGTATGATTTAAAAATATATATATATAATTCTAAAATTCCATACTGAAAAGGTTTACGCACGTAATGTTAATAAAAATCAAAATTATTTTCCTTTTTTGGTGTATTAATATAAATAATCATTGTTACGTAATTAAATGCAGATTTCATAATTTTCAATTAAAGCTTGGTTTAAAAAAATATTGGCTCCTAGGTCTGTACGATTTTGACTCATTTAAAAATCGAACATCTTTTGAAAAAGGAACATTTATAAAAAAAAAACTTTGTTAAGCCAGTAACATCCTAGAAAATGGAAAAGTGGAAGCCGCATACAAACCGCTTTTATGTCAATAAATCACAAAGCAATTCTTCAATCCGCTTCCTTATTCCGTTCCATCTTGGGCCGCGCAATAATATTATTATATTACGATAATAGGGGAATAATAATCGGCTGGTGACCGCAGCACGCAGAATAATAAGCATTCACCTTGCACACAATAGCGGGTTGAAAATATATTATGTCATTGTGGGGATAGTTGCATTGTGGCTTAACTTTGGTTAAGAAACTGAGGTTTCTTGGAGATAGGAGGGCTCGAAGGGCTTTCGGGATCAGGACCGCGGATTCCACCTGTATTATTTTTGAGTAGTACTTTGGGAACACAAGAAAAATCCGCGGTCCCGATCCCGAAAGCTTCTCGACTCGAAAAAAGTATCTAAGCAAAAAGTGACAAAAACAATTTTTTTCACCTAAAGGAATAAAAGCGATGAGTGGCCATTTTTATTTATTTTAATGTTTATGCAAATATATATATTTGCACAGTTCAGTATTTGATTGACTGAAAATCTTGGTGCAATTGTCTTGGTCTTGTCAATGGTCTTGGGAGCTTTTGAGCTTAAGTTCAAATGAGATTTATATGCTAATTAGCATTTAATGTTAAAGTATTAAATTAAAATCATTACCGTCAACATACCAAACCAAAAATTCACAAGTTATATTTTGTTAATCTCAGTTTAAACGCTCCACCAACTGAAACAACCAACCCACCATTTTTAAACAGTGAAATGTTTATGTATGAAGGTGTCAAAACACTTCTTCGGACACAAATTGCCGACGACCCTCTATGGGCATCTATTTGAATAGCTTTTGGCTCAGCCCGATACAATGGCCACAAGCCCATGACCGCCTATATTCTGGATCAGATAGTTCCTACTCTGATAGCCTTCTATGAAGATTTATTGGTAAACTGCTGCTTATTGAATTTTAATGGCACTAAATCTATTGTCCTCGATACAGCCATATTTGCGAGGATTCCCTTGTTACTACAATATTATTCATAACTATGAGAACGTACAAAGGTTAACAGTTTCGTGAGACGAGTTTTAAAATGAATCAGATCGGAATCAGATTGACAATTTGTGCTATAAGCCGCGGTAACAATGATAAATTTGTGGCTAGTTCTAAATGTCAGCGGACACTCAGACTAACCGTTGTAGATGGACTTCTTGATCAGGTAATACATAAATTGTGAGTACTATTTGTTTGTATCGCCTCCTTGACTGAATCTTGAACAAAAACGAGTAACAACATATCTTTATTTTCAAGCATGTCTTTCTCATATTTGAGTAGCTATTTCTGAACTACATAGTTGGTCGCCAGAACCAATGACATGACTAGCAAAAATCCAATATCAATTCATCCAACGCCTATCAATTCGGTGATAAACAAGAAACTGTCATACACTCGCCTCTTCAAAATTATCAAACGGAACACCACAACTCTTGCACACATTCGAATCCAACTCTAAATCTGGCATCAAATCTCTCATAAATTACAGATGCTTACCTTCAGGTAACGTCTCAATATGGTAAGGGGCACAATTCCAATGATTGGGAATGTTACATCCTTAGCACGAATACTCTCGATATATGAGTACTGCTCACTGGCATTACTGAGCTAACAAGCTTTCGTACAATTTAACCGAGGTAAATTAAGTATGGTGATCTAGAAATGTTGGGAGTAGAGGAAACTGTGGAGTTTCTACAATGTTTTCTTTTTTATTTGTCAGGTTCATATTGGGTGCTATTTCTTTATCTAGATGTATCACTGCAAATGGTGAGTATAGAGGTACATCTAAATGTACAAAGCACATGATGGTGATGATCACGAAAATTAACTAGATGCGAAAAGCAAATCGCGTGATGATATATCGATGTTTGGAGATGGCCTATGTCCATTTTTGAAGAATGCTGATGTGGATGCTACAGTACGTTGTGTAGAAATTACTCTTGAACTTGGAGATCTTGTAAATATCACATACCCACGGTCAGATGAAGAATTGAAATCTCCAAGTCTAAATCGTGCCCTAAACAATATTTATATGGTCAAAGTATCAGTACACAATGGTGCCTATAATAAATACATTGACACCAAAACCGCATTCTGGGCATACTTCACAAGTTTTCAGGTACAGCTATCCTAGGATTGTAATCTTGTGCTAAACAAGTCAGGTATTGGAGATACAGCGATATTGTTCGGATGGTCTATAGGTCAAGCGGCCGAGCGCACAAATGTCACCGTCCCAGCCGGATGGGAGGGCATTATGTGAGATGGTAGGATTTTGGTAGTATTACAAGATGAAAATTGCGTTTATTGGCACAACGTTACATAAAACCAAAGTAGACTTTACCACGGAAACTACAGAGATGTGCCAAAAAAAAACTTTCTTCTTTTTTTTACTATTGATAGGCACGCGTTTGACCACTATCTCACCTGATGGTTAGCGACGATGTGGCCAAAGATCTTCAAGGCAATTAAAGAATAACGGTGGAAGCTCTTTTTGTTCAGGAATAAAAAGTTAGTGCAGAAGAGGTCCTCAGTGAAGAAGCAAAGATGGAAGTTATACTGATGCTATAGGTCAAGCGGTCGGCACGGACGACCAAAATTTCATAATCCCACCGAATGGGTGGAAACTAAACTCTGAAGTTTCGATGGGTAATGATAGTATGAAAAAAAAATAAAAGCAAATGACTGATGGGACATTCTAAGGTCGACGGATGAGTGAATTTTCATTGCATCAATTATTATACATACTATTTTGAATGAAAAACTTACCTTTGTATTTTGAACATGAACATTCTTCAGCTTGAACATGATAATGCTGAAAAACCAAATCATCTTAATTTTATTATCCATGTGGATAATAGATAAATAATTTCTTTAATCATCCTCATCATAACCTTTTCCTAAAAAACGTACCTATTTCCTAAAACCTTGCGTCCTTACAAACTTAAAGGTAGTGATTGTGCAAGCGAGGCATCTTCTCAAAGGTCGCCCGTTGACCGATAACGACTGCGGCCTTCTGCGGCCCGAATCACTGGGCTTGCACCACGCGATGGGGTTACTATGGGAACTCGCTCTCTACAGCCGTCCTTTTCGATATATTTTGACACAGAGCGTGTTAGATTTCGTGTTGCAATTTGGAAGCTTTTTCTTTCTACAGAGGTACAGTGTTATTACGGAGAGTGATCTTTTCTTCTATCTATTAAGAATAATTCACGGAAACAAATTATTTATATGTATTTTTGTTATTTTTATCAAGCTATGGTGCGTAGTATCCTGGTGTCTGTCTCTCGGACCACGTTAGGAACCAAAGTCAAAATCATGGACGTTGACCAGAAGGCCACTAAGCTTAAGTCGAACTGGGCCGTACACGTCAGACGAGAAATGGGCAAACCAACCGCGGGCGAACCAACGAATGGCTGCCTTTATATGTCAAATGATGTAACGGCAGACCAAGGTGATGATGGCGGGTCGAACTCGACTACTACCGAAAGGACTGGCCCGACATAGCAAATTACAGAGTTGAGTGGAAAAGGGAGAAGGAGGTCTTTGCCCAGTGGGATAAAATAGGCTATTTTGTCATTTTATTTTTGAAGTATTGGCATCATTTATCCCGTTGTTAAGTTATTAAGTATCGAAAAGTAATCATACTTACTGTATGATAACTTTACTTTTGTTTTGAAACATGGTAACACATAAAAAAATATGAGTCTATTTGTTTTTAATTTATATTTTAATTTAATATAAACGTTTTGATTTATGTCTTTAATGATTTATTTGATTGGTTTATTGTGACCGGCGCAGTGCTTGGGTAATTGGGTATACAGTCAACATTTATTAAGGGTGATGACAAGTAGTTATCCTTAGTGACCACACCTTCTGCTGATCTTCTGTTTAGCTTCTATGTCTAGTATCTAGTACAGACAGTATAGTATTTTTATTTACTTATATTCCAACAGTTCTTGCAATTTCGGTCCGTAATTTAACAATATTTTATTCGACTTAAAAACGGAGATTATTTATATGGCAAGATTTTACTTTAACATAACAAATCTTGTTAGCGTCATTCGGTGCGGTAATACTTAGCGTGTTTTAATTAATTTTGTGATTTATGAACGAAACAATACAGTATTTAATATTCATGCAATATCAGCATTACAGCTAAACTAGGTATCCATTCAGTTCTCACAAATGCGACTATGTCCATATTAAGTAGATTCGTGAACAGACCCCTAATTTGCACTAATGCCTACTTCAATTTAATGCTGGCTGGTTCAAAATTTGAACGCCTGCAATAGCAAATCATAACTCCTTTAAAACGTATAACAGTTGTTGAATATTCATAGAGTTCACAACAAGACGAGTGTTAGTCCTGGACTACACACGGAGTCTAAAGTCAGCATTTGCATCTCGTATTGTGTCAGTTTTATCAGAAGTTTTCGCTAAAAATCTTATTCCACTGTCGATCTGTCTTAAAAAAAAAATCAAATTGGAACTACTATGCGCCTACAAACTGTCATTTCAATGGTGACCATTTCATAAGCATCCCGAAAATGATTTAAAAATTTAGCTACTATTATTTCATACTAATTGATCCGCGTAACTTCGTCTGCGTCACAATTTGCTCCGCTCTTATTGATCTTAGCGTGATGATATATGCCTATAGTCTTCCACGATAAATGGGCTATCTAATACGGAAATAATTTTTCAAATCGGACCAGTAGTTCCTGAGATTACTCTTCAGCTTTATATATTAGTGTATAGATTTATTCACAACTAGGTACTTATTACAACTTATTCAGTAGCTTAATCATCTATCTCATTAAACCTAACAGCTCAGAAGCTTAGCTTTGATCAGTCAACGATAATATTATGTTTTAAAAGACAGACAGCTGACCAACAGTTCGTCAAAGGGATTGCACACCTTCAGTTATATAGTCGAATAGTTGGTAATGGTAGGTATTTTCCCATCTTAAACGACAGCTGACCATCAGTTCGTCAACTCGTGACCTCGACTGAAGCAAAGGTATTGCACACCTACAGTGAGTCGAATAGTTGGTAATGGTAGGTATGTTCCCACCTTAAACGTTCGGCTCGCAGTTCGTCCCGCAGGACGATACGTGGGCGCAAGTCGTAAGGTCTGCGATTATGTACGCCCGCGATACAATGGATTGATAGAGATGTTGCTCTACTTTGTTTGGCATTGTTGTTGGTATAGAGAATCACCAGAAAAAGTAATAGGGTCATTTGCCCGTAGAATGTCACTATGTCCATACTCGAGTTAATGATTTATAAAAATTTTGAAAATTTCAAGCCATCCAATTCAACTCTTGACTGCATCATATTGTTTTTGACGAGGATTCTTCAGTGACCGTTTGTATTAAAAGATCCACCAAAAAGTTTATTTTGAAATTTTATTTTTTCTTGATGACAAGTTTTTTATTTCAAAGTAATAAAGAATACAGAATCAAGAATCATCAAGATTTTTTTAATAGTAAGCTCGAATTCTGATTCAAATAAGTACAGGCCTAAGAATCTGTGGCCTCGCATCATATCGTCACTGGAAAGGCAAATAGTGGGCCTATGACGGTTACATGATATTATGTTATAAGATTATCGGGGATTTGCGACAGCTTACGATCAACAATTTAATTTATTTCAGCTATCACGGCTTAATTTCAAGCTCTTACCTTCTTTTTCGTACCAGCTATTGAGTACTACAAAACGGATTACAAGAAAGAAGACTACCCCAAATTAATCTTTTCCTAGAAGCAATTTTCTCCAAAGTCTACATCCTCCAATAATTCTGTACTTAATGCGAAAACACAACACATACAAATAACGGTTTCTCACCTACAACTCCCAAGTAGAGCCCCTTACCACCCCAGGAACACTCGCCACAGTCCGCGCCATAATTGATACAGGCCGCTAAAAACCAATAGCAAAGCCCACAAATGATTTACTGTCGACTAATGTGCATGTACACTGACTTTATTAACATTTATTATGGTAATGATTACTTGAATAATGTTTTAATATGCGCGCTTGCCCTGACTGAGGCCTGGCCGCGTGGGGTGCTGTCCGGATGACCTGACTTGCGCAGAGGTTATGCTGTCTTGGTACTTTAGTTTGTTGTGAGTTGGTAATGAGCTAGATTTTGAAGGGTGATAACAAAAAGTATTTGTTAGCAAGCAAAATAAGGTGTCACCAAAAGTTAGCCCTTAACATACCCTGAACAAATTGGTTTATCCCTATAACGAATACATAATTCTCTTTTTTTTTCGATCTCGGGTGTTGGGCAGCATAAGAACTCACCTCATACATATATGAGAATGTCTTAAGTACATTCTTCTCTCACTCAAGGAGTCCATATTTTTTGGTCATTCATAATTCTTCTATTCCTTCTTCTTCGTCGATTCCTCACTGCTGAAGACTGTGACCATATACGACACGTCTCCAAGCCATGCTGACTTCCGCAATGAGGACTGCTCTGTACATGCTTTCTCCAACAGCCTTCTTTAGTTAAGTATCTCGATTTAAAATATTTTCATTGAACAGGTTCTCGCAACAGTGCAAAGTGTAGCAATTTCTCAATTCCCTCGCCCTAGCCAACTCACCCAAAACCATTTAACATATACATAGCCCTCTAAACCAGTCAACTTAACACCCAGTCAACCAAACTCCACATCCATTACCACTAAATAGCCATTGACATACATTTCCAGGTGGTCAAATTATCCCAAAATTGCATACAAATGACTGCACTGACCACCTTGTAATTCTCAAAGGGACTGGTGATCATAAACATTGATCACTCGAATTTATAACAGCGCTGACCTCGGCTCTTGGCATTGTCTGAATTCCAGCATTAAATACATTACGAATGATGATTACAGAGTCGACAGAATAACTTAGTAAAGTGGTAGATTGTGCTAGAAATAATATCTATGGATGCAACAGATATAATTTTGCTTTAAACTTTAAAATAGGTATGACCAGAAAAATGATGCTCATACAAATTTTAATGATGAGGAAGGATGCTCATAGAAATTTTATGATGAGGTATTATCAAGACAAATAATTATTTTTTTCATTAATAGCTTCATACTGTACGTATGTAACGGAAACTTTGAACATGATTTTGAACCCCTTCAAAACGTCGGATTAACTCGATATTTGTCATACTTATCAAGGACCGATGACAATTTAATATTTTAAACAGTTTGATCCGTTATCCTTACCAGGATAATCAGGAATAGAAGGAGCATATGACAATTGCAGAGACTGTCAAGGTGAAACACCGCTCATCATCTTCAGCGTGTTTCTTCATAGCTAATAGAGGACACAAAGCTATTGCTAAATAATAACTAAAAAATAAATGATAGTTAAAAAAAAAAATACGTTTTATAGAAAATTTAAGTAAAACAATAAAAATAAATAATAGTTTAAAAACTAAGAAACCGTTTTATAGACAATCCAACTAGTAAATTGAAAATACATTTGAATTAAAAATAGTGTAAAAATGTATTTTATTGTAATAAAGCGTGGGGTGCATGGTGTCAATAGTTATAAATATTTTATTAACAGATATGAGTAGAAGGATTATCATTTTGATAATATCTTAAAAAGCACCCCACGCCTTTTTTACAATAAAATACATTTTATACACTATTTTTAATTCAAATTTATTTTCTAATTTCTAGGTGGATTGTCTATAAAAGCTGTAATTCCCAAACCAAGTCCTATATTTAACATAATGGACAAGAAACATCATTACTAGGACATTCTAGGGAGAAAGATTATCCCAATATTTCTATAACTAACCGGACGCGACAAGTATTGAATATAGAGGATTTGAATTGTAAACTGTCAACTGACAAGGTGATCCACAAATTACCCTTCCTCTAGAAAATATCGATTTCTAGAGGATGGAGGAGCATTTAATTTGTGATGGAAGCCAGTTCTTTATGACGGACGAAAGAGAGACTTTTTTTCTTATTTGTAATGGGTTTGCTCTTGACTGTAATGGGTTTGATGATAGAGACAAAGTCAACGATGGAGCGAGAGAGAGAGAGTGAGTGAGAGACTTAGTGCCTGTTTTCCCGATTAAGTTCCCGTTAATTTACTTGGCAGATAATTCCATACAAATTATGTTCCATTTTCGAATTTATTCGGTAAATAGTGGTTACTCGGAGATCGTGAAACAAGCCCTTAGACTCATATTTATTCATCATCATCATCTGCCTAGCCTTTTCCCAACTATATTGGGGTCGGCTTCCAGTCAAACCGGATTTAGCTGATAACCAGTATATTACGAGGAGCGGCTGCCTACCAGACCTCCACAACCCATTGACTGGGTAACACACGGTACTACATGGCAAGATTAAATGGATTGTGACTATCCGTAACGACTGCGAAAGATCTACAAATGACAGCCGGGACCAACGGCTTAACGTGCTTTCCGAAGCACGGAGGAAACTTGGTATGTTAACATGGTCACCCATCCACAGATCAACCTTGGCAAGCGTAACTTAACCTTGAACATCGACCCATGCGGCTGTTATTATCTAGCCACGAGCTCCTCCCTTAAACTCATATTTACTGAGGCTCATATTTTCGGCAAATTGAAGCAAAGGTAATAATGATCTTTGTCGGTATCTTGGCCCTGACTTAAAAGTCAAAATCTCCATAAAACAACAACAACAACACACCATCTCTAACATATTCTAAACCCGACAATCCTCTTAATTCTGAATGATAATTCATTCATGCAACATTGTGTTGCGTTGCACAACCAACAATTAGTATATAGTTTTGTCCCGGCTTCACGTTTAGTGTTACACGGTTTAATATATTGGTCGGAATGGAACGTTAATAATATTGCATTGTTTACTTGTCTACCCACCGACCACAAAGTTTATTAAGTTAATATTATAATGTTAGTACATTAAAATGTTTGTTGAATTGAGATGAATTGGCTGCAAGGGTTGAAGTTATCGGTTTTTAGGGTTCAGTAATAGGGTAACCAAAGGAACTCTATTACTAAGCCTCTGCTGTGCGTCCGTCCGTCCATCCGTTTGTCCGTCCGTTCGTCTATTTGTCAGCGGGCTGTATTTCAAGAACCGTAATAGGTAGACAGTTGAAATTTTCACAGATAGTGGTACGGAACCTTTCTTGCGCGAGTCCGACTTGCACTTAGCCGGTTTTTTAGTGATCGGCTTTTGTTTGGATTTTAAGCCGCGTGTTCAAATTTTATAGTTATTTTTCATACTCTTCTTCTTCACGTTCAATGTCTTCTGTAATGCTAACATGTTATAAAATTCGCCAGTGCATGATATCACCTTTATAATTCCAGTCATTAGTGATATTATCATAGAAAGTTTAGCTTTTGTAATTATTTTGTTAACTACATTTATTATTAAAATGTATTTACTTTACATTAGTTCCTGTTTCGTCTTTAAAACTTTTTGTCACCCCAAACCATAGGCAATTTAAAATTCGATTAACAGTTTTATCTCCACCTACCCAAATCTGGGAAATCTTTTCACTCTAAGTAGGGACAAACTCCCCACACGGCATGAATTTCAAACAAAGCTTGGAAGCCGTACGTGGACTTGCGAAGCCACCGTTTGTAGAGTAGTTGTGAAGTTTGTGGTTTAAAGAACTTTTCAATCAGACCCCTATACGGGATCCGGGGACGTTCGCGGCCTAGCGACTGCCCGCTTCAGTGGCGTAGTGTGGAAGCGGATTCTGTTTTATTTTATGCGAAGAATCTTCGCCTAAAAATAAAACGAAATCATAAAAACATCACGAGAAGAATAAAACTTCGTCTCTAAAAGGAAGATTTTTTTTTTGGAGACTTCAGAAAAGGAGGAGATTTTGTATGAATCTGCAAAACTTTGTTGTTTACGAACCAAGTTTGAGACAATTCAACCACATTTTTTATGTTTGCTTCGAATTAGACTTTAAAAATAACCTATTCAAGTAATACAATAACTGAATCCTCATACCTCCTACATCATTTCATTAAGGCGCGGTGAATAGACGAAGCAAAAAGACGCCGCGATGGCGCGGCGTTTCGTTGGACTCGTTCGAGTTATTTATCATTAAATACATTAATCCTTACAAATATCTTATTCCAATCGATAAATAAAAACAACAGTTCCCTTTATTATTATATATTACATCACTGTTATTAATTTTATCAAGATTAGTTTATAAAAAATACAGTTACAATTGCTACAATTTCAATTTAAATGGTAATTTTATGATTTTTTTTTATCGAGAAAATTTACTGAAAACGTGTTTTGAACACAATGGTCCACCCATAAATATGATCAAGATTAACATATATTTTTTTAGCTGCTCTAAAATGTATACATTTGGCTAAAAAACTGTTTTGTGAAGCCTATTTTGACTGAGTACAGCGCCTTAACAAGGATTCTTTTACACAAAACAAATCTTTATTTCAGTGTCAGAATTTATTTTTATTAACATAAAAATAAATTCTAGCCTGCCGTTTAAACGTAAAGAAGTAACTAACAGACAGAGCTCCTGTCGCATCTATACTAATCTATAAAGCTGAAGAGTTTGTTTGTTTGTTTGTTTACTTGAACGCGCTAATCTCAGGAACTACTGGTCCGATTTGAAAAATTATTTCAGTGAAACAGCCCATTTATCGAGGAAGGCTATAGGCTATATATCATCACGCTAAGACCAATAGGAGCGGAGCAGTAATGAAAATTGTGACGCAGACGAAATTGCGCGGGTCAACTAGTTTATGATATAAGTATAAATAGAAATTAATATTTAAACTTCAAGCTGAATCCATACTAACTTACCCCTGTTCAAACTAGCTGTAACTAAGATCTTAAGTCGAAAAACTTGGTCGTGTGAGCGAGCGAAGTACGAGATAAGTGAATTTATTATCTACCACTAGCTACGGAACCACCGGGTCACGCTTTGTTAGTACTTACATATAGTTGGACACTGCCCGTATGTTTTAGGAACATTATAATGGTGTATTTTAGTGGAATTAGTTTCAGTGACAGAAGCTCGTGGCTAAATAATAACAGCCGCACAGATCGATCGTCAAGGTTAAGCAACGCTTGCCAAGGTTGGTCTGTGGATGGTGACCATCTTAACTCCTCCTTTTCTTTCCCTTTCCTCCGTGCCTCGGAAAGCACGTTAAGCCGTTGGTCCCGGCTGTAATTTGTAGATCTTTGGCAGTCGTTACGGATAGTCAGAAGCCAGTTAATCTGACTCCAGTCTTGCCATGAAGTACCGTGTTACCCAGTTACTGGGTTGTGGAGATCTGGTAGGCAGCCGCTCCGCGTAAAATACTGGTATTCAGCTGAATCCGTTTTGACTGGAAGCCGACCCCAATAATAATAATAATATTTCTTTATTGACATAATAGGATACAAAAAACTTGTTTGAAGCCTCTGACTCCTAAACTAGGTGTACCTGTATGTCAGGAGCCAGCGCCCTCTCCCGCTTTATTTGGCTTAGATAGTAATGTCAACACAGAAATAGACAAACATGCAAGAAATACAATTAAAATAAAAATAAAAAATTAAGAATAAATAAATAATGAATTGAAACATGGAGTGGAACAAAAATATATCATTGAATTCATACAATTATTATCCATTACCTAAATTACATTTAATTTCTATTATATCGTGCTGTGTGTGTATGTATGTGTGTGTGTGTGTGTGTGTGTGTGTGTATATCGGAGTTGTGTACGTGTGCGTGTGTACCTATTCTTGTTTGTGTATGAGTAGGTGTATGTATATTCTATAAATATGTTCATTTGTAAAATTAGATTAATTATTTATTATTTTCTCAACATCCTCATAACCAAGAGAAAAGAGCCAGTTCTTTACTTTAGTTTTGCATTCGTGTAGTGATAGCGGATATATATTTAAAATTCTATTAATTTTGTTGTATAAATATACAGAAAGAAAAGTGTTTTGGCGTCTTGCAAAAGCCGAGCGACATTTAGCAGATTCAATTACGTTTGGAGTTGTTCGCTTATTTCGAATTTTACCTGGGTCATATGGGGTAGATACGTGTTTTTTTGTAATTATCTGAAAAATAAACAGTTGTCTTACTGTGAAAACCCGGCACAACTCGTACAATGTCTTCGTGGGAAATCTGTATGGTTTGAATGTCATTGTTTTTAGCAAGGACCGTTGCGCTCTTTCCAGGCGTAAGAGGTACGTTTTACATGCCCCTCCCCAAACCCCAATACAGTAACCAATAACCGATTGAGCCAATGCATAATATACTGTACGGAGAAGATTGCTGTCAGCGACTTGCCTCAAATTTTTAAACACCCATGTAAGTTTCCTGACTCGTGACGAAACCATCTCGATATGTGGTTGCCAGGATATTTTCGCGTCTACCCAATATAGTTGGGAAAAGGCTAGGCAGATGATAAGTTTTAGACAGTCGAGATTAGTATCGAAGAGCGGATAACGTCGATAACGGTTGAATAAATGGAATGTCGGATTTATGTATTCTTGATCTTTTTATTGTTTGTGACACTAGCTAACTTAGAAATTCGTGAATTACCATGTAACGTGGAAGAACAGTGTTAGATAGCCAACTTAATTATTTAGTCTTGATTTCAATTTATTTGGTGCGGTTTAACATGTCTTCTTCTTCCATCCTTCTCTATTTGTTAACATCTCTATAGTCAAACCCTTTTCTAGCGATATAATATAACATACAATCCATCATCATCAGTCAGTGGAAATTATATATTTTTTCCTACTCCTCGCTTTTATTTTTTAATAAAATTCATTTCACCGGGTCCCCTCGAGCTTCATTAAGTCGGCGTTTTTCTGGTGGTTGCGCTGTTTATTCTGGCTTTCAGGAGTTTCAGTAGCTGGGAATGTGTGGCGGGCTTGTCCCATAAATAAATACAGTCCATCCGTCTTTTATTTAGCTATTCACTTTCAAAATTCAAATATTTCCTAACGACAATGTTTCCCTGAATGTACGAATTATGGACGTTTTGGTGGGTCTATTTGTTTTGTTTTTGCGTAACTTTTGCTGGTACCAATGTATGCATATCTTACTTCAGCGGGTCTAAACAGGCCACTGTAGCAGAATCATAATATTTACCACACAATAATCTGTCAAATTTTGTTTTCATCTTTATCATTAACGCATTAGGTTCAAGATTGATTGAGAAAATTTTACAGTGACGGGTCGCGTGACATGCTTTCCGATTCTGCTAAAGTGCCCTTTTATAAGTACACTAGTTGACGCAACTTCGTTGGCATCACAATTTTCATTACTGCTCCGCTTGTATTGGTCTTAGCGTGAATCATCACGCTAAGACCATTATAGCCTTCCTCGATAAATGGGCTATCTAACACTGAAATAATTTATCAAAACGGACCAGTAGTTCCTGAGATTAGCGCGTTCAAGTAAATAAACAAATAAACAAACTCTTCAGCTTTATTTATTACTAGTTAACCCGCGCAACTTCGTTTGCGTCACAATTTCCATTACTGCTCCGCTCCTATTGGTCTTACCGTGATGATATATAGTATAGCATTCCTTAATAAATGGACTATCTAACAATGAAATAATTTTTCAAATCGGACCAGTAGTTCCTGAGATTAGCGCGTTCAAGTAAACAAACCAACCAAACAAACAAACAAACTCTTCAGCTTTATATATTAGTATAGAAGTATAGATAAGTACATTTGTTACAGTTTTTTTTTTTTTATTTTACTTCCAATAAACTGTTTGAGTGAGCAAGTTTTTCTATAATTTGGGTTCATGACTCACTAATTCCGGCCACATCTAAAATGTCCAAAAAAAGATTGACGTGTAAAAGTGTTATTTTAAAGCTCAGCTGAACCACAAGCAATGCACTTCCTACACGAGTTTCCGCAGCTTTATGTCACATTCTAGTAGAACTTTCGCAACATAGAAGAAGTCTTAACCTTACAAAATAAAATATCATTTATCGAATCAACGTCAATTTAGTGAACTAAAGCTGCTATTATTGGTCAATTTAAAACCGCACAAAACACAAAATAATCCCCAAAAAATTTAAACACCAAAATCCTGTTTCTGAATTTACAGAAATAACTTTTGATCATAAATGCATCAACGGAGAAGTTATCAGCAAATATTTAGCATACGCGCAGCGAATTCCGGCTATTTATCGTTTGAACAAAAATACATACATATTTCGGACGATGTTAATGCACTTTACGCAACAAACAGTGGGTGGACTTTGTTGCGAGATTATTTTCAAGGAACTTAAATAAAGTATTGAGTATTTTTAAGAGAAAAGAGTGGTTACCTCCAGCGTTTTTATATAGTTTCATACTCACTTCTACGTTAAAGAAAAAAAAAGAAACGGTCGTTTATCCTGCAAAAAACGTATTTTTCGACACTCCCAAGGGAATCAAAATGTATGGGGTATTTCCCGTTGACCTAGAACTATGAAATTTGGCAAGTAATAAACGTCAGCGCAGCCTTCGTGCTACCACCTCATGACGTCATCATCTTCACTTTCTGATCGTGACCTCAAGCTCTCGAGCAGCGAGTCATACAGCCAGCCAGTACCCACGGCTTCTACGGGTACCCTGACCACTAGCATGCAGCGACCGCGCATTCCTGTTCAGCATCCTCAGCCTCTATCATTACCCCGACTCACTGGGGTACCGCAGACAGATCCGACTCACCGAGAACTCTGCAACTTCCGGTTTCGACTCACTGGAATCAACCTTCAACTGGCCTGGCAAGCATCTCAAGATGTATGGACGACTCATCCACCGACCTCCGGTCTCCGGAGGGGAGTGATGCAGCGGCATCAATGCCACCACAAGAAAAACCAACGGAGCAAATCTACGTCGCAAAAAAAGAACCGCGACGCCATCTATCCAACTAGCAGCGAACTACTTCGTCGAAAACCTGCATCGCTCAAGCAAAATTTACCGTGCGATTTGAACATATACCTACATATCAGCCCGAATTCAACTATCGGGCAGTAGCCCGCCAGGCATAACAGCCGCCTGGTTGGAGGATCCTCCTTTTCAATTGAGGTGTGCGGGACTTTACTCTCTGTTCCGCATCCCTCCAAAATACTACGAGTATAGGGAAAAGTCTGAAAACTATACATTTGTAATTAAATCATAAAAATATAGTCTTTATTTAAAGTAATTTGTAGCTACAAATGTGTACAGAACCTTCAGTGGGCGAGTCCGACACGCACTTGGCTGGTTTTTTAGAATATACTTGTAACATAAAGCCACCAGGTCTTATGGCCACTCCCTCTCTTAAGAGGAGGTCTTTTGGTGCCATCTTTAAGCTAAAGGGCCAGTGTCTAACGCTAGCTGACCTGCGCAACTTCGCCTGCGTCACAAAGACTGAATATCCGCTACTAAAATTCCTATAGGTAATTATTTCCTGTATTAAAAGAGCTATTGTCACCAAAGCCAAAGGAAAAACTTACGCCTCTCTCCCGGCTTGGATTTTCCAGTTATTTTCGAAACATGGACGGTCTTGTTGGACCTTTTTGAATGGCTCTGTCTAGACTCCTGTCGCTTTGGGGGAGGTAGCATGGGCTCTTGAGTTTGGTTGACCACTTCAATTCCTCTAGCGAAGAAAATGTAGATAATTTTGCAAATAAGTACTTTTTGCTTGCAAATTAGGAGTCAAAAATATAGTCAGTATTGTGCTGATCATTTGCTTACTGCCCAAAACCATCGAGTGGTGACCACGTAACCAGAAGACGAAGCATGAGAAGTAAACAAGGTGGACCAATGACCTGGTGAAG
Organism: Lacanobia oleracea; assembly: GCA_950371165.1. NCBI lineage: Eukaryota > Metazoa > Arthropoda > Insecta > Lepidoptera > Noctuidae > Lacanobia > Lacanobia oleracea. Next base: position 17,314,673 of record OX493396.1, read on the forward strand.
GCCACGGAAGTCGCTGGATGCGAGACTATAACTACTAGCACTAGACCGGTCGATGTGGCTACTCATAGAGGAGTCTATGTCCGGCAGTGGACGTCTTTCAACTGAAATGATGAAGTTCAAATTCCTGAAGAAATCAATCAATTCCCCATTTCTCCGACTCTCCCCATCCTGTATACAGTTGCAGTGCAGTCGCGGTCACCTGGCCCGGCGCCAACAAAAAACGGCGCGTACGCAAATATCTACTGTTTGTCCGTCGGAGTCCGACCGACCGGCCGCCGGTCACTGCGGACAACAAACCCGACAGTGCGAGGATTACTCATTGCTACCGTACTGTTTCAGAACTGGGTATCGAACATGATCCAAATTGTAATTATGTTTATGACATATAGAACACAACCCATACAGGACCACTCGCCAATTTGCTCCGAGTCTACAAGACTAATTTAATTGAAATTGGGTACACGTAAATGAACTTCTGTGACCCAAACGTGGACGCGTAACGTATATAAATCACTTTTGAGTATGGGGCCACTTCTGGGGGAAATGAAAATGAAGAAAAATATAATTTTTGTGACAAACACACTTGATGGAAAGCGATGTCGTTGATACTGCAATACCGCGAAACTTAGAAAAAAAACAAAATATCGTCAATATTGCTTTACGGTATCAAAAATCGAAAATTAGACCTTACAGAAAAGTGTTTTTTCGCGGTATTACAGTATCACCGGCGTGATGTGATCGATGATGGAGCACGCTTGCCTAGAAGTAAACTATTCACTCTTAACTTAAAGGCTCCCAGGTTGTAGCTATCAGGAAACATATACTCCAGCAGAGATTTAGTATGGTAGACCGAACATAACCATCATTTGCCTAGCCTTTTGCCAACTATATTGGGGTCGACTTCCAGTCAAGCTGGATTCAGCTGAATATCAGTGTTTTATGTGGAGCGGCTGCCTACCAGACCTCCACAACCCATTAACTGGGTAACACGGTACTTCATGGCAAGACTGGAGACACATTTACTGGCTTCTGACTATCCGTAACGACTGCCAAAGATCTACAAATGACAGCCGGGACCAACGGCTTAACGTGCTTTCCGAGGCACGGAGGAAACTCGGTATGTTAAGATGGTCATCCATCCACAGACCAACCTAGGCAAGCGTTGCTTAATCTTGAAGATCGACCCGTGCGGCTGTTATTAGACCGAACATAACCGATACATCAATATCGTCTGTTACCATGGTAAACACGGTCACATTAAGGCAACATACGAGTAATTCCTACTTAGGCAGTATCTCTATTAGTAAGTAGGTATGTAAAATTTTAATTAAATGCCTATACTAGACTTAAGTGCAGTTACCGTGTGTTGAACGCGAGTGTCCGATTGGATTGCACTCTTTGTGTTCGTCTCTCGTCTGTAAAACGAAACGTCTTGCTGCTCCGTCCTTTTAACGTGCTTTATTATTTCTTGTTCTGTCTGAAACTTCTAAATAAAGGATTTAGGTTTCACTCATTCTTTACTTTGTATTTTCAACATATTTGTAACAACTAAAACTTATCTATCGTTTCTTTCCGTCTTTTTCGATCATTTTAATTCTCATCATTTCTTCCTGTCCTTTTCCCATGTTACTTGGGGGTCAGCACAACACATTTTTTTCTTTCACTCTGCCCTATCTGCCGTCAAACTATCACTAAGTCCCTTTTTTTTATTACTATACTACTCTGTCAAGAAAGTACCGGGAAAAGATCAATAATACACAAAATGTCTGTTATTCATCCAAATTTATTTTATCACCTTCAAAGTATGCTCCTTTAGAAACGATACACTTGCGCCAACGAATAATCCATTCATCAAAACATTTTTTAAACGCTGCTTCCGGAATTGAGTTCAATTCTCGCCGCGAATTCTCCTTTATGTCTTCTATCGATTGAAAACGGGTGCCACGAAGTGGTAATTTGAGTTTAGGAAAAAGAAAAAAGTCAGCAGGAGCCATATCTGGTGAATATGGTGGTTGCTGGATGATATTTGTTGAGTGTTTGGTTAAAAATTCGTTCACAATGATAGCCTTGTGCGAAGGCGCACTGTCGTGGTGCAAAATCCAAGAATTTTCTTTCCACAAATCTGGCCTTTTTCGTCGAATTTGCTCTCTTAAACGCCGCATAACGCTCAAATAATATTTTTTATTTACCGTTAGACCTTCCGGTAAGAATTCAGAGTGCACAACACCGCGATAGTCCAAGAAAACAGTCAACATGACTTTGACTTTTGATCGACTTTGGCGTGGTTTTTTCGGTTTCGGTTCAGTTGGAAGGCGCCACTCCGAAGCTTGTTGACTAGTTTGCATGTCAAACTCGTAAACCCACGTCTCGTCACTAGTAACAATGCGTTTCATGAATGTTGGGTCCGAACTGACTCGTTCTAGCATGTCCTCAGCGACTTTCATGCGATTGAGTTTTTGGAGAAAATTCAGATCTTTTGGGACTAGCCGAGCAGCAACATGTTTCATACCCAAATGATTAGTTAAAATGGTACGGATCGACTCGTGAGATACAGAAAGTTCGGCGGCTATCTCTCTCAGAGTTGAATGGGGATTTTCAGTCACTATTTCCTTCACTTTTGCGATGTTAACTTCAGTTGCAGACGTTGACGGCCTACCAGAGCGAGGCAAATCTTCCATCACATCTCGACCGCTTTTGAACGCTTTGAACCACTCATAAGCACGAGTTTTTGATAAAGTCGATTCACCGTAAGCCTTCTGTAACATTTTCAGTGACTCCGAACACGAAATTCCATTGGCGATGCAAAATTTAAGACAAACTCTTTGTTCGATATTTTTGTCCATTATGAAATTCGCAATACACACTATATATGATATTACTAAAACCAGCACTGTATTTAATATAAATAACAGATGCAACTCAAACTCCGCGCCAAAATGGAAAACAGTTGTGCCAATCTAACAACTACAAAAAAACAAAAATTTGAATTTGGAACCATAAACAAATCATCCATTCCCGATACTTTTTTGACTGAATGTACATTCCTCACACGATCCATCCATCTTTTCTTTGGCCTTCCTTTAATATTCCGAAAACCTATTTCTTTTTTGAGGAAGAAACTGTGACACCAATGATAAACTTGCCCGCATCATCATCATATAAGCCGAAAGCTTTCGGCAAGTGTCACCACTGCAACCGGTCCTGTGCGTCTCGACTACCCGCGATCCTCACCAGGTCATCGGTCCACCTTGTGGGAGACCTTTCAACGCTGCGTCTTTCGGCACGTCGCCACTCCAGAATTGTTTGCCAAATCGACCATTATGTTCGGCGAACAATGTGCCCACTGCCCACTGCCACTTCAGTTTAGCGATCCTTCGGGATATGTCGGGAACCTTTGTTCTCTTGCGGATATCGGTTTCTGTGAGTTCCTTATTTACTAAAACAGCATTTTGCAATCGGTTTAACTTAGGGTTCTTCCTTATTAGCTCAACCGAATCACAGGTTAACACTACTGTCTGAAATGTTGAATATCACATCTCCTAAAATATAACACCAAACTCGTTCCTACCGATCATTATTATCTAGCCACGAGCTCCTCTCGATCCTAAACTGGTTCCTACCGATATTGTACACAAAAATGAACCGTTACAACAATGACTAAGCATTACCCAATGACACAGCCGCAAATGTCATGGTCGCAAAGATTACGTATTTATGTCCATAATACGCAATATTTTCTACAACAAAGTAAAACGGTCAATACGAGAATCAATGACGCGATGATCTTGCATAATTTTATTGATCCAAATCAGCGTAGATCATTGATCATTCGGTCAATAACGCGTATTAAAGGTTGTCACTATTTTATAGTGATGTGTGTTTTGGTTGACGAGTGGTTATCGATAGTAGTCAAATTCAATAGTCATTTATTCACTTTTTGAAGATCGATTTAAATTAAAGATAGTCCCCCAAAACGCCTACCCTGGGATTAGATGTTCTGATACATTCTGATGTTTGGCTGGGAAGAGAGCAGAAATCATGTTACATACTTTGCTTTTGTAATGTTTAGAAATTGGTAGCTTCAAACTAATTAAATATTAAAACAACTGTGTTACGTTGCATATTTACTTTTGATCTTATTTTATAGATGGGTAAATTAAATAATTTTATTTAAATTTTACTTTTTCGACTGTTACGAACAAACAATCAGGATTCCTCTTCAAAATCTACATTATATTCACAGTGTTAGAGACATCTTCCCTTTTCATGACAGATTAAAAAAGCGAATAACTTTTATGCTTACATCTCTAACTCCTGTTCGAATTCCATAAACTAGACAGACAGCGATATCGACAACTCCACCCACGCCCCTCACTAATGTAGTGTTGTGCAAATCTCAGTGTTGACCGATGGTGCGTGCCAAATGTCTCGATCGATCATTGCCTCTGTCCCATTGTGCTGTACCTACCAGGTGCGAATCCTTGTTGTGTACTGATATGGTTATGAGATACGTAGTTTTGTGAAGGCATGTGATTTTAGAAGAAGAAATGATAAGATCTTGGTAAAAAATGACATCGTTGTTATGTTAAAGGTTTGCTATTAATATTCGTATTTAATTTTGTATTATTGCCTAAGTGCAGAAGCCAACTGCTACTGTCTGAAATGTTAAATGGTATGGTATAGTAGATGACTGAATAATCTAATTAGGCCGTCAGACAGATTCCCAAACAATATTGGACCTCCATTTTTTTTCATTTATCACGTAAACAAAAAAATAAGATGATACAGTGCGTTGAAAACTCGTGTGACGTCACTTGTAAGTACACTTTACGGAATAGTGACGTCACAAGCCTCCACTTCTTTCTTTCATCTTTGATGCATTTTATCTTCGTCAATTTTTATTGATTTGATATAACAAAAAATACGTGTCCAATATTTTTCAAAAATCTAACTAACGAACTAAATCGAAACAAATTTTTTTACTCAGGAATCATCTCGATTATGATCATGATGGTTCTAATAAAAAATCATCATCTGCCTAGCCTTTTCCCAACTACATTGGAGTCAGCTTCCAGTCAAACCGGATTCAGCTGAATACCAGTGTTATACGTGGAGCGGCTTCCTACCAGACCTCCACAACCCATTAACTGGGTAACACGGTACATCTTGGCAAGACTGGAGTCAGATTTACTGGCTTCTGACAATGCGTAACGACTGCCAAAATCTACAAATGACAGCCGGGACCAACGGCTTAACGTGCTTTTCGAGGCATGGAGGAAACTCGTTATGTTAAGACGGTCACCCATCCACAGACCAACCTTGGCAAATGTTGATTAACCTTCAAGATCGACCAGTGCGGCTGTTATTATTTAGGTTCTAATAAAAATAATACCTGTTAATTTTGTAAATATGTAAGTTTAAAATAACTTTTTTACACGCCAATAAACAGACTAAAAGGGTCTGTTTAAGCTGGGTGGGTAACATCGAAACAAAGTCGGAGGTCAAAGTCTCTTTTTAACGTCCATTCCATAAATAGCACCAACCGCTTATCTTCCCGTTTTCTTGCGGAAAATTCGAAAACAGAATACGAATCTATGCGCGCACATCTTATAACCCTTCAGGCACTATGAAATTACTTATGAATATCTAAGCACCACTTGCAGCCCAGCATCTTGAATACACGCTCATTAGTTTGTTCACGTATTTTACAAACCTCATCATCGGCCTAGCCTTTTCTAAACTATATTAAGGTCGGCTTCCAGTCAAACCGGATTCAGCTGAATATCAGTATTTTATGTGGAGCGGCTGCTTACCTACCTCCACAACCCACTAACTGATTAACACGGTACTTCTTAACAAGACTGGAGTCAGATTGACTGGCTTTTGACAATACGATCTACAAATGGCATCCGGGACCAACGGGTAAACGTGCTTTCTGAGGCATGAAGGAAACTCGGTATGATAAGATGGTCACCCATCCACAGACCAACCTTGGCAAGCGTTGCTTAACCTTGAAGATCGACTCATGCGGCTGTTATTGTTTAGCAACGAGCTCCCCGTATTTCACAAACCTAAATACACATGAAAAAAAACTTGTTTCAAATTCAAACAACTTTCCACCCCATACACCTAAAAGTTAAACAACCCCAAAAACAAAAGGTTACAATGTCCAAAAACTAAAAGAAACAAGCTTCTTAACTTTCAAATCAAACACGTCCTACCCTCGCATTGTTTGGCCGAACTTCGGCCGACCCAAATCACGGCTAACACGCGTTCCCCTGTTTATAACCAATAAAAATCACCCACAAGTCCGGCCGGATATCGAGTTTTCTCACCCTAAAAATTTAACTCGCGCCAACTTTTCTTTCAACCTAAAAACAAACGAAAATAACACCTATGTTTCTGACGATAAAGTTCTCATCAACTGCATGGTATAGGTGGCTTTATTCATCTCGATTTCAAGTGATTTGCTCCATATGTCGAGAACAAGTGAACTGGCTTCTTAACACGCTGGACACCCCAAGTTGAGGGTATTTCGAGGGGAAATTGTCGGGTTTATTGGAATTTCCTATGGGTTTTCACACGTGGTGAGTGCCTTAGGGGTTGAGATTATGATAGTCAAAATATGTTTGGGTCCGACACCTCGGTAAGTGATGCGGAACTAAAAAGAAATTGAGATGTGAAGTATGTAACAGGCCTTTTAAAATGGCAGTGTTATGAGTATGACTAAGGCATTCCTTTAAGTAACTTATTAACACACATTATACAAACAAATGAACATACTGCGAGTATTTGTTTAGGTACCTACCTAAAGAAAGATAATAAGTTTAAAACAAATTATGAGGAAGGAAAGACTGGTTATTATTATCGAATCAGCATCATCATCATCATATTAGCCGAAAGACGTCCACAGCTGGACCGCTGGGCCTCCCCCAAGCGTAGCCACAATGACCGGTCCTGCGCGTCTCGCATCCATCGGCTAGCCGCGACCTTCAACAGGTCATCGGTCCACCTCGTTGGAGGTCTTCCTACGTTACATCTTCCGGTACGCGGTCGCCACTCCAGAACATTTTGGTCCCATCGACCATCTGTTCTGCGATCAATGTGCTCTGCCCACTGCCACTTTAGTTTGGCGATCCTGCGGGCTATATTGGTAACATTGGTTCCCTTGCGGATATCATCGAATATGCCATTACAATTAGCCTAGACCACAGTCCGATATTACTCTTAGCCCTCCGCTCTTAGGCCCGCTTACACAAACAAAAGTGATCTCTTAACTCCAAGTTGTTGCCAACAGGACGTTAAATTAAATAAAAAAATACTTTTACGTAATGGCCCCGGGTTAGCAACGGATTTAAAACATAACTTTAGTTTTTACAAGTGGGCTTTATCGTAAATAAAATCTAATAACACTATTTTGACTTCTACCAATCCGTACTGTGCCTGTGTAGTGAATTACAACTGAGTCCCTGCAGTCGGAACAACATTTTAAGCTACACCAGTAGTTCCCATTCGTTCTATGGAAAATGACGTCATCGGGCAAAATGTTCCATGAAACAAATGGATCTTGCTTAAGTTAAACATATTTTCACCTTTTTCCATATTTTACCATCTCATCATGTGTGATCATGAACCATCTTATCCCAAAATAACTATAAATCCACGAAACTTAACAGCTAATTTAACACCCAAACATTATTCTTCAAATAAAAAATATTTGGCGTAACATATAGCCGTCAATAACTCATTCTGTTCTCACATCAGCGCCCCCTAGCGGGCGGAAGCGGCTCAATTGGGCGGAAAGGCGGCTTGACCGCAGAGGTCGAGTGACCCTTCCCTTGCGCCTTTCAATCATAAGGCCCTTTCACAAGAGCGGCCTTTGAGCGCCTCCTTTGAGGAATTTGGAGAACTTTTGTACAATTATGTGGCTCTCAGAATTGGCTCGTATAGGTTAGCGGGTGTGTATCTTTGACTTCTAATTAATCCACTTCGGTGAAGTTACAATTAACTCCGAAAATCAAGGTAATTTGGAACCTTATTCTTTGAATTCAGCGGGTCTAAAAAGGCCACTTATTAGGATCATAATGTAATTAATCAAACAACAATCTGTAATTTCATTTTCATCCGCTAAAGCATTAGGTTCAAGGTTGATTAGCAAAATTTGACAGTTTCGGGTAGCGTGATGTGCTGGCCGTTTCTAATAAAGTGGCCTATTTAGACTTTAACATAACTTTGACAACAAAATAAAATACGAAATAAGCAATAAAATTTTAGAAAATTTATTTCACTTTACAAAACAGCATAAGAAATTCACCACAAATTTTCACCGACACCTCACACAACCATCCTTGTATAATTTCCCAACTACATGATTTCTGTCTTGACATTGTGATGGGAAGTTAGTCTTATACATTAAACTCAAGGTAAACGGGGTCCTACCATGAGATATCCTTGAGACAGAAAGGGAAGTTCCTCTCCAGCGCATGAGCAAACAAACAAAAGTAGTAGTGGATAAGCTAAACATTTTAAAAGCAGTTATTATTACCGTTTAAAATGGTTCCGAAGAGTGAATAGGATCATGAATTTTGTAAAAAACTGTCTCACTAATAATTTCAGAGATGTCAGTATTTAAGCTATTGTACTTGTGTATAGGGTGTCTCATGGTACATCCCAGTTCACACGAAAGCCACTTTCACGACGGTTTGAAGAACCAACAATACGGTAACGAAGAAAAGTATCGTGGGTGGTATCGGCTTGGTAGACTTGCTTTTCACCGGTTCACCACCGGTCAGCTGGTGAGGCGATATGACGGGCATCGCGAACGCCTGGTTGTTGCAACGGTTCAACTGGAATGAGGACACCAGATTACTGACAATAGGGAAGTTACCATAAAGACATACTGACATACTTATGAAAACATAACCCTCACTCGTGGTACTTCAATTTGATCATCATAAAATATTGCCCTTTTTTTGCTTTATAATCCATAAAAATAACAAAGATAAAGCGCATTAAAAGTTGTCACTTCTAGAAAAAAAGAGTACCAAGGCGTGTAGGCCACGAGTGCATGCTGCGACGCAGCTCAGACACATTCGCGTTCTAACTAGTGCAAAGAATAGACGTGTTCGAGTTGACGAGACAAAAGCTAGTATTCTTATATATGAGACGCATATAAGAGGCCTACACAAGTAAATATCGGCAGCAAGTGCAATTTCAACCACATCTGAATTTTCAAGAACCGAGAGCCATTTTTAGAACTGAACTAGTCTAGTGCAAGTTTTTAATGTGAGTTCAATAATAATATTCAAACCTCGCAACATGTAGTCTCCGGTGAGCCAACACACCCGGAGCGGCAACCTCGCACAACTGCTTCATAAGAACTGCCCTTTGATATTACCGACGTGAAGCATTTGTCCTCCGCACTGTGACATGTGATCGTGTGTACTCTGGAAATAACAACAACGATAAATTGATTGACAAAGACAACAGGAACCATCTCCAACATACAGTACATAGACGTTAATATGGCACATCGGGTTTTAGAAAAAGTTTGGCTGTGAAGACTGTCACTCGTATGTGGAAAATAGAAAGCAGTTATTCGTATATTATTACTTTGTCTGACAATTTCGGAACCCTGAGGTCCCGGTCCTTTGGTAGGCGTACGAGGGGCCGAATCCAACTCGCAGATGCCCCGTTAGACATTTCAAATGGAATGGGGCACCAACCGACGATTATCCCTGTATGCACTATGAAAATACTACGGAGATAGTCCGTCAACCGGGATGTTGGTGCAGGGCTATTGCAGAATATGGAAACAAAAGATGAAACGCTATGGGTAAGGGTAATTAAGTGGACCGATAATCGTATACTATTGAAGTACTATTAGCTATGTAACTAGCTCACCCGGCGAACTTCGAATATTGTGTTAACGTATAGTCCTGCATTATTATTAAAATTATATATGCAACTATAAAAGAAATAATCAAGAAAGACGAAGAGGAAGACATGTTGCGTTGACCCCAAATGATGGGATAAGAAAATGGTGAAGATGAAATACTGAAAAATTTCAGCACATATTTGAATGACAGTCTCTTTCTAAAATTCCATGTGCCATATTAACGCCCAGGTACTGTACCTTATTAACGGCGTGTTGTAATGGTCCGGATGTCTATGGATAACTTGTATCTCGGAGGGGGCAGCCCTGAGAAATTTTTATTTAGTTGGAATATTTAAAAACATACACCGCTAAGAAAATGAGATATTCTGACTATTTTGCGTTGGGATATTTGAAATTTGTGGCATAGCCCTCCTGCCGCGCCGCCACTTTGATAGATTTTCCTTATTCTCCCATGGTGACTTTACCTTCAAATATCTCGGCAACGTGACACATTAACATGTAACATTTTTTATTTGTTAAAGTGTCCTCTCCCCATATATGCAAGTCAGATCGTGCGCCGCAAGATTGCAAAAAACAAAATAGTGGCAAGGGGGCCTATGCCAGTTTCCGTAGAAAAATATTCCAACTCCTTTGAAATCTAAGTATTTTAGAAGCACATACTGTGACTTACGAGCTTTCAACTGGAATGCTACTACGCGAAACTAACTTTACAAATTGATTAATGTTAAGTTGGTTTAAATGTTTGAAGTGAAAATCAGCAATACCTGTATTTAGTGGGATCCAGACACGCTCTTAGTGGAGTCTCGGCTTTATAAGCGCACACATAGCATTCAAGGGGTCGTCTTTTTATCGTCCTTGTGACTGTCATAGCCTTGGGCGTCGGCTGCACGATTGGCGGCGGTCGTCTCACCACTGTTACTCTCTCTCCTTTATCTGCTGCTGCAGCTGCAGGATCCTCTTCTTCCTCCTCCTCGTCATCATCGTCGTCTTCTTCATTTTCATCACCCCTTCTACTTGAAAGTTGAAGGTTGTATCTATTACTTGAAAGACGAGATTTGAATCTATTACTTGACAGATAGGTGACACGGCTAACGAACATGGGGAAGAGAAGAAAGGTAAAAATAATTATAAATTGCATAGTCGATCGCAGGGCAATGATAGCACAGATCTTGGCATTGGGAGCGCTGTTACCACTGTTGTGTGATCGCCTGTACAATCGAGAAATATGACAGCAATATAGGCACAGTGCAAAAGCTAGCCATAGTTATTTCAAGATTGATAGAAAATGGTATCAATCAACTTGTACGCGAATTTCGGATGAGGCGCATTGTAAAATCCAGTTTTTGCTGATAAGATGACACCACTTTCTATCATCAACTGTTTATATATGTTAAAGTGACATAACAAAGCCTGATCAAAGGAGTACTCAGTGAACAGATGCAGCACCCACTGATACAAGAGTTTTCTAGTTGTATTTCTTTTATAATGTAAGTATTAATTTAGACACTTACTCGTCTTCTTCTTCGTCCTCTTTTGAGCCGATTTTTGCCGGCAGAAGGAACAGCATTGCCAGCACGAGGCAATACCTCCACCGAACCATTTCCCCACTAAAATCACCACCTGGTCAAAACTTTACATCTACTACGCACACCCACACACTGGATTTGTCATCTTCCCTTTTTTAATTACCAAAAATGTATAATGATGTAAGATGTGTTAAATAGTCAGGAATTTTGTACTTGACAGCTTAATGCATCAGATTTTCGTGTTTGGAATTTTTTCTTTGTTTTTTCTGGCATTGTTTGAAGCTTCTTGATTTGGCCTCTTTTTGGTTCCATAGATTATTTCTGACAGAAGTGGGCACTAAAGAGTTATAAAGTGGGAAAATAAAAAGAAACAAGATTTTAACTAATTGAGGCTCTTTGACGTATTTCTAAAAGCTTAAATATTTTTTAAAATGCTTTGGTAGACCTGCGTAAAACTTGTGTCCAAACAATTTAAACACTTTGTTTTTTAAGAACCTATTCGAACTAAAAAATATTGCAATCACGCTGCAATTGCTTAGGTAATGATTTAACAGTTGACTAAAAGTTCTTTTTTATGTTTTTTATTTTACTCGTATTGTAATCGCAACTTTTTATATTCAACGATCTCATGTGGTGTTTACCTTTAAGTAGTAGTTACACTATGTTAAGGTTGTTTGGATTATTGTTATTGTTAAGTTAAAAGTGTAAATAACTGTTGGTGAACCTAAAAAAATAAACGATAACTTTTGCGATTCCCTGCAGGCTACAAAACGAACTTGATCAAGACATCTGTTGGTGAATGGTAGAACTAGCTATTCGCGTATAGATGGCGCTGTTATCAACTTTGTGTTCTAATAAGACTCGAAAATCTTTAAACTTTATGAAAACATGTCAGTTGGTTTTAAATAGATTAATTTTGATCTTGTAAGGATGTTCTTATAAAAAGTGGTGGCTTTTCCGTTTGTTTTGGCCTTTTTTTAGAAGATATTTTGGACAATCAGGTTGCTGCCAAGCAGGCGAGTCAGTCAACAGTGACTGCGGTACACCAAACTGTAGCGGAGCTGACGGCGACACGAAAAGTAAGAATAGGTGAATTTTATCAGTTTACCATTACTTCAATAGGCTCGTAGGCATCTAGGAAATACGTTAGAAGTTTTTCAACAATGGAGATTAGTTTCTTCTTCAGTCTTCGTTTTCTGGTTCAGCGTGCAGCAATAGTGTATTTTTCTAGTAGAAATTTGATAAAGATAAAGCGCAACGAAGTTCAAGAGAGGGGACTGGTGACGTCACGTTATAATATAAAATGTCCTACCGCGTGGCGTAATGTAAATTATCAACGCACTATAATATCGTCTTCATTTTTTGTTTACGTAAAAAAGAAAAAAAAAGTGACTGCCACCGGATAGTGGTATTGTAGACTCTCGATAAACTACATAAACTGATGATCTACATAAGTCATAAACTGACGACATGTTGGCAACCAGTCAGTATAGAGTTCTACAATTTATCGAATTTTCTTTCCTAGACAAGTAGCGGAACATAGGGCACGAGGAGCTTTGGGTTCCCCGACACACGTATATATAGGTTCTAGGTTTATAGACTCTATAACCTGGAATCTAACCTATCCCTATATTATGGACTAAAGTCCGGTCAATTTAGTCATCCGAGGTTACACTAATTCGCACCCAGCTCAAAATTAGTAGCATTATTCAAAACACTATCATAAAGGAAATCTAAAAAGTCCTCATTGATCCAATACCTGGAAAAAAAACACTCGGGGTCAAAGTTAACAAACGCGATTTTCAGCAAATGGTAAGTTATATCATGAAATCAGTTGAGACAAAATTGTATATCAGATAATTATCTACAAAAAAATACTGGAAACTTTTTTCCTAAGAGCCACCGTTTCTGAGATATAACGATTCAAAAAGATGGAAGACTTGTAATCGTCATAATATGCACACGTTTCCGCGCCGCCGTTTTCCAACTTTTGGCCGGGCCCAAAGAAGCGGCCAGTCGAGGGCTGCGTTGAAGATTGCTTAAGTGCTCCCGTAGCCCCTGGTGCAAGTGTGCGAGGGAACATGAGGTGGATTTAGTCAGTTAGAGTCTGACAGACCCCTGCGTCCGCCTAAGGACGGAGGACATCCATGAGGATTTCTACCCTGATGTCAAAAATGCGGTTCAGCATGTTGTGTCTTAGTTGACGCTGGTATTCTGCTGGATTCCTGCAGCTGATACGAACGTCGAGCTGAATTTGTGGAAGTAGAGTTATCTTTGTGTGTAATGTGCGTTAATATTGTTAACTGGGGGGTAAATGTTGTAAGTATACCTGCAACTAATTACGTTACACTAAACTATTTAATGCTATGTTCTCAAAGTGAAAGATGGGTGTGTCAGTGGGTCGATAATTTGATCTTTATACCTAGTCTATATTTCGACTAAGTGTGACTAAGGTAATCATTTTAAATGGATAACTATATTTAAGTTAGTAATAGGTATTCGTGTCATAAGTTCCTTTATAAAGTGAATTTCGAGCAATATCACAGTAGGTTCAAGATAATCATTTATATTTGCAATGCGTTGGTTGTAATAGATACAACTCTAAGTAAGTAAGTAAGATGTATAGCCACAATCGAAGGAATTATCGAAAAATAATTTGGTAATTAACAGATTATAATCTAGCAAGGAATACTTATTTAACGTTTTTTAAACTTTGTTTTTTTGTTTTTGTTTTTTGTTCAATGCCTCTGACATTTTTAATTCATTTTCAATCTGACCACCAATAACCATAATATAAAATAGTGAGTTACTTTCGCTCTTATGATTATTACCTATACTAATAATAGTCTATACTAATATATAAAGCTGAAGAGTTTGTTTGTTCGTTTGCTAGAACGCGCTAATCTCAGGAACTACTGGTCCGATTTAAAAAATTCTTTCGGTGTTAGATAGCCCTTTTATCGTGAAAAGTTATATAGGACTATATAACATTATCACGCTAAGACCAATAGGAACGGAGCAGACGAAGTCAACTAGTAAATTTATGAATGTTTTATTATGAAGTATAACACCGAACCCCGAAACCGAAGGATCACCAAACTGAAGTGGCATTGGGCAGGGCAAATTGCTCATAGAACAGATGGTCGATGGGACTGAAAGGTTCTGAAGTGGCGACCGCGTACCGGAAGACGCAGCAGTTGGAAGGCCTTCCACAAGGTGGACCGATGACCTGGTGAGGGTCGGGGGTAGCCGATAGATGCGAGACGCTCAGGACCGGTTGTAGCGGACTTTCGGCTGATATGATGATAAGCTATATTATGTCTGTTAAGGTTCATGAAAATCCGTTCAGTTGTGTTTTTATGAGTAACAAACTAACATTCCTACTTCGTTAGTAACTTTCACGTTTATAATGATAGAGTCGAGCTACAGACAGATCTCTTAGCGTACCAGAGGAGCTCTTACGTTATACGGTATTTTCGAGACAAGCTTATAACAATAATAACTATATATCAGTACACTTATATGTATGCATTATGTCACCACATAACAGCAAATCCCGTAAGATTGTAAAATATCGCGTGAAATAATAAACTTAGTTTTCTCAATAAGACACAGATGTATTGGTAAGTATTGAACTTGGGTGGGATTTATTGTATTTAAAATGTTTTTTTTTTACAATTTATCGAGGAATTATAGTTAAATATAGATTTATTACAATTTTACGGAGTTTGTTGTACAATTTAGCCTTAGTGCTTGTTCACCTTCCCGGCGGATCCGCCTCCATCCTTCATCTTTTTTTTTTTTTACCGGGAGGCCTTTGAGGCGGTTTAGAAACTCTGACACCAGGGTGTGTGAGGTCGTTGACGTCGACCTTACTGCCCACACGATAAGAAGAAGTTACTTTATATTACACTGTCAGAAAGTAAATTACGTCGCTAGGTAAAAAAAAAAAAAGTTAAGATTGCTAAGATATAGAACAGTCAATATATAACATTGCTTGTTTTTTCACGTAAACCTACATGGGCTGTATGAAATGTTAGAAGTTAGTTGATCTTGTTGTGTTGTGATGTGCTGTGTTGTGCAGACATTTATCAAACCGTTTCTATTTCAAGACCTACTAGTTCATTAAGAATGGAATATTCTAGCAAAATATGATTTTTTTCCCTTCGTTTGATAGGTACTTTTAAACTCTCTTAAATCGCCTGAAATCTTTTTTATCTTTCATATTGTGGTAGTATATCTGAATGCCACATAATTTAACGATACTACACAGTTTTGCTGGACTGTAGTCCAGGCAAATTCTTTACGATAGCAAGCAAGCTAGCAAATTCCTACATATGGAGAGCCCAGTATATTTTACATAAAGAACCTATTGAAAATAATAATATCTCAGATAGATACGCTATGTAATAAGGTTGCAGATGAATTTGATAGAAGTAATGTTTTAGTTACTCTGCATTTATCATTGCATAGTCACTCGTATACCTACTGTTCCTATTAGAACTGCAATATCTCACACGCTACGGACAACTGTTGCAATCTCCTAACAGCCGATGTTCCGCCAAAGAAATCTAGTATCTGCCACCGCAAGCGCCCGTCCTAATAACCTTTCCATCTGCGGTGCGCCATGAATAAGTGAACAGCGAGCCTTAATGTAACTCTTTCATGAACGCACACATGTGGGCCCCCTTTGCGTGGCGCGTGTTCCGCGTTCCTCTCCGCTTATCGGCGGCACAAAGCACCGCGCCGGGCAACCGCAATCCCCACCGAGCCCCGAATACACGACCTCATTAAAAAATGAAACCTCACAAACATGCCTTAAGCCCACAAAAAGCTCCCAAGACTCGTCAAAGCGAAAAGCTCCACCTACCGGAGAGTAGCGGAACTACACCACTCGCGGAACCAACCTCTGTACTTTTTTAATTAGCCTCATACACTGAGTGAATGCGTGAAATACGTTAGATTTTTTTTCTCATACGCGGTTAGTTTGGTAGCTTTGAGTAAAGTATGTTAATTCACAAGTAGCCTGCTCTCGGCTGCTTTTTGAACTGTTTAAAAAAGGGGTTCTGTGGATAAGGCTTATTTGATAACTTTGAGCTTTGAGAGGTTAATTAGCGAGAGAGAGAATTATGTGCTCAGAACTAAAAATCATCACGTTGAAAAAGGGTATTGGATAGATGTCTAAGGTGGCGAGACGGGCAGGTGTCGCACATCGCGATGACGCCTTGAAGCGGCTGTGCACGCGTCTCGGAGCTCGGCAAGTCTCGAACTTCTTTTATCTCTGTCTAGGTTCGCTCAAAAAGTGCAAACTCTGTACAAAGTTCACTTTCGCCTTGTGAACTAATTTTTCGCTCGGTGTCAAGTTCATGGCTGGGAGGCGGGGCGGCGGCGCGGGGCGCGGGCGGCGGGGCGCGCTATGATAAAATAAAATATTCATTATGATTGCTCAACGCGGCAATGTTCGCGGGAGCACGGGTAGTCGCGCTGTCGCATCTTGGCCGCTGAAGAGGTTTTGATTTTGTAGAGCTACGTTGTAATTCCTTAGAAAGCACCTGCAAATACTAATAGAATCCAATTGGAATAAAACATAAGAAAGTACCTACCCCCAAAAATGTATGTATTTTCAAATTATCTAAAAAGAAACTTTAAAAAAATGTACTTTTTTTTACTTTAAAAAAAAAAGTACTTGCAGGACTCCGAGCCCCTAGTGATAAATGTAAAATAAGTTCTTTTTCTTTTTTTATTAATGATGGGTTTGCTCTTGACTCTTAACAAGACGATGAAGCGAGCTTACCCAGAAGGAGCCTGTACACGCTAACTTTGAAGAGGTTATTTCACATATGCCTGCATTAATCTTTTTGCTCCAATATTTACCATATTTAAAACGTAGGCTGTATAACTAAGTATTAACTTTTTCCCGAAGCCAATACTTCAAGAACAGTACATGTTTAGGTATGTGACAAAAATAGCTTACAGCAACGGTTGTGAAGCTCGCTGTCAGTAGCAATCAGTACTTCTTCTTGTGTACATGTAATTTATTAGTTTAGATTTGACCATATTCGGCCTACGACTTAAATCTGCGTGAAATTCAACAAACCCATAAAACATAACTATCCTAATGCACTCAGCAATAGCAAAATATTGTTTTTGTAATTTGAGTACCGACATATTCTAACTTGCCTAGCTATAGACGAACTATACACATTTCACCCACAAAAAAAAGCACCAACGACCAATCCTCACCAACCGCACAATTCTCAAAAGACGACTTGAAAACTGACGTAAAAATCGTCCCGGACCTACCTCAAATGGAAGTAGAACGTCTCGGCGACTGGCCGAGTTTTTCTCCCGTTTTTCCCTTAATTAGTTCGTTAATCCGCGGGGGAGAGGGGGAACTCATTAGCGTTCGACACTCGATTCTTGTTCGTAACACTTGTTGAACGCCGTTTTTTATGATAAATACGATCGACTTGTGACTTTGAACGAAGTTCTGTTTGGAAATATCTTTGTTTAGGGAAAAGTTTTGTTAGCGGCAAAGTGATTACTAATTATCGTAATGAGTATTTTTTTGCCGGCAGCATCAGGATTCTATCGTTTTTGCACCCTAATTTGTCTGCTATACGACCAGTAACCATTAACTGAATATCTTTTGCAGTAACTTGGATACTTAATCATCATCATCTGCCTAGCCTTTTCCCAACTATATTGGGGTCGGCTTCCAGTCAAGCCGGATTTAGCTGAATACCAGTATTTTACGAGGAGCGGCTGCCTACCAGACCTCCACAACTCATTTTACGTAACATTCTACGTAACGACTGCCAAAGATTTACAAATGACAGTCGGGACCAACGGCTTAACGTGCTTTCCGAGGCATGGAGGAAACTCGGTATGTTAAGATGGTCACCCATCCACAGACCAACCTTGGCAAGCGTTGCTTAACCTTGAAGATCGATCCGTGCGGCTGTTATTATCTAGCCACGAGCTCTTCTATGCTATATACGTTGTAAGACGACTAAAAAGCACCATGTATTAAGCTTTGATATGACAAATCAATTTAGATTCTCTTGATGGGATAATAACCGACAGTGTAGGTAGTTTATTTTACCACGTAGATACTTTGATGACCTTTAATGAGAACCTATTCACATATACCTTACTATGTTCATTATTTATTCCGTTTGTCCCGTTCCTTATTATAGTAAGAGTATCGGGATTAGGACCACCTACGTAAAAACGTACTTTTCATGTACAGCGTTACCCAAAAATAAATTCTAAAAGGGCAAACATTACTGCCAACGTTATTTTTAATAACCATGTTGTCATATTAAGTATCTGTTCATATGAAATTCTTCAGCTACATCCGTTTTTTCTTAACCATGCGAAATATTTCCTAATGAGACTCACAGGATCTCAAGATGCTCAAGTAAGAATTTCTGTCTTAAATTACTGCTTTAGATACGAGTAAGCAATTATTTCCCAAAATGCAATGTGTACAAACCTCACCCTTTGCAACGTCTAGCTAAACATTTCCTAATTTTGAATCTTCAACTACGTAGTAACTAGCGTTGGCAAATGAGACTCACACGCTGAAACCGACCATTTAAACCCGACCCATCATTTCTTCCTACATCCCCCTTAAATCCTGCTGAAATATATGGGCCAAGGGGGAGTGGTAGGTCTGGCTTTGGTGGTGTTGTCATGTACATAGTACATGGTGCTGTCAGCTTAACATCCAACTTATTAGACGTTTCGGAAATTCGGTTTCGCCCCGCAAGCACCACGGGCTACGCTGACAGTAGGGAAGGGGTGGCTTTCATGTCGATTATCGATGAAATTGCCGTGTGTTTAATACAAAAGTAACCGTTTTTTTCACTGAAATATGCCTAAACCGTTTCAGGTGGTTTCAGAAGATCTATTAATGTAAAGTTACCTAAAAGTAACCTTATTTAATAAGACTACACATATCCTCTCTCAGTGGTCTTATAGGTAAACTTCCTGTTGATCTAACTAAAAATAACATTTGTTTGCAGCCTTTTTTTCATTGCTTGGTTTCTTTGCTAAGTAAAAATCAAAAGAACAAGTTGTTCGCCAAAATGAGGGTTACATACACAACTACGTACAAAAATATCCCTTACTCTGCCTTCAAGTAACAGCCTGGTAGGTACGTTTTTTCTTGACACGTACACTTCATAAAAATCCTTACGAATATTATAAATGCGGAAGTAACTCAGTCTGTCTGTCGCGCTTTCACGCCAAAACTACTGAACCAATTGAAATGAAATTTGGTACACAGATAGTCTAGAGCCTGAGAAAAGTCATAGGCTTATTTTTCTCCCGGGAGTATATTTCCTAGGGACAACGCGGGCGAAGCCGCTGGCAAAAGCTGGTATATTATGAAACCTTTTATTTTTATACAGATTTCTATCGATAAAATCAGCATCCCCACCAACACTAGTAGATACCCAGTTGGTAATGCAAACGTTTGTAACCCGTCGGTCCGCGCTCCGCCCGGGGCAAATACGTTGGGTAAATAACCCTCCAACATCTACTATGTCGGCGCTATATCGAGCAACATACGATTTTGTACCAGCTCTCTATGTGCCTGCAAGTGATTTGGTAGACAGTTCTGCCTCTGTGGTGTCTCATCCCTAAATATTAGGTATCAAGGATAATGTTCTCGCAAATAAAAAGCAAAACAGTCACAGAGTGCCACATGTGATTTGTCAATGAAGAATTAAGTATTTTTTTGCAACGACTTTGTCTTTTCTATTAGGCTACATACCTAGTCTGGTCCAGACTTTTATTATAATGATTATGTAAAATTATTTGCTACAAGGCAATCTCTACAATTACCGACTTCTTCATCCATCACTGAAAAAGTTGTTTGTCACAGTAACACTACGACTGCGTGTCATTTTTAGCTCTAGGAGCATTTTTTCTGTATAAAAATTGCACGGTTCTTGTGCAATTTTTATACAGAAAAAATGCCAGATATACTTCAACTTTATACTAACTCACAGCCACATGCATTTTGCAAAGCTAAGAAGTTTTGAAAAGAAATAAAGAAAAAGAGTTTATTTGCGCCAAGCATGAGGCATACCAAAAATAACTAAAAATAAACAAAAAAAAATTACAATTTTATAAAAGTTTGGACGTGCATTTATATCGGTCATATTTTTTTTATCTTAGGTTTCTAAAAAAAACCCTTACTGCAAGTTACCACTACACCAAGCACCAATCCATACCGCACACTGTCTCTAAACCTCCTGTAGGTACCTACCTACACTACATACACATGCCTATTTACATGTGCCGACTGAGCCAACTTCCAGGGTTGAATTCGGCACGTCACACGAGCCGCCAGTGGACGGAATGCGAAACGGCGGGCTGTTTGTTTGTGGGTTGATGGCTCTGGCGAAATTCCGCCTTTGTTGCTTACCCAGCCGCGCGGAAGTAGTGTGAGGGATGAGCGGAAGCGGGAGTAAGCAAGCTAAGAAGACCAGAACAAATTTCCGTGCGTTCAAGCGATTGCCATACCTATTACTGGAATCAAAAGTAGCTCACAATTTAGGACCCTTAGTTTAAGTGGTAAGATATAATCCGTGGTGCTTGGCAACTGGGCTTAACCCAGTTGTATTTGTCCCTTGGTGCCTATTGGCCTAGTTCTATTCTATCTCCTGCTTGATACGGAGGGAAGTGGAAATTATATATTTTTTTTTCCTACTCCTCCGCTATACTTTTCTGATTAATTTCGTTGCAGGATCGAATGCGTGGCGGGCTAGTCCCAAAAAAAAAAAAAAAGCTATGAAGATGACAAGCCAGCAACATTATTCCCAACCACCAGAGCCAGAGCCACAGCTCTCAAGTGCTACAGTGGTTGGGAATAATGTGGTTGGGATTCTGATCAACAGTGGCGACCTCTAGGAAAACGCCAAGTCGATGAAGTATCATAGACTCGGCGAGATACATGGGCTCAGCTTACTGCCTCTTCTTCTCCCTTGTAAATCCTTCCAAAGTTTGTCTGGAAAAGATCACCTTTAGCGATAAAGCCGTTCATTGTGTCACCTTATGTAATTTTTGTCATCTATTTTTTTACATGTAAAGAGTATTCTATTCTATTCTATTCTTACCATGTCTTAACACAAAGTACCTACAAGAAAAATACAAAATTATTTTTTAATAGTTTAAATAGACTCCTGGACAAAGGCCTGAATTCGCTCTTCCCATCTTTCGGCTCCAGCTTCCTTCTCCCAGTTTAACCTAAATCTGTCTAACTCGTCCAGCCCACACCTTCGTGGTCTGACGTACCCTGTTTCACTATCTTAGAGCACCAGCTCTGCGCTACTTTGGCTCACAGTTTATCGGCTATATGGTACATATCCTGCCCAGTCCCTTTTAAGTTAAACAGCTTTTTGGGCCACATCAGCCATTTTGGTGCTAGGGTGTAGTACGGTATTTCGGACACGATCCATTAATGGTATACAGATCTACATATTTGTAGATCTGATTAAAAGGTTTGCGAGTTTATGTAGTATTGGCAGGGTATCCTAGAGTTTTTTTAGGCTTTCAGTAAACGCTAATGAAATATTGAGTAAATAAATCTTTACAAAAGGTTACAAAAACATAGTTTAGATGTCGGTTCTTTGACTGTGAAGGTGTACTCGTACATTATTTCATCAAAACCACCAACGGCTTTATTATTCTCCGATTTCAAAAACGAAACCGACACCCCGCAACCTCTTGTGACTTAAACCACATCAAGAGTTAGAATTTGGTGGGCAATAGGTACATACAAAGCTTTGTTACCCTTACATAATGTATTCAGTCGTGGACTTGTCTGCAGGCAGTGTATATAACTACGTATGTACATGTGTACGCTGTGGTTCGGCTTATGTAATAATTTATTGCTTTGTTGTATAATAAACACACTGTGTTGCAAATTAAGCTAGTTTACAGTGAATTAATATGTTTCAAATTACGTTTGATCGTAAGGTTTCGCTTGATTTGGTGATATTATTGCGGTGTGAGGGGCTCTAAATTCGACGTGTTCCTAAACTGGTGTTTGGCCTATTCCAAAAAGTTAAAATAATAATAGTTTATGTGGGGCTGATCGAGTCAATAAGTCTAAACAGTTTATTTTAGAACACTCTCTCTGATTTGAGATTTGTCCAGAGAAATATGTTGAATAAGTGTGCGATAACCACATGTTTGTAGCATACTTATAGATAATTATATTGTGTAAGAATGAAACAACCCCACGTTTGTTACAGTTATGCAACTTTTTTTTCTAAAGACATCAATGCTCGCCTGTCGTTTCAGTCTGGATGGGTCGAACAAGGCATAGGTTAAAGTTTCGACCTCCAATAATGCCATGTCCCTTCCATCTACATTTATTTTTAATTATTATTGCAAGGCTCGCCGTTGACTATAATCTAACCTGATGGGAAGCGATAATGTAGTCGACGGTGGAGTACGCTTGCCTAAAAGTTACCTTGACTTAACTTTAACCGCCTACGTCGTATTAATCCGACAAATATTTTCATCGCCAGAGTCGGATATTTCCGACAGCTTGTTAAGACCAAATTTAGGTATTGCACATCCATCTTCGTTGTTGGTGCTTATTTTTAGAGTTTTTTTTTTGTGCCGGGCGCTGGAGGCACGACGAGTGATATGAAGTCGGGCGCTTAAAACGTTAAAAACTCCCAGGTTGTAGTTATCAGGAAACACGGAAAAAGTAAAGTTGAAAATAAGTGAGTACCCGACTTGGTAAGGCATTATAAAAGATTCACTACCTACACGTTTCACTAAATTAATTCATCGATCATGACAACCATAAAGAAAGATCGTCCTTTTACAGATTTTACCACCATTCCAGGTAGGAAAGCCAATACCTACCCATAGGTAATAGGTATGTTATTCTACACAACACCGAACCTTTCAAACTGTAATTCAAATTTGCGACAAACAGCGCCCCCTCCTGTACCAACATCAAAGGAATTTCAAAATTACTGAGCCCCGTCATGTCGATAGTTCAGATGTTATGAGCAATTTCTGACATCTGACGTGACGTGCTCGGGGCATGGGAGCAGTCGATATTTTTGTGAAAATGATGTTATGGCCTAATTAAATTAAATTTATTAAAAAAAAACAATGATTAGTTTAAAAACTGATTAGAGGATTCAAATTCTCTACTTGCGTTTAATTTTTCGAATCGAATTTACTGACGCTTCTCAAGATGCGTCAGTAAATTCTTATGGGTAACCGCGGTTTTAACTTACTGAAAATACTATTTCGCTTAGTCTGTTTGTTTTAAATTTTATAGCCCTGGCTGGAACGTTTTATTTTTATTATAACCACCACAGGCGAACCCAATTGAGCAGATGACGACCTCATACTTGTAGGTTGGACCTACGAGATGCCACTCTAAAAACTTCTTTTTTTACCGACTTCTTCAAAAAGGAGGAGGTTCTATGTTCGGCTGTATGTATTTTTTTATGTATGTTCAACAATTTCTCCGCCAATTGTGGACCGATTGTAACAATCCTTTCTTTATTCGAAAGCAATGAGGTGCCTCCTGAGGTGGTCCCATTGTCACCAAGTCAGAACCTGATGATGGGATCCCATAAAAATCGAGGGAAACCCTTAAATTTTATAAACACACAATGTTTTTCATTACATTTCTAACGCAATTCAGATATTTGTGCCTGGTAATCATCATCTCATGATGCTGAGCTGATGATGGAAGGTATAAGTCAGGATCTGATGATGGGATCCCATGAAAAATGTATGTTCAGCGATATTTTCGCCAATTTTTAACCGATTTGGATGATTCTTTTTTTGTTTGGAAGAGTATTTTCCCGGACTGGGCCCATTTTAATTTGGTGAAGATTTGATGAAAAACCATTCCGTCTTCGAAGATTCAAACATGTACCAAATCACCTCAAAATCTAATCCACTATTCTATAATCACTCGGCATCTCACAGCGAACGACAGTTCAAATCTCGAGCGGTTACAATAATAACGCATGTACCGCTTGTAGTGTTCAACTATCCCACAAAGTGAATTCCAATTGCTCTCAGAACTTTACCATGCGAGTTTCGAATGTGAATGACGAATGAACCGATTACAGACAGCGAGGAGTATATATTGAAAGTGTTGGTAGAAGTTTGAAGCCTTTTACTTCATCGTTTCGTAATTTGGTCCGTTTGATAAATGTTTGTTAATGATTTTGAGTTTGATGGATTACGCTATGGGTGTTGCCAAGCAAATAGACGTGAGGTTCTCCTGTGATTTGACTATTGAGGATTTTATAGACTTTTAAAAGACACTTTGATCGAAGACTGATTCGATGTTTCTTGTTAGTTATTTACGCCATTATAAAAAAGACATAAAAATTAAATTTGTAGTTTAACCTCGCTGATTGCACTTTTCAGCTGACAGTCTGACACAACACGAAAAGATTACTTTATTTCAACTAGGTTTTCAACTCTACCAATGAGCCAATATAATATATTTACAAAAAAAAAACCATTCAGCAGACTTCTTTGTCATGTTGAAGAAGAAAGTGACCCTTCAGAAATTTTCTTAAAAAGATACAACCTTTAAACGACCTCACTTCGGCACTTAGTTACTATCCTGATTGACGGCAGAGCCGCTGAGCTTTGACACTGACCAAACTAATACAAATAAGCTCGATAGGTACCATTCATATGGTCCATAGATTTACCTGCCATCTGTCCACCACCCTTTGTTCTCTGGTAGGGAATGCCTTGAGCATTATATTGAGCAGTTAGGCATTAAGTCCGACTTTGTGCATGAAGTCTAAATATATAAATTGAAGACCTGAAGCAGTTCAATTCCAATACACATTCCCTATTTACCTGAACTATATAAACATAAGACACACAGCATTACATGAGGCACCAACTAAATTGAGCACACATAACGAACGGGGGGAGGTAGGGGTGAAATAGAAGCGTACCGAACTTGCTTAGATAATGTGCATACATTAAACTAAGACTAAACTAACGCGAGGCGTATCTTGATGAAGGAACTTCGGGGTTCGCCCGCGGTCTAATTATAGGGGAGATTGGGCAAAAACTGCCTCTTTGATGTGTAGGATGTGGGGAAATTTAATTAAGATGTGTAAAGGATCGAAGTTTGTTGTTGGAAAAGATTAGGGGATAAGACGGAGTTGCCTAATTGGAAACTATAATTTAAGTACGAAAGCATATGAGCACGTACCTACGTACAAAAACGATCTAAAGTTATATAGTAAACAGATAAAGTTGTTTGTCTGTTTATATGTCTGTAAAAGATCATTTCTGAAATTACTGAACCGATGACGAAACTTCTTTCGATGGTAGATAGCTGCAATACCTATTTCTGTGGTATAATAGGCTGCTTTGTTGTCCCGGAAATAATACACAGTTCTGTAAGATAGAAACATGAACAAGGCCGCGAGATAAAAACTAGTGTATAATGATTCATGAAAAATGCGGATCATGCAACGCGACACACAAAATATAAAATTTATTTATTTCCCAAGTTTTTATCTGAAAGAGATAAAACTCTTCGAGGGACAGTTGGGTTTCAGTTTTATTTGTTAGTAAAAAGAGTGATATGTTGACAAATATGAGAGTAAAGTCACATTGTAAACGAATTTTACATATTTTTAAAATAAAAATGTGAAATTGTGACTTCTGTATGTTATGTAATGGCTGTCTGAGATCTATTTGACTTTTTTATTTTGTCAAGCCGTTTTGCAATAATAAAAGATACTTCTTCATTTTTAAGTTAAACAAAATCAATTTTTATACTGCATATATATGCATTGGTTACCCTTGGTTTTAGTAGCGAACGAGACTTTTTTAAATATTAATTGTAAAAACTACAAACCTACCCCGAAAATCATCCATACCTGCTTAAACCATATCTTTACGGGATATCCGTCCCGGTCCGGGTACCCGTCGTATTTACCCGGGCTGATCCGGCTTAGACCCGGTAAGTCTGTTCGCCCATACATTGACGGCAAACCGTGCAACCCGATCTTTTACATTTTAAAATTTTCTAAATATTGGCTAGGAAATTAAATTACGGAAAAAGGTTGAGTCAGTTTTGAGTAGGGAATTGGGTTCTTATAAGAAGTTTTTTGGTAAATTTGAAATAACGTAATATCGATGTGCAATAACTATAAAGCCTAACCGGTAATTATCGGTAGGTATTCCATTGGTTGATGACTCTTACCAGGGTAGATAAGGACTTGTCTTACTTTCTTGAATATTTGCTTTTGGTACTGTTTCATACAAAAATCGAAATGGCTTAATTACTTAGCATTATGAATACCAGGTTAATGCAAAGGGGTACCATATTAGAAGAGGAATTCTAGAGGACATTTTACATGGAACGGACCTAAAATACTGGTATTCAGCTTTATCCGATTAACCTGGAATCAGGCGGCAGCACATTGATTGAAGTATGAGCCACAGATAGTCTTATACAAGACGAATTTTTAGGGGATCGATGACCTGGTGAGAGCCGCGGGTAGCCAATGGATGCGAAACGCACAGGACCGGTTGTTGTGAAGGCCTATGACCAGCAGTGGACGTCTTTCGGCTGATATGATGATGATGATGATACGGATTTGATTGTATAGGGTTATTAAAGGTGCAGGCTAGGCAGGTTAATTGTGAATACTACCTTGAGAGCAGCTTTACTCAATGCTTTATTGCGTTCCATATGTATTACATAGATGGTATAAACAAGGTAAGAGATCAATATGGACCCTGTCGGGCACAGTAAAAACTAGGAGGGAGGAAGAGGGCTAAGTAGCATTTCAAGGAACTCAATATTTAAAAAAAAAAATATTATTAATGTCAAAATGTTACCGGCAATCTGGCATAAACTCATGCTCTTTACAAACTAAATTGATGTAAGACACAAACATGACATTAACTTAGAAGACTTGAACGGAAAACACATCAAACATCAACAACAATATTTTTCGAAGTTTTACCATTCAACATATTTGCAATACTTACGTTATCTAACTTTGTAAAACAAACAACAATACCCAGAGCTTAGAGAGCATTGAATAGGAATATACCTAGTGTTTCTTATCAATCATATTTTGGCACTATTCGTCTTGTATATAGTGCCATATGCTGAGATAATGGAATGTCATTTCTTACTCAACGCGCCGTTTCTCATACTGAAAGAACATTCTGGATATTGAAGTACTGAGATTTATATTTTTACTTGGTTGCGAAAATAGGTTACGTAGTTTTTTTTTTGTCTAAATATGTGAAACTTTGCTTTACGGACGCGTACATAAGTGCTTTTAGTACTTCGAAAGATGTTCATATTCTTACTAATCCTAATATGTATATAAAATTGTTCCGTTACTGAGTGACTCACAGACAGCGCACAGCCGAAACTACTTACTTACTGGTAGTAGAAAGCTGAAATTTGGCCTAAAGCTTCCCTGTACTGCATAAGGGAGCACTAAGGGAAGATTTCCCGAAATTCCTACGCGAATGGGAAAAAATGGGATATGCGCGCACGAAGTCGCGGGTTAAAGCTTATTTGTGAATGTCTGGATATTTCGATGTTTGTTTTTCATCACGCATCAACGACTGAACTTATCAATTTCGCACAGGGGTAGATTATTAACAGCATAAGGGCATTTACTTTTCATCCCGATAGTACGTTCTTATAAGATTTGACTTTTACTTGGGCGAAGCCTCTGAAAAATGCTAAATAAATACATCTTTAATTTATCAACGTCGCTCTAAAAATCGCTGATAGAAACCACTTTAACTTTTATCAGCCATATTCAAATAAAGAACAAAGAAAAAAACTATCACAACATCAAACGAGATATTCAAACTTCGAATCGTAGCTTTTAATCATAACCCTCTAATTACTGGGTTGTGGTTTACTCCGCAGTAAAAGTTGGGCAGTTATCGCAGAAGCAGGTGAGTTATGCCAGGCTGCATGGCAAGTACGTAAGTTATGCCGGGTTACATGGCAAGTACGTAAGTTGGTACAACGGCGACAGCTTGGATGCATGGCTGTAGTTTTTGGCACGTCGGCTTTTGAGGGTTAGTTAAAAGGTCTGCTTTGTTTATGGGTGATGTATATGTGTATTTGATACGTTTAGTGTAGCTTGGTTTATGTATAGGTAAGATCATAGTAGATACTTAGGTAGGTACCTACGTGAAATGGTAAGAAAAAAAAAATTAAAAAAATACTTGAAACCTTTTTGACCTTGAAAGTTATCGATGTCAAGACTGGCTAGCTTCTTATTTTTAAAGAAAGAAGCAGTTATAAAAACTTTATAAACGCCTTTCAAACAATCCGAAGGTAGACCTTCTGAACTCAATACTTTTAAGTTTTCAGCTTCATTTATTACTCTTCATTAAACCTTACACATACAGCCATCCGATACAACATCAAACCGACTACACCATACTAAAGACAAATAAACAAACATTCGAGGCAAACGATCACATGTCTCCTACAAGACAAATAGGTACTTCTTACCCCATACCACCCGCTTCTCCCCTTTAACCCCGTCCATCTTGAAACGCTGACAGTTGGTATTCACCTGCGGGGAAGCCGGGGAACGGCGGAACACTAAATTCTCCCGGAATGTCGGTGCTGTGTATTTAAGCTCAAATTGAGTAGTACCTAGTTCTGTTGTGGTAATAAGGTACACTGTGATTGGATGGAATGCTGGCCTTTTTAGAATTTGAAGAGAGTACCTACGTACTCTTTTAATCGTGTTTAGATACATGATACAGACAGGAATCTTGCAACGTAAAAGATAAATAAAGTAAACTAAAAATGTGAAAATAAGATAAACTTTAATAAAAACATCTTGAATAAAATGCCAGGTGTGGCAAAGCGTGGCAATCATTGCTCATATCTGCTTGTATCCCAGTAAAACATATTTAAATAGGTATCTCAGACACAGGGCTGCTATTATTTAGTAAACTATGTATTTCCAATAAGATGATTCCCAATTAGATTTTCTGTTCTGTTCAGGATTCTGCTTAGACTATATGAATCAGTAATTCTAACTAGAATGATGGAGAGTACGTAGTGACATCTGTTGTCGAATAGAATCGTTATTGGAAATCGAATTGAATTTCATGTTATCGAAGGTAGAGGGCATTGCTTTACCGGTAAAGTATACATTCGGATTAATTTTATAATAACGCATTGTATCGATAAATTGCCTACTTAAAACACAGTACATCGTTGTCTAAGTATAAACTGAAAAATATAAACAAAAAACTACCAATTTAATTTTGAACTCAATAATTTTGTCGGTGAAATGCCTACGGTGCTACGGCATAGCACATCACTGTAGCTATTTCACTAGAATAGTATTCTTCGAGATCGATCTTCAAGGTTAAGCAGCGCTTGCCAAGGTTAGTCTGTGGATGGGTGACCATCTTAACATATCGAGTTTCCTCCGTGCCTCGGAAAGCACGTTAAGCCGTTGGTCCCGGCTGTCATTTGTAGATCTTTGGCAGTCGTTACGGATAGTCAGAAGCCAGTAAAATCTGACACCAGTCTTGCCATGAAGTACCGTGTTACCCAGTTACTGGGTTGTGGAGGTCGGGTAGGCAGCCGCTCCTCGTAAAATACTGGTATTCAGCTAAATCCGGCTTGACTGGAAGCCGACCCCAATATAGTTGGGAAAAGGCTAGGCGGAAGATGAAGAATTCATAGATTATCAAAAAAATATTACTTTAACGTGCTTGTACTACTAAACGTAAACTACCACCCACTTGTATCGCAAATCTGTAAATGAATTTAGCGCGAAACAAAGTTAAAACATTGTTTCTATTTATGTTAATCATTTGAATTTGACAGACTTTTTTAGTTTAATTTAGTGTTAAATACGTTTAGTTCATTTTGGACTTAGTTGTAATTAAAAAAAATCGGCCAAGTGCGAGTCGGACTCGCACATAAAGGGAGCCGTACCCTAATCCAAAAAAAATGTTTAATTATTAATTTAAAATATTTTTGGCATTTTTAGTTTTGGTTATAGCGCCAACAGAAATACACAATCTGTGGAAATTTCAACTCTCTACCTATTACGGTTCATAAGATACAGCCCGCTGACAGATAGACGGACGGACAGTGAAGTCTTAGTAATAGGGTTCCATTGGTTACCTTTGGGTACGGTAACCTAAAAAGAACAGAACAGCTCTAAAAATATATAAAGCCAAGAACACACTACCTACTATTTCCATTACCTAACTCTCGATGCGTGCGCCTCTCTAAATCTAAGTCCCCGAGGAGTATACTCCCCACGGTCTAGCGGTTTTCCATCAGCGGTGATTGATAAGCCGCGCCCCGTGAGATTGTCGTTACGTGGCCGTCTCGTGGTGCCTTAGTGAGGATAAGACGGGAATTGTTTGAGAGTTGAGATGCGAAATAAGTTCGCAAGAGTGTACGGACTTTTTTCCTTGATTTGTTGCTTGCTGTATATGTAGATACTACGCTTGTCAAAGATTTATTAGGTGTTCTTTATTATTGCGTTTATGGTAAGTTTTTTGACACGGATTAATGTTGTTATAACAGTTAAGTCTTGTGAGTGAGAAATCTACAGATTAGGTATCGTGACCCAGTATCGTATTTAGTGATATTTTTTTAGGAATATTTTTAACCAGTTTGTCTTTAAAAGCACGATTCTATTTTAGCCCAGAATGTGTTACTTATAACTTAAAATGTTCTGAGCTTTTTCGAGAATATGTTTCACAATTACTTTCATACTGCTCAGCACAAAAATTTTCAACAAAAACGACTATGTTGATAAAACATTTCCTTAGAAGCTTGGAGTTTTAAATAAATCCCGTACAAAGAAGTCCACATAACGAATAGCACACGTATCCACTAAAGCTTACCTCTAACATTATTGATGACTAAAACAACCCTCCCCCGCTGAGGGCCGCGTGGACCCAAATGCGAAGTGGGGTCAAACGCTAACGTTTACTCGCTGTTCCAAAGTCCAAGATCTTAGACTTTCAACACAGTGAAATTTCAACTTTAGCCTGTAAATTATAGAGTTGTTATTTAAGTATCTATCTCCGTCTTTAAAGTCTCAAGTCGACGCTAAACTAAGAGGGTGTTAGAGGGTTAAACCCCCCAGGTGGCTGGGCAATTTTACCACGTTAGGCAGTGACGGTCGCCTGTAATTTTGGGCCTAATGCGACTATTCCTATTTCAAGTTACCCCTCCAGCTTAAGTATGGGCCTGACGCGGGAGATAAGGCTCCCTATATACGTTGTAAGATGTACACTTGATAGGTGTAGTGAACAGTTTAATGGTACTGGGTACTTTGGGCCGATGTGCCTGATAAGGGTTGAATGTGTTTGACGCTGGTTTTGGATATGTTATGTAAAAGTAGGTTAGGGGGGGGTATTTAGGTCAAAATAGTACCTAGCAATTTTGAGGAGCTCGTTGGCTTAAGAATAACAGCCGCACAGGTCGATCTTCAAGGTTAAGCAACGCTTGCCAAGGTTGGTCTGTGGATGGGTTACCATCTCAACATACCGAGTTTCCTCCGTGCCTCGGAAAGCACGTAAAGCTGTTTGTCCCGGCTGTCATTTGTAGAACTTTGGCAGTCGTTACGGATAGTCAGAAGCCAGTAAATCTGACTCCAGTCTTGTCCAAGTAATATCGTGTTACCCATTTAATGGGTTGTGGAGGTCTGGTAGGCAGCCGCTTCACGTAAAATACTGGTATTCAACTGAATCCGGTTCGACTGGAAGCCGACCCCAAAATAGTTGGGAAAAGGCTAGGCAGATGATGATGGTGATGATGAGTACCTAGCAATTGTCAAGTTGATCTTTTACAGATTTTGGTCGATTTCATAAAGGGTTAGAAACATGTGCATTTTAATAAGCCTGATGACTCTGACAATGCTAGAGTGATGTTGTCTGTATGAATAAATCTTTGTTCACGATTTGTACACCATATGCGAGTGCAAGCAAGCGTGCCCGCTGCAGATGTTAGGCTCATCTAGATTTTAACATATAGATTTTAAAATAGCTTTCTTAGTAGGTACGCGGGCCCAGGTGTGTGCAGGAAAACGGCGAGGGCCTATCATATCCAGTCTATCCCAATCTTTGTTACCTTAAATAGGCAGTCAGTTACGGAACCAATACTTAAATACTTTACCAGGTATTGTGGATGTTAAATGTCTCAATTCTAAAATTAAATGTCTTTAAGCATTAAGGATTAATTAATTCACTGATTGTTTAAAGCGTATAATGAATGATGTTTCTTTTTCCAGTACCTATCGATAGAAAACGGCAGAGAGAAATTTGTTCAGTTCTTATTTTTAGGGTTCCGTAACCAAAGGAACCCTATAACTAAACCACCGCTGTCCGTCCATCAGACCGCCCGTCCATCCGTCCGTCCGTCTGTCAGCGAGCCTGATACTCAAGAACCGTAAAAGGTAGACACTTGAAATTTTCAGAGTGAGTATTTCTATTGCCGATAAGTATAATAAATAAAATAGTTTAAAAATTACATAAAACGTGTTTTTGGTACGGAACGCTTCGTGTGAGAGTCCGACTCGCACTTGGCCGGTTTATTACAATTCACTAGTATGACAATTGAATTAGAAAAAAAAAAAATCTTATTGTAACACACTTTTAACATCGTTTGTAAGAGTTCATTCTATTAACCTTGAAAGTTTACAAAAATGCGGTCGAAACTTCGCTTCAAAGTCTCTTATATTAAGGTGGAAGCGCCAGGGTAGCCCGCGAAATTAAAATATATTTATATTGTTTGCAATTTGCCGGTCAGTATGAAGCTGTATGTTGAACGAAATACGATTCGCGGCCGTAACGCGTATTTATCTAAAGAATTATAACTATTAAGCCCTTATTGAATGACTTTTTCATGAAATAACCATTCAGTAGGGCTTAATGAACTTAAATAAAAATAAACAAGGCAATGGAGAAAATTATTTCTTTAAGATGTCTTGCCGGAGTGTAGGCTTTTGATAACGAAAACAATGTAGAAACAGATTACAACGGCATCTGCCGGAATGTGGAACTAACCCATCAACGCCCCACTCTAAAGCAAAAAAAAAAATCATCAAGATACGTCCAGTCCAGTTTAGGAGGAGTTTAAAAAAACACAATAATAATTGGATTTCTGTAACTTTCAGTGGTTTCTTTGTGGTTTCTCTTTTTTTCACGTAAAGTACGTTACATAAATAAACAGAAAGCTCTTCAACACAAAACTCGGCACACACGAACTAAGCCCCTGGTAATTGTGAAGCCCGCTAGTTCTAAACAAAGATAAAGGTACACACAAATAGATGCGGCACCCGACACGAATATAAATCGGCGTTGTAAAACTTTGTGCGTCTTAATTAATTGCGTTCGGATTACGTGGGGACGTAGACGCCTTGTTTTGTACACCCCTTTATAGACCCGATAGACCTGAATGTTAAACGTTCATAGGTAGGGAAAAAAATGATGAAAACTTTTTTGTGGTCATTTTAATAAATTCATTCATTCATTCTTTTCGCAGACGAAGTTTTCTGAGTATAGTTCAAGTTTGGCGTAAAAATGGTTACTTTTCACTAAAGGGGAGTTCCTTTGAATTAAAATAAACATTTTTACGGCTTCTGTCTCATTGTATGTAAGTACATCGAAAGTCACCCCAATGTTTTGAAACGATAGCCACAAATAATAAATGTTAAAAATTCAACGTAGCCTTTACTCTTAACCAAGCAAGAGTAAAATTAGAAACAAACAATAAAACCCCGCTAAAAGAAAAAGAAAAAAAACGTTTTCCTCACAAAGTTATATTCCATTGTTATCAATCCACCTGGCCCACACAACAATCAGCACACCTCAATGTCTGACAAAAACCAAAAATTAAACAACGTCCTTTGTTGGCGAAAACGCTAAATTGAGGAAATTTCCATCCATTCTCCAGCCAGGCGTCATCCGCGCCTAAACCCCGCTTCAATTTCAATAGCACCCCCTACATACTCCCTACACCCTTTAGGACGCCCCCACACCTATTCCCATCCCTCTCTATCACCCATTTATCTTGCGAGTGAAACAGGGATGGAGCTACCTACAGGGCCGGTCCGAAAGTTAGACATATATTATTGTATTATACGATCGTAGGTGGCGCGGGGGTGAAGATTGATGCCACGGGTTGGCGGGGGGGTAGTTTGGGCAACCCTATGGCTACGTAACGAAATTTGCGTCACGCACGCTTGTGTGCGTCGAGGTATAACATGGCCTCATATTTCACGTGGAGGAAATTAGATGGAGGAATTAATTTTCAAGTTTTCAATATAGAAAGGAAAAATCTGTTCGTATGGTTATTCTTAGGGCTTCGTCGCCAAATTAAAGGCAGGTAAGGCTTCAGGTACTCGTTCCGTATTGATGACACATGGAAATTACTTTTGGACTTAGCGGTTTGTGGTTTTGTTGTATAGGATTTTGTTGAAGTGATTAATTTGACAGATTCATACAATTTTACGTACTTTTTTATGTTTTCATTTAACCTTCAAGCGGTCGCGCGGCGTCGAATCGACCGCGCTCGATAAGTTTTCGCTGATTACATCGAGATTTCTTGCCACAAGTATTTCTCTTTACCAGTAGCTTTTCATTAATTCACTATGCACGAAAATGAATGCATTCCACTCTTCTCCGAGCCTTAGTAGTTGAATAGAATGCATTTGTTTAGGTCGCGGCGCAGGCATCGAAACGACTACACGCGCCTGGCTCTTTCTTTTACCTTGACGAGATGACTAATTTCGAAGTAAAATACCTGAGTTGATAAAATAAACACTTTGATAGTAATTATTCGATTGCATAGAACTAATAAAAAATAAAAACATCTAAATAAAAATGAGAACACAACTCATTCTCCCAAGAGAACAAAATTTTGGTTTGGCGGGTCTGGCGTGCATAGCTGGTTTGTAATCGAACGATAGTGGGTTGTTTTAATTTTAATTCCAAAAAATTGTTGCCTAGGTTAAAATTGATAATGTCTGAATATAGAACATAAATAATTATTAATTTACCAGTATTCTAAATTCCTGAAATCTCACATAGGTCTTTTAGGTTACGCGCGACCGCTGTCGCTACAAATACCCACGCGCCCGCTTGAAGGTTAATTTGATTTTGGAGTGGATTAATAAGAATTCTTAGTTGAATCAGCTAGCAAAGTCTGTGGTAGGCTTCCACCAGATACTCGTATAAGAAATATCAACCATTTGGAGTTAGGTAGTCCGAACTCTTTATCTTCAGGTAAAACAAACAACCGCTCATTTGAAACTAGCTCCAGATAATATTGATATTCAATGTCATACCTATAGGTTTTTATCAGCAGTATTGGAGTTTTAAAATAGGAAATAATCATTAAAAAAAACTAAACAAAAGAACAGGCTTTATCATGGGGGTGCATAAAACTTACTGGTCCGCCATCTTTTTTTTTAAAGTCCACCATATTGAATTTAGAATGACAGCATTGAGCTAACTGTGAATTCATACTCATACTCAACATTTATGCAAAATTCCAGCTTATTCGGTTGAACCGGTTATGGTAACTGCTTTAAAATTAATTTGCAAGATTTGACCAATAAAGACTAACTGGCCAGAAAAGTTAAACAAAAACTTAAAAAAATGTTTTATTCCCATTTATGTTCAACTTTTACACAACATAAGGATCTAAAATGCAAAATGTTATAATTACAGAAGAAAAGCTGGTCAATGTCCTCATACATGATATCAGAACTTTTGTAAAAAGTTTTATCGTCTGTCTCTTTGGTCTTTCGTGGCGTGATTGATGAAAAGTGATATTTTCAATACTTTTCAGATAACTAGGTAACCGAAAGACTATTTTGTCTTTCCCGAAAGCCATAAAAATCTTTCGGTAGTTAGTATAAAATTATACTAACGCCACCTGGAACACAATAGGCTTTTTTTTGCTCACTAACCCAGACATAGAACTGAAGAAGACCTTGCACTCGGCAAGGCCGACCGAAGGGAGCTTAGTCCAGCCCCTTGCCTCGCCTAGGATCTCTTTTACTACATTCCGCTAGTCTAATACATATTTTTAAATTTTATCATGTTTTCGTATGTATAATTGAAAGCCAGGGAGGTGCAAGTGCACCCCTCTCGGCGCCTATGCTCTTGAGAGATCTATGTTACAAACAAAACATAGGTTCTTAACTTCATAATTAGATATCCTATATTTTTTTTACCTTTCTTTAAATATATGACTGTACATGAAATCCCATCATTTCAAGAGAAAAGGGCTGCTAGAGCTATTGATTTTTTAACTAATTTATATTATTATATCATCAATTAAAACTAACGCTTAGAATATTATAATTATGTAGAATAAATAATTAAACATTTATTCAATAAGTTACACATAAATATCCCTAGCCTTCTCCAAACATCAAACAAGTTTTTCCACATATATGGATACAATATACACACATAGGTACGTAAAAATGGAAAAACTGGTATCTACTTTTATGTTTACGAAAAAGATATTCCAACAAACGTTAGGTATAGGTGCCGATAGCCGGTCTTGTCTAGACCATTCCATTTTCTCCCTATCTTGTGTATTGAATGGGCGCTTTTATGCTCCTCGTGTGGCTAAGTAACATTTTGAATTGAATCGTAATGCTCCAAGCTAATGGAAAAAATATATTCGGAAAATGTGCTATTATAGCTTCATACTGTTTGCGTTTAAATGTATTTAAACTTTCTTTGTGTCAAAAAAAAATGTTATCTTAGAACCACGTTACAAACGACATAGGCCTCCTCTCGGTGAGAGGGAGTGAATTTTAAAGTGACTAAAAATAAACTAAGAGGAATATCGAAAAACACTAAAAGGAGGCTCCAGCCCGATTTCGATAAAAAGTAAAACTGCATCATTGAATTTTTGAAAAATCGTTATTCCTACCTGGGAATCGAACCGGTTGATTTAAAAAAAAATAACACATCCTGTATTATTGCACCATCCAAAAGTGTAGCTAATAACATTCTGAGTATTTTACAAAAATGCAATGATTTTTATAAAACTGACACGTATCATTACTAGAAAAAGATGAGTTACAAAATGTAAATATTAACATCATAAATTAAAAAAAAAAACATTGTTCACATGTGCATACATTACCTACGAGTCCTGATATCACTACATGACGAGTAAGTAATTTAACGTCCATAGCAGAAGAAATTGTCCTCAAACCGTAGTAAACTGTAACTTAAATCACAAAAAGCATTCATCTTCTAAACTTAGAAACAAAAAAATAGGGCAAACATTTTACTGAAAGGGCGATAATTTAAAGATGAACAAAAATGATATCGTTGGGTTCAAAGTCAGGAAACTCCATTGTACTAATTACGTGGCAGACAGCGTGCTTTCACTTTCGCCGCCGGCTCGTTTTAATTATTTTTTTTTTCAACGTCTCGACGTCTGGCGGGAAACTCCGGGAAAAATTGACGATGACATTACTGTGGACGGCCATATTCTTTGTTTTTTTTTTTTTTGAGAACTGTTCTTTTTTTGATTTCACTGTTTGGTTTTGCCATGTTCGTAGTGGAATGATTGAAATGGTGATGGTTAGTTTTTTAAAGTGGTGCATGCGAGACTTTACTCAGTCAATTACTGGAAATAATTTATTTAAATGTAACAAAATATTTTATTTTATTTCTCGTTCTTACAAAAAATAAATTCTTGGTACTTACTGGGTAGACAAAATATTACAGCGGAAGTACTTACATGCACGAGCACTGTTTATTATTCGAAATTCTACATATTATCACCGTAACGTATAAGCAGTAAACACTGACTACGATATTTCAAGTTTCTTATAAACTTCCTACCACTAAATTTTGTTTTGGTTCTTATTCTCTCCTGCAGCGTATCTCCTTGTTCCTTACGTTCGCTGTTAGCGAAGTTCGCTCGCTCAATCTTTGATACTTTCTTCTTGCATTTTTTAGCTTGCCTTATTAATGAAAAGTAGGTTACTAACTTGGTACGCTTTAAGAATGAAAGTTACGGCCACGTTGCCGTAGGTCGATGAACTTTCGCGAACAGCTGTCTTTTGTTTTTGTCATTCGCGAATTCGATCTATACTGTTTTTCTGGATTGGCAAATAAAGGCCTTTGGTGAACACAGCTTAGATAGCCTTATTTAAACAGTGTGACTTTTGAATTCATTGCCAATCTTTCTGGTTTTGAATATATTAGTGCCTACGAACAATTCTAAAATCAATTCTAAAAAATGAACTACTCAGATGCTTAACAGCTACGATAAGCGATTGCCAAAAAGTTAAAAAATATATTCGGGAAAAAGAGTTAGTGCTATTCGTCCTGCATAGCTCCGTCTCTCTCTCAAAACGGTATCATAACAACATTAACACGTTATAGTATGGCCCTTGCACCTACTTTGCTGTTCGCATAGCTAGACAAGATGTAGGGAAATGCTTTTTTTCAAGCTAATTTAGTTCAGATTCCATAGTAAAAGTTGTAAAAAAAATATTAATCATTACCTGAAAGATGGCTAACTAGGTACGCTTAAATCCTCCACAACTATAGGTCGAAACGAATGCAGTTACAATGCAACTGCTTCTTCTTCTTCTTCTTCTACCTGGCGTTAATCCCGGCTATTGCCAGGGTCCGCCTTCCTACTTAGCTTCCTCCACTTTGCCCGATCTTGAACATCCTTCTCAGTTAGGCCATTGGCTCTCATGTCGGACTTAACGACGTCCAACCAGTGCTTGCGAGGGCGACCACGGGACCTAGCCCCAAGAACAGCCATATTCATGCATCCCCGACCAACGTACTCCATAGGGCGGCGCATGATGTGGCCATACCATCGCAGACGACACTCTTGCAGTTTTTCCTCCACGTCACGGACACCAAGACTACCTCTGATGAAAGAGTTGCGTATGCGATCGGATCGCGTTACGCCACTCATCCACCTCAGCATCTTCATCTCCGTGACGCGAAGCTCCTGGGTGTGTCTGCTTAGTGCTGGCCAACATTCACCGCCGTACAGTAGGACAGGCCGTATGATGCATTTATATATCTGCCCCTTGAGCTTAGGAGGCATTTTGCGGTCGCATACAACGCCCGTTACCTCGCGCCACTTCGCCCAAGCCGCGCCTATACGTGCTTGGACATCGTCGTCCACGTTGCCAGACTCGTGCAGCACGGATCCAAGGTACCTGAACGTATCGGACTTTCTGATCAGGTCCGAACCTATTCGGATGAACCTATTTGAATCCGTGCCGCCACAGGACATGTACTCAGTCTTCGCCACATTTAGTCTCAGACCACCGTTTTCAAGCGTGTCCTTCCAAATGTTGACTTTGCGCTCAAGATGGGCTTTGTTCTGATTAACGAGGGCGATGTCATCGGCATACATCATTAGCCATGGGGGCTTATCTTGGATGTTTGCCGTAACTACATCGAGCACTACGTTAAACAAGAACGGGCTAAGAGCCGAGCCTTGGTGAACGCCAACAGATATTGGGAAGCCATTCGATTCGCCAACAGCGGTCTGGACAGAGGACACGGAATCGCGGTACATGTCTCTGATAATGTCAATATAGGCCTCGGGAACGCCTTTGAAGCGCAGTGCCCACCAGATGGACTGCCGAGGTATACAGTCGAAGGCCTTCTGCAGGTCTAAAAAATGCAACTGCTTCATAGTGTAGAAAGGTATTGATTCAGGTAGGAAGTGCTGACCTGTATACGGTACTAAATCATTTATTTGTGCCCTGGAAAGTTTCTGACCTGATTTTATTTATGCTGCACTTGGGTTTGGCAACGGCACACTTCATTCGTAGGTCCTTTGATCCGTAAATTGTTCCTCATCTGTAGACGTACATCTATGTTTTTATAATTCGAAAAAACCTCCCCCATGTCCTTCCAGACACTCTTTTCTTGCGTCCGCGTCATCTCGAACCAGTCTTCTTTATTGGAAATTAATATTTAGTTGCAGATAATTAACGCTCTGAAGTGAGCGACGTGTGACTGCGCAGTTGTAAATCTTATATTAAATCAGTAGCGTGCAGTTCATGCGCACAAGCCTGGTTTCGGAGCGGCAAAGTTATTTGACGCGAACTGAAACATTACAAGAATTAGAAGCTGCTGAAAATACTTATCACTATAAAGTATAAAACAAAGTCGCTTCCGCTGTCAAAAATTACGCAACGGATTTTGATGCGGTTTTATTGATAGACTAGTTGACCCGCGCAACTTTGTCTGCGTCACAATTTTCATTACTGCTCCGCTCCTATTGGTCTTAGCGTGATGATATACCTATAGCCTATAGCCTTCATCGATAAATGGGCTATCGAACATTGAATTTTACAAATCGGAACAGTAGTTCCTGAGATTAGCGCGTTCAAGTAAACAAACAAACTCTTCAGCTTTATATATTAGTATATAGATAGAGTGGTTCTCGAGGAAGGTTTTAGTAAGTATATAATTTGGACCCGTGCGAAGCCGGAGCGGGTCGCTATATAAAGTTGTAATTGTTTGATATTAGTTTTTGCTCGTGGTTTCGTCCGAATAGTGTTTCAATAAAAGTACTCTATGCCCTTCTCTAGACCCTTGACTATATCTTTATTAATTGTAAAAATGTAACAAACAGAAATACAGAGAAACTATCGCATTTATAATATTAGTATGGACACTATCTTTATAACACAATTTATCAAACTAAATTACCATCAAACTTGAACAACGATCATCATAAAAACTCATGCAAAAGCAAATACGGACAAACAGCTCTTGCCAACCAAACCAGTGCTAACATCATTAATTATCTATTAAAAAATAATCCTTTTATACGTCACAACCCATTCGACGGGAGAGGACACGGGATTACCTGGACTAAAACCCATAAAAAATATGACAAACAAACAGTGGCTCAAAGGGTTACCCTGAATACAAGGTGGGTACGCTTTTTAGGGTTAAAAAAAAACGTGAATGGAGATTTTGGCTCTTCAATGGTCGTGTATCTCTTGATTTTTGTCATGTTTGTGTGTGATTATGTCAAATCTGGTTTCTTAACTTTCTCTTTCATATTTTTTTTTCACAGATACTAAAAAATAGTTATCATTGTATCCAAAAATATACAGATTTATAGTTTAGTTTTTATTATTTGTTGTTATAGCGGCAATAGATATACACAATCTGTGAAAATTTCAACTGTCTACCTATTACGGTTCTTGAAGTACTACCCGCTGACGGACGGACGGACGGACGGACAGCGGAGGGTTAGTAATAGGGTTCCGTTGGATAACCATTGGGTACGAAACCCTAAAAATGTGACTTCATTTTTCATACAATAGAATTATTAGGAGAAGTGCCAATAAAATATGCGGCCACAGTTTTTTTTAATAATAAACTCGGGTCAACTTTGTGTAATTTTTCCGTTAACCCTCAAAAGCTTACCCCACAACGCTAGACCCTAAGGAAGTCCTTCACACATGCCTCAGGCTACGTATCGACTAAATCTTCCTGAGAATGCATGCATAATAATCATCTTATAAACCTCTCCAATACGTTTCGACTCGTATTACGTTTATAAAAAAGCTCTGGGTCACCCTTCCACTACCTGAGGGTGACATTTTTTATTCACACTTCCGTCAATATGCAAAAAGGACTGTTATTTTCTTTGATAAAGTATCGGAAATAATAATTATATGCATAATAGAACGGATTATAGGCCCCGGATTTTCTGTATGTGACATTTTTTTTAATGTTCCCGTCACCTTGCCAGTGTCAGATGTTCTTTGAACTTTTTACGCTTTGAATTCGTTCAGATTTAATAATATGCATTGGTGCAAGCTGTATGTTGCCGATATTCTACTAATTGATAAGCCGTTTCGTTAAAATATTCAACAGGGTTACATTTTATATTGAAAGGCTTTTGTTGGAGCCTATATTACGCAAATTATTTACTGCTATTACAGCAAAAGCTGAATTATTATTTGCGTTTACATTTAAAAGCGTGTGGTAATAGACGGTTAACCCTCGAACGCTGTAGGTGTGAATCTGACATGCCGTACATTTTATAAAACACTTGAGCGCAATCGTCGAGCCCCGCCAAGGCGCGGCAACAACAATGCAGCCCGGCCGGTATCTCGGCATGCCACCTCTTGACTCCAATCAAGTAATTACTGCCCTACGGTCGAATACACCCTCGGTCCTTCAAATATTCAAAATGGCGGCCTGCTCTCCTTTCAATTTATGCAAGCGATAAAATCTGCTAGACCCAAAACGGCGTAATATTGCGTAGCGATTCTATGTGTGCAGTTTTATTGCTGTACTAAGATTGGATTTGCTATATAGTCCTATTATTATTTAAAAATCAATAACGTTACTACAATCCATAAAAACATTACACCCTTGACACACCGCATGTCCCCAATAACAATAGGATGCAGATTCTGATTCTCTAAAGATAAATAATACATTTTGATTTATAATAGAAGTAAAAAAATACTCTTCATTTATCGAGAATGCATAAATAGACCCTATTATTCGATATCGGGAAGTGCAAAATATGGGTGTAACTTTTTTATATCCGTTCAATACGTGTCAGTGAACGGGTTGACTTACGAGGGATGATTTTTTTAGTACTATCAAACGCATTCGACATTCAAAATAGTTCAAAAATATTTTACGGATGCATTCAATGGTGATTTGATTTATTCCAATGACATGCAGATGTAAGAGTCCTCGTTAGATTTATATGACTGCTGTTTTTCCATTGATCTCGCGTTACGCATGATTGGTCATGTCGATTGGCCGTTAGTGTTTATTATTTGACGTTACAATGAGGGTGAAAGACAGGATATTAAATTTTGAAATAACCACCCGCATAACTGAACGTAAAGACCCATACTAAAAATAAAATGTAACTGTTAAATGCGCGAATTTTGTATGCGAATCCGAAGCTTAGAAACGCAAATGCAGTATTATCTAAATCCCGGTCTGATAAAGCCCCTAATCTACATAATAAAAAGAAGCGTCCGGAACACAAATGCAGTGATAATGGCACAATGGTCGGAGAGACCGCGCCGCACCGGAAGGGTTACTATTGTCTGTACATACAACTCCAAATTAATGAGCGACTGCAAAAAATGTTGCACAATCACGACATACGATCTTTTGTGGTGGTTCCCAAAGTTTCACAGGTAGTCTGGGGAAGAAACGGTTGGAAGTTGGGAAACAACTATTTATCATCTGAGTTCGAGGTTTTCATGGACAGAACCTAAACAAATTCTAATGTCTCAATTAAATTATATAAACTCCGATTATTAAATTAAGCATTTGAAATTGAGTATTTCTCAAGCTCCAATTTAGCCGAAACCTGTTTTTTTTGCATTAATATAGGGTTTGACTGTTTGACACGATCTTAACTCCAAGTACCTAGTTCAGAAACCCATCCTTAGAGGGGAGAAACGGAGAAATATTAACCAATCATGTCAGTCAAAATGTCAGTGACACTTGGTGCGGAGATTTTATGTAATTTCATTGTTTAAAATTTCTCCGTTTTTCCGCTCCGGTGCCTCGCTCCGCTCTGTGATAAAGAACGTTTCTTAATAGGTCCACATTTTAACTCTATAGATCACACATCAAACTCATAAAATCAAAGCTTA
Source organism: Lacanobia oleracea (assembly GCA_950371165.1). Classification (NCBI taxonomy): domain Eukaryota; kingdom Metazoa; phylum Arthropoda; class Insecta; order Lepidoptera; family Noctuidae; genus Lacanobia; species Lacanobia oleracea. The sequence goes on from OX493396.1 coordinate 17,358,799, forward strand.
GAATGTAGCACAACTTCTAAATCATTCTTTGCACAGCTTCTATACAAAACCATCTGCATTTTGGCTTGCTCTTGACCACAACCACGCCTGATGGAAAGAATTTAATTTTAGATATGAATGAAATACACTCTGAAAAAAAAAAATTCTACACTTCACGACAGTGAAACTTTGACAATCCCAGTCCAAATGTGCGCTACCTACTGATCTAATTTCCATGCGCGCGCGCAGAGGTAGCGAAGGGGTTAGATTTATTCACAGTTTCAATAGAAAGCTTGCATTTATTAACTTTTGCGTTCAACCAAGATTAGTTCGATTTTGACGTTTGTTGTGTTAAGTTGTTTTTCGTGATAGTGAGTGATGTGTCATCAGGGTTTTAATTCTCAGGTGTGAAGTGATTGAATCAGCTGTTTCTTTTATTTAATTAGGAGATGTAAAAGTGATTGGTTAAATGGTCCACATAAATAATTGTATCAATTACATAGTCTTTGTATCACTTGTGCTTAGTAGGTAAAGACGCGTTGAAAAATTAACACCTGTCGTGGTTTACACATATTTGCCTTGCTCTCTTAACTGTTTGGGTTGCATCAACGTGCATCATACTTATATCTGTAAGGACATATCCATATTGTCATCTCAATATGTTTTAACTTTCTTTACACACAGTCAACTAATAGATTACCTACGTAACTAAAATCTTTGAGTTGGTGTTTAAATCAGCGTCGGCGCTACCTTTCGGCATTATTAACATGCGCGAGCGCAGAGTAAGTGTTTAGATAACGTTGTTATTCAAGATTGTATAGAGATGTGTTTGCAAAGAAAATAGTATTATGTTATTTTTTATTAAGGAAGAAAATGCTAAATTAGGTAAATAACAGATCCTATATTAACAATCAAAAGTTCAATAAGTTACAAAACAAACATAATTCAACAAAATCAGGAACAAGTGAAGGAATGGAGGGCCACACAAACAATTATTATACATATTATTGTACCTAGCCTGAAAATTTGGGTTTGCCCAGGACTGAGAGATTTAATTTGCTTTCAACCAAAATAAGTAAAACAATCAAATATGCTTTAATACCGTAAATTAGTTTGCTTAAGCGCTAAGATAAAGTGTAAAAAATCTACAAAATAATGAGCTCAAGAAACCGGCCCTCCCTCCTAACCAAAAAAATCAATTTCCCATATACTGCAAAAATGTAAATTTACGATAAACATCGGCCAAACAGCCTCCGCGACCCCATAACGGGTCTCCATAGCTTTTATAGTCCTTATAGCCTTCGGCATATCAGTTTTTAGCACATCCCTCTAACGACCCTCTTATCCCGAATAGCCGTGAGCTTTCAACGGATCCCATGACGTCATAAAACTCAGACATCGCCGTTATATTTTGCTTGTATGTGTTTGACGTATATGTAGATAGGATAGAGGATGGGTAAGTTGTATAGGGTTAGGTATGTCTTGTTGATGTTTCGGAGTTTGTTCGATAGAGGCACCGTACCCTGGAACGCAAAGGGCATTAGGAGAAACACGGATAGGTTTTAGTCTGTAAGAGTCTGACACTCCCTTCCGCTCAGAGTGGGAGGACTTATTTGATGATTTCCCTTCTAAAAAGAAAATGGCTTGTTGATATATGTTAGATAATGTGTTAGTCCTCTTCATACTGCAAAATACCAGCTTGCTGACTCGGTGGAACGCAGAGCAAAAAGGCTTATAGGTGACGAGACGTTGGTGGCTCAGCTTCACAGCCTAGCTCATCAGCGTAGTGTTGCCTGTCGGTCTTCTACAGACTGTTCTTTGGTGAGTGTGCGCAGGAACTCCACGACCTGATCCCACCATCGCCCTTTTACTACCGGAATATCAGACGTACGGCAGGGTACCATCCGTACTTGGTCGATATCCCGACTAGTCGTACCCAGCGCTTCTCTTCCACTTTTATTATACGCACACCTAAAGTGTGGAACTCTCTGCCAGCGTCTGTGTTCCCGTCCACATACTCGTATAACCCGTCTGCCTTCAAATCAAGAGTGAACAGGCATCTTCTGGGCACGCTCGCTCCATCATAGACCTCATCTATCGCTTTTTATCAGGCGGGATTGTGGTCAAGAGCAAGCCCATTCCTAAATAAAATAATTAAAAAAATATATCTCTTGTCTGTAAACGTCAGACAAGTAACACCCTTGCTAGCGCTGGCTGGCGTTGCTTACTGCTGGCTTTTGTCAAAAGTTCAAAATGGATTGACATGCGACGTCGACGTGTCAAGAAGACAATCTCTATTATTGTCGGTCGATCTTCAAGGTTAAGCAACGCTTGCCAAGGTTGGTCTGTGGATGGGTGATCTTAACATATCGAGTTTCCTCCGTGCCTCGGAAAGCACGTTAAGCCGTTGGTCCCGGCTGTCATTTGTAGATCTTTGGCAGTCGTTACGAATTGTCAGAAGCCAGTAAATCTGACTCCAGTCTTGCCATGAAGTACCGTGTTACCCAGTTAATGGGTTGTGGAGGTCTGGTAGGCAGCCGCTCCCCGTAAAATACTGGTATTCAGCTGGTATAAGCTAAAAAGCAAAAAAGCCGACCCCAATATAGTTGGGAAAAGGCTAGGCAGATGATGATGACTCTAGAGCCTTATCTCAATTTATTTGTGGTCGGCGCAATATTTCTTCTTGCATAATTCTATATCGATATCCCTTCCACCGCTACGCCTCTTTCTATATCGTTATCCCTTCCGCCGCTACGTCTTTGTCGGCGCAACATTTCTTATTGCATAATTCTATATCGTTATCTTAGCTGTTACCCATTCTAGCCATATCTTTCACATGGTCCATCCAAAGTTTCTTTGATCCATGTAACTGTTCCAAAATTACGCTAGACTGATAAACTTTTATTTTTTTTCCTAAAATGATCCTTTATTTTAACAGGTTCACTGTCCAGGCTCCAGAGTGGAAATGGTCCATAAGTCCAGTTATGTTTTTATTAAAAGTATCCTGTCAAGTCCGCATTAAATATGAGACTTTCTCCTATCAGATGGCTTAGAAATTGTACAGGCGAACATACCACATACGGTCTGTGGACTGATATGGAAGTCTCTCTACAGACCGTATGTGGTCTGTGGACAGTGAACCTGGTAAGGATGGGAAATCATCAAATGACTCCTCCCGCTCTGGGTACAGCAGAAGGGAGTGTCAGACTCTTACTGACTAAACCCCATCCGTGTTCCTCCTAATGCCCTTTGCTTTCCAGGGCCGCGGACACTCTTTCGAACAAATTCCGCAACAAAATGATCCTACTTCTAGTTTTAGACCCGTTTCTCCCTCGCAACGCTTTCTACGTTACTTTTTCCTCACATCTTACACTTTAAGTAGCCGTACGAGTTATTATATAGCTCCGTTTAGACAGTTAACCTTTCATCAAATACTGGGAAATTATGTCCCAGTTAGTCCGAATCAATGTCCGAATGTTATTTATTTTTTGCAATTACGAATAATGGGAAATAATTTCCCACCGCAAAACCCCTTATCCCACTACTATTTTTTTCCAATTCTACGGATCCAACTTACCTAGAAACAAGGAAAACGGAAACCAGGTATGGTTTCCGTTTTCCTCGAAAACAAAATATCTGTTTGATTAAGGATGCAAGGGCCAGTTTTTTCATGCAATTGTAAACAATTGCATGAAAACACTGTTCTTTGCATTCTCTGGCAACTATGGGGCCAAATAGATTTTGGACTGACAAAGCTATTTCTAAAAGTACTTTCATTTGCCATAGTAGGCGTTCTTCTACCAAATAAACTTCCGTAATTGTGCCTAAGAGAACACTCCACGTACCAAGGGTTTATGGTGTAATTAGTAGGCTCACAAGTGAATATTCCCTCGGTCCCTGTTTACAAAGAACGTGGCAGGAACTTGAAGGTTGTTTAACCAGAGGTGTAACGACTTCAAACTCATGAGGAAGAATTTTGTTTTGGACTCCAATTATGTTTTAGTAGTGAGGAGATCAAAGTAACTCAGTTTTCAAAATCATATTATTTGTTTCAATTAGAACCTTAATATTTTGATCTGCGATTGTATTTTTTAGTTCTTACACTAGTGGTTATGTCAATAAAAGACGTTCACAGCATTTGCATAAACATAACAGACCACAATTCTAATTCAACAAAGTAAGGAAAATTACAATAAATAGAAGATTAACCACTTAAATTAAAAAAAAATATATATTTAATGTACCTTACACACACATCCTCACGTCCTTACGTGTTGTGTGCGCTTTCATTTGACATGTCACACTATACACATTGAAAAACTTTTTGTTCTGGTTTGATCCCCAAAAGTAACCTCACACTACAAATGTATTTGTGTTTGGGTCACAGAAATCCATATTCATACCAAATTTCAACAGAATCGGTTCAGTAGATCCGAAGAAAACTGGCTGTGACAGACAGACAGGCACCCGAGTGATCCTACAAGGGTTCCGTTTTTCACGGATGTTCGGTACCCTAAAAACAGTTTAGACAATGACACCTACTGCTAACTATTCTAAATCCATTCTCAATTGTAGAGTAGGTACCCTCTAAGTTGCTCAAGAAAATGTAGGTCTTTCAAATACAAGCCAAACTAACCTACAAACCAAAAGGCTTTGCAAACTGATTTCTCGTGGAATTAATAACGTGTAGGAGCGGCACGTATTGTACCGTGTGTACGGTACGGTACGGCACGGTACATAAACCGTATCTGAAGGCTTAGGACGCCATTTCGCCGGGGCACTTCCTGTTAACATAAATCCACCCCTATTTTGGAGCGAACGCAAATGCTTTGAGAAAGGTATGAAGATGAGTATAGAGAATATTTTTTGTCAATTTTCAAATTTTGTGTAAAACGAGAGTTCTTGGAAAATAATTGTAAAATGTTTTCCTGTAGAGGTCTTAGTATTCACCACTAAAGCATTAACAAATTCTGTAAAAAATAAAAGATTGGTTAGTAAATGAAAATATGAAAATTTGGCATTGCCTCTAAGGACCAAAACTAAACACTCTGGTCGTAAGAATTCACAGGACTCAAGGTGAATTTAAAACGTTATTAATAATTTAAATTACTAAAATACCTTATTGCTCTTTTATACCAAAATAAAATATTCCAACTACGACACTTATTCGTAAGTAACAAAGTCAATCCCTGACAGCGTCTCCACCGCCTCCCTTGTTCCACAAAGCCCAGCGCATAAACCAAACAAGTGCGTCCCAAGATGATGTTTCGGCCGAAATATCCAATAACCATAGTTTTACGGGGGTCCCTTTCGTATAGAAAATCGATCATCACCCTCCCTTGCCCCTCACCCCTGATGGATTACGGCGTCATCCCGCGTGATGGAATAAAAAGAAAACATTAGACTCACCAGTTTCCTCGGGGGAAAGCCTTCCTCTAAGATATTTTTATTTTCCTGAAGGGGCACGTCAGGCCTGATTTCTGTTTAGACATTAATCTTTAATGTGTGTGTTGTGTGTTTTTTATGGATATTATATGAGTTGGATGCTGTTTGTAAACGTTGCTTTGTTTGTTGAGGTGGCCATATACGTTATAACGATTGCTGGATATAATTGTTATTGCTCTGATCCATAAGGATCAGAGCAATAATAATTATAATAATATTCGTGACCTAAATTCAAAGCAGTAACTCAAAACACATATTGTCTTTACAAGAAAACCCAGGGAAAATGGTTTATTTGAATTTAAAATTCTTCAAGTTCCACCGAAGTTTTGATGGTTAAAAAAATTGGCAACTTCATTGGTAACCTAATATGTGTGCATAAGTACCCTAATGATTTTGTCACAACTGAAAAGAGAGAACGATCCCTACTAAGTTAGAAATACTTTCACATGTAGCCTTCAGCATACCTAAAAATATCACCAAAACCTCTTCCAACAGCTAAAAACTGCTACCCATAGTCTTCATCTCACACAAAAATATCCAGCCATTTCAAAATCTAATGTCCAAAGTACATAGCAGTCGCACATAGCCAGAGGCGGGGTGTCACCCCAGATACAGGGTGATTTACCTCGGGTCTCCGAGACCCTTATCGGGCCTCGTTATGACCATGTGAGGGTGAAGTTATTGTACGGTTAAAGAGGAGGGAGGGCAAGGAGGTACGCTTGAAGACGAGCACTTTGAAGGGACATAATATGTTATTATTTTTAGAGTGCACGGTGTGATGTTTGTTTTCGATTTTCTTTTCTTCTTGAAGATGGGTTGTGTTTAGCGAGTGTGGTAATTGGTTGGGTACCCCTGGCTTGGATGGAAAACGTATAACTGTTTCTGTTCTCGATTTTCTAATATTAAAATTGTTTCATTAGTTTCACAAATCGCAATACTGTTGTATTCTGTGGATAACGGTGTGAGTTTCACATTTAAATTACTCCTATGTCATACATTAGATAAGACACAATGTGTAATGTGTTTGTTTATCCCAAATAAATAAATAAAATAAAAATACTGTTGCCACATTCTACAGTTTTCTTCAACGAACTCAAACGCCGCGCTATAGGGTACCTGGTGAAGGCATTGAAAATATTCAAGGTCGAATGATTGCGTTGAGCTCAAGTTTCGGCTCTCATAGCTATTGTCAGACTAGTCAAGTCTGTCCCACCCGCAAAACCGTCATTTTCTATGGCAGGCGAATGGGAGATTGTGACGTCAGAGACTTTGTCGGACTTCTCTTTCCAATTATGTACTTTATCATTTGTCGTTTTTATTTTTCAAATTAGAAATCGTATATTTATTCCTTATTGTCACTGAACGTCAATTTCTATCACTACTAACGTGCTTGGTTTGAATGGAACTTTTTGACACAACCGTTTTGAACAATAGTTTGTTGCGATGCTCTGTGGTTTTCTTATAACACTTCAATTTAAATTGTAATTGTTAATTGCAAAAATAATTGAATTAAACTAACCGTTTGTCTGCCTCGTGTAACCTACAATTTATACTAAAATATTTAAACCTACACACTTTGTACTATAATATCAAACCTACGCACAATATTTGTGACTTTTTGTGACTTCTTCTAAACAACGCCATTTAGATACGGTTTATAGGTAAACGAAGAGGTTTGTGTACCTACATTATATGCGTCGAACTCATGTGAAGCCGGGACGCGTAGCTAGTATTTTCAAATGTATTATGAATTTTATGCAGTATGACTCAAAACTCTACGTGTCTAAAGTAAAGATTTTTTAAATGATGTATTTTATAAAAAAAAAATGTTTATACATTATAGTACATAAATAAGCAACTATACAATATTCCAGAAATATTTTTTCCTGTGAAAGAGGCGACGAAGGCGCGGAAAAAGCTTGACTTACATTTAAATAGTTTAACCCTAGGTCTAACTTTAATTATTTTCCACACAAACCAAGATTCATACAACACAAATACTAACTATTTCATCTATCAAATACAAATACATAACACAACTTCCGAACTACCCAGACAGAATAAATTTATGGCGAAGGGACAGTCACTCACGGGACATAAATTTCTAATATTACCTATATTGGAACGGCTTGGATTCTAAAATTAAATTTTGCATGCAGAATGTCGCTGCTAGGGGGACGCTTTATTTTGTAGGCGTATATAATTTTATTGCAGGACCAATGGTTTGCGAAACATGAAAGGCATGCCATTTTATTTATTATTCTCATTACGGATATGTAAAAGTGCTTTGAATAACTGTGTTTTTTGGATCTGAAATGGATGTATTATTTTCCGGTTGATGGGCAGCTAGGTACACATAATAAGACAAATATCATGTGGGAATTTTTATTGACATTGAATATTAAATTAAATAGAAATACCAAGTTTCCTCCGTGCCTTGTAAAGCACGTTAAGCTGTTGGTCCCGGCTGTCATTTATTGGCAGTCGTTCCGGATATTCAGAAGCCAGTAAATCTGACTCCAGTCTTGCCATGCAGTACCGTGTTACCCAGTTAATGGGTTATGGTGGTCTGGTAGGTATATGGTATTCAGCTAAATCCGGCTTGACAGGAAGCCGACCCCAATAAAGTTGGGAAAAGGCTGGGCAGATGATGAATATTAAAATTAATTAAATAGAATTCCATAAACATAAACTTTTTGCTCAATGCTTTGAGGAGTTATCTCTATGACATTGTCTCGTAAGATAAGGCCGGTGCATTATGGTTTTCTTTTTATTTATTGTTTTTATTTCTGTTGTGAGGTGTACAATAAAGTACGAGTATATGAATCAGTATATATTAAATTATTCCGTTACTGAGTAATAGTGACTGACTGACAACGCACAGAAGAAACTACTTTGTCGTAGAAAGCTGAAATTTAGCATGTAGGTTCCTTGGGGAGTGTAGGGGAGCACTTCGAGAGGATTTCCAAGAGGAAAAAGCGAAATATGCGCGCACGAAGTCGCGGGCAAAATGTAGTACCTAATAGATAAAACAGTAGGTAACAAGTTATAAACGAAAACTACAATCAATTCGATAAAGCAATAAAATCAATTCGATAATAAACACTAAAATCAATTAGATAATAAACACTAATATCAATTAGATAATAAACACTAATATCAATTCGATAATAAACACTAATATCAATTCGATAATAAACACTAAAATCAATTCGATAATAAACACTAAAATCAATTCGATAATAAACACTAAAATCAATTCGATAATAAACACTAAAATCAATTCGATAATAAACACTAAAATCAATTCGATAATAAACACTAAAATCAATTCGATAATAAACACTAAAATCAATTCGATAATAAACACTAATATCAATTCGATAATAAACACTAAAATCAATTCGATAATAAACACTAAAATCAATTCGATAATGAACACTAAAATCAATTCGATAATAAACACTAAAATCAATTCGATAATAAACACTAAAATCAATTCGATAATAAACACTAAAATCAATTCGATAATAAACACTAAAATCAATTCGATAATAAACACTAATATCAATTCGATAATAAACACTAAAATCAATTCGATAATAAACACTAAAATCAATTCGATAATGAACACTAAAATCAATTCGATAATAAACACTAAAATCAATTCGATAATAAACACTAAAATCAATTCGATAATAAACACTAAAATCAATTCGATAATAAACTCTAAAATCAATTCGATACTTTGGAATATGGGCCTGACGGGAACACACAGATTTTACAGACTATTAAATATGTAGTTATTTGTTTTCTGTTAATTTGTGCGTTTTTTTTTTTTGTTCATAACTTAAATGAAGATGGGTATTATATAAACGAGGCAAGGCAAATAATTCATTATTGTATGCATGAAACTTTCAGTCCGACGAAGCCGCGTCTGGTACCTACTCTGGTCACTATTGTCAGTGGAATCCAAAGTTAGATTTCCTGCGGGAGCTAACTTTAGAATTGTTGACTACAAGGTTGTTAGATATTTCAAAAGCGATATTTTTATTGTAAACTAAACAACCATTGACTAGATATTTTAATATCACAGTTAGCGTAGATTTCTGGATAGGTAAAGATATTTTTCAACTCTTCTTTGCGACAAAACTCCAAAAGTAAGGTATGACCCGTTCTTAACTCCAAATTCCCAATTCTAAAAACGGCCCTTAGGCGCCCAATACACGCTCATGCAAATTTCACTCAATTCCAAAAGTCATGAATGTCGAATGACTAATGGTGATTGATGGAATTCAATCGACATTAGACGCTCATTCTTAAATACGCGATGATGTATTATTGGCTGAAATACGGGATTCAAAAAAAGCCATCCCATAAACATATAAAACAGACACATTCACTTAAAATTCGGGACTAATTAAATATTCAGATTTTCGTCAATCAATTTCATGCAACCATCAGTCACTGCATTAAACTGACAGCAAAACTTACCGTTTAATGGACGCCTATGGAGGAGGTAAGTTAGACTAAAAGATTAGAAAATGTAAATGCACATCAAACAATTATTATAAAACCAATCTTTATTACTAATGAAATATTCAAACCAAAATTGCGCAATCATCTACCACATTTAATCTTTAAAACATGAAGATAATATCTTAAGACGAAGAGGAAATAAATTAAAAAGGCATCAGTTTCAACAATTAATACAATTATAAATATGGGGGAGCAAAAACACTGCTTTGGTCGTGTTAAAAGGCAACTGGCAAAGTAATACAATTTTACCGCCTTTTTCTCCCCCGCCTAATTACAAGTCATTTTATTAACAAAGTAGATCGTTACAATTAGGGATATTCCGTTTAATTTGCACACTGTTTCATTTTTTTAAACTTTATTAACTGTTCATGTCAATTTTTATTAGTGTCAACACTTAATAAAATGAATAAATCCTTGTTTTGCAGAAATAAATCAGCTGTAAAAAGGTTACATATTTGTTTCAAATTCACAAGTCATAAATTATTCCCAGCGGTCAGTGTTGCCCACTGAAAATATTTAACCATCAAATGGTCGCGTGGGCTCGGGTCAACCATTCACCAAAATATATTTGAATAACGAATGATATACGGTTTGTTTATTGGCGGGCCTGTTTCTCTTTTAGAATTTCATTATTCGGAGTTGACCGACGCGCGTTCGGGTCGCCGTCGGTCATTCAAAGGGGGCTGATTGGCCGAATGACCCTCGTATTCGCTACATTATATACAAAACTTGTAATATTTTCGCAGCTTGGGTCTGCCAGACCGGTTTTCTCGACCGAGGGTAACATTTATTGAAAATTTTACGTTTAATTTATAATTTTAAACGCACGTGTGTCTTTTAAAGGTGACAAGGTTACAAGTTCAAGCGACTTTGTTTCTTCAAGATCGTTGAACAAAAGTAATGCAGACGAATGAAGGTTTAATGAAAATGCGAGTTTAGTCTTTATCACTATTGAAATATGAATGGTTTCTGTTAAAACTACTTTTATACTACGTATGTTACCTAAGTGGTTATTTTTCAACCCACACGATAAAAAGTGAGATTGAAATTAAATTCAAACGCTATTATTTTGTCGGAAATTTGAGCTACGTCCCTTGGCGAGGGTCCTGAGGGATGAAAAACGAGGAAACTTTCCCTCTCTGCGTTACTTTGTTTACTTTTGCACTAGTTATGTAAAAATGTGGGGTTCGAAACAATTCCTTAGGCGTGACGCGAAGGAACCCTAATGTCGTGATTATTTTGATGTTTTATCGTTACGATGCGGGCTTTAGAAAATGCAGTCTTTTGTAGGATTAGCTGCTGATGCTTACATAGAATCTGTACTTGTGAAATTAAATAGAAAATACTTATGAAATTAACAATTTCACTTACAACGTATATCAACGCCAATTAAAAGCCGTATAACTTAATAAACGCATGTCTTTATAGATGTTTTATCTATACAAAATGTATAGTGACAAAACTTACAGTTTAATGCACTTAAGATTTTACTATCTAAGAGACAAAAATATTCCTCAGAAAATAAGAGAAGCTGAACATGCAGCATCATCAAAACTAAAACACCAGTTCTGGATTTAAGGCAGTTCTCTTGAATAAAGCTTAAAAATAGCGTGCAGATGAAGCAGTTTTTAGTCGGCATTTACTGAGAAATTACAATTGGAAAAACAGGTAGTAAGTAATCTACATGATATGATACATAATTTGGTTTAGCCAGAATTTATGTATAGGTATCACATAATAAGAAAAAAAATTACCAAATCACCTCCTAGTCGTTGAGATGAAACCGTTACTCCTTCATTTTTTTTTTAACAAAAGAGTATAAAATATATTTACTGCTTTGCAATCGAAACGAAAATAATGTGGTTTTGTTACTTTTTAAAAATATGTACCTAATATTTTTAGTGTAAAAAATTAAAAACACGAGTAGCGGAGCGGCGCGTAAAGGTGTAATTAGCTCCGTTTGTGTGCACAAGGTCATTGGCATATATAAAAGCCTTAATGTCACATTTTCTTGACTAAGAACTATTCAAGGTATTCACACTTTTTGATAGATGCACCAAGATTACAAGCTACCGTCTACGGTTTGGCCCGAGTGTATTTTTATAAATACTTACCGTTCTATCTATACTAATATATAAAGCTGAAGAGTTTGTTTGTTTGCTTAAACGCGCTAATCTCAGGAACTACTGGTCCAATTTGAAAAAGTATTTCAGTATTAGATAGCCCATTTATCGAGGAAGGCTAGATATATCTTCACACTAAGACCAATAGGAGCGGAGCAGTAATGAAAATTGTGACGCAAACGAAGTTGCGTGGGTCAACTAGTACTATAAAACTAGCTAACTGTAAATTTCATCGAAATGCCGGCAGTAGTTTTTTAACCGACGAAAAAACGGAGGAGGTTCTCAAGTCGACGCGTATATTTTTTTTAATGTATGAACACGCATAACTTTTTACAGAGTAGTACGATTTTGATAATTCTTTTGCGTGAGAGTTACAAACATCCATCCATCTAACAATTATAATATGTATTAGTAGTATATGACATATATAGATCGAGAGGAGCTCGTGGAAAGATAATAACAGTCGCACGGGTCGATCTTCAAGGTTAAGCAACGCTTGCCATGGTTGGTCTGTGGATGGGTGACCTTCTTAACATACCGAGTTTCCTCCGTGCCTCGGAAAGCACGTTAAGCCGTTGGTCCCGGCTGTCATTTGTACATCTTTCGCAGTCGTTACGGATAGTCAGAAGCCAGTAAATATGACTCCAGTCTTGCCATGAAGTACCGTGTTACCCAGTTAATGGGTTGTGGAGGTCTGGTAGGCAGCCGCTCCTCGTAAAATACTGGTATTCAGCTAAATCCGGCTTGACTAGAAGCCGACCCCAATATAGTTGGGAAAAGGCTAAGCAGATGATGATTAGAAGTATATGATAAATATATCCATCATCTGCCTAACTGCTTACATGCCCCCAGTACATAGTTGTAAGTAATTAAGCATGCCACCTACTTAGTATTCGGAAGACATTCGCTGGCTAGTTAGTATGCGAGTCCTGTGTTCTTGTAATTAGCACATACGCCCCATGGAGCGGTGACGTTTACTGTACGACCATAGGCAGAATGGAGTGTACCTATGGCAACATTATTCGGTTGAAACGAAATAGACACAAAATGTATAGCACAGCAGTGGATGGGTTAAGTGATTCAGCCATTATATTGGTATTGTATAATATTCACTCAATTCATGTTACATTTTTCGGTTACCTACAAGTAAACCTTTTCAGGGTTCCGTATCAAAATGGTAAAACCTTTATGGTCTGTCCGTCTGTCACAACTGTATATATCAAGAACTTCTAATGCTATCAACTTGAAATTTGGAATAGTTTTAGATGACATTTGCTCAACTATTGTGCTCATAAGAAAGAAATATAAAAAAAAGAAAAAATAAGTTGAAAAAAGAAGATTCTTTTTGTAACGGCGACTTAAAGGGGTTCTTAAAAATTTGAAGTGGAGCTACTAGGCCACTAGGGCATGTGGGGTATCCATTTTTCTTTTTTTTAGGCCACATGGTATTCGACTTTTGACGAAAAATTTAAAAAAAATTACCGTGCCCTTATCTCCAAAGTTTGCATAGAGAAAAATCTGAAATTATTCTGTGTTAGAAGTTTGTGTAAAGATTAAGGAAAAATAAAACGATGTCTGTAAATAGCACACTTTTTAGCAATCAACAATAAAAACTTATATGAGTTCCACTGTTGGTCAAGAGATGGCGCTGATCTAAACTGCAAAATATACCGCAGTGTTAAAATTCTCTGTTCGAATATAGGCCTCGCTGCTGAAAATTTAAAAACATTTCTCGTTTTATTTAAACGGTTTTTATATCGTTTTTTTTTTTTTCTGAAATAAAATTAAAACTATTTACTATGATGTATGTTTCCGTAAACTCACTGTTAATGGAGTATTTATTTGCAAGAGTATGAGGTACCTACAGGTAACCTAAAGTATTGACTAAATATTTTAAAAAAACTAGACTAATAAATTCTCGAAAGTATGTACAAACGCGTTTCACAACAAATGAAAATATTGGTCATCAAAATCCTTTCATGTATTTTCGGTATGTTTATTTAAAATAAAAAAAAACTTAGACAAAGCAAAACGGCTTTTTCTATGTCTGGTTTCTACGTAGAGTAATTTAAGCATTATTGTTTTATTTTACCAAAGTCTAGCCTTTAGACAATGCCAGGTGCGATGCCAACAACCTCGATATAAATGTGTTAAATTGATCTTTTGGTTTGGTGCAAAATGAAGTTGTTATGGGTCCTTCTTTACTTTAAACAGCTAATTATTACAACGAAACATCTATCGATATGGTAATTGGCAAGCTAGGGAAATAAAACTGAAAGAAATGTAAAAAAAAGATTTACGCCAAATACGCTCTTATTTTGATGAATTTTATGTACAGAGTTAGTTGAGAATGAGACCCCGGTGACGGTTATAGGCAGTACCTATGAGTTTTTGCGAAAATTAACTTGAACGCGAGCGATACCGCGGGCAGAAACTAGTATATCTCCACCTAAAAATATAACCTAAAAAGAACTAACCGTCACCTTTGCTCCGTCTAAATAAAAAAGTAAAACTTCCATTGTGAAAAAAATAAAAATAGTCTACAAACTTTTAAACGAAGTTAAACTCCTCTGTTGAATATAAGAACGCTCGTACATCACAGGGTTCTACTCGCTTTCACACTTTTGCCCTTTTTCTGCTCTTACTTGTAATGAAGTACATAAGTGTGACCTGACCTCTGTAAATCTGAAGCACACATGGACGTCGGTACAAAGTCACGTCGTCACGCCCTTTCGTTAAGCCCGTGTGTGCGAGTCTTTATTGAATTTGAATTTGGAACTTCGTTTCGATTTCTTTTTGTTTTTAATTAACAAAATTGCTGTCTTGAAAAACCGTTGTGTCTGGTTCGAATTTTCAAGTTTTTATTTTACTGGAATATGATTTATATTCAAACATGGACACAGTTACGGAAAAATTAATTCTTATCTAAAATATAATTTTTTTTTTGTTTCGTGTCATATACAAAAATCACTCTTGTATTAATAGGTATTTACTCTATCAAGGTACCTATCTAAGTATCCAGACGCGAATGTTCTAGTAGTCCACCTAATATGAACAATTTAAAGCAATCAAGTTTAAACGAAACATTGAGTTGGTATCATTATCGTTGAAATAAAAAATACAAATGAGAAATTTTAAGCAAAGCCTAACTATTTGTCCCAAACTTTTTATTAAAGGCACACGTCCAAAATAATATTCACACAAAATGAAAAACACGGTGTCCGTAACACAGTAGGTATAAGGAAAACTCTGTCGAAAATGCGTAGGTACATAATATTCGGACCCCAACGCACACATAGAGCCAACACATAGTAATCCACACACCCATACGAACGTTCACATACGCGCCGTATGTGCCCACGTGTGCGGGAGGGACACGTGGAAGACAGAGAGAGGAGGATGCTGATGTAGGTGTGCAAGAAAGGGATGGGTGTTGCAGGACGAGCGATACAACAAATCAATACGAGCGGTGGTGACCGGTAGCCTGTGTCACTACCCCCCCGCCTTCGCCCCCTCCTCTCGCCTCAGACCGCACGCCCCCCCTACATTGTCAACTGCCACAGAGTAATTTAGACCTCCCAAAATTGTTATGGCTCTGGTATTATGTGCTTTTTGCCACAATATGTTTGTCTTGTATCGTCTTCTTGTGTTACTTATGCATATTGCTTTGCGTGAGCCGTTTGTGTTAACATGGTGAGTTCCAATGTTTAACATCTGAAGTTTGTTCTTGTTAAAGTACTGTTTTGGGTGTTTCTCTATTTTTTGTTTTTGTTTCGTGCTACAAAATTAAATGATGAATTTTTCGCAAGGTCGATAATTTTTTTTTTTATATTGAAAATCTTACAATATCTACAAAAGGCAAAATAGCAACACAAGATATTTATTTGGTACCTATCCTAAAATTTGCTCTGCTGACTGCTAATACAATGTTATTTAATTTTTTAACCAACTTCCAAAAAAGGAGGAGGTTCTCAAATCGAAAACCTTTCCATCTGTTAAATCTGTTACTTAATATCTACTCAAAATTAGACGCGATTCCATAGTTTTAACCATGAGCAAATTGCCAATGTTTCTTCGGGAATATACTAGGTATTTATTAGGTATTAGTTACTTGTTACTATCCCTTCCTTTATCTCTAGCTTTTCATTGTTGTTGACTACAAACGCAAGACATTCATGCCGTAGATGCCGGAAACCCATCATAACCTATTTTCTGAATAGAAAATAATTCCCCACGCTTCGTTTTACTTTCAAAACCTTTTAGTTTTCCAAACTCCAGATGCTAAAATTGTATTTTTCCGTGTCTTTTCTATACAAATTGTGATTCTGTGACTCGAAATCCGCTTGACCGCGCGTATGGAAGGCAGCGAGACTCCGACCGAACAAACTTGATACGTTTGCAACTTCAGCGATAAATTATTTAGATACTCGTTTAATTATGTATAGGGGAATGTATCTTTTGGGTGTGCTTAAAAAGTGTATTTTTGCTTTTGATTTAATTGTTTATTTGTAAGCCTAGTAAAGGGTTTTTCACGCCCCTGAACATGAATCGGCACTCGGTCGAATTTTTCGTCAATGGTTTTTGTTTGATCGATTGTACCGTTTAAAGCGTAGGAAATTATTTAACCACTAAAGACAACTAATAAAATTTAAGACAAATAGAAAGAGCTAAAAACTCAAAACATCGAAACTCCTCGAACACAAAACACAAGAACACCCCACGCAATGGACAGTCTTAAGGGTCCCTTTTTTCTCAAACTTTCAGGGGGCACATTCCGCTGAGTAACAGTTCTGTAATTCACTACCCTTCGCCTTACGGAGGGCCCATACAGAGGGACGATAAACTGTAAAACCACGGGAGGGTGCCCCCCTCCCCTCCGGCCCGATAAACAGGGCTGTAATTTATGACACCTAGTGGAACCCTTCCTTGGATGGACTCGGCTTAAGTTTAGGTACTTTTTGTTGTATGTAGGTAGCTGGCTATTGAATTATGTATAACGTCTGCCCGTAATGGACATTGAGAGGTTGGGAGTGGATGTCGCGTTCCAAACTTGTTTATGGATAAGCGAAGTTTTGTTTGGTACTCGTTTGAGAAAGGTTTTGAAGCAAATCGATGTCGTACAGTTCAACGTTTTAAGTTAAAATAGCATGTAATTGTGAAGTGATATGTAACACATTAAACTTGTACATACTGTAACTACTCGTATATCAGCAGAAAAACGAACCAAAGGGATGATTCCTGAGTTCGAAAAATATGATTCTATTTAGTCTGTCAATTAGATTATCAAAAAATATTGGACACGTATTTTTTGCTGTATCAAATAAATAAAAAATGACAACACACTATTCTGTAAAAAGTTCTTACAAGTGACGTCACACGAGTTTTCAACGCACTGTATCGTCTTAATGTTTGGTTTCTTATTAGAATAACACTTATCCCTTTCACAAACTAAAACTTACATCACTCAATAAAAACAAGAAATGTTATCTTAAAAGTTCACAAAATAAATATTCACAAAGTTTCGCGTAACTTGGCGTGCGTAAAGGAAAAAAGTTTCCGCCACTTGATAATGAGATCTCCAAGTTTTTATAGGCATTTTATTTACTTTGAAATGGCTAACCGCAGATCCGATTCTTTAATTTCGTTCATTTTGTTTCCTTATTCTATTGGCTTGAAAACTTATTTATTAGTAAGCACTTTGGCACCGTTTATATTTTCTTCGTTAATTATTGTGGCGCGGTGGTAAAACAAAAGAATCTGGTCGTTTATTTATCGGGCTCTTTTGGATTTTATTTGTGAACTGGATTGAAGATACTTATAGGTTGATTCTCTAAAACTTTTAAACCGGATAATATTAGGGTACTACATGAATAACTACATGAATTCAATTATTATTTTCATGAACCTGCTTTAGTCCTCTAATGGGCAAACGAACAAATAGACCTCAACATAACTCTTTCTATTCGCCCATTTTGTTAGAGCAACATTAAAATTAGCAATGTTTCTAAAGAGAATAATATCATGCCAAGTTACAATAAAACACTCCAAACCTACAAAGCAATAATCTACTCCAAGCAACACCATAAAGAATAAAATCAAACACCTCAGCTTTACACAAATGCAATTGCCCTCCACAAGCCTCACGAAGCCGCAACAGAAGTAAGTACAAATCGATAGCAAATCCAGGCAGGAGGCCGCCTGACCAATACAAGTATAAACTACATATAAATATATAAAAGCTCCTATTTTACCCTTATGGCCGGCACGGTCCGCAGCCATCTTGGAATTCGCCCCCTCCCCCGCATCTCACCCACGCTCAATCTTACCCCAAACATGCCCCCTCGATCTAAGGGGCCTTTGAAAGGCCGAAACCCACTAATACTAATGTCCTCTACGTATGAGCGTGTGTGTGTGCTTAATGTAGAACACACAGGTTGTGTGCTTTAAATTGTTTGCGCTCAATTTGTTTTTCGTTTGTTTTCTTTTGTTTGCTATTTGTAATGAGTGGATGGATTTCGTGATAATTGTTTTGTTCAAGTGATCGTGTGTCTCAACTAAGCTTGGCTTCGAATTTTAGTGTGGATGTTTTAATTTTAAAATTAGCTTTTGTGATAAGTATATCGTTATTATCACAGAAGAAAATATCGAAGCTACCTAGGTAGTTTGAAAACTACTAAGTCTTATAGAAAAATATTTGTTCGGAAATGAAGCAGGCAATTTTAGCATCACTTGAAATAATTAGAACAATTCAAGACTTAGGCCAGTGTCTCGAACGAAAATTATCACAATACGATATTGAAATATTGATAATGGGGCGTTATTGATTGAATTAAGTAGGTAGTACCTAGTGATATTAATTTGAATGAGTTTTCAATGGCCAATCGCATCACTGGACTTTAATTTTGGACGGGTGGATAATTTATTTTTCAGAAACCGTAAGTAATATCTCAAATAAAGCAAAAGGCCAAAAAAATGTGTATTGTACTTCGTACGGGACATAATAAGAACCATGTAGATAGACTTTGATAACAATAAACACGTTTAATGATAAAAATAACTGAATTTTGTTAAAGGCTTCTCTTTATACTCACAGTTTATTTATAAAAAATGTGATTTTGCTTACTTTATTGAGGCTGAAAGGCTTTTCTTTGTAAGTGTAATATACATAGTTAATCTATATGTCTTACATGGGTTATTTTATAGACATTGAGATAATTTTAGATCTTTTTTAAAGATCAAATATTGATAAATAAATCAATAAAGATAAGTGCTAAATCAAATGCTTAATCCAATCTCCTTTTTTGAAATTGGTTAAAAGCTAGATTTTCTTTTCGTTCTCTTTTGACATAGGTATTTAAAACTAGCTTCTGCCAGCGGCTTCGCCCGCGTGGACTCTAGGGAACATACTGCTGGGATAAAAAGTAGCCTATGTCCTTTCTCAGGCTCAAGACTATCTGTGTACCAAATTCCATTTAAATCGGTTCAGCAGTTTTGGCGTGAAAGCGCGACAGACAGACAGAGTCGAGTCTTTCTCATTTATAATATTAGTAAAAATAAAGGATTATTATAAGAAAAAATCGAGTCCGATAGTGTACAGCCTCAATTTAATTAGTTAACCCATTCCATTGTTCTATTCACTAAGATTATTTTCATAGCCACTTGATGCTGTCGCGAGTAATAGACAAATATAGAGTAAATATTTATAATTTGGTTGTAACGTATTTTACGAGGAAAGTTTATGGCAACGCTTTATGGCATGTTACGTACATAAAAGTCGAGATTTCCCCTTAAAGGATTCGCTTGTGAATAAGTTAGTACGTCATGCAGGGTTCGCTCCAGTTTATATTGTAAATATGTGTTCTACACATCCATAAGGAAAGTAAATAAGATACCACTTTTATAAATGTAGTTCTTTACTTTTATCTAACTCATATCAAATGAGTAGAGGAGAGGGAAGGGTATTACTTCAGCTAATGCCATTCGATCCATTAAGATAATAGGCGACGTTTCATGATCCACGCTATTACGATATTCCACACAGAAATCTCAATATTCATAACAGTGAGCAACGGAAGCCTAAAAGCAACGGTTGCGATCCAATCAGTCACCTCAAAGAGCATTTCAGAGATAATTGGCGTCGAGCTCAAAGAAATACGCGGTTACCGAACTCCCCCCTTTCACCCCGCAATGCATTACCGAAATAAAAAATTCACGTCAATTTCCGAAGGAGATTTCCATCAGAGCCGATACGGTGGCTAAACACAAAACCCCGAAGGTGGCACACACACACACTTGAAATATTCACTCGCCACTCCAATACATCATTCATTCGTCCGCCGAGAACGGTTCGACACCAATCTTCCATTTGGCAAGAAAATCGATACACGTCGTGGCCATATAAGCATTCCGGGGGTGGTAGACGGGGTGTCTTAAGGGGGAGTTAAGGTTTAGTCCCGAATATTGAATTTCCCTTGGGACAAACCCGTTTCGCTTTGTCCCTTCGGTCGGGGTCGTGTGGGCCGTGATGCCCGGGCTCGCCTACCTACGCACATCTATACACACAGATATGTATAGGTGCGTGAGTGTATGTTCGTGCGTAAGTGTTGGATAATAACATTGCGAGGCCACCAGGCATACGTGACTTTCAGGGCGTTTGACGGGCCCCCAGGCTATATGCTCTCTATGTACATACGTATAATAATATGTGTGTGTTCGAGTGGGCGTTTTACCCTATATGTGATATAGAGGCCTCCCTACGCTTCAAAGCCTTTAAATTGGGTCTCTTTAAATAAAATGCTGTACGCACGCGTTTTTGTCAAAAGAGACCACTTTACTAAACATTCTAGGTTATAATAAGTTTTTAATATAAAATGTTTTTGGATTAACTGTGAATAAGGTATTCTTAGTTAGTTGATTTGGGTTCACCTCGTGTAACATTTTACTTTCTTTACACGTGTTTCGAATACACTTAATATCATTATTAAGAAGGTAAGCACATTCCACGAAGTAATTCTATTACAAGGATAACTTTTTAAGAAAAGCTTATTGCGAGACAGAAAATAAGGACTTACGAATTCGGTTATTTAACTGCGAACGCAAAGTGGAAAGGATGTAAAAACGAGGAACATCATCATCATTCTCGTAATTACTATACATACACTGACACAAGGTTCATTCCATCTTTCTTCCACCCTAAATTCTTCAACTGTGAAACAAAAGCAAGACGACATAACCGACATCATCATCATCAAAAATAAGTACAAAAAAGAAACTCAACGAATACATTACTCATTTTTAGGGTTCCGTACCCAAAGGGTAACCAACGGAACTCTATTACTAAGCCTCCACTGTCCTTCTCTCCGTCCGTCTGTCTGTCAGCGGGCTGTATCTCAAGAACCGTAATAGGGAGTAAGTGGAAATTTTCACAGATTGTGTATTTGTATTGCCACTATGACAACAAAATAATAGGTAATAAAAATTATGGTTTATGGTACGAAACCCTTCGTATGCGAGTTCGACTCGCACTTGGACGGTTTTTTTTAACTCGAGTAATAATATGGACAACAACCAGTACTTACCAGTATCAAAACCATTCAATTAAACTATAATTTCAATATTCCTACCGGCTACCATACAAATTCCAGCAGAAAATTAACTCCAGTTTACCCGAATACAATACAAACAAAACATAAATCTAATGCAGGAACTTCTTCCCTCCCTCATATATATTTATTTCTACGGTCCCCATGACATTCCGTCGCTTCATTTATTAGTAACGAGTCGTATGTTACGGACCACGAGTCGTAAGGTTATGGACTACGGATCGTAAGTCGTACCCTTTTATTTTATGTTGCGTAAAATTAAGTTAAGCCCGCACTAGTTTTGTAAACGTTAGAAATAATGGCGCTATTTGTTAGAATGTATGGTTGTTATGTATTTGCCAATTTTATGTACTAGTTTTAACATGAACTGTATTTTATAAATTGTTTGAAATGTTTAATAAACGTAACCAACTTGTTTAGAAATATTATTTTGTTTTATTGAATACTCTAACATGACATTTTCAAGTTAAGTCATCATCTGCCTAGTCTTTTCCCAACTATATTGGGGTCGGCTTCCAGTCAAACCGGATTTAGCTGAATACCAGTAGGTATTTTACGCGGAGCGGCTGCCTACCAGACCTCCACAATCCATTAACTGGGTAACACGGTACTTCTTGGCAAGACTGGAGTCAGATTAACTGACTTCTGACTATCTGTAACGATCTACAAATGACAGCCGAGACCAACACACCAACCTTGGCAAGCGTTGCTTAACCTTGAAGATCGATCCGTACGGCTATTATTGTCTAGCCACGAGCTCATTTTTTTTACACGTTAAGTAACCTTTATAAAATTTATTGTTTCTGATATGGTCGTCTGCTCTGGACATACAAACTTACTTCTTATTCCAGTGGAACAATATTTCTATGAGATTGCCAAAATTTTTAAGGAGTGACGATTCAACAAAAAAAAAACTATAAGACCGAACAGCTGTAAGATCTACTTTGAGACGTTTGACAAACTGGAAAGCTGACTAATACCCGTATTCACAAACGTTACTATGAGGTCTCACAGTGCGCGCGAGCGCACAGGGCCCCTAAAACTTATTCATAGACATTACTTGAGTGGCGGCTAGCACTATGCGTCCCTTAGAATGAACGCATAGCTAAGGTAGCCTGCTAGCTATTTTAAGCAACGCATAGCTATTGTCTCTCGATTCTCTGTGATCTATTATGTGTTACGATAAATATTTTTGGGGTTGGATTTTACTGTTTGTGGTAATTTTCCATTTTAATAGCGTCCTTTTACAATGGTTTATATTAGAGAAGAAAAATTTGATAATTATATAAATGAGAGAAGCACAATAAATTCCAGAAATGTGATACGGGATTTCCAAAATCCTTTTGATTATTACAGTTCGGGTGAATTTAGACGAAGCTACAGGTTTTCCAAAGATGTGGTAATTTTATACTCTTACCACTGATAAATGAAGACCTATAAATAAACGTCAAGCAGCGAAGTGAACTACGAAACACAAACGAACCAATCACAGAGCTCTATTCAACGCTGTGCGTTTGCTTAGTTTAGAACCGTTTGAATATTGTTTATGAATTGAAAGGCTTGCCATATGCAACGCTGTGAGAAATGCCTTACTTTGCATAGCGTTGCTACTTTACTAAGATAAGTATTGTTTGTGAATACGGGTGTAACAATACTAAGCAATTTTATGCTTATTATAATTTAGAAACGTTACGTTAAAAAATACGTATATATACTGTCAAATTGCTGAAAAAGAAAACTCCACTTCACTTCGCTTCACTTCTATATGGATTTACATCTTGTGTAGTTTTTTTTTTTTGTTTAAATAAATGCTTTTCCTTCTTTCTTTGTACATAATAAAGTACTAAAAACGTATTTAAATGAACATAGCTATAATGTATGGTAGCTGCCCAGACTGTCGGGGGGAGATCGACCGAACACGACCACTATAAATCTCTGTCACAGTGACAGACAGACAAATTCAGGCGTTCTTACCTTCGCCACAAATGTGATATACAAAAAGGTACGTTGGCATCTTAGCTATTGTATCTATGTATCTACATAGGTATATGTTTGTAAAAGGACGTGGTTGAAGTCTAAACTAATTTTAATGAGAGTGATTAATGTGATATTTAATCTCAATACAAAAATTAAAAGTAGAATATTACGTTAATTTAATGCAACTAAAATCATGCGAAAATGATTTTTTCAGGTTTCATCTTCAGTAAAATATTGCCTACTAACTTTGGGAAAACATCTTTTGACAACGGGTTGGACAATCTCTAGTTGACCTATAACTACGCATCTATCATTCATTTAGTCTCCAGAGCAGACTATCTCATGATCCATAACAAATTAAAAGACCTACAAAAAAAATCCGGCCAAGTGCGAGTTGGACTCGCACACGAAGGGTTCCGTACCATAAACCTTAACTTTTATTATTTGTTGTTGTTAATAGAAATACACAATTTGTGAATATTTCAACTCTCTGCCTATTACGGTTCTTGAGATACAGCCCGCTAACAGACAGACGGACGGGCGGACGGACAGCGGACGCTTAGTAATAGAGTTCCGTTGGACGCCCTTACGTACGTTGGGTACGGAATTCTAAAAATACACGAACAAAGGCCGCGCACCTACAATTCGAACCATTAAGCCTAATACAGTGACTACCACACACGACTCGGATTTTCAATCAGTCCCCACCTTTGTAGCGGGGTGAAGTATCGCCGTGCCGACGTCTAAGACATATGCCCCATGTTATCCGTTCCCGGTTTAATCCCAGCTGGGGAACTATCGAAACTATTGGGATTACTAAGGGGGTGTAGAGGGGGCGAAGGGAATGAGGACGTATGGGAGCTATTGCTGTTTTGAATTTGGAACTGATTAGGGGTTGTGTTTTGTTTTAATGAGTAGGTAAAAATTGGGAGTAAGTATTTTTGTTTCTAATTTTAAATATGGGTCTGATATTTATATACCTATTACGTAAAACAAACATTTTCGTCGTTAAATTCAGCTATTGCTGTCAACTCCTAAATCTTTCACGAAAAATTCCAGACTAAATACTATGCGACGAAACTAAATTAGCATTTTAAATAAAACCGAACAAAACAGAACTAGAATCATGCATTACATAAAACACATTGCCTTCACAATCCTTCAAATAAAATTGTAATTCTTAAAAATATATTGTCGAGTTCCCCCCGAGTCACCCGGGGCGGACTTGTTAGAGCATCGGTCGACTCGAGAATCACGTTCTCTTTGAAAAACGTCCTTTGATGCGCTCGCCTTGTTACGACCGTAACAACTAGCGTTCTCACAGTCACGTGTATTAAACCTTTAACTCTTTGTCGACTAAAACCCAAACGAAAATCAACCTTAACAGAAAGGGATAAGAGCGCAAAACGCCCGCACACAAATAAAATAATTTCGAGTAGGCTTACGTGCCTGGGAACTGAAAGTTTTTTCCCTTGATGAGAAAATGTGTTTTTCATGACATGTAATACACTTTCTTTTTCCATCAAATATGTTATATTTATTTTTTTCAACAAATAAAAATATTAAAGTAGGTAAGTATTATCTTCAATCAAAGTTCTATCTATGTTTTTATTTTCTCGTAAAAGTAGAATCTCGCCTGTGATATTTGAACCATAACGTATAATGCCTCTCTCTGATTACCATTTGACGAACTGAATATTTCGCTCTGATGGACTTTTTGAAGCCATGCCGTAGTCTGCAATTCAGCGGCAGAGAAAAAAGAAAGAAATTGCCGCCATTTTTTAAATCATGTCTACTTAGTATTTATTTTTTACTCATGTACAGTTCTTTATTGGAATTTTGATTGATTGGAGTCGGTTACTTTTGTGAGACGATATTTTTTCTTTCTTGTTTACAATGGCATTACTTTTATGGATATTAGTTTGATACTGGCCTTATTTTTTCTCTTTTAGGTACGTAATTTTTTTTTATAATACACAGATTTAACTTACTTTACTTAACTTATTTTATAAAAACCTGACAAAGTGGTCCTAGCTTCTAGTACATTCAGACTTCAAGTCCAAATAAAAATGAGAACAAAAGACAATAAAATAAATTCATCACAGATTAAAAATAGCCGCGTTCCAAATTCAAAGGCCGAAAAAAAAACAACAGTGCATGGAATTAATTTCTCCAGCATTGTTTTCATTTGACAAACGTTAAAACAATAAGTTTTGAAGTCACATGCAGAGTTATAGAATAAACTCCATTCGTGGCCTTTGTCCTAACCCTTTGTTGAGCGAGATCCTTCATTGTTTTCACAGGGCGCGAATTAATCTCAGTTTATTTCTTTGATCATAATGTTTGAAAGGGCCGTAGTTGTCAGCTAGCCGTGACGGATATGTAAATGGAACGTTTTTTGTTCTATATTTAAATGTTTGAATGCGCATTGAGTGTGGGTCAACTGTCGACCGTTTTGTGACGTCACTTTTATTTTTATTATTAATTGTAGTGTGGTGAAAGACGGTGATACAATAGCGTGGAATTAATGAGGCTTTATTGGGAGCTCTGGTTAAAGACTTGAATGCAGAATTTAAACCCTGGCAGTCAGCTGACATGACTCAACTAAAGCAGTACTTAGGGACTTCATTATTTATTTGGTAATTTATTCTTAGTAAAGCTACGACTACCAGTGTAATATCAACCAACATTGCTTGATAAAACTACCACCCAAATGTATTTTTCCATACCTAAATACTGCCTATTGGTATACATACAAACAAACCCTCATATTGCAGCTCTACAAAGCATTAAGTTCACGTTTAACAGGTATTTACGTATTACTTGTAAAAATATTATTGAACTTCACTAGATGATGCTCGAAGAACGTTTTCTTTCTCAGAAACGAATCCGATTCTCGCGAAATTTCACGATGTTGCTTTGATTGGACTTTGTTGAAATATATGATAAAAATTGCCTTTGCTTCTAAGAATGACAGGTTCTCATAAACGTTTCTTCTAGTTTAATAGTCACGTTAACAAAATATAAAACCCCTTCTGAGGCAGTAGGGGCAAAAATATATCACCATCATCATAACAGCCGAAAGACGTCCACTGCTGGACATAGGCCTCCCCCAGCGTGGTGATTACGGCAAACCCCCCTTGGTTTGCCGTAATCGCCACGCTTGGCAGGCGGGTAGGCGATCGCAGTGTATGGTGTTGCGTTTTACAAAGAACGCTGCTGCCTATTCTCCGGTGAATCCCTTAGTCGCCTCTTACGACACCCCCGGGAAATGACGGGATAGTATTATACTTTTACGGCACCATACCGCACCGACCATACGGCGGCCATATAAAAATATATCAATTCAAGTAAATAGGTTCATTTCTATTTCGCTACTCATACAGCTGTCAGTCTTTACTACACAATTTTCCACAACATCATACATACACCTTTTCAAAAATATTTCAACAATTCTCCCCACAATATCTATGTATATATAAATATAAATCAAAGACATACACAAGAGACGTCCCCGGAAATTAATAAGCTGGTTATCCGGCAATCGCCCGGAGTGACGGCGGTACTTTACGTGTATCTATATGTCTCTACATGCATGCCAATGTGTGCGTTTGTGAGGCACGCACGGATATTGTGCGGCCTTTGACGTGGGGATATTGACGTGTATTTCATTAGATACAGTCTGTAGATGTTAGATGTTTTGAGGTTAGATGGGTACAGTCAGGGGTATAAAGAGGCTAGTAGTTTTTCCAAAAACGGACTATCTACATAGTCCGTAATAACTGAGTTAATATGATTTGTGATTTTTGTGGAAAACCAGGCAACATAATAACCGCAAAATCCAAAAATGAGTCATTGTACTCATTGAGAGCTCGTGGCTAGATAATAACAGCCGCACGGGTCGATCTTCAAGGTTAAGCAACGCTTGCCAAAGTTTGTCTGTGGATGGGTGACCATCTTAACATACCGAGTTTCCTCCGTGCCTCGGAAAGCACGTTAAGCCGTTGGTCCCGGCTGTCATTTGTATATCTTTGGCAGTCGTTACGGATAGTCAGAAGCCAGTTAATCTGACTCCAGTCTTGCTATGAAGTACCGTGATACCTAGTTAATGGGTTGTGGAGGTCTGGTAGGCTAAATTCGGTTTGACTGGAAGCCGACCCCAATTTAGTTGGGAAAAGGCTAGGCAGATGAGTCATCGTACTTATTATTATGAACAATAATGAAATCGCAAAAAGAACCAGTGGCCACTCGGAAATGTCATCAACTGAACATCTGACTTTTCTCTCGAGTTCAGGGTATGTCACATACTTGATGAGTACAATGACCTATTTTCTTGTTTTGCTTTTTTATTACAACTCGTGTATAAATAACAAAACAAAGACATA
Organism: Lacanobia oleracea; assembly: GCA_950371165.1. Taxonomy (NCBI): domain Eukaryota; kingdom Metazoa; phylum Arthropoda; class Insecta; order Lepidoptera; family Noctuidae; genus Lacanobia; species Lacanobia oleracea. The sequence goes on from OX493396.1 coordinate 17,386,849, forward strand.
AAATAATATGAAAAAATCATAAAGTTCTAACGAATCTAGTAGAAAACGAAATTCAAATCCGATTTTCATTTTATCGTCTCGTTGATAATATATTTTTTAACTACCTATTTGATTTTCGATTTAGCTGTATACATATTTCTGCACGTGACTGTACTTTGGATGTGATGTGTGGGTATGTATGAAACAGTTTGAGTTGCCTGAATTTGAAGTGGGACATCTCTCCTAATATAGTATCTGTGTTCCATACTAACGTTAATGGATACTGAAAATTAGTAGTTAGCAAGCAATATACAATAGGGAATATGCATGAAAAACATTTTTATCATCTATACAGTTTATCTGAAAATATACAAAAATATAATACTAACGGTGAAAATAGAATCAAAATTACTTGAAAACGAAGGAGATATAATTATTTCAAACAAATATATCTGTCCCTCTTGGGAAAACGCTGTTTTCTATGGCAGCTGTATAGGCGTCATAAACGATGACGTCAAAGTTTTCATCGGATTTCTTTTTCTAATTGTAGGTACATTAAATACCTTAATTAATTAAATACCTTTGAAGCTTTACAAGTTCATCGCTGATAAGGTTATTTAAAAAATAATTTCATGATTGTCTACTAGAGCTAATGAGTATTTCATTTCGCAAATAAAAAAAACCCTATTGTTTAGTTAACTTATTGTCAAATTAATTACTAAAAAAAAAAACCCCTTACTAACTGTAGTAAATGTATTTTTTGTCGTTTTGAAGTCATTCAATTACCTACTGGGATTCGTCAGTCACAGAGCATTTTCCTTATACTGGGCTCTGAAGTCAATTTAGTCGATTAGATTTTCAAAACCAACCTTCGAGCTTAGTAGGTTCCTACCCAACCGACCCAATAATCTATCGATACCATTTCTCCGAAGCCAAACAAAGAAGCAACTGATTAAACCAAACAACAGAGAATCATCGAACATACATAACTGGCGAGTTCACATAACAATATCAATTATAATCAAACTCTACCCGCACCCATATACAACGGAACACAATTACTGCTAAGCACAACCGGTCTCACCACAAAGGCTCACCTAAACGCCGAATTTTCTCGACTCCCCCACTACCTCCACCCACGCAGGGAGGGAGTACCCCCCTGAGCTCACACGTCTATCCATTTGCCAGCTAGTTCCGAGCTAAATTAATTTCAAAGCTCCTTATGTTACGTGCCTTGCGGCTTTAGCTTGTGTGTGTGCGTTCCTCGTACACTGTGAAGCTACTTTCGGAAGGCTTAAATGAATATATACAGTGTTTCTGTGTGCGTGGAGGTATATGCTGTAAGTTTACGGTATCGTCTTGTTAAGGATCGAATTAGATGTAACAAATTAGTTTGGAGTATGGTGGTTTATGTACAGGTTATGTGTTCTGGGGATTATTGGAGGTATGTATGTATATAGGCAGTTATTTACTGAACGCTCAATTAATAAACAAATGAGTACTCATGGGCAATATTGAAATATACGCAGACCTTCTTTGAACTTTTTACAGTCGGTAAAAAAACGGATTCTTTCGTCAGATAGCCTTTCTTTCAAAGCTTTGCAAACATGTTGTAAAATTACGTAAGATATCACAGCACAGAGTAGAAAGCATGTAAGTTTCGTCCCTCACTCCCAGGATCGAATGCAAACTCACATCATCACAAAATGGTCTCCTTGACCTAATTTACTCAGGTACCACAATCAAGACCATTTCCTCCTCCTCACGTCGTGTTCCTTATTACTGAGGGTCGTGACTCCCCACCAAAGCTCTTTGATCATGTCCCTCCTCTTGTTTCGGTGCAAGAACGGAGACACAGGACAATTTAAATTAAAAATCTTCTTTTTTAGTTTCCTAAGCGGAATTTGTTCGAAAGAGTCACCTCGGCCCAGGTACGCAAAAGGTATTAAAAGGAACACGGGTGGATTTTAGTCAGTAAGGGCGAATTTCACCAACCAAACTGATCGCGACCCGCTGATCGCGATCATAGAAACCACGTTTAAGAGCTGTCAGTGTCGTTATTTTCTGTGGAATATTGACACTGACAGCTCTTGAACGCAGTTCAGATGTACTGATCGCGATCAGTTTGAATTGGTGAAAATGGCCCTAAGAGTCTGACACTTCCTTCTGCTCCGCCCAGAGCGGAAGGAGCCATTTGATGATTTCCCATCCTTAAAAATTACTATCACATAAACTCATAACTAAAACACATAATGTCGAGCTTGCGCTTAAATGCCAAGGGAAGTTCATCGTTCGTGTGCGCCTTCATGAACTAGTAGCTCCTCCAGGCATTTCAACACGACAGTCGATTTTTTTGTCCTGCTTGTTCTGGAAGGAAACTGCCTGGCCTAGTATGAGTGCCGACGTAATGATTTCCGGCCCATCAATCTAGACCCTATGTTTTGCGACATTGATCATGACTTTGATCTTTAATTGACACATCATCAGTCCAACCTCAAGTTAGCAGTGCTCAGTTATTAGAGCATTTCTTACAGCTGTACTGCCGTAGAAAGCAAAAATAACAGAACGACGCTAACGATGAAAAATCAAAGAAACATTTTCATCGTTCCCCATCAAAAAATAAACTACATAGTTATATTTATCCGTAGGTACTGTAGCTATTCGCTCGCTGAATCCCCAGCTCCACATGTTTTCACGTAAATAAACTGACAGCCGACGACGATACTGAACGGATATTGCCTCGGCCTACTGCTTACATAACGTGTACATATGAAAGGGATTTTCTTCAATATTATGTACGATGTAGGTACTATATGAAACCTTATATAGGGAGCCGTCGGTATATTGAGAAAAATGTTAACGCGATAGTCACATCTTTGATCATGTGTGGGTAGTTCGAAAATTGTTTGATGTTTTTTGTCGTTACGTTTTGAATTGCAAATCGGCGGGTCTAAAAAGGCCACTTTAGCACAATCAGAAAGCAAATCACGCCACCCGTCACTGTCAAATTGTCCCAATCAACCTTGAACCTAATTAATGCGTTAGCGATAAAGATGAAAATTAAAATTGACAGATTGTTGTGTGGTTAATATTATTCATCATATTCTAATATGATTCTCCTAAAGTGACCTATTTAGCCCCCGGATCTGTCATCGAATAGTGCCAATTTAACTCCGGGTCCTGAAGCTACTTATTCAGCTTTGCTTTGAAGCCTTCAAAGCAACAAAAAATCCTCTGGGCCTGTACGTTCCATCGTAGTCCTCATCCATCGGTTTCCTGCAGGAACCTCCAAGGTTAAGAGCTGGCTCAATATTCATTGAAAGACACCAAGGTGTTTTGATTTTTTTCATGATGAGCCAATATACCTGGAATATTTTTGTTTTAACTTAGCTATTAAGTCAAAGCTGATAAGTAAGATACTTGAATATGTATGTATCGAGATAATTACAATCCATCGTTACTAACTCAAGTATCGACTTCAGGTTTGTATATTTTAAACTGCTGGTCGATCCACCTTGATTACATAGATTGACAGCAGTGCAATTCTCTATATATGTCGAAGTTCACTTCGACATGAAGTGATCACGAAGTGAGCTGTCATTCCATCTTCATTACTTGGATTGACAGCCGGTCAATTCTGTAAACATGTCGAAGTGAAGACGTGGGTGAAGTGATCACAAAGTGACCTGTCAAACCATACAAACAAGATGGAATGACAGCTCACTTGTCATTCACTCCACCTAAGTGATCACCGTGAGATGTCGACAGAATAGACCGACAGGTCATTTCGTGATCACTTCACCCAAGCCTTCACTTCAAAATGTTTACAGAATCGAACTGCTGATGTGTATGTGACCATTTATATTAAAAATGTCCTAAAAAGCAAGAGTTGCAATGTAATGGAACTTTCTCTTATATGCCATTGAGTTTTTTATTTCAACAATTGTCAATTACCTAGAATGAGGTATTTTACTAAAAAAATCTAATTAGTCTGTCTGATAGATTTTCAAAAAATATTGGACACGTATTTTTTCTTTTTTCACGTAAACAAAAAATAAAGAGGATACAGCGAGTTGAAGACACGCGTGACGTCATCTGGCTTGGTAAATTTGATACATTTTTACAAGCCAGCTATCAGACGGACTAAATAGTTTTTTTTGTAAAATACCCTATTATGAATTCAAATACAACAAGGCGGTCGGACGGACGGTGTATCAAGATGGTCTGCAGCACAAAATTACCTACATCCCTTATGATTTATAGTGGCTAAAGCATCATATATATGGATAGTACATAATATAAAAGTATTTTCATAACAGTTTCTGTATTGTCGTCTTCCTAGAAACCCCTTGTATGAAATACTTAAGAATATAACCTAACTGTAGCTTCACGTCTAAGTTCTCGGAAGACTTGGCTCAGATTTACTCGGAACTACTTTGTTCAGTAGTACCTTTCACTTGGCGTTTCAAAATAGACCATCCTTAACACGAGGCACGAACTATTAAATTACTGTAAGGACTTATAAAATTCCATAGTCAGGAGAGCATGAAAACAGGACCAAGTATTTTCTACTTTACAGAATCTACCTACCAATATAATCTTGACTAAATTGGTGAATTGTTTGTTGGAGTGGGGTAATATCTAGAAGGATTAGATTAGGAATAAAATAAACCTTTATGGCTGGTTTGGTAATAAACTGTTTGCATTTATGAAATATTAAAACCAAAATTGCGCAATCATCTACCACATTTAATCTTTAAAACATGAAGATAATATCTTAAGACGAAGAGGAAATAAATTAAAAAGGCATCAGTTTCAACAATTAATACAATTATAAATATGGGGGAGCAAAAACACTGCTTTGGTCGTGTTAAAAGGCAACTGGCAAAGTAATACAATTTTACCGCCTTTTTCTCCCCCGCCTAATTACAAGTCATTTTATTAACAAAGTAGATCGTTACAATTAGGGATATTCCGTTTAATTTGCACACTGTTTCATTTTTTTAAACTTTATTAACTGTTCATGTCAATTTTTATTAGTGTCAACACTTAATAAAATGAATAAATCCTTGTTTTGCAGAAATAAATCAGCTGTAAAAAGGTTACATATTTGTTTCAAATTCACAAGTCATAAATTATTCCCAGCGGTCAGTGTTGCCCACTGAAAATATTTAACCATCAAATGGTCGCGTGGGCTCGGGTCAACCATTCACCAAAATATATTTGAATAACGAATGATATACGGTTTGTTTATTGGCGGGCCTGTTTCTCTTTTAGAATTTCATTATTCGGAGTTGACCGACGCGCGTTCGGGTCGCCGTCGGTCATTCAAAGGGGGCTGATTGGCCGAATGACCCTCGTATTCGCTACATTATATACAAAACTTGTAATATTTTCGCAGCTTGGGTCTGCCAGACCGGTTTTCTCGACCGAGGGTAACATTTATTGAAAATTTTACGTTTAATTTATAATTTTAAACGCACGTGTGTCTTTTAAAGGTGACAAGGTTACAAGTTCAAGCGACTTTGTTTCTTCAAGATCGTTGAACAAAAGTAATGCAGACGAATGAAGGTTTAATGAAAATGCGAGTTTAGTCTTTATCACTATTGAAATATGAATGGTTTCTGTTAAAACTACTTTTATACTACGTATGTTACCTAAGTGGTTATTTTTCAACCCACACGATAAAAAGTGAGATTGAAATTAAATTCAAACGCTATTATTTTGTCGGAAATTTGAGCTACGTCCCTTGGCGAGGGTCCTGAGGGATGAAAAACGAGGAAACTTTCCCTCTCTGCGTTACTTTGTTTACTTTTGCACTAGTTATGTAAAAATGTGGGGTTCGAAACAATTCCTTAGGCGTGACGCGAAGGAACCCTAATGTCGTGATTATTTTGATGTTTTATCGTTACGATGCGGGCTTTAGAAAATGCAGTCTTTTGTAGGATTAGCTGCTGATGCTTACATAGAATCTGTACTTGTGAAATTAAATAGAAAATACTTATGAAATTAACAATTTCACTTACAACGTATATCAACGCCAATTAAAAGCCGTATAACTTAATAAACGCATGTCTTTATAGATGTTTTATCTATACAAAATGTATAGTGACAAAACTTACAGTTTAATGCACTTAAGATTTTACTATCTAAGAGACAAAAATATTCCTCAGAAAATAAGAGAAGCTGAACATGCAGCATCATCAAAACTAAAACACCAGTTCTGGATTTAAGGCAGTTCTCTTGAATAAAGCTTAAAAATAGCGTGCAGATGAAGCAGTTTTTAGTCGGCATTTACTGAGAAATTACAATTGGAAAAACAGGTAGTAAGTAATCTACATGATATGATACATAATTTGGTTTAGCCAGAATTTATGTATAGGTATCACATAATAAGAAAAAAAATTACCAAATCACCTCCTAGTCGTTGAGATGAAACCGTTACTCCTTCATTTTTTTTTTAACAAAAGAGTATAAAATATATTTACTGCTTTGCAATCGAAACGAAAATAATGTGGTTTTGTTACTTTTTAAAAATATGTACCTAATATTTTTAGTGTAAAAAATTAAAAACACGAGTAGCGGAGCGGCGCGTAAAGGTGTAATTAGCTCCGTTTGTGTGCACAAGGTCATTGGCATATATAAAAGCCTTAATGTCACATTTTCTTGACTAAGAACTATTCAAGGTATTCACACTTTTTGATAGATGCACCAAGATTACAAGCTACCGTCTACGGTTTGGCCCGAGTGTATTTTTATAAATACTTACCGTTCTATCTATACTAATATATAAAGCTGAAGAGTTTGTTTGTTTGCTTAAACGCGCTAATCTCAGGAACTACTGGTCCAATTTGAAAAAGTATTTCAGTATTAGATAGCCCATTTATCGAGGAAGGCTAGATATATCTTCACACTAAGACCAATAGGAGCGGAGCAGTAATGAAAATTGTGACGCAAACGAAGTTGCGTGGGTCAACTAGTACTATAAAACTAGCTAACTGTAAATTTCATCGAAATGCCGGCAGTAGTTTTTTAACCGACGAAAAAACGGAGGAGGTTCTCAAGTCGACGCGTATATTTTTTTTAATGTATGAACACGCATAACTTTTTACAGAGTAGTACGATTTTGATAATTCTTTTGCGTGAGAGTTACAAACATCCATCCATCTAACAATTATAATATGTATTAGTAGTATATGACATATATAGATCGAGAGGAGCTCGTGGAAAGATAATAACAGTCGCACGGGTCGATCTTCAAGGTTAAGCAACGCTTGCCATGGTTGGTCTGTGGATGGGTGACCTTCTTAACATACCGAGTTTCCTCCGTGCCTCGGAAAGCACGTTAAGCCGTTGGTCCCGGCTGTCATTTGTACATCTTTCGCAGTCGTTACGGATAGTCAGAAGCCAGTAAATATGACTCCAGTCTTGCCATGAAGTACCGTGTTACCCAGTTAATGGGTTGTGGAGGTCTGGTAGGCAGCCGCTCCTCGTAAAATACTGGTATTCAGCTAAATCCGGCTTGACTAGAAGCCGACCCCAATATAGTTGGGAAAAGGCTAAGCAGATGATGATTAGAAGTATATGATAAATATATCCATCATCTGCCTAACTGCTTACATGCCCCCAGTACATAGTTGTAAGTAATTAAGCATGCCACCTACTTAGTATTCGGAAGACATTCGCTGGCTAGTTAGTATGCGAGTCCTGTGTTCTTGTAATTAGCACATACGCCCCATGGAGCGGTGACGTTTACTGTACGACCATAGGCAGAATGGAGTGTACCTATGGCAACATTATTCGGTTGAAACGAAATAGACACAAAATGTATAGCACAGCAGTGGATGGGTTAAGTGATTCAGCCATTATATTGGTATTGTATAATATTCACTCAATTCATGTTACATTTTTCGGTTACCTACAAGTAAACCTTTTCAGGGTTCCGTATCAAAATGGTAAAACCTTTATGGTCTGTCCGTCTGTCACAACTGTATATATCAAGAACTTCTAATGCTATCAACTTGAAATTTGGAATAGTTTTAGATGACATTTGCTCAACTATTGTGCTCATAAGAAAGAAATATAAAAAAAAGAAAAAATAAGTTGAAAAAAGAAGATTCTTTTTGTAACGGCGACTTAAAGGGGTTCTTAAAAATTTGAAGTGGAGCTACTAGGCCACTAGGGCATGTGGGGTATCCATTTTTCTTTTTTTTAGGCCACATGGTATTCGACTTTTGACGAAAAATTTAAAAAAAATTACCGTGCCCTTATCTCCAAAGTTTGCATAGAGAAAAATCTGAAATTATTCTGTGTTAGAAGTTTGTGTAAAGATTAAGGAAAAATAAAACGATGTCTGTAAATAGCACACTTTTTAGCAATCAACAATAAAAACTTATATGAGTTCCACTGTTGGTCAAGAGATGGCGCTGATCTAAACTGCAAAATATACCGCAGTGTTAAAATTCTCTGTTCGAATATAGGCCTCGCTGCTGAAAATTTAAAAACATTTCTCGTTTTATTTAAACGGTTTTTATATCGTTTTTTTTTTTTTCTGAAATAAAATTAAAACTATTTACTATGATGTATGTTTCCGTAAACTCACTGTTAATGGAGTATTTATTTGCAAGAGTATGAGGTACCTACAGGTAACCTAAAGTATTGACTAAATATTTTAAAAAAACTAGACTAATAAATTCTCGAAAGTATGTACAAACGCGTTTCACAACAAATGAAAATATTGGTCATCAAAATCCTTTCATGTATTTTCGGTATGTTTATTTAAAATAAAAAAAAACTTAGACAAAGCAAAACGGCTTTTTCTATGTCTGGTTTCTACGTAGAGTAATTTAAGCATTATTGTTTTATTTTACCAAAGTCTAGCCTTTAGACAATGCCAGGTGCGATGCCAACAACCTCGATATAAATGTGTTAAATTGATCTTTTGGTTTGGTGCAAAATGAAGTTGTTATGGGTCCTTCTTTACTTTAAACAGCTAATTATTACAACGAAACATCTATCGATATGGTAATTGGCAAGCTAGGGAAATAAAACTGAAAGAAATGTAAAAAAAAGATTTACGCCAAATACGCTCTTATTTTGATGAATTTTATGTACAGAGTTAGTTGAGAATGAGACCCCGGTGACGGTTATAGGCAGTACCTATGAGTTTTTGCGAAAATTAACTTGAACGCGAGCGATACCGCGGGCAGAAACTAGTATATCTCCACCTAAAAATATAACCTAAAAAGAACTAACCGTCACCTTTGCTCCGTCTAAATAAAAAAGTAAAACTTCCATTGTGAAAAAAATAAAAATAGTCTACAAACTTTTAAACGAAGTTAAACTCCTCTGTTGAATATAAGAACGCTCGTACATCACAGGGTTCTACTCGCTTTCACACTTTTGCCCTTTTTCTGCTCTTACTTGTAATGAAGTACATAAGTGTGACCTGACCTCTGTAAATCTGAAGCACACATGGACGTCGGTACAAAGTCACGTCGTCACGCCCTTTCGTTAAGCCCGTGTGTGCGAGTCTTTATTGAATTTGAATTTGGAACTTCGTTTCGATTTCTTTTTGTTTTTAATTAACAAAATTGCTGTCTTGAAAAACCGTTGTGTCTGGTTCGAATTTTCAAGTTTTTATTTTACTGGAATATGATTTATATTCAAACATGGACACAGTTACGGAAAAATTAATTCTTATCTAAAATATAATTTTTTTTTTGTTTCGTGTCATATACAAAAATCACTCTTGTATTAATAGGTATTTACTCTATCAAGGTACCTATCTAAGTATCCAGACGCGAATGTTCTAGTAGTCCACCTAATATGAACAATTTAAAGCAATCAAGTTTAAACGAAACATTGAGTTGGTATCATTATCGTTGAAATAAAAAATACAAATGAGAAATTTTAAGCAAAGCCTAACTATTTGTCCCAAACTTTTTATTAAAGGCACACGTCCAAAATAATATTCACACAAAATGAAAAACACGGTGTCCGTAACACAGTAGGTATAAGGAAAACTCTGTCGAAAATGCGTAGGTACATAATATTCGGACCCCAACGCACACATAGAGCCAACACATAGTAATCCACACACCCATACGAACGTTCACATACGCGCCGTATGTGCCCACGTGTGCGGGAGGGACACGTGGAAGACAGAGAGAGGAGGATGCTGATGTAGGTGTGCAAGAAAGGGATGGGTGTTGCAGGACGAGCGATACAACAAATCAATACGAGCGGTGGTGACCGGTAGCCTGTGTCACTACCCCCCCGCCTTCGCCCCCTCCTCTCGCCTCAGACCGCACGCCCCCCCTACATTGTCAACTGCCACAGAGTAATTTAGACCTCCCAAAATTGTTATGGCTCTGGTATTATGTGCTTTTTGCCACAATATGTTTGTCTTGTATCGTCTTCTTGTGTTACTTATGCATATTGCTTTGCGTGAGCCGTTTGTGTTAACATGGTGAGTTCCAATGTTTAACATCTGAAGTTTGTTCTTGTTAAAGTACTGTTTTGGGTGTTTCTCTATTTTTTGTTTTTGTTTCGTGCTACAAAATTAAATGATGAATTTTTCGCAAGGTCGATAATTTTTTTTTTTATATTGAAAATCTTACAATATCTACAAAAGGCAAAATAGCAACACAAGATATTTATTTGGTACCTATCCTAAAATTTGCTCTGCTGACTGCTAATACAATGTTATTTAATTTTTTAACCAACTTCCAAAAAAGGAGGAGGTTCTCAAATCGAAAACCTTTCCATCTGTTAAATCTGTTACTTAATATCTACTCAAAATTAGACGCGATTCCATAGTTTTAACCATGAGCAAATTGCCAATGTTTCTTCGGGAATATACTAGGTATTTATTAGGTATTAGTTACTTGTTACTATCCCTTCCTTTATCTCTAGCTTTTCATTGTTGTTGACTACAAACGCAAGACATTCATGCCGTAGATGCCGGAAACCCATCATAACCTATTTTCTGAATAGAAAATAATTCCCCACGCTTCGTTTTACTTTCAAAACCTTTTAGTTTTCCAAACTCCAGATGCTAAAATTGTATTTTTCCGTGTCTTTTCTATACAAATTGTGATTCTGTGACTCGAAATCCGCTTGACCGCGCGTATGGAAGGCAGCGAGACTCCGACCGAACAAACTTGATACGTTTGCAACTTCAGCGATAAATTATTTAGATACTCGTTTAATTATGTATAGGGGAATGTATCTTTTGGGTGTGCTTAAAAAGTGTATTTTTGCTTTTGATTTAATTGTTTATTTGTAAGCCTAGTAAAGGGTTTTTCACGCCCCTGAACATGAATCGGCACTCGGTCGAATTTTTCGTCAATGGTTTTTGTTTGATCGATTGTACCGTTTAAAGCGTAGGAAATTATTTAACCACTAAAGACAACTAATAAAATTTAAGACAAATAGAAAGAGCTAAAAACTCAAAACATCGAAACTCCTCGAACACAAAACACAAGAACACCCCACGCAATGGACAGTCTTAAGGGTCCCTTTTTTCTCAAACTTTCAGGGGGCACATTCCGCTGAGTAACAGTTCTGTAATTCACTACCCTTCGCCTTACGGAGGGCCCATACAGAGGGACGATAAACTGTAAAACCACGGGAGGGTGCCCCCCTCCCCTCCGGCCCGATAAACAGGGCTGTAATTTATGACACCTAGTGGAACCCTTCCTTGGATGGACTCGGCTTAAGTTTAGGTACTTTTTGTTGTATGTAGGTAGCTGGCTATTGAATTATGTATAACGTCTGCCCGTAATGGACATTGAGAGGTTGGGAGTGGATGTCGCGTTCCAAACTTGTTTATGGATAAGCGAAGTTTTGTTTGGTACTCGTTTGAGAAAGGTTTTGAAGCAAATCGATGTCGTACAGTTCAACGTTTTAAGTTAAAATAGCATGTAATTGTGAAGTGATATGTAACACATTAAACTTGTACATACTGTAACTACTCGTATATCAGCAGAAAAACGAACCAAAGGGATGATTCCTGAGTTCGAAAAATATGATTCTATTTAGTCTGTCAATTAGATTATCAAAAAATATTGGACACGTATTTTTTGCTGTATCAAATAAATAAAAAATGACAACACACTATTCTGTAAAAAGTTCTTACAAGTGACGTCACACGAGTTTTCAACGCACTGTATCGTCTTAATGTTTGGTTTCTTATTAGAATAACACTTATCCCTTTCACAAACTAAAACTTACATCACTCAATAAAAACAAGAAATGTTATCTTAAAAGTTCACAAAATAAATATTCACAAAGTTTCGCGTAACTTGGCGTGCGTAAAGGAAAAAAGTTTCCGCCACTTGATAATGAGATCTCCAAGTTTTTATAGGCATTTTATTTACTTTGAAATGGCTAACCGCAGATCCGATTCTTTAATTTCGTTCATTTTGTTTCCTTATTCTATTGGCTTGAAAACTTATTTATTAGTAAGCACTTTGGCACCGTTTATATTTTCTTCGTTAATTATTGTGGCGCGGTGGTAAAACAAAAGAATCTGGTCGTTTATTTATCGGGCTCTTTTGGATTTTATTTGTGAACTGGATTGAAGATACTTATAGGTTGATTCTCTAAAACTTTTAAACCGGATAATATTAGGGTACTACATGAATAACTACATGAATTCAATTATTATTTTCATGAACCTGCTTTAGTCCTCTAATGGGCAAACGAACAAATAGACCTCAACATAACTCTTTCTATTCGCCCATTTTGTTAGAGCAACATTAAAATTAGCAATGTTTCTAAAGAGAATAATATCATGCCAAGTTACAATAAAACACTCCAAACCTACAAAGCAATAATCTACTCCAAGCAACACCATAAAGAATAAAATCAAACACCTCAGCTTTACACAAATGCAATTGCCCTCCACAAGCCTCACGAAGCCGCAACAGAAGTAAGTACAAATCGATAGCAAATCCAGGCAGGAGGCCGCCTGACCAATACAAGTATAAACTACATATAAATATATAAAAGCTCCTATTTTACCCTTATGGCCGGCACGGTCCGCAGCCATCTTGGAATTCGCCCCCTCCCCCGCATCTCACCCACGCTCAATCTTACCCCAAACATGCCCCCTCGATCTAAGGGGCCTTTGAAAGGCCGAAACCCACTAATACTAATGTCCTCTACGTATGAGCGTGTGTGTGTGCTTAATGTAGAACACACAGGTTGTGTGCTTTAAATTGTTTGCGCTCAATTTGTTTTTCGTTTGTTTTCTTTTGTTTGCTATTTGTAATGAGTGGATGGATTTCGTGATAATTGTTTTGTTCAAGTGATCGTGTGTCTCAACTAAGCTTGGCTTCGAATTTTAGTGTGGATGTTTTAATTTTAAAATTAGCTTTTGTGATAAGTATATCGTTATTATCACAGAAGAAAATATCGAAGCTACCTAGGTAGTTTGAAAACTACTAAGTCTTATAGAAAAATATTTGTTCGGAAATGAAGCAGGCAATTTTAGCATCACTTGAAATAATTAGAACAATTCAAGACTTAGGCCAGTGTCTCGAACGAAAATTATCACAATACGATATTGAAATATTGATAATGGGGCGTTATTGATTGAATTAAGTAGGTAGTACCTAGTGATATTAATTTGAATGAGTTTTCAATGGCCAATCGCATCACTGGACTTTAATTTTGGACGGGTGGATAATTTATTTTTCAGAAACCGTAAGTAATATCTCAAATAAAGCAAAAGGCCAAAAAAATGTGTATTGTACTTCGTACGGGACATAATAAGAACCATGTAGATAGACTTTGATAACAATAAACACGTTTAATGATAAAAATAACTGAATTTTGTTAAAGGCTTCTCTTTATACTCACAGTTTATTTATAAAAAATGTGATTTTGCTTACTTTATTGAGGCTGAAAGGCTTTTCTTTGTAAGTGTAATATACATAGTTAATCTATATGTCTTACATGGGTTATTTTATAGACATTGAGATAATTTTAGATCTTTTTTAAAGATCAAATATTGATAAATAAATCAATAAAGATAAGTGCTAAATCAAATGCTTAATCCAATCTCCTTTTTTGAAATTGGTTAAAAGCTAGATTTTCTTTTCGTTCTCTTTTGACATAGGTATTTAAAACTAGCTTCTGCCAGCGGCTTCGCCCGCGTGGACTCTAGGGAACATACTGCTGGGATAAAAAGTAGCCTATGTCCTTTCTCAGGCTCAAGACTATCTGTGTACCAAATTCCATTTAAATCGGTTCAGCAGTTTTGGCGTGAAAGCGCGACAGACAGACAGAGTCGAGTCTTTCTCATTTATAATATTAGTAAAAATAAAGGATTATTATAAGAAAAAATCGAGTCCGATAGTGTACAGCCTCAATTTAATTAGTTAACCCATTCCATTGTTCTATTCACTAAGATTATTTTCATAGCCACTTGATGCTGTCGCGAGTAATAGACAAATATAGAGTAAATATTTATAATTTGGTTGTAACGTATTTTACGAGGAAAGTTTATGGCAACGCTTTATGGCATGTTACGTACATAAAAGTCGAGATTTCCCCTTAAAGGATTCGCTTGTGAATAAGTTAGTACGTCATGCAGGGTTCGCTCCAGTTTATATTGTAAATATGTGTTCTACACATCCATAAGGAAAGTAAATAAGATACCACTTTTATAAATGTAGTTCTTTACTTTTATCTAACTCATATCAAATGAGTAGAGGAGAGGGAAGGGTATTACTTCAGCTAATGCCATTCGATCCATTAAGATAATAGGCGACGTTTCATGATCCACGCTATTACGATATTCCACACAGAAATCTCAATATTCATAACAGTGAGCAACGGAAGCCTAAAAGCAACGGTTGCGATCCAATCAGTCACCTCAAAGAGCATTTCAGAGATAATTGGCGTCGAGCTCAAAGAAATACGCGGTTACCGAACTCCCCCCTTTCACCCCGCAATGCATTACCGAAATAAAAAATTCACGTCAATTTCCGAAGGAGATTTCCATCAGAGCCGATACGGTGGCTAAACACAAAACCCCGAAGGTGGCACACACACACACTTGAAATATTCACTCGCCACTCCAATACATCATTCATTCGTCCGCCGAGAACGGTTCGACACCAATCTTCCATTTGGCAAGAAAATCGATACACGTCGTGGCCATATAAGCATTCCGGGGGTGGTAGACGGGGTGTCTTAAGGGGGAGTTAAGGTTTAGTCCCGAATATTGAATTTCCCTTGGGACAAACCCGTTTCGCTTTGTCCCTTCGGTCGGGGTCGTGTGGGCCGTGATGCCCGGGCTCGCCTACCTACGCACATCTATACACACAGATATGTATAGGTGCGTGAGTGTATGTTCGTGCGTAAGTGTTGGATAATAACATTGCGAGGCCACCAGGCATACGTGACTTTCAGGGCGTTTGACGGGCCCCCAGGCTATATGCTCTCTATGTACATACGTATAATAATATGTGTGTGTTCGAGTGGGCGTTTTACCCTATATGTGATATAGAGGCCTCCCTACGCTTCAAAGCCTTTAAATTGGGTCTCTTTAAATAAAATGCTGTACGCACGCGTTTTTGTCAAAAGAGACCACTTTACTAAACATTCTAGGTTATAATAAGTTTTTAATATAAAATGTTTTTGGATTAACTGTGAATAAGGTATTCTTAGTTAGTTGATTTGGGTTCACCTCGTGTAACATTTTACTTTCTTTACACGTGTTTCGAATACACTTAATATCATTATTAAGAAGGTAAGCACATTCCACGAAGTAATTCTATTACAAGGATAACTTTTTAAGAAAAGCTTATTGCGAGACAGAAAATAAGGACTTACGAATTCGGTTATTTAACTGCGAACGCAAAGTGGAAAGGATGTAAAAACGAGGAACATCATCATCATTCTCGTAATTACTATACATACACTGACACAAGGTTCATTCCATCTTTCTTCCACCCTAAATTCTTCAACTGTGAAACAAAAGCAAGACGACATAACCGACATCATCATCATCAAAAATAAGTACAAAAAAGAAACTCAACGAATACATTACTCATTTTTAGGGTTCCGTACCCAAAGGGTAACCAACGGAACTCTATTACTAAGCCTCCACTGTCCTTCTCTCCGTCCGTCTGTCTGTCAGCGGGCTGTATCTCAAGAACCGTAATAGGGAGTAAGTGGAAATTTTCACAGATTGTGTATTTGTATTGCCACTATGACAACAAAATAATAGGTAATAAAAATTATGGTTTATGGTACGAAACCCTTCGTATGCGAGTTCGACTCGCACTTGGACGGTTTTTTTTAACTCGAGTAATAATATGGACAACAACCAGTACTTACCAGTATCAAAACCATTCAATTAAACTATAATTTCAATATTCCTACCGGCTACCATACAAATTCCAGCAGAAAATTAACTCCAGTTTACCCGAATACAATACAAACAAAACATAAATCTAATGCAGGAACTTCTTCCCTCCCTCATATATATTTATTTCTACGGTCCCCATGACATTCCGTCGCTTCATTTATTAGTAACGAGTCGTATGTTACGGACCACGAGTCGTAAGGTTATGGACTACGGATCGTAAGTCGTACCCTTTTATTTTATGTTGCGTAAAATTAAGTTAAGCCCGCACTAGTTTTGTAAACGTTAGAAATAATGGCGCTATTTGTTAGAATGTATGGTTGTTATGTATTTGCCAATTTTATGTACTAGTTTTAACATGAACTGTATTTTATAAATTGTTTGAAATGTTTAATAAACGTAACCAACTTGTTTAGAAATATTATTTTGTTTTATTGAATACTCTAACATGACATTTTCAAGTTAAGTCATCATCTGCCTAGTCTTTTCCCAACTATATTGGGGTCGGCTTCCAGTCAAACCGGATTTAGCTGAATACCAGTAGGTATTTTACGCGGAGCGGCTGCCTACCAGACCTCCACAATCCATTAACTGGGTAACACGGTACTTCTTGGCAAGACTGGAGTCAGATTAACTGACTTCTGACTATCTGTAACGATCTACAAATGACAGCCGAGACCAACACACCAACCTTGGCAAGCGTTGCTTAACCTTGAAGATCGATCCGTACGGCTATTATTGTCTAGCCACGAGCTCATTTTTTTTACACGTTAAGTAACCTTTATAAAATTTATTGTTTCTGATATGGTCGTCTGCTCTGGACATACAAACTTACTTCTTATTCCAGTGGAACAATATTTCTATGAGATTGCCAAAATTTTTAAGGAGTGACGATTCAACAAAAAAAAAACTATAAGACCGAACAGCTGTAAGATCTACTTTGAGACGTTTGACAAACTGGAAAGCTGACTAATACCCGTATTCACAAACGTTACTATGAGGTCTCACAGTGCGCGCGAGCGCACAGGGCCCCTAAAACTTATTCATAGACATTACTTGAGTGGCGGCTAGCACTATGCGTCCCTTAGAATGAACGCATAGCTAAGGTAGCCTGCTAGCTATTTTAAGCAACGCATAGCTATTGTCTCTCGATTCTCTGTGATCTATTATGTGTTACGATAAATATTTTTGGGGTTGGATTTTACTGTTTGTGGTAATTTTCCATTTTAATAGCGTCCTTTTACAATGGTTTATATTAGAGAAGAAAAATTTGATAATTATATAAATGAGAGAAGCACAATAAATTCCAGAAATGTGATACGGGATTTCCAAAATCCTTTTGATTATTACAGTTCGGGTGAATTTAGACGAAGCTACAGGTTTTCCAAAGATGTGGTAATTTTATACTCTTACCACTGATAAATGAAGACCTATAAATAAACGTCAAGCAGCGAAGTGAACTACGAAACACAAACGAACCAATCACAGAGCTCTATTCAACGCTGTGCGTTTGCTTAGTTTAGAACCGTTTGAATATTGTTTATGAATTGAAAGGCTTGCCATATGCAACGCTGTGAGAAATGCCTTACTTTGCATAGCGTTGCTACTTTACTAAGATAAGTATTGTTTGTGAATACGGGTGTAACAATACTAAGCAATTTTATGCTTATTATAATTTAGAAACGTTACGTTAAAAAATACGTATATATACTGTCAAATTGCTGAAAAAGAAAACTCCACTTCACTTCGCTTCACTTCTATATGGATTTACATCTTGTGTAGTTTTTTTTTTTTGTTTAAATAAATGCTTTTCCTTCTTTCTTTGTACATAATAAAGTACTAAAAACGTATTTAAATGAACATAGCTATAATGTATGGTAGCTGCCCAGACTGTCGGGGGGAGATCGACCGAACACGACCACTATAAATCTCTGTCACAGTGACAGACAGACAAATTCAGGCGTTCTTACCTTCGCCACAAATGTGATATACAAAAAGGTACGTTGGCATCTTAGCTATTGTATCTATGTATCTACATAGGTATATGTTTGTAAAAGGACGTGGTTGAAGTCTAAACTAATTTTAATGAGAGTGATTAATGTGATATTTAATCTCAATACAAAAATTAAAAGTAGAATATTACGTTAATTTAATGCAACTAAAATCATGCGAAAATGATTTTTTCAGGTTTCATCTTCAGTAAAATATTGCCTACTAACTTTGGGAAAACATCTTTTGACAACGGGTTGGACAATCTCTAGTTGACCTATAACTACGCATCTATCATTCATTTAGTCTCCAGAGCAGACTATCTCATGATCCATAACAAATTAAAAGACCTACAAAAAAAATCCGGCCAAGTGCGAGTTGGACTCGCACACGAAGGGTTCCGTACCATAAACCTTAACTTTTATTATTTGTTGTTGTTAATAGAAATACACAATTTGTGAATATTTCAACTCTCTGCCTATTACGGTTCTTGAGATACAGCCCGCTAACAGACAGACGGACGGGCGGACGGACAGCGGACGCTTAGTAATAGAGTTCCGTTGGACGCCCTTACGTACGTTGGGTACGGAATTCTAAAAATACACGAACAAAGGCCGCGCACCTACAATTCGAACCATTAAGCCTAATACAGTGACTACCACACACGACTCGGATTTTCAATCAGTCCCCACCTTTGTAGCGGGGTGAAGTATCGCCGTGCCGACGTCTAAGACATATGCCCCATGTTATCCGTTCCCGGTTTAATCCCAGCTGGGGAACTATCGAAACTATTGGGATTACTAAGGGGGTGTAGAGGGGGCGAAGGGAATGAGGACGTATGGGAGCTATTGCTGTTTTGAATTTGGAACTGATTAGGGGTTGTGTTTTGTTTTAATGAGTAGGTAAAAATTGGGAGTAAGTATTTTTGTTTCTAATTTTAAATATGGGTCTGATATTTATATACCTATTACGTAAAACAAACATTTTCGTCGTTAAATTCAGCTATTGCTGTCAACTCCTAAATCTTTCACGAAAAATTCCAGACTAAATACTATGCGACGAAACTAAATTAGCATTTTAAATAAAACCGAACAAAACAGAACTAGAATCATGCATTACATAAAACACATTGCCTTCACAATCCTTCAAATAAAATTGTAATTCTTAAAAATATATTGTCGAGTTCCCCCCGAGTCACCCGGGGCGGACTTGTTAGAGCATCGGTCGACTCGAGAATCACGTTCTCTTTGAAAAACGTCCTTTGATGCGCTCGCCTTGTTACGACCGTAACAACTAGCGTTCTCACAGTCACGTGTATTAAACCTTTAACTCTTTGTCGACTAAAACCCAAACGAAAATCAACCTTAACAGAAAGGGATAAGAGCGCAAAACGCCCGCACACAAATAAAATAATTTCGAGTAGGCTTACGTGCCTGGGAACTGAAAGTTTTTTCCCTTGATGAGAAAATGTGTTTTTCATGACATGTAATACACTTTCTTTTTCCATCAAATATGTTATATTTATTTTTTTCAACAAATAAAAATATTAAAGTAGGTAAGTATTATCTTCAATCAAAGTTCTATCTATGTTTTTATTTTCTCGTAAAAGTAGAATCTCGCCTGTGATATTTGAACCATAACGTATAATGCCTCTCTCTGATTACCATTTGACGAACTGAATATTTCGCTCTGATGGACTTTTTGAAGCCATGCCGTAGTCTGCAATTCAGCGGCAGAGAAAAAAGAAAGAAATTGCCGCCATTTTTTAAATCATGTCTACTTAGTATTTATTTTTTACTCATGTACAGTTCTTTATTGGAATTTTGATTGATTGGAGTCGGTTACTTTTGTGAGACGATATTTTTTCTTTCTTGTTTACAATGGCATTACTTTTATGGATATTAGTTTGATACTGGCCTTATTTTTTCTCTTTTAGGTACGTAATTTTTTTTTATAATACACAGATTTAACTTACTTTACTTAACTTATTTTATAAAAACCTGACAAAGTGGTCCTAGCTTCTAGTACATTCAGACTTCAAGTCCAAATAAAAATGAGAACAAAAGACAATAAAATAAATTCATCACAGATTAAAAATAGCCGCGTTCCAAATTCAAAGGCCGAAAAAAAAACAACAGTGCATGGAATTAATTTCTCCAGCATTGTTTTCATTTGACAAACGTTAAAACAATAAGTTTTGAAGTCACATGCAGAGTTATAGAATAAACTCCATTCGTGGCCTTTGTCCTAACCCTTTGTTGAGCGAGATCCTTCATTGTTTTCACAGGGCGCGAATTAATCTCAGTTTATTTCTTTGATCATAATGTTTGAAAGGGCCGTAGTTGTCAGCTAGCCGTGACGGATATGTAAATGGAACGTTTTTTGTTCTATATTTAAATGTTTGAATGCGCATTGAGTGTGGGTCAACTGTCGACCGTTTTGTGACGTCACTTTTATTTTTATTATTAATTGTAGTGTGGTGAAAGACGGTGATACAATAGCGTGGAATTAATGAGGCTTTATTGGGAGCTCTGGTTAAAGACTTGAATGCAGAATTTAAACCCTGGCAGTCAGCTGACATGACTCAACTAAAGCAGTACTTAGGGACTTCATTATTTATTTGGTAATTTATTCTTAGTAAAGCTACGACTACCAGTGTAATATCAACCAACATTGCTTGATAAAACTACCACCCAAATGTATTTTTCCATACCTAAATACTGCCTATTGGTATACATACAAACAAACCCTCATATTGCAGCTCTACAAAGCATTAAGTTCACGTTTAACAGGTATTTACGTATTACTTGTAAAAATATTATTGAACTTCACTAGATGATGCTCGAAGAACGTTTTCTTTCTCAGAAACGAATCCGATTCTCGCGAAATTTCACGATGTTGCTTTGATTGGACTTTGTTGAAATATATGATAAAAATTGCCTTTGCTTCTAAGAATGACAGGTTCTCATAAACGTTTCTTCTAGTTTAATAGTCACGTTAACAAAATATAAAACCCCTTCTGAGGCAGTAGGGGCAAAAATATATCACCATCATCATAACAGCCGAAAGACGTCCACTGCTGGACATAGGCCTCCCCCAGCGTGGTGATTACGGCAAACCCCCCTTGGTTTGCCGTAATCGCCACGCTTGGCAGGCGGGTAGGCGATCGCAGTGTATGGTGTTGCGTTTTACAAAGAACGCTGCTGCCTATTCTCCGGTGAATCCCTTAGTCGCCTCTTACGACACCCCCGGGAAATGACGGGATAGTATTATACTTTTACGGCACCATACCGCACCGACCATACGGCGGCCATATAAAAATATATCAATTCAAGTAAATAGGTTCATTTCTATTTCGCTACTCATACAGCTGTCAGTCTTTACTACACAATTTTCCACAACATCATACATACACCTTTTCAAAAATATTTCAACAATTCTCCCCACAATATCTATGTATATATAAATATAAATCAAAGACATACACAAGAGACGTCCCCGGAAATTAATAAGCTGGTTATCCGGCAATCGCCCGGAGTGACGGCGGTACTTTACGTGTATCTATATGTCTCTACATGCATGCCAATGTGTGCGTTTGTGAGGCACGCACGGATATTGTGCGGCCTTTGACGTGGGGATATTGACGTGTATTTCATTAGATACAGTCTGTAGATGTTAGATGTTTTGAGGTTAGATGGGTACAGTCAGGGGTATAAAGAGGCTAGTAGTTTTTCCAAAAACGGACTATCTACATAGTCCGTAATAACTGAGTTAATATGATTTGTGATTTTTGTGGAAAACCAGGCAACATAATAACCGCAAAATCCAAAAATGAGTCATTGTACTCATTGAGAGCTCGTGGCTAGATAATAACAGCCGCACGGGTCGATCTTCAAGGTTAAGCAACGCTTGCCAAAGTTTGTCTGTGGATGGGTGACCATCTTAACATACCGAGTTTCCTCCGTGCCTCGGAAAGCACGTTAAGCCGTTGGTCCCGGCTGTCATTTGTATATCTTTGGCAGTCGTTACGGATAGTCAGAAGCCAGTTAATCTGACTCCAGTCTTGCTATGAAGTACCGTGATACCTAGTTAATGGGTTGTGGAGGTCTGGTAGGCTAAATTCGGTTTGACTGGAAGCCGACCCCAATTTAGTTGGGAAAAGGCTAGGCAGATGAGTCATCGTACTTATTATTATGAACAATAATGAAATCGCAAAAAGAACCAGTGGCCACTCGGAAATGTCATCAACTGAACATCTGACTTTTCTCTCGAGTTCAGGGTATGTCACATACTTGATGAGTACAATGACCTATTTTCTTGTTTTGCTTTTTTATTACAACTCGTGTATAAATAACAAAACAAAGACATAAAATAATATGAAAAAATCATAAAGTTCTAACGAATCTAGTAGAAAACGAAATTCAAATCCGATTTTCATTTTATCGTCTCGTTGATAATATATTTTTTAACTACCTATTTGATTTTCGATTTAGCTGTATACATATTTCTGCACGTGACTGTACTTTGGATGTGATGTGTGGGTATGTATGAAACAGTTTGAGTTGCCTGAATTTGAAGTGGGACATCTCTCCTAATATAGTTTCTGTGTTCCATACTAACGTTAATGGATACTGAAAATTAGTAGTTAGCAAGCAATATACAATAGGGAATATGCATGAAAAACATTTTTATCATCTATACAGTTTATCTGAAAATATACAAAAATATAATACTAACGGTGAAAATAGAATCAAAATTACTTGAAAACGAAGGAGATATAATTATTTCAAACAAATATATCTGTCCCTCTTGGGAAAACGCTGTTTTCTATGGCAGCTGTATAGGCGTCATAAACGATGACGTCAAAGTTTTCATCGGATTTCTTTTTCTAATTGTAGGTACATTAAATACCTTAATTAATTAAATACCTTTGAAGCTTTACAAGTTCATCGCTGATAAGGTTATTTAAAAAATAATTTCATGATTGTCTACTAGAGCTAATGAGTATTTCATTTCGCAAATAAAAAAAACCCTATTGTTTAGTTAACTTATTGTCAAATTAATTACTAAAAAAAAAAACCCCTTACTAACTGTAGTAAATGTATTTTTTGTCGTTTTGAAGTCATTCAATTACCTACTGGGATTCGTCAGTCACAGAGCATTTTCCTTATACTGGGCTCTGAAGTCAATTTAGTCGATTAGATTTTCAAAACCAACCTTCGAGCTTAGTAGGTTCCTACCCAACCGACCCAATAATCTATCGATACCATTTCTCCGAAGCCAAACAAAGAAGCAACTGATTAAACCAAACAACAGAGAATCATCGAACATACATAACTGGCGAGTTCACATAACAATATCAATTATAATCAAACTCTACCCGCACCCATATACAACGGAACACAATTACTGCTAAGCACAACCGGTCTCACCACAAAGGCTCACCTAAACGCCGAATTTTCTCGACTCCCCCACTACCTCCACCCACGCAGGGAGGGAGTACCCCCCTGAGCTCACACGTCTATCCATTTGCCAGCTAGTTCCGAGCTAAATTAATTTCAAAGCTCCTTATGTTACGTGCCTTGCGGCTTTAGCTTGTGTGTGTGCGTTCCTCGTACACTGTGAAGCTACTTTCGGAAGGCTTAAATGAATATATACAGTGTTTCTGTGTGCGTGGAGGTATATGCTGTAAGTTTACGGTATCGTCTTGTTAAGGATCGAATTAGATGTAACAAATTAGTTTGGAGTATGGTGGTTTATGTACAGGTTATGTGTTCTGGGGATTATTGGAGGTATGTATGTATATAGGCAGTTATTTACTGAACGCTCAATTAATAAACAAATGAGTACTCATGGGCAATATTGAAATATACGCAGACCTTCTTTGAACTTTTTACAGTCGGTAAAAAAACGGATTCTTTCGTCAGATAGCCTTTCTTTCAAAGCTTTGCAAACATGTTGTAAAATTACGTAAGATATCACAGCACAGAGTAGAAAGCATGTAAGTTTCGTCCCTCACTCCCAGGATCGAATGCAAACTCACATCATCACAAAATGGTCTCCTTGACCTAATTTACTCAGGTACCACAATCAAGACCATTTCCTCCTCCTCACGTCGTGTTCCTTATTACTGAGGGTCGTGACTCCCCACCAAAGCTCTTTGATCATGTCCCTCCTCTTGTTTCGGTGCAAGAACGGAGACACAGGACAATTTAAATTAAAAATCTTCTTTTTTAGTTTCCTAAGCGGAATTTGTTCGAAAGAGTCACCTCGGCCCAGGTACGCAAAAGGTATTAAAAGGAACACGGGTGGATTTTAGTCAGTAAGGGCGAATTTCACCAACCAAACTGATCGCGACCCGCTGATCGCGATCATAGAAACCACGTTTAAGAGCTGTCAGTGTCGTTATTTTCTGTGGAATATTGACACTGACAGCTCTTGAACGCAGTTCAGATGTACTGATCGCGATCAGTTTGAATTGGTGAAAATGGCCCTAAGAGTCTGACACTTCCTTCTGCTCCGCCCAGAGCGGAAGGAGCCATTTGATGATTTCCCATCCTTAAAAATTACTATCACATAAACTCATAACTAAAACACATAATGTCGAGCTTGCGCTTAAATGCCAAGGGAAGTTCATCGTTCGTGTGCGCCTTCATGAACTAGTAGCTCCTCCAGGCATTTCAACACGACAGTCGATTTTTTTGTCCTGCTTGTTCTGGAAGGAAACTGCCTGGCCTAGTATGAGTGCCGACGTAATGATTTCCGGCCCATCAATCTAGACCCTATGTTTTGCGACATTGATCATGACTTTGATCTTTAATTGACACATCATCAGTCCAACCTCAAGTTAGCAGTGCTCAGTTATTAGAGCATTTCTTACAGCTGTACTGCCGTAGAAAGCAAAAATAACAGAACGACGCTAACGATGAAAAATCAAAGAAACATTTTCATCGTTCCCCATCAAAAAATAAACTACATAGTTATATTTATCCGTAGGTACTGTAGCTATTCGCTCGCTGAATCCCCAGCTCCACATGTTTTCACGTAAATAAACTGACAGCCGACGACGATACTGAACGGATATTGCCTCGGCCTACTGCTTACATAACGTGTACATATGAAAGGGATTTTCTTCAATATTATGTACGATGTAGGTACTATATGAAACCTTATATAGGGAGCCGTCGGTATATTGAGAAAAATGTTAACGCGATAGTCACATCTTTGATCATGTGTGGGTAGTTCGAAAATTGTTTGATGTTTTTTGTCGTTACGTTTTGAATTGCAAATCGGCGGGTCTAAAAAGGCCACTTTAGCACAATCAGAAAGCAAATCACGCCACCCGTCACTGTCAAATTGTCCCAATCAACCTTGAACCTAATTAATGCGTTAGCGATAAAGATGAAAATTAAAATTGACAGATTGTTGTGTGGTTAATATTATTCATCATATTCTAATATGATTCTCCTAAAGTGACCTATTTAGCCCCCGGATCTGTCATCGAATAGTGCCAATTTAACTCCGGGTCCTGAAGCTACTTATTCAGCTTTGCTTTGAAGCCTTCAAAGCAACAAAAAATCCTCTGGGCCTGTACGTTCCATCGTAGTCCTCATCCATCGGTTTCCTGCAGGAACCTCCAAGGTTAAGAGCTGGCTCAATATTCATTGAAAGACACCAAGGTGTTTTGATTTTTTTCATGATGAGCCAATATACCTGGAATATTTTTGTTTTAACTTAGCTATTAAGTCAAAGCTGATAAGTAAGATACTTGAATATGTATGTATCGAGATAATTACAATCCATCGTTACTAACTCAAGTATCGACTTCAGGTTTGTATATTTTAAACTGCTGGTCGATCCACCTTGATTACATAGATTGACAGCAGTGCAATTCTCTATATATGTCGAAGTTCACTTCGACATGAAGTGATCACGAAGTGAGCTGTCATTCCATCTTCATTACTTGGATTGACAGCCGGTCAATTCTGTAAACATGTCGAAGTGAAGACGTGGGTGAAGTGATCACAAAGTGACCTGTCAAACCATACAAACAAGATGGAATGACAGCTCACTTGTCATTCACTCCACCTAAGTGATCACCGTGAGATGTCGACAGAATAGACCGACAGGTCATTTCGTGATCACTTCACCCAAGCCTTCACTTCAAAATGTTTACAGAATCGAACTGCTGATGTGTATGTGACCATTTATATTAAAAATGTCCTAAAAAGCAAGAGTTGCAATGTAATGGAACTTTCTCTTATATGCCATTGAGTTTTTTATTTCAACAATTGTCAATTACCTAGAATGAGGTATTTTACTAAAAAAATCTAATTAGTCTGTCTGATAGATTTTCAAAAAATATTGGACACGTATTTTTTCTTTTTTCACGTAAACAAAAAATAAAGAGGATACAGCGAGTTGAAGACACGCGTGACGTCATCTGGCTTGGTAAATTTGATACATTTTTACAAGCCAGCTATCAGACGGACTAAATAGTTTTTTTTGTAAAATACCCTATTATGAATTCAAATACAACAAGGCGGTCGGACGGACGGTGTATCAAGATGGTCTGCAGCACAAAATTACCTACATCCCTTATGATTTATAGTGGCTAAAGCATCATATATATGGATAGTACATAATATAAAAGTATTTTCATAACAGTTTCTGTATTGTCGTCTTCCTAGAAACCCCTTGTATGAAATACTTAAGAATATAACCTAACTGTAGCTTCACGTCTAAGTTCTCGGAAGACTTGGCTCAGATTTACTCGGAACTACTTTGTTCAGTAGTACCTTTCACTTGGCGTTTCAAAATAGACCATCCTTAACACGAGGCACGAACTATTAAATTACTGTAAGGACTTATAAAATTCCATAGTCAGGAGAGCATGAAAACAGGACCAAGTATTTTCTACTTTACAGAATCTACCTACCAATATAATCTTGACTAAATTGGTGAATTGTTTGTTGGAGTGGGGTAATATCTAGAAGGATTAGATTAGGAATAAAATAAACCTTTATGGCTGGTTTGGTAATAAACTGTTTGCATTTATTAACTTGATTTTAAAGTGATGTAACGTGTATTCTTTATACTATTTATTATTAATCTACAGAGTAGTATGACAGTTCTACGAACGTACGTTCTACGTTCTATCTATAGAGCAATATAGAACGAGGCCTTTGAGGCGGTTTAGAAACTCTGACAAGCAGTATAGAAGTTCTAGTGAATTACGAAAATTATTTCAGTGATGTGATGGAACACCACCGGAGGGCGCCATTGGCTCGTCTGGGGCTGCGGACTTTGTTCGAAAGGGGCACCGTAGCCCTGGAATGCAAAGGGCTCTAGGAGGAACACGGATGGGTTTTAGTCAGTAAGAGTCTGGCATTCACTCCTGCTTCACCTAGAGCGGGAGGATTCATTTGAAGATTTCCCATCCTTAAAAAAAAAAAATTGGGCACCATTGGCTCAAGGAGATGTTAGCGTAGTCGACGGGGTCCGCTAGGGCCAGCAAGGTAGCGGAATTTGTTCGAAAGGGTCACCGCGGCCCTGGAACGAAAAGGGCATTGGGCATGATGGAACTCTTATCAGAATATGATGGCTTGGGTTGCTCAAATGATACACGATTATTATACACTTCTGGACACATCTATTGGCCCACCTTAGAGTTTAGGTTTCGATGGCCCCTACCGAAATATGATTGCTAGATTGAACAAAAACTGTTGATGCAGTTTTAAACCTGATACATTTTACCATCTTTTTCGATCGTATTGTTTTAAATTTGAATTCAGAATACCATACGACATGGAGCTACGCCTAACAAGTCGGATATGCGCCTTGTTAAAGGCAATTGATTTTTGAATAAAAAACATGTTTTATCAAATAAAGGTTTAATTTAATAACGCGTGTGAAACTTTGAGGGATCATCTCCCATTCCTCTTCTATGGCAGTTTTCAACTCCTGCATCGTCTGGGCAACTGGCTGACGAGCCCTAACACGTCTTTTTAGCTCGTCCCACATGTGCTCAATGGGGTTCATGTCTGGGCTTCTGGCTGGCCAGTCCATAACTGTGATGTTCACATCCCGAAGATATTCCCTGACGATGCCGGCCGCATGGGCTCTTGCATTATCATGCATAAAAAGGAAATTTGGGCCCACATAGTCCGCGTATGGTATCACGTGAGGTTCTAAGCACTCACGAATGTACCTTTCAGCATTTAATGTTGGCAGCCGTGGTCCTGTAACAACCTCAAGTTGAGTTTTGCCGCTCGCGGATATACCGCCCCAGACAGTCCATGAGCCACCGCCATAAGCAACCCTCTCTTCAAAGCAGCATTGTGCGAAACGCTCTCCCTTACGTCGGTAAACCTTCTTCCTTCCATCATTACCATGTAACACAATTTTAGACTCATCAGAAAAGAGTACACGGCTCCAATCTTGCTGTGTCCAATTTAAATGACTGCGTGCGAAATGAAGGCGCGCTGTTCGGTGGGCTCGCGTTAGTTTGGGCCCATTAGCTGGCTTATGTGGTACCATATCGCGTTCTTTTAACCTTCTCCGAACAGTTCGAGCGCTCACAGATACTCCGTGGAAGTCGCGAAGTTGGTTTTGTATCTCAATGGAGGTAAGGTGACGATTTCTCAAGCTGGTCGTCACGATGAATCGATCCTGCCTTTCAGTTGTGACCCGAGATCGTGGCCTTCCTTGGCGACGAACAAAGCCGCCAGTCTCGAGGTACCTCCGATAAACATTTCGGACCGCAGATCGACTTAAATTAATTTGAGCACTCACGTTTCTTTGGCTGTGTCCGGCCTGAATAAGTGCCACAGCTTGGGCGGCGACTTCAGGTGAAGTATCCATAGATTATTGATAGAACCTCACCTTAATGTTAAGAATAAGTAATGTTTGTTGCAAAACCAAAGATATCAATCACTTTTTCAAGAATTAAATCCAAGTAAACCAATAAAACCAAGTTTTCTTAGTATTCGATTGTTTGATATCAACAAACAGGCTCCAAATTGTCTTTTGTTTCTTTAAATTCTGTGTTCGAAATTCAAAAAAAGACTATTGAATGAAATTGTGAATGTGCCAGGTTCAAAACTGCATAAAAACTTTTTGCTCGACCTAATATAAAATTTTAGCTAGGACCAAACGAAACTGAAAATACAAGGTGGGCCAATAGATGTGTCCAGAAGTGTATTTCCACAGATTTCCACATTGTAAATTTATTTCCTAGAATGACACCGTGAAAGAGTCAACAAGAAGAGTAACAAAAAACACAGGCTTCTAAGTTTAAATAACTTAAAGGCAACTAATGAGATTATATCCAAACTCTTTAACAGCGCGAGGCAAGGCAGGAACACGGATGGGTTTTAGTCAGTAAAAGTGACACTCCGTTCCGCTCCGCCCAGAGTGGTGGGAGACATTTGATGATTTCCCATCCGGAAAAAAAAGAGTGACATTGCCAAAGTAGTCATTTTGTTCGGCAAACCTTAACGCGTCGTCGCGCCAACAGAGGGCGCATTCCGGATTTTCCGAACAAATCATCACATCGATAGGATTTTCACGCGATGATTGCTATTTCTAATTCGGCAAGAAAATCAAAGATCCTGTAGGATAGGCCACTAGAACGATTCCACGGAAATTCACGGCTGGCTAAATAAATTCGCCAGTATAAGTACCTACCAAAAAGTTAAATAAAATGGATGTATTTGTCATATAGACACCCATATACCTACAGCAGAGCATATATTATGCCATAAAGCATATAAAAATCCTGTGCAGGATTCATGACTTAAGCTCTTAAGTCACTTTTACGACGCGGCTATTCATAATAAAAGATTGAAGACGCGCGCACTAAAACAACGACCAAGCAGCACTATATTTCACTTTCTTTGGAATTGTTCGGCTTTTTAGGGTTCCGTACCCAAAGTGTAACCAACGGAACCCTATTACTAAGCCTCCGCTGTCCGTCCGCCCGTCCGTCTGTCTGACAGCGGGCTGTATCTCAAGAACCGTAACAGGAAGTCACTTGAATTTTTACAGATTGTGTATTTCTATTGCCGCTATAACAAAAAACAATAAAAAAATAAGGTTTATGGTACGGAACCCTTCGTGTGCGAGTCCGACTCGCACTTGGCCGGTTTTTTTTAATATATCTTTCTTCACCTGAGAGATAATTTTCAACAATCTTTTTCTGATTTTGGGTTCTCTCAGCCTGGATTTGTTCACGTCATTATTTACTGCTTGACGAAGGAACCTTCAGTAGTGCGATTTTGTAAACATCTCACCGTGTCAGTTTATGTGAAGTGATGATGAAGTGAGCTGTCAATCTATACAAACAAGATGGAATGATATTTCACTTCATGCTGACTCCACCGAGTCTACACGGTGAGTTGTCAGCTTCCAATAATCTAAATTCTAGATCATTGGAAGCTGACAACTCGACAATTTGAGAGAAAGATCGTGCGCGACTTTTTTCAGAACAGATTACAAAGCTATGGTCAGCTGTGTGTACTCTACTTTTGTTTTCCTGAAAAGATACTCTGAAGCCCATTAAAGATAAATTTAAACGGGTACGTATCAAAATCCCGAAAGTTCATAATACCTATGGTTGAAATACCGACGTCCAAAACACCGAAATTCAAAATACCGAAAGTTTTAAATATCGATAGTCGTTATATCGAAACACAAAATACCGATGTTCAAATGCCCGAAAGGACGAAATCCCGAATGGACGAAATCCCGAATGAACGAAATACCGATGGATGAAATCCTGAATCAGAGTATCGAATGTCCTAGGTTAGGTTAGGTTAGGTTAGAACAGTGTAAATAAACGCGCGAAGGCGAGCGAGCGAAGCGAGCGTGCCGCGGCAGCGGCCGCCGAGCGCCACATTCCCTCTATTGTTACAAGTTATTATTGTTATAATACGGTGGCAATTTCGGGATTTTGTACCTCGGGATTTTAAATTTTCGGGCAAATGAACTTTCGAGATTTTAAACTTTCGACCAAATAACCATTCGGCGTTTCAATTATCGGGATTTCGTCCATCGGTATTTTAAAATTAGGTCTTTTAAAATTCGGGATTTTGATACGTACCCATTTAAACATATCTTTCCGTTACAGTTTTTCGAAAAAAAAACATTTTTTAGTACAATCAGAAAATGAAAAGTATATGGTACCAAAATCATGGTACGTCTAATTTTTTTTTAACTATTGATAGACACGCGATTGACCACTATCTCACCTGATGGTAAGCGATGATGTAGTCGAAGATGGAGCACGCTTGCCTATAAGTAACCTATTCACTCTTGACTTTAAGACTCCCAGGTTGTAGCTATCAGGAAAAACAAGACTCCGGCAGGGAATTCCACTCCTTAGCTGTACGCATTATGAATGTGTTCCCAAAAAGTTTTGTGCGTGAGAGCACAAAACGTTACATCAAACACTTACCGATTTCTAATTACCACAAATATTTTAAAGATCGTACAAATTAATAAACAATAAATCACCTTGACACCAGGTAGGTTGCCTTGTCCCAGATATAAACCATCTTCATGTTTTGGCTCCTGTCCGTTCTGAACCTTCGTCCTATATGGGTCGTAAAACATTTTATGACGCCGACGACAACGTATAATTTACGAGGGACATCAAGAAACCATGCAGGTTTTATCATTGTTTTTATATCGTGAAGAATGCTCTTAAGATATTGAAGAGTGGCCAGATATTCTTAGGCTTTCTACACTTTCTAACAGGCTCAGTAACTACTACAATGTGTGTGTCAACCATGAATCTATTGTTAAAAAGAGATAGTGCTATTCGTCCTGTAGCTCCGTCTTTATCTCGTGATGTAATCGTTATGGTGTTGGCATGTTACAGTTTGGGGTAGATTAGTAAAGAGAGTTTGTAAAGTACGGATATTTTGGAAAACTTGCCAATGTTGTATATGAGTCAGGTTTATTTAGAGTACCTACATTGAGGACCGTGTTTTGGTATTATAAAGGTGCATTTAGTTCGGACCACTTCCCTCTATGATGGGGTGCATGGGGTCTGTTACCATCTTAAGACCCAAGCCAACCTCACCTGCTAGCGGTGCACCCTGCTGTCCAACGGACGAGGCTCTGGCGAACCTGGTTTCCCTCTCGTAGGGTTGTGGGGGTCAGACGGCTGGTCGCCCCACGTAAAACCAACTTCAGCCAAATAAAATGGACAAGAAGTTGAAAACGGGTACTCGGGCTAGGGCGTCGCCGTATAACGACGCGCAGGCACATCGCCCTAAACCTGCTATAAGTGGGCTAGGGCTACCGTGTCGAGTACGGGCACGGCTAAAGAGGATAGTACCCAAGAAGAAGTTCCGCTTTGCCACCTGGAACATTGGCTCCCTAACCGGACGTTGCCGAGAACTCGCGGACGTACTTGCGAAGCGTCGGGTCCAGTGCGCCTTCCTTCAGGAGACGCGCTGGAAGGGAAATAAGTCACGTGACATCGGGAAGGGGTACCGGCTAGTGTACACCGGATCACCAACGGGCAGGGGCGGAGTGGCCGTGGTGCTGTCTAAGGACCTCCAGGATGGACTCCTTGAAGTAGACCGATGCAGCGACCGGTTGATGCGAGTTAGGGTGCTGATCGAAGGGTCGGTAACGAACCTAATCAGCGCCTATGCTCCTCAAACTGGTTGCTGTGAGTCTGAAAAGGAGGCCTTCTGGGATGAGTTCGAGGACGTACTACGCGCTATTCCGAATTCCGAAGGTGTTTTGGTTGGGGGGGATCTCAACGGTCACGTAGGTCAGTTTGCTGGAGAGTACGGACGTGTTCACGGTGGTTTTGGATATGGCCAGCTAAATGCAGAGGGAGTCAGTATACTCAGCACCTGCGCTTTGTCTGACCTAGCCATCGCGAACACGTTCTTTCAGAAGAAGCCCCAGCATCTTATTACGTACCGTAGTGGTGCCTACTCAACCCAAATAGATTACTTGCTGGTGAGACGGTGCCACATTGGCAAGGTTACCAACTGCAAAGTCATCCCAGGTGAAAGCCTAACGGCTCAACACCGCCTCCTTGTCCTGGACTTTGCGGTTGTACCGAAAAAGAAAGTGACCGAGGAACGCAAACCCCGCACAAAGTGGTGGTTGCTTGATG
The DNA here is from genome assembly GCA_950371165.1 of Lacanobia oleracea. Classification (NCBI taxonomy): domain Eukaryota; kingdom Metazoa; phylum Arthropoda; class Insecta; order Lepidoptera; family Noctuidae; genus Lacanobia; species Lacanobia oleracea. Next base: position 17,420,343 of record OX493396.1, read on the forward strand.
GTCCTAGGCAGTCGGACTTCATCGCGGAGCTCGAGCATCTCGAGATCAGTGCTCCGCATGAGTCCGCTCAAGAGATCTGGAGTAGGATCCATTCAGCAATCACCGATGCGGGTAAGCGCGTCCTTGGCACTTCTCGCGGTGGCCGCACCATAGAAAAGGAGACGTGGTGGTGGGATGACGGGGTGGAGGAGGCGACTCGGAAGAAGAAGGTTTTATTTAAACAGTGGCAAGGGTCCAACTCTCCGGATGACAGAGAGGCATATGGAGCGGCTAAGCGCGCTTGCAAAAAAGCTGTAGCCAGAGCCCGCAGCAAAAGTCTGGCGCCCTTGTACGACAAGCTGGAAACTGCGGAGGGGCAAAAGCTTATTTTTAAGCTGGCGCGTGCGCGGGAGAAAGCTGCACGGGACATTAGCAAATGTCTCTGTGTAAGGGACGCCCAGGGTAAGCTGCTCTACGATGCCCCCTCTGTTAAGGAGAGATGGTGTACATACTTCGCGGAGCTGTCTAACAAACAGCATCCCCATAACCTTCCTCCCGAACCGCCTCCTAACCTTGGACTTATTTCCCCTATTTCCCCCGACGAAACCCGCATTGCTCTTCGCCACATGAAGAACCGGAAAGCGGACGGGCCTGACAATGTGCCAATTGAGGTGTGGAAGGCGATGGGCCCACATGGCGTGGACCTTCTGACGGATCTTTTTAACCGCATCCTGATCACCAAGGAAATGCCGAACCAGTGGCGATTTAGTCTGATTATCCCTGTATACAAAGGCAAAGGTAGCGTACAGGATTGTAGTAGCTAGCGCGGTATCAAGATCATGTGCCACACCATGAAGCTCTTCGAGCGCATCATTGACACACGGCTCCGTAGCGAGTGTACTGTCTCTGAGTGTCAATATGGCTTCCGGGCGGGTAACAGCACCATGGACGCAGTATTCGCCTTACGGAATCTGGCTGAGGCTTACAGAGAGAGAAGGAGAGCTTTGCATATGGCCTTTTTAGACCTGCAGAAGGCCTTCGACTGTATACCTCGGCAGTCCATCTGGTGGGCACTGCGCTTCAAAGGCGTTCCCGAGGCCTATGTTGACATTATCAGAGACATGTACCGCGATTCCGTGTCCTCTGTCCAGACCGCTGTTGGCGAATCGAATGGCTTCCCAATATCTGTTGGCGTTCACCAAGGCTCGGCTCTTAGCCCGTTCTTGTTTAACGTAGTGCTCGATGTAGTTACGGCAAACATCCAAGATAAGCCCCCATGGCTAATGATGTATGCCGATGACATCGCCCTCGTTAATCAGAACAAAGCCCATCTTGAGCGCAAAGTCAACATTTGGAAGGACACGCTTGAAAACGGTGGTCTGAGACTAAATGTGGCGAAGACTGAGTACATGTCCTGTGGCGGCACGGATTCAAATAGGTTCATCCGAATAGGTTCGGACCTGATCAGAAAGTCCGATACGTTCAGGTACCTTGGATCCGTGCTGCACGAGTCTGGCAACGTGGACGACGATGTCCAAGCACGTATAGGCGCGGCTTGGGCGAAGTGGCGCGAGGTAACGGGCGTTGTATGCGACCGCAAAATGCCTCCTAAGCTCAAGGGGCAGATATATAAATGCATCATACGGCCTGTCCTACTGTACGGCGGTGAATGTTGGCCAGCACTAGGCAGACACACCCAGGAGCTTCGCGTCACGGAGATGAAGATGCTGAGGTGGATGAGTGGCGTAACGCGATCCGATCGCATACGCAACTCTTTCATCAGAGGTAGTCTTGGTGTCCGTGACGTGGGGGAAAAACTGCAAGAGTGTCGTCTGCGATGGTATGGCCACATCATGCGCCGCCCTATGGATTACGTTGGTCGGGGATGCATGAATATGGCTGTTCTTGGGGCTAGGTCCCGTGGTCGCCCTCGCAAGCGCTGGTTGGACGTCGTTAAGTCCGACATGAGAGCCAATGGCCTAACTGAGAAGGATGTTCAAGATCGGGCAAAGTGGAGGAAGCTAAGTAGGAAGGCGGACCCTGGCAATAGCCGGGATTAACGCCAGGTAGAAGAAGAAGACTTCCCTCTATGATGCCCTATTTGACCTACACAACTATGGCAAGACTCCAAAATCTTACCTTGGTGCTGCTTCTTCTTCTTACCGTGCGGGCAGTAAGGTCTAACGACCCCATACACACCCTAGTGTCAGAGTTTCTAAACCGCCTCAAAGGCCTCTGACATGATTTATTTAAGGTGCTGCTTAAATTCCTGGATTATTATGACCACACCCACGGATAGGTAGGTGATTCTTTGATCACCCCAATAACGTGCTTAACCGACCTGGACCTGGTCCTGTATACATACTCTTTCACAAACCCATGCATTAATTTGGAATGCTCATAAATTAGCAACATCCAACGGAAAACTTTTCAACACCAGCCTCCAAAGACCACTATCAAAACCTTACCCCCATACAAAGATCATGCACCACGTACAGATGCAAAAATTACCCCATACAAGAAACTTAAACTCGTACCAAAGTACATGCATGACGTCATAATACTAAAATCTCTTCGTTAGGTGACCTGCGCAGCCTCGTCCTCGAGGTGTTTAAGTTGATGAGCATTAGATAGAAGAGCGCTCGCTACACTTATCTAAGGAACTCTTATTAAATCCTCCTTAACTAATCCTTCAGGAGTACAGGCGGCAGAAAAGTGGGGAGGAAAAACTGAAATTGAAGTTGTTTTTTTAGTGCGGGAGATAGTTGTACTATGTAGGAACGAGAATCTTTTTTGGCGCTTTAGTGGTTTTATTAGTTTCCCGTTGTTAAATTATGTATGGGAATTAAATTGAATAAATAAAATGGTAGTACCTTTTCGTTCCGATTTCCTCCGACTTAAATTAAGTGTCTATCTATGGGTAAAGTATGTTTTGATGCACGCACAAGACAAAGCGGTAAACAATAGTCCAATTTGATTCTTCAACAAGGCCTGCCTCTGTCATAAACTCTATGTTCCTGAATCGATTTTTCCTACATTTTATTAAAATTGACATACTGGGTCATTATCCACAACACAGTTCACAAATTTTTCTACCCTCCATCACCCAATATCTCCTTGACAAATTCCCTCATAATCCACGTACGATCCTCGCTCCGTTGCTAACCGTACCAGTAATTAGTGGCACCGTGGTATATAGCCGGGCGTACATAATGTAATTATGCACGTTCGTACATACGTACGCCGCTCTAAAATACTCCTGGAACAATTTGGAACTAGAGGCGAAGTTTGAAACCGCAGCAGACGGCCGCCATCTTTGGTAACCATGACAACCGGCCGAGAATTGTCTGCTCGCTACCTGAAATGTAAATAGCTTCACGGTTGGTTGTTCAGTATTGCTTATGAGAATACTGTGGACGTGGATCACGGTTGTAAAGAAAAATAAAATGGTGGACGGCGGACGCAGTCTGTTGAGGGGTTTTGGTGGACGCTGCGCTATTGAAAAATGTTTTGGAACTTTTTTTTCTCTGAAGCTTTTTAGTTGTGCTTTTCATATTAATTGTGGGATGTGTTGCTTACCAATCGTAACTATTCTTATCGCTCAACTCCGCTATAATTTTATTAAGAAGAAGAATTGATTAGCCTAAGGCACAAACAGACTTATTTATGAAAATAAATCGAACCATTCGATTAGTTTGAAGATTATTAGAATCTAAATTCATATTTTGTAAGGAAAATTTGAATTTAGAATTTGCATAGTGATTTTTTTTCATAAATGATATGGATAAAAAATGTTTTTTTGTATCGTACTAACAAAGGCCAGTAACACATGGCCAAGCTTCATTTTTTCCACCCTTCTAAACCACCCCTGATTCCTAATTCCTAATTCCTCTCCTCCATAACATAAAGCCTACTCCCAGGAATGCTTCCTTGTCACAAGCCGGTCATAAACCTCGTCCCTATTAAATAGAACAAGGAGTGCATCGTCCTCATCTTGGGATTCCTCAGCACTGCTACAGAGCAATTCGATGGAGTATTTCAATATAAACGCTGGTCGCCATTAGCAGGCGGAGTTGCGGCCCGAGATATGAGTGGGGAACTACCAGCGTGGGGGTTGGAGACTGTGGAGAGGGACTCTGTTCGTTAAAAAATTTGAGAAAGGAATATTTGGGAGACAGATACATTTTAAACTTTGTAAAACATAACACAGCATTATGGGTTAAGCAATGGCTATCATTACATTAATTCTTCTCTGTTTTGCAGGTAATGCCAACGTGTTTCGCCCTAATTTTACGGGATTCATAAAAATATCTGAACTTAGTTTGGCAATCAGTGAAGCAGACTTTTTGTTTTTTTCTGTGTCATAATAGGCAATGGAAAAAAAACTCATTTTTAGTTCAAGTCCAATAATGGCGATCATTCATGACGATTACAATGTAGGAACAATACACAAAACTTAAAAAAAAGTTCTAAAAAAACCAGCACAGAATCAGTCTCCACACAACTCAACATCAGAGGGCAGACAGACGTAGTTGTGGAGCACTCTTCATTTCGAATGCCTGTCCACGCGCCGCGCCCCCGTGTGTACACGCCCTATCGGGAACCACGAAACGCCGTTAAACTGTACTTTGGAGGAGACGCACTTGTATTTTGGCGTTTGTTTGTCCAGAAAATTATTTAAAAGTTTCTAGGGCTTCGTAGCTTCGTAAGCACTAGATATTTGAAAGGTGCAGAAAAACAATCAACTGTAAAATATGTAATAAGTATAAAAAGTTCTATCCTAAAATGAAACACTTAACTAAAAGTAAATTTTGTCAAGAAAAACGTAGCGTTACGCGTTGGTTGTGAAAGATAAATAAAAGACATCAACGAATACTTTTTCGTAGAGCCCGCTACGAGTGCTACGCGCTACGGTTTAAAATTATATAGCCGTTTCATAGACACAGATATTTGGTCGACTAATGTTTGAATTCTTTATGTTTGTTGTAATGATAAGAAAGAAAAATGTCCCGTGACATTAAGGGGATAAAATTCCTCCGAAAATACCACATCCATAGCCCATCGGTTCTCACCTCCGGTACCCACATGCCCTTCGCTCCTTGGCAAGTGATGAAAGGATGTGTGATGCGTACCCCTCCATTGTGGTTTGTTTCACAGCAACCAACCTGAGGTACCCACCAACCACCTATAGGGGGAAGAAACCACACGGTCGGCACCCTCACCTGCCAAGCAATGCTTGCCACGATTTTAATTTAAAAGTACGTAGAATATTGAAGATTGTTTGAAGTGTACAAAGGTTTGTGTGTACTTAGAAATAGAAAGCAATATCGGGCTAATGAGAGTTGGAATGCGAGGTGTGTGTAACTTTCAGGCCCAGTGGTTCATTTAACAATAGCAAGTAGCACGAAAATCAAACCCTTCGTAGCAACTAACTCATAGTTAATAACATAACTCCGGCCGGTGCAAGCGGGCCTTAGTTGCCTTCAGTCTAGTTTTTTCTACCATATCGATTTTATTTTATTGCTAATACTCATGAAATGGGCCATTGTCTCTTTAACATAGGAGCCACCGACCACCGACTCTGACGCCGAAGAATCAGCCGCCCACGTCATCCTGGAATGCGAGGTTGTGGTTACCCAACGTGAAAAAATCCACGGAACGATGTGGTAGCTCCGCGAAGCCTGCGAAGCTCCCAGGAAACTTCTGTGCATCTGGGCGGAGCTAGGCTAGCTAACTTAACCATGACACCTAAACACAACGGACCGAATGGCGGTCTAAGTGCGGAAAATGGAGCCTGTGCTCTACTTATGAAAACTTTGCCAAACCTCACATTAAGTAAGTACCTATCCAAAAACGTTTCAATTCGAACCACGCTCGACGACATGTAATTACAACGAATGTCTTTCAAAAAGCAATCACATCTACCGAGAGATCGACTATCCGAGATTGAATTGCGAATCCACGTAATATATCAAAGGTAATCCGTTTAAGTTTAAGGGGCACTATATATCATGCGATGGCGGTACATACCACCCCGCTGTTTGGTCGCCTAAGCTGGGTGGCCCTGTAACGCATGTTTAGGTTGGTGGTGCAAGTTTGGAGAGACCGCGAGAAGGAAATTTAGTCTTCTATTTTACAGCCTTATGTGATGCGATATCAGCGTCTGCCTAATCTTTTCCCAAGGTCCATTTTATCAATCAAAAATGTCATCTGCCTAGACCAAAGTCAGCTTCTTGTCTAACCGGAGACAGCTGAATACATAAAGATCTGTATAAATATCAATAATTATTTTAAATGGATTTGAAAATCGCATCGCAATAGTGAACTTTGCGTTTCACGTGCCTGTTTTAAAAAGTAAAGCCACTGACAGGCGTCTGTAACTTCTTGTATTTTTAAGCAACTTCTTGTAGTCAGAGCAGTTGATGTGACTAAAGATTCAGTAACTGGAAAGCAAATAACTATGTTTGAGTTCATTTTTAGAATAGATTCAGTAGTATCTCCATCATTCCAGCCTGGAAACACCAACTGCTGCAAAAACGCCTCTTATGATACGTGTTTCAGATCGGTTTGTCCTCATTCAACATTCAGACATGGGTAGAGAAAAACAGACATACATAATATTTCATCCAATTTCTGCATAAGCAACATAATTCCTTTGTCCGTTCAATTCTCCGCTATCCGCTTATGCTCCAACCTTCACTTTATCCGTCAACTAAGCAGGGTGGAGGGAGTTTCAACGGGTGTGTGGGGGGGGTAACGTTTTCCTGTATGAAGGCACACGTCGCAAAGGGAAATCCTGTACAGGACAGAACGGTAAAATTGCCCGCTGTGATAGTAGGCAGGTATCTAGGATTATGACGAGGGGATTATTTAGAAATGGTGTTTTGATGCCTAGCATTATGTTTAAGGGGTTCTCTTCATAATATTTAATATTAAAAAGTGTTTGAAAAACGTGCCTTGCGACGTTTACAATTATCTACTTGAATGTTCTAGGGAGGTGATTCAAGTTTCACATAATCGATCGTAATCTGATTTTGGTACCGTAAATCTTATCCAACCATCGTTTTTCAAGAGGCAAGGTCCAGGTCAAGAGTAGGTCACTCTGTATTCTTAACTAATATTATAAATGCAAGTGTTTTTTTTTACTTTTCATTTTGTTATGGCTAAATGGATTTGAATGAAACTTGGCACACGTGTAGAACATGTCCTGGAATAAAGTCATAGGATACTTCATCCTGGAAAAATGTTTCCTTGGGAAAATTTTCGAATTTCAAAGCAAAAATGTCATGTTTCATACATTAAAATCGCACATCTGAAGTCGAACTTCAATTGCCTTACCCAAAAAATGGTTCTTGGCCACTCCCATAATCCACACTTGGCGAATAATAAATCGGAGCATTCACCATTACCATACGCGAGGACGCCACTGTCTAACCTCTTAACATAATCCCTCTCTTTAAGACACCCACGTTTTAAGTGGCGGATTATTCTCTGCCAAGGTTTAATACGAGGATTGTAGGTGCTCAGATGGACCCCACTTTTGTTTTTGTGATTTTCGGCGTTTTCGACAGGCACCGAAAAGGAGCTACTTTAAAGGATCGAACCTCGCAATAATTGGTTGTAGAAAGTCGCTACAGAACGTCAGAAGACCTACAGTCTAACTGCGTAGTACAAAAATAAATGTAATCAGTATAATTATGCTTTTATTTTGACACTAGCTGACCCGCACAGCTTCGCCTGCGTCACATTTTTCAGGAATGCTCCGCTCCTATTGGCCGTAGCGTGATGTTATAGCCTATAGCTTTTCTCGAGAATTGGAATATTCAACACTAAAAGAACTTTTCAATTCGAACGAGTACCTAGTTCCTGAGATTAGCGCGTTCACCAAACCAACAAACTCTTCAACTTTTTATACAGATTGCAACTAAAATCTTTGCATGTGTTACGGTGTACAGCAGATGAAATATTAAACATGAAGCAATGGATCTGTAGTTCCTTTCGATTGTGAGATCCGCAATTAGAGATTCTGAACTCAAACTACCAGTCTTAAAGTATCGGTGTACAACTGCATCCGCAGTGCGATACTGTTACAACCTCGCCATGATATCGTAGGTGGAGTGAGCCAAGTGAGCTATCAATCTGTTGCATCAATTGGAATGGAATTAAATTGGATTTCTGGAGCGGCGACCGCGTACTGGAAGACGCAGTGTTGGAAGGCCTCCCACAAGGTGGACCGGTGACATGGTGAGATCGCGGGTAACCGAGATGCGAGACGCACAGACCGACTGTTGTGGTGTCAATTCAGGAAAGCCTATGTCCAGTGCAGTGGACTTCTTTCGACTGATATGATGATGATCAATTGGAATGACAGTCATGGTTAGTTTTTTTTTTCAGAATTTACCACCATAACCAGGTTTTTTGGCATATCCAGCGGGTATATATTATGGGTAAAACCTGAGCAGACGATGATGTATCTACATACTTGTAGTTATCTTCATACGATGCTTTATAAGCCCTAACGTCACCTTTCAAAATTGAAAGCCGTATTGATTGATAGCAAGCAGTAATGGACGTGTTAATAATTTAAGACAGCATGAATACGTAATCCTGTGCGAGCTACGAACGTGGATCGCGGTACATAGATAATTAAGTAAATGGGATCGTAATGTACGGTGTATGTATCAATAATTAAGTGCTACGTAGAACGTATAATTAGCCTAGGTTTATATATAAGTACAAATGCAGGCAATTTCGTAGAGCAGATTTTTTTAATCAATTCTCCAATCGTACCCAGAAAATATCGTCGACTTTGTCTCTGTCAACTAGGCTGGAGTCAAAAGTAAACCCATCACAAATAAAAAAGTTGGAATTTTTAAATTTGAATTTGGAATGTACTCAAAGCTGGCCGACACTTAGCATTGGAGGCTTAACAATTTAAATTAAAAAGTAATAAAATGGTCTATTTGTTATTTTCATCAATTCTCCCATCGTGTCTATGCGGGATGAGATATCGTTGGAAAGAAGCATAACATCTTTGCGTATTGACCTGTTTCTTTCGTATTTTCTGTTTGTGTACATCGAAAAGAGGTCGACGTAAAGTGTGTCTAAAGAAATCACTTTTATGACATATTTGTGGTAAAGTCTTTTGTGTTTAGGAATGTCATTTGTGATTGGATTGAATAAAGAGGTAGCTTGTTCCGTTTGGTGTCTTAAGTTTTGGAAAGAATAATAAATGCAATTTTATGGCAAGAGGACTTCTAAAAGATAGTTTGGCATGCAGAATGATCCCAAATGAATACCCATCAGAGCTTTTTGTAAACCGTTTCTAAACAGATCATGAGAAATCATCATCACTTCCCTTCCCGCTTGTGCGCTGTGAGGTGTTTATTATATCGCTCCGTTCTGTAAATTCGGAATTTGCATTGTGTGTCTATTCTAAGGCTTGTGAACTGTTCCTAGCTGTGCCATAGTGTTTTAAGTGCGTGTTTTGTAAGTTTTTAAAGCTGTCTGTCTATTCTTTTATTGCTAATTAGTCAATTTCTCCAGCCTTCGGTAAGTGCATTTATTTTTTTCTGTGTGTGGGTACCGCGAAATAACTTAATCGATCGATATTTATTTGTTTAATTCTTTAATTTCATTCATTCGCGTTCTAATACGTTTATTTATCGTAGTCTCCGTCAATGATGATGTCAACAAATGATGACCCACCAGATCGCGGCGGAGAAATATTTCGTAGAAATACTAAAACCCAAAGGTCGCCCGTGGCGACCTCCGCTAATTCGAAACGTTTATTCAGCGAAATGTCTCCATCATACATTTCGCCCGATGATAGGTCCAAACGGCTTCATCAAACATTCGAAACCGTGGAAAAATCCTCGCCGATTTTAAATATCAGTGATGTGAGCAATACCGACTATTGTGACTTAGTTTCCGAGGCGTCGTCATACCTGTCTAAAATTAACGACCTAGTGAATGATCAGGGCTCTCGAATTAATGTTGCAAATAAATCAGCTATCATGGATATGACACAGCGTGTCACGGCCATTGTTTCTATGCTGGCCATAAAATCATCATGCAACGAGACGAAGTTAGCCAATACGGAACGCGAATTAGATAAAATCAAGTCGAATAACGCTGTCAATCCCGATCCTGTCAATAACAACTGTAAAATTTCATATGCGGACTCGTTGAAACTACGTTTGCCAAAAGTAGCTCCAGCAATTATGCAGTCCCGACCACCGTTACCCTGTGTGGTCGCATACCCTACCGCGGACCGGTCAGCTGACTATAACACTTCGTCCGCGACAAAACAAGCGCTCATGAAGGCAATTAAGCCCAGTGACGACGGTTTTCAAATTGTAGGCGTGAAAAAAACCGCGAAATCTGGAGTCGTACTACGCGTTGCTAATGAAATTCAACTTAGAAAGTTAGAATCTGTGGATGCTATCAAGGCCGCTGGTTTACGACTAGAAAAGCCAAAGGGTAGACGCCCTAGAGTGTTAGTGAAGGATGTTCCATCATCAATGGATGATGGCGCTTTTCTAAACGCGCTTTACCGCCAAAATATTAAGGATGAGATGCAAATTAAAGAGGATGACTTTATAAAGTCTACCAAAATTATTCGTAGGCGCTCTTTAGATAACGGTCGGAAATGGATTGGCATTGAAATAGAACCCGCGGTACGTAAACATTTAGTGACTACCAAGGATAAGTTATTTATTGATTGGGCTACCTGCCGTTTTATTGATGATGTAGAAGTAGTTCGGTGCTTGCATTGCCAACAGTTCGGTCACGTTAAGAAACACTGCGCTAGTAAGGAACCGACCTGTGCCAATTGTTCGGAGGCACACGAAACAAATGATTGCCCGCATAAGGACGACTTAAATTTTAAACCGACTTGCGTGGCGTGCAAACGCTTTAAAAAACCGTGTGATCATCGCTGCGGATCTCAAGAGTGTACTACCTACAAACTGAAACTCGAACAATTAATCCTAAACACTAACTACTAATAATGGATATTTTAACCATAGGACAATTAAATCTCCATAACGATAGGGTGGCGACATCCGAGCTGGATAAATTGATTGTGGATTATAATCTTGACATAGTGCTTATTCAGGAACAATACCAAAACGCGCGCTTACGTCACAGGGTGGTTCAGCTGGACTGCAGGGCGCGGGCCGGAATTTATGTAGCGCGTTCTTCGGGCTTTACTGTAACATCTATAAGTAATCTCATGACGCCTCATTGCGCCGTGGCGGAAGTATCATCGCCTACCTTTAAGGTTTACGTTGTGAGCTGCTACTTTCAATACTCAGACCCAGTTACTCCACATATACATAATCTCCGTCACGTCTTGCGGTCGCTCGCGGGCTGCAAAGTTATAGTAGGTGCTGATGTAAATGCATCTTCTTCCCTGTGGTATGGCAAAGTTCGATCCACTGATTCTGAACGACGTTGTGCGGTTGAAGATTTTATTGCTGAGATGAATTTATCAATTCATAACACCCCAGACGCACCACCTACTTTTTGTAGCCAAATGGGCGAATCTTGTATTGACGTCACACTTTCTAGTGCAGACGTACGCTTGGATAGGTGGCGTGTCCTTCCGGACGCGTCTTGTAGTGATCATCGCCTGATCGTGTACGAGTTTGTTCCTATGTTTACTCAAGGTTCGTCACACTTAATTGGAAATTTTAGATATAAAAGTAAGGGCGCGAATTGGGAATTCTTCGGCTCACTTTTTTCTGGTCATGTCAAAGACTTCACTCGCGACGGACTGTCAGCTGAGGAAAGTGCTGAGATAATGTCGGACGCCTTCACTTACTGTGCTGACATTGCTATTGGTCGCGCATCCATGACCAATATTCGTAGATGTGATTGGTGGAGTGACTACCTTGTTGAACAACGTAGAAGCTTTCGTAGAGCTCGTAGACAGCTTAACAAGCTAAAAAAACGTAAGGTTACCGGGGACCTCCTTAATCTTGCTTTAAGTACTTTTAGAGTTGCCAAGTCACGCTACAGAGCATCTGTTGAAAAATCTAAGGGTAATTTATTGCGGAAAATTATTGATAAACTTGATAGGGAGGGTCCGTGGTCTCCTTTGTACCACGAGTTCAAAGCTAATAGATCTGTCGACCTTGCGTACGTTCAAAACATTAAAGTAAACAATAAACATACAACCGGCATTGAAGAAACAACTGATGCTCTGCTTGAATCCCTTATACCAGACGATTCATCAGTAAATGATAATGAATACCACCAACAGATCAGAGCGTGGGCCACGGTGCCACCTGAATCGCCGGAGTCAGATCTTCCATCCACTGACGAATTCATAAACGTTGTGAAGAAACTACCTCTTAACAAATCATCCGGTGAAGATAAAATATCTAATAGAATGATTATAGAAGCGTGTAAGACAGCCGGAGACGCGATCTTATCAGTATATAACCGATGCATTGCGGAAGGTATTTTTCCTCGAATATGGCGACAGGGCTTTATACGCATTATTCCGAAGAGTGGCGATAAGCCCCCGGATGACCCTAAGTCCTATCGGCCCATAACCCTACTTCCATCTTTGGGAAAACTCTTAGAGCGACTAATCGTTCCGCGCTTACTACCGAATGGACCTAAATTTCATAATAATCAATTTGGTTTCACTATTGGTAAGTCCACCGTCGACGCGGTGCTCTCTGTTCGTAAAATTATTAACTTATCGGAACATAAATATGTGGTTGGAATCTTTCTCGACATTTCTGGCGCTTTTGATAACGCATGGTGGCCGATGCTACTACTTAAAATGAAAAACCGTGGTTGTTACAAAAACATCTATAATCTGATTCTTTCTTACTTTCTAAACGGTTCCGTGAAACTCAAACTAGGACATCATTCCATTACTAAGTCTCTAACCATGGGATGTCCTCAGGGCTCAGTTATCGGTCCATATGTTTGGAATATTGGCTACGATGATTTCCTCGCGCTTCCGCTCCCATGCGGCTGCTCATTAACCGGTTACGCGGACGATGGCTTGCTTCTCATTCAGGCAAGTACTCGTGCTGGCCTTGAGAATTTGGCTGACACATGCCTACGATTAATATCTCAGTGGGGCGATCGAAACCGTCTGACCTTTGCACCGCATAAAACCTATCAACTTATTTTAAAAGGAAACCTTAAATCCTGGCCTAGTATTAAATTCAATAACGTACCCGTTAAAAGAAAAGAATCCGTGTGCTATCTCGGTATGCTATTAGAAAATAACTTTTCATTTATTGATCATATAAAAACAGTAGGTGAGAAAGCAAAAAAGAACTTCTACGCCTTGACGAGAATATCCAAAGCTACTTGGGGTCTATCTTTTCAAACCTTAAAAACTATTTATGGGGCTACCTACTTGGGTTGTATGTGCTACGGGGCACCTGTCTGGGCCGATAGGGCCACCATAGGTGCGGTACGACGTAAATTGCTTCAAAGCCAGCGTTTGGCTTTGATATTCTTATGCAAGGCGTATAGGACGGTTAGTACTGAAGCCTTACCAGTGCTGGCGGGTGTTCTCCCAGTCGATCTAGAAGTGCAGCGGCGTGCTGCAATGTACTACTACGCTAGAAAGATTACGGACCCAGAGTTCTTACCGCAACGCGGCCGTGCTAAGATCTCTAGATTACTAAAACCCCAGACTGATGTCTGGGAGGAACTTTTATCCGAGTGGCAATGTAGGTGGGAAAATTCCATCAAAGGCCGTCACCTCCACCAATTTTTTCCATCTGTTCGTGAGCGGCTGGACAGGACATGGCTGGAGGTGGATCACTGTGTTGCCCAATTTCTCACAGGTCATGGCAATTTTAAGAGTAAATTATTTTCCTTTAAGCTTGTGGCCTCGCCTTTATGTCAATGTTCTACAGCTGACCATGAATACGAACAATCCGCACATCACATCTTATGGGAGTGTAGTCTTTGGCAAACTGAACGCAATATTATGTTAGATAGTATTAAGGTTACATCTGGGGTAGTTTACTATACGGACCTTGTTGAAACCAGAAAAAATTTCCGTGCGTTCAAGCGATTTTGCCATACCTATTACTGGAATCAAAAGTAGCTCACAATTTAGGACCCATTAGTTTAAGTGGTAAAATATAATCCGTGGTGCTTGGCAACTGGGCTTAACCCAGTTGTATTTGTCCCTTGGTGCCTATTGGCCTAGTTCTTTTCTGTCTCCTGCTTGATACGGAGGGAAGTGGAAATTATATATATTTTTTTTTCCTACTCCTCCGCTGTACTTTTCTGATTAATTTCGTTGCAGGATCCAAGACAGTTGAATCGTTTCTCCGGGACTCGTCGGGTTTCATTGGCTCGGCGTTTTTCTGGTGGTCGCCACTGTTGATTCTGGCTTTCAGGAGTTGCAGTGGTTGGGAATGTGTGGCGGGCTTGTCCCAATAAAAAAAAAAAAAAGATCATGAGAAAGTAGGACCCACAGGTCAATACATATTATTAACGTTCGACACATCAACGTCAAACACCATAACATCTTTTGTCATACTGCTTATGGGAAAAAATAACCAAGAACCAAACTGTACCCCATCGACTTTTTCACTATAGAACTCATTTAAATCTCTCGATGCACCCTACTTTGCCTGCGATGCACCTTGTTGCAAATTAAGGATTCAACCCTTATAAAAAATGTGACCCCAAAGAATCGTGGGTAAAAAAGTTTTATCTTTTTTTTTATTACACTTTATTGAAATGAGACACCGGGTACGCATATAAAATTGGTCTTTTTGTGCGCTCCGAAAGGGTTAGACACGTCGGTAGTGCATTGAATATATTTTTTTTACTGTGAGGTACAAAGAGTTAACCCTGCGCATGCGGTTCGTGACGGTTCGTTATATCGGTGTTAAAGTTGAATTTGCGTTTGCGTACTGTCGGTTTTTTTTAGACATCGATTTATTTTGTATGATGTTGAACGGTAAATACTGTAATGATTTGTATACAAATAGAGAACTACTCCTACTATACTATTAGTATAGCATATTTAAATATTCAATTTAAAATGCTTTTATTTAGTTTTAAAACTCTATCTTGACGATCAGCGGGGCAACGTTTTAATAAAAAAGAAAGATCAAACATTTGAACGGAATCAAAATCACTGAGCATCAAGAAACAATAATAAAATCGAACCTTCAATAAATCTTTAACCGTCTTTATTAGAAAGTGAACCACTAACCCTCTAAAAGCTACCATAGGGTCTATTGTACCGTACACAAAAACTATCAGACAAAAAGCTCTAAGAGATATCATCAACAATTTCACACTTGGCTCGAATGCGTCACATATTTTCAATTTGACAGAAGAGTGCTTTATTTTGACGATAAGTATCGCTCCTGATTCCATCTGATGACATTATGTTCAAGTGTGTTGGATTGTTGGTCTCGTTGACTATTTACGTGATATTATAATTAAGATAAAATAGAGCGAGTTAAAATTGTTGTTGGTTTGCTTTTATTTCGCTCCTGAAATTGATTGGAGTATTTGTGTTTGGTGTTGTTTTGTTTTTATTCGAACAAGGTTCAACAGGTGAATTCCAAATAAATTGCAATGATTAATTGCAAAGCAAAGGTACACTACCACTCAAAAATATTTGACCACACGCATGTTGTAAAGCTAAAACTTTGTGAGGTTAACTGTCATTAAAAACATAGACACTTAGATGAGTCTAATATTTCGTATTTCAGGAATTGCTCATAATTAAAATTACTATAAAGTAGTTTAATCAAACCCTACTTAATATCTACCTTTTTCTGGATAACAAAATACTTTTATTTTGTTAGTAGGCACAATAGTTACCTACCTATTGTACCTACTAAAATGACTGGAAAAATATTAAAACTGCATACCAAAACAGCAAACCAAACACGAAAACACATAAATTTTGTAACCCGTCAACGGCGACATGTTTTCCAAAAACTTGGCCGCCGCGTCACTCCCCTGGCATTCAGGCATACGCTCCTATTTACCGGTAACCCTCACTGACCCTTAACCCCTCTACCTAAATATGACCTTTCGGCCTAGCCCCTGGTCATTGTGTAGCGAATTAATCGGCTAGTATGCCCATTGTATGGACACTGCCCACCCGTTATTCGTTCGTCGGTCATTGTGTTTATATTAAAAGTTTTAAGTGTCCCCTTCGCAGTCCCTTGCAGTTTAGGGTTTGTGAAACTGGTTTGCGAATTTTTTCGCGTGCAGCGGTCAAAACTGGTTTGTTTTGAATTGGACGATATCAGTTTATCTATTTTTGATATTCGGCAAATAATGCAGCAACGGGTTTTTTTAATCTCATACAAGGTGTTGCCAAAAAGTAAGTATTACTCTAGGTATATTACAGAAACCAGTAAAGTTATGGAGGTTGAGGAGAAGGTAGTGAAATGAGGTTCTATGCTGCTAACCTTCAGGCACGCCCTGACAGGACGACAACTTTGGGGGGTAAAAATTAAAAACCAATTTTGAAATTAAAGATCTAAGGCTAGAGAGTTAAATAATTTAGGATGATTGAGAATAACTTGGTTAGTTGGTGGCTACTCAGACGACTTAAACCTGACTTACACTAGACTTGTCCTGTCTACATACCTCCAGCAAAAATGTCAAAAAGCAGATTTTCCGAGCCCACTGGAACCTAAACAAAACCACAACCAAATTTTAATTCCAGCAAAGAAAACTACACACTCTAACACCACCGGTGACATGCACGCACGACGCACGTTGCAAAAACCTTACACCAACGGCAAACTAAACTATTTTGCATACAGAGCACACCCCTTTCTAATAGTTAACAATTTATTGTTATTATTTATGCACCGGAAATGTTCCCCTCGCGTGTAACTAGCGGTGGTACAGATGTGCATCTTGGATGAGCTGCGACTTGAGACGACCGACGAACTTACTCAAGACAAGGTCCTACTAATATTTAAAGATGTTAGAACTGCCTGCAATTTGGAAGGAGGATTTTTTTTAATGGTTTTTTGTGGATTTAAAATCCGTTCGTCCACGAATTTAGGCGTGAAAAGGTATAACTCACTTTCGCATTTAAAATATTAGCTAGGATTATTTGAAAACTTGGATTTTTAAACCGCATTTTTAATACACCAAAAGTGGTCTACCTTTAGCATTGGAAGGTTTAAAGAATTGAAACTACCTACAAACTACTTAGTAAGAAAAACTGGTCCTTTTGTTCGGTAAACAAATAAAAACTCAACTACTACCACCGGTGAAATAATACTCACTTATACTTATCCTAATTAATAGATAACATTTTTCAGTGTGTTAACTTATGAACAAAATGCAAATGAGATGGAAATTCAAAGCTACTGGTAAAAATAAGAAAGTTTATTTTTTCTTTAGAATCCTTACATTAGTGTTTTTACACACCCATTAAACTACACTGAACAAATAATCCGAATAAACAATATTATATTTATCTAAGTCTGATCTACCTATGATGAGTTTAAATGCTGATTGGCAGATTCTAAAATCAAATTCTGGTACCTATATAAAGCGTATCAAATCGGAAGTATATAAAACCGATACATAAAATTCTAATAATATCGACTATTCAATAAAAACTGTCAGTCAAATTGCATAAAAAGGATCAACGCGAAAGGTGTGCGTCGTTTATGCAAATTTCTTTCCTAATCGTGATTCTGTCGCGAGATTTTAGACCTTATTTCTATTACTTAAAGTCGATTTTTATTGTTTCGACTATTACAATAAAAAGGCAACTTTATGCAATTTAATTTGAAAGCTTGCATCACTTTAATACAGTTCAAATTCGAAAATAAATTAAATGCATTTACGGCCTACCGTATCAGGTTCGTTCCTAATTTGCATGAGGTATTGTGTTGCAAGCTTTATTTTGTAAATGGCCACAAAAGATTTTTTTAATAAACAACACTGCGAATGCATGCAAAGTTAAAAGTAGAACATCTGCTGTGTGGGGTTGAAAAGACCGTTTGCGCAAAAATTTGAATATCGATAGAATTAGCGTTGCACTCTACCTGCGTGGATTGAATAAATAAATATTATTAAATGTATCACGGATTTGTTATTTAAAACAGCAACTTGAAAGATACAATAAAATTTTAATGAAAAGGGCAGACTTAGGTAAGTCGATATTATTACTTAAAAAAAACCGCTAACCAGAATTCGCCAGTTGGGTCACTTTACCTATTTAGATGAACAAATTAGTACTTCGATTTTATATGGAGTCCAAAATAGTTGAGAACTAAACTCATAACGTTTCTAGGGACTGCAAAAACGTTGACGAGCAGTTCTTCACTCAGCATAGATCGATAGATTGGATTGTATGTCTTTCACAAGTTTTAGCTACATATGAGGTGCCTTAAATTGGTTCAGGCAGAATAAGTTAGAGACTTAATTGTTTGGTTAGGCACTCTACCAACTTTTCATTTTAAGACCGAATGCCATGAATTGGAGGTGGCAATGTTTTGGGCAACGAGGTGCTCGTGGCTAAATAATAACAGCCGCACGGGTCGATCTTGAAGGTTCAGCAACGCTTGCCAAGGTTGGTCTGTGGATGGGTGACCATCTTAACATAACGAGTTTCCTCTGTGCCTCGGAAAGCACGTTAAGCCGATGGTCCCGGCTGTCATTTGTAGATCTTTAGCAGTCGTTACGGATTGTCAGAAGCCAGTAAATCTGGTTCCAGTCTTGCTAAGATGCACCGTGTTACCCAGTTAATGGGTTGTAGAGGTCTGGTAGGCAGCCGCTACACGTAAAACACTGGTATTCAGCTGAATCCGGTTTCACTGGAAGCCGACCCCAATGTAGTTGGGAAAGGCTAGGCAGATGATGAACGTTTTGGGCAACTCAACTCTACGTTACCGCGACACGTAGAAGAAAAAGAATCGAAGGAGGATCAAATGCTGGCAAGTAATAACACAAGGCAAATTAAAAGAAAGCTTTCATTTTTAACAAATTAGTTTAAAAAAAATTAATATTAAATTTTTAAAACTAGGTACTTTGTTAAAATTTTCTAAATCGTAACTGCTATATTTTCAAAAATCCAATGATGCAGTTGTAAAGTCTCGGGCCCGATGTTGATGAAAATTAAAACTGCATCATTGAATTTTGAAAAAAATCTGTTGATATTTTTCCTGTGTAGGAATAACGATTTCTCAAAAATCCAATGATGCCGTTTTAGTTTTAACTCGAGACTCCTATCAGTGTTTTTTGATATTCCTCATAGTTTCGGATTTGGCCATGAAGGCACACTTTAAAAATTCACCCTGTATGTAGGTAGAGTGGGATAGAGGTTACAGATAAGAAAGAGATGTGAGTTACATCTAAACGAACCTACTAGGTATACCTAGTAGATACCTACGTACTTAAATTTAGGTAGCCGATAAGGACCAAGGTCGAGGTCGTTTTTCGCGAAAATATTGTTGATATTTTCTGTTGCTATCACACATCAGCTTAACGTTTCTTAAAAGTTGGATCGTAAATGTAATGGTCTGTCATAACTTGGAACATCACTCGCTTATCGATATCTAGTGAAAGCGACATAGGTAATATAACCTCCTTGTTGCTTCATATTTGTAGAAGGTATATAGCTACAGTAAGTACCTAGGTATGTTTACGCGAGCACTTATGAAAGAAAGAAAATACTTTTTGAAATATACCTACTTTACTTATAGCTTCCAACTTCTTCAATCAGCTGATAAAAGCACAGCAATTTCCTCACCAGAGCTAATAAGACTATTGCCTAAAGCACCTCCCCGATTAATTGGACACAATAAAGGATGTAAAAGTAAGACAGCTGTTCTTACGGACACTTCAGAGGAAAATGCTTTGGCCGAAGAACAGGCTAATAAAAAGAAGAAGAAAGAAGGGAAACTACTTGTTAGAAAAAAAAAACAAAAAAAAACGTAAAATATTAGTAACTAAGTACGACAGAGGACAAGTTTAGGTTTTAAACCAGCTATGCTATTTATTCCTAGGGTTAGCGTAAAATACTAGACAGTTTTTTTATCTTAGCAGGTAATAGGTACCTATTAACATAAGAGATATTTTGCAACGTTACCTATTCATCATCTGCCTAGCCTTTTCCCAACTATTTTGGGGTCGGCTTCCAGTCAAACCGGATTCAGCTGAATACCAGTGTTATACGTGGAGCGGCTGCCTACCAGACCTCCACAACCCATTAACTGGGTAACACGGCACTTCTTGGCAAGACTGGAGTGAGATTTACTGGCTTCTGACAATCCGTAACGACTGCCAAAGATCTACAAATGACAGCCGGGACCAACGGCTTAACGTGCTTTCCGAGGCACGGAGGAAACTCGGTATGTTAAGATGACCACCCATCCACAGACCAACCTTGGCAAGAGTTGCTTAACTTTAAAGATCGACCCATGCGGCTGTTTTTATTTAGTCACGAGCTCCTCGTTACCTATTAAACATTTTAAATACAAAGATAAATAGAAAAAGTCGCCAACAATGTCCTCGTGTGAACATCACAGTAGGTACCTAGATACCTAACCCATTCTTTCATAAATTCATTGATAAAATTCGCGAGCTCAAAAACAGTTGACCAACTGCATTCTGCACTAATTGCCTGACAACCATAGTAATACATTTTACAAAACTAACACCTTTTCAAATCCATGCACTATCAAACTAGTTCAATTCCATAGAAAATCATTATGTTTGGCAAATCTGCGCAAAATTCTATCACAATAGAAAACGCGAACCAAAAACCAGAATTTCAAGTTCATTTAATTTTTTAAAACCAGTTCGACCGCGGTCCACGCGCCTTTTTTAATTCGCAATATTTTTTTTAAATGGCAACCTTGGGTCTCTGTTTATTGTCCCGTGCCACATTGTCTGGAATGACCTGCACTGTTAACGAATTATTGAATATGTTAATAATTACATGCATTTGTCGTAAATTTTGCTGTAAATGGGAAAAGACATAAATCATGTTTCAGTATTGTTAGTGGCCGCAACGTTGGTGATGGACTGTTTGTTATCTACTATTTTTTCTATAACAATAGGTAGGTACCTATAAACATGAACGTACCAACTCTCTAATCCTAAGTGACAAAAACCCACCTTATCTACTTAATCATGAGTAAAAGAAACTTACATTTTTCTTTTGTTGTAGCTAGGCAACATACGAAATCATGATATTATCTACCTAGAATCTTTCATTTACCTACTTGGATGTTGTGTGAAGATATTTTTTGTGGCAATTATTCAGGGGTTAGAAAAGTGTTTGTTTTTAAAAGCAAATTTTATTTTAGAATGTGAACGTTTAATGTGGCTTTGTAGAATGGCCATCAGCATTTAATATTAAAACAACAACGCAATCACAAAATAAAAATTTGAAGGTCTTTCAAAGCAAAGTTCTAATAGCTCCCAAACCTCTAATATTCCAAGTCGTACGGGTCGTACCATAGACGATAAAATTCAAAAAGTATTACCCTAGTCTACGGCCTTAGCTTATCTTAGTAGCTTACGGCCTAATACTCATTCGCGAAACTTGAAAATGGAATGCCTATTGCCCAATTTGGCGCCAAAACGGCGCGTCGCGTGCGAGAGCGCGCGCCGCCTCACACACGCTCGCCCCGCCCCCCATACGCTGGCCAATCGCACGGGGCGAACACCCTCACGGGCCGCGCAACACGCATATTGATCTGCGGACACCGCTCGAACCGTTTACATTTCGACATATCACATGCTAAACACCGACAAACAATAACATATGGTCACTCATCATGCCAAATTCAACTATATTCGAAAGCAGTAAGGTCTAAAATCGGGCACAGAAATTGATGTCACATATGTCCTTTCAAGTTTTCAGAGGGGTGTAATTTATAATGTGTGTGGACCTCAAGCGATAGTGGACCTTGTTCCACTGAGTATAAGGTTACTAAGCTAAACAAAATCATTAAGAATTAGAAGTAGTCTAGAATTAAAATACAAAACTACAACTGACTTAGGTACATCCAAAACATCAGAACTTTTGAAAATGCATTACGCATAACGAAGACCCTAAACAAAATAAATCGAAATAATTACTTGTGTGCTCTTCCAAGAACACATTAGTTTAATGGTCTTATTAATAAAAACAATATTCACAGAATAACACGACCATATTCCAAGAATCCTGAATTTCAGATTTTCATTTTGGTTTGCGTTAACACCGCCACCTAGTGGCTAATGCTGCAACGAATGAGGTGACGAACCTGTTCATTTAGTTTTTGCTACTGCACAACAGATGTCGCTGTAATCAGAATTGGTTTGTGCTTACAGCGACAAACTAGTATTACATTGGACGAAACTAATTTTCTAATTAGAATAATATTGTGAACATTATTATGCTCATTTACATAGGTTGCTGAACCTATTTAGATGAGTTTCTATAAGCAATACAAAAACAACATACAGCTACTACGAATAAAATTGTATATTTATAACTTCATAAATTAAATTAACATTAGTTAGCAACATTTTTAGTCACATTCTTAATTAATTTGGAATTTAGACACAAATTAGACTTAAGAACGGCTTTAAGCCGATAAAGTACTATTCCAAGCAATCATCCTGTTTGATAAAATATGATAAATATGTTATTTAAATTACAAATTCTTATTTATTATAATATATATATTTACTAAAAGTAACAAAATAAAGCTCTACTCAATTCAGTTCCTTTCACTATCATACTATTATATATTATGCAAATTACATTAGCACATTATAGATTTTGACATTAACACTAGGTTTGCTTACAAAATTTTAGGCAGTACAAAAATACCCATATTGCCCTATACCCATTTTACTTTGGCCCTTACTGGTTAACCAATAGGAGCACAGTACAGTATGTTTACCAAGTACCTATTGGTCAAGTTAGGGCCAAAACTGTACCCCAGGGCCAAAGTAACCAGAATTTTTTGTAGTTAAAATTCCAACATTCTTAAGTAAAATGTAAAAAGTGTAAATTCTTTGAATACAATAGTCACTCTTAAGTAAGGATACACAACTAGAAATTTGACCTCAAATATTACAATTTTTTAAATAATGAGGTCACTCAAGTCTGGTCACTTTGGCCCTAGGGTATAAGTTTGGCCCAAACTTATACCCTAGGACCACAGTAACCAGAATTTTCAGCAGTTAAAATTCCAACATTTCTGAGTAAAATGTTAAAAAGTATAAATTCTTTGAATACAATAGTCATTCTTAAGTAAGGATACACAACTAGAAATTTAACAACAATTAATACAATGTTAAAAATATTAGGTACTAGAATAACTATAGACTAGTCACAAAGAGATTAAAGAACTAATTCTAATTCACTTAAGCCAAGTTTCTGGAAAAAAAATCATGTAGTGAATGAGATAAACTGTCAAATGCATGTGAGCTGCGGTGACTGGTTGAATGAACATTCTACAGTCAATCCGTCATCATGACTTGTGTTAAATTTGTAATATGTTGTTACTGTCTTTCCCAGAAACCAAGGGTAATTGTTGCCATTACACTTCAGCTGGTTTATCCAAGTCCTTCACAGGCTCATTTAGAACTAAAGGTATGTCTCCACCAGCGTTCTTTGGCACCCAACCAGCAGAATCCTCTTCTAATTTCCGTTTTTCTTCTTTCATTCTTTCATATTCGTCAATTTCTATTTGGTACTTGGGTGTGGTTATGCCAAAGAAACCAGCTAGTGACTCCCCAGCATAATCAACAGCATTCAACATTTTGTTGCCAGATTTCCAAGCATAGTGGGAGAACCAAGGGCCCCAGGGTAAGGTTTTCTGTTAACAACAAAGCATGAACATTTAAAATAATAGAAAATCATGAACATAAGTTCCTACTGTGTAGGTATTGTTGTTTTAGATATGGATGTTTCCAATTGTAGCTGTGTGTGTAGCCAATTGTACTTTCCATGAAATTGTATTGTTTGTTTTCTTTGTTTAAATTCCTTTCTAAAGTACATTAAAGTAAACTTGTTAGATAATGATATGTTTTCTTTATTGTGCATCAGCAGGAAATGTAAACAGAGCCGTTTACTGTTAAACCTTCTCAACATAAATGAATTAAACATGAACGATTGGAAACCAATAAAATTCAAGGTAATCAAAACTATAATCAGCACAACAGAAATAGAATTAAATATTAAAGAGTTTCCATACAGTTAATGAGTTTTGTGGTTTCCTATTGCCATTTCCTGCTTGCACATTATATTTTCTGCATTTAGAGAATAAATAAAGTGATATTCAAATTCATTTAACACAGGACTACTATATTTACTTACTCTAGAAACTTACACGGAATCTCGAATGATTTAACCAATAAATCAACATCATAACACTACAAACATACACAGTAAGACTCCAAAAATAATTTAAGCGTAGTAAACAAGTCTTACCGTCATATATATTATTAGAAACGAATTCCACCAAGGTCTTGCCTTAGCTGAAGGTAGTAAAACAAAGAGTGCATTGCGCATCGCTTACTCACCGGGTCCACGTTAGTAGTTTCCTGAGGTTCAGTGGCCAATTCAGCAGCTTCCTCCTCCTCTATTTCTTCCTCAACCCCATCGCAAAAATGCAGCACTCTCCCAGGCTTGTTGATAGTTAATTGAGTTTCAGTGTTATTCTCCATTTTTAAATAAACAAATATTTATTTACAGTGAAATCGACACTGTTTATTTCTAGCAAATGGCACAAGACACAAAAAATTACGTCTACTTTTTGGATCGGTCAAAGCCACTGACATTTGCTGACATTGACATATATATAACAGAAAGGACTCACACACGAAGGGTTCCGTACCATAAACCTTAATTTTTATTATTTGTTGTCACAGCGGCAATAGAACTACACAATCTGTGAAAATTTCGACTGTCTATCTCTTACGGCTCTTGAGATACAGCCCGCTGACAGACAGACGGACAAGCGGACGGACGGACGGCCAGCGGAGGCTTAGTAATAGGTTTCTGTTGGTTACTCTTCGGGTACGGAACCTTTAAAATGGTAGACTAGCCGCTATAGTTGCCGTTGTAGTTTTTTATCTCGGAGACTAAATGTGCCTGAAAGAGAAAAGTATAGTGTCCATTGTGCGTCGGAAACTCTAGAATGTTGCCAGTTCGACTATACGATTCTACTTATTGATATATCAATGCACAGTGATGTGTATTTTCTGTCGACTATTGAAAATATGCCAGTCGCCACATTAAACACCAAAAAATGGTATTTCATTTTGAAATAATACTGTAATTCTATTAAGTATAATAATGATTGGTACTATCAAAATTTCTTGAAAGATATTATTTGTCTTCATTTGTTTTTACCGTCTTTATATCTTTGTTTGCTTGTAAAATCTCTTGTGGTTGTGTTATAAACTAAAAATATTAGATTATAGGCAGACGGTTATTTATTTCCTTATAAAAGTGATCCTCTCTCTGGAGCCCTGATCGCCTAGCGTAGCTTTGACCCTGTTCCCGATACCGGTTGACTACTATTTTTTATATTTTAATTGAAATATTTATAAATGTACTAATAAGTAAAGAAAATTAATAAATGAAACAACATCTATACCAATATTATAAAGAGGTAACGTTTGTGTGGTTGTAGGGGGTAATCTCTGGATCTACTTAACCCGATTTTGAAAATTCTTTTACCAATAGAAAGCCACGATATTTGTGAGTCATTCTACTATATAAAATTCATCCGTTACTGAGTGACTGACAGACAACGCACACCCAAAACCACTGGTCGTAGAAAGCTAAAATTTGGCAGTTAGGTTCCTTGGGGAATGCAGAGGAGCACTAAGGCAGGATTTCCCAAAATTCCTACGGAAGTGGTAAAAAACAAAGGTAAGAGCTAGTCCATTTCCTTACTTTCTTACTAATATTATAAATGCGAAAGTAACTGTCATCTGTCTCTTTGACTCCAAAGCCACTGAACCGATTTAAATGAAATTTAGTACACAGATAGTCTAACAGATAGCTTGAGAAAGGACATAGGCTCCTTTTTATCCCAGGAGATGCTCTCTAGGGACCACGCGGTAGGGACTACCGGGGCAGCTAGTTTCTAATAATCAGTAGGTAACTCGTAAGTTTTACAGAATCTAACATTGTTTAGTGTTTAATATAATATTTTTTTTTTTTTAAAGAATCCTTTTTGCGTAAGTGAATTCAACAAGGCAGAGTATGAACAATCGAACGATCTCATGCGAGATGAAAAACGCTATTTGGATTTCCGAATATGTGATTGTTCGACTGTTCATACTCTTTGCAGTTTACCTTGCCGAATCCACCTGTGGTGACCTTTTAAAAGGCCGGTCGTAATGTGGGGGTCGTATACATGTATGACGGACTTAGTCGTAGTAAAGACACAAAGTACTATAGAATTAGTATTTTATCAGATTAGATAGTATAAAGCACAAAATTACGGTTATATTAAACAATACAAACACATACACATACGGTCGTTATTGAGTTTGACTATGATTTGCCATAAAACAGTTCTTAGGGTGTAAATGAATTTTACTTTTGACAAATAAAAAAGTTTTTCACTTTGTAAACAGCGCACTGTATTGAACCAAGAGGTGAACCTCATCATATCGAGATGATTTTCGATGAGACCTAGGTGTGGGACAGGGTCCTCTCATATCGCTCTTTTTGTAGGTTTCGAGCAAACTCTTCGCCAATGAAACTGCTTTTCTCCATTTATAAGCTTCCTCTTTAAGGTGGATGCTCCAGGGTAGCCCGCGAAATTCAAATATTTTGATGTTTTTTGCAATTTGCCGGTCAGTGTGAAGCTGTATGTGGACCAAATGCGTTCCGCGACCGTAACGCGTATTTATCTAAAGAATTATAACCATTTTAATCATCAATATGGCCCTCTAAGTTCATGTAGTTCGAAAGAATGAATATTTCAGAAATAATCATTATTTCGAACTACATGAACTTAGAGGGCTATATTGATGATTGAAATGGTTATAATTCGTTAGATAAATACGCGTTACGGTCGCGGATCGCATTTGGTCCACATACAGCTTCACACTGACCGGCAAATTGCAAAAAACATAAAAATATTTGAATTTCGCGGGCTACCCTGGAGCATTCACCTTAACGGTAATTTCTGAAATAAAGCAAAATGGATGTCAGGTTGGTTTATGAAGATTCTGTACAAATTTAACAATTCCTTAACATAAAAATATAAAAGTATCCTATACCACTACTATTTGTAAAACCTGCTAATCGAAAAATTGAAAAAAAAAAAAAAGTTTGTCTGATTGATGATTTGGGTTAAATACTCAATGGTTGGCAAGATGCTGGCTGTTTTGGAAATATTATTGGCACTGCGTGCGAATGTTATACTCTACGTTCATATTCTTCACGAAAGCAAGATTCTTCAAACCGTTCAGAACATATCCTTGTTTACTGTGTAGGCCTCCAATTATCGTCTTTTCTCAAATTTTTATCCATTTACTTTTAAACTCATTATCTGCAGGAAACCTGTAAAAATAACAAAGAATACATCATTATAATACTATAGTAGTAATAAATAATAATAGTAGTACTTAAGTAAAAGGCTATGGACAAATATAATGCAATATTGATTTGGGAAAAGTAGGATTTTTCGTTAATTCCTTCTTTTGGCATGCTATAATATTCTGTAATCTTTTATCACTGAGACCAAAGCTAAGTCTAATTACTAAGTTCAGCATGGCGCAATCAGTACGAAAAATTCAGATTGAATTTCCAAAATCTGACCACTTACATTGTTTTTATTTAATTGAACGTATTATAAACGAACTAGAATATGTATGTGATAATACTTTTACTCTATCGATAAAACATCTAAGAGGCCATATCCTTATGAAGTACATGAAAAGTAAAATTCATTTACACCCTAAGAACTGTTTTATGGCAAATCATAGTCAAACTCAATAACGAGCGTAGTGTATGTGTTTGTATTGTTAATATAACCGTAATTTTGTGTTTTATGCTATCTAATCCGACTAAATACTAATTCTATAGTACTTTGTGTCTTTACTACGACTACCACCACCCATGACCGCCACACATGTATACGAACCCCACATTACGACCGGCCTTTTAGAAGATCACCACAGGTGGATTCGGCAAGGTAAAATGCAAAGAGTATGAACAATCAAACAATCACATATTCGGAAATACAAAGTGCGTCTTTCATCTCGCATGAGATCGGTCGATTGTTCATATACTGCCTTGCTGAATTCACTTACACAACAAGGATTCTTTAAAAAAAAGTTAAGCAATAAACAATGTCAGATTCTGTAAGACTTACGAGTTGCCTACTGTTTATTAGAAACTAGCTGCCCCGGTAGTCCCTACCACGTGGTCCCTAGAGAGCATACTCCTGGGATAAAAAGGAGCCTATGTCCTTTCTCATGCTACCTGTCAGACTATCTGTGTACCAAATTTCATTGAAATCGGTTCAGCAGCTTCGGCGTGAAAGAGACAGATGACAGAGTGACAAACAGACAGTTACTTTCGCATTTAAAATATGAGTAAGAAAGAAGCCCGCGATTTCGTACGCGCGTATCCCGTTTTTTACCATTTCCCGTAAGAAATTTAGGAAATCCTGCCTTAGTGCTCCTCTGCATTCCCCAAGGAACCTAACTGCAAAACTGGCTTTCTATTGGTAAAAGAA
The DNA here is from genome assembly GCA_950371165.1 of Lacanobia oleracea. Classification (NCBI taxonomy): domain Eukaryota; kingdom Metazoa; phylum Arthropoda; class Insecta; order Lepidoptera; family Noctuidae; genus Lacanobia; species Lacanobia oleracea. Next base: position 17,449,031 of record OX493396.1, read on the forward strand.
TTTTCAAAATCGGTTCTGTAGATCCAGAGATAACCCTCTACAACCACACAATCATTACCTCTTTATAATATTGGTATAGATGTAGTTTCGTTTATTCATTTTCTTTACTTATTAGGAGGTACACTTTTAAATATTCCAATAAGATAAAAAACAAAAACATTTAAAAATATAAAAATAGTAGCCCACCGGTATCGGCAACAGGGTCCAAGCTACGCTAGGTGGTCAGGGCAGAGAGAGGAACGCTTTTAAAAAGAAATAAATAACCATCTGCCTACAATCTAATATTTTAGTTTATAGCATAAACACAAAAGATTTCACAAGCAAACAAAGATATTTATAAACACGGTAAAAATAAATGAAGACAAATAATATCTTTCAAGTAATTTTGATATTACCGAACATTATTATTTCAAAATGAAATACCATTTTTTGGTGTTTAATGTGGCGACTGGCATATTTTCGATAGTCGACAGAAAATACACATCACTCACTGTGCATTGATATATCAATAAGTAGAATTGTATAGTCGAACTGACGACATTCTATAATTTTCGACAGTTTCTCTTTCAGGCACACGACACTTTGCTTTTGAGAAAAGGAGACGCAACGTGCTCGCAACTTTCGGTTTTATAAAGTCTATCTAGGGATTCTATATCTATGGACTAGGCTAAATGCTCTAAGATATGGACAAGTGGAAAAGTATACAGCTGTAAGCTGTAAGTAACAGTTTAAAAACCTTCCATAATGGCGCTAGCGTAGCTGCAGGGTATGAATGTAGCATTGTATTTGTAGACGGATCGAAGTGTGCTGAATTTGGTGAATTTTTATTCTCTTTTTTTAACATGCCATTTACTCATCTTATAATTTATTTTAATATTCACTAATTAAGCGTGGAGCTCGTGGCTAGATAATAACAGCCGATCCCAATATAATTAAGAAAAGGCTAGGCAGATGATGATGATTCACTAAATAAAGCGTTGAAAAATAATACAAAAAAAATATTATGTGTCATTGTTTCTTTCTTGCGCCAAAACGAAATAATAACGATGAGGAAGTTTGGCGCTGTATAATTTATAAAAGTAATTTACTCTGATGCCAGTGTAGCGATAGTCCTTCTCGCCGCTATGGGAGTCAGAAGTACCGTGGAGGTACCTAGTCAAAGTTGTCATTGTCAAACTTTCAAAAAAACAACGAAACTGTCAGACTGTCAGAAAAAATGAACATAAAAACTATTTTATTTGTTTTTTATTCTTGTTGTAATTTACCATGATGCAATAGGGAACATGCGATATTTCTATTTTTGCTTTCATTTAAAAGAACTCCGTCTAGAATAGACCGCCACATAAATAAAAAATGAAAACGCTTTAATTTATCGCTAAAATTGCGTTTTTAAACAGACAGTTTTAATTTTCGCGCCAAAACGGACGATGACGTCACTCATGTCTGTCACTGGTCAAGAACTGTCATAATTCAAAGTCATAGAGCAAGATCCCAGTGCTTCCTGAACTTACATTCTCAGTCACAAAATGTGTAGAATAGAATAGTGTTAGTATATATTTTAGTCACAAAATATCGATGAATATTAATTCTGCATCTTCCCTATTGTAGCGATCACGGAACAGAAAAAACAGGTGGAAATGCTATGCGACGAAATTTGTATCGGAACCTGTGTCGCCACACTCACACAACTATACCGATAATCATATAATTCACCACAAATCAAGGATACGATTGATTGGTCGTTTCAATTTTGGTCAAAACAAGAATGAGTCAAAGAACATACATTTGAAAATATACCTTTGGCTTTAGACGTAGGATTTATTTTGCTTTAAGGCGAAAGGTACTCACGGCGTTTCGGTTTCTGAATTCATTCTAGGTTGAATTTACGAGTAAATTCCGCTATTCGACCATAGATGGCGGTATTTTCAATGGTTGCAATTATAAACTTAAACCACTTAGAGATAAGGTTCATTACTCTATGTGTGGGTAGTAACAGTTGCCACTCGATCACGGTTGTGACACATGAACTTTGACTTACATTGTCGATATCGATAAATAAGATAACTTTTTTCGAAATTAAATCCAAATGTGACTCGCTTGGTGTTGGAGTTTTGTATGGGAGCCATACATGAAACTTGTTGTTGGAATCGTTATGAAATAAGCGACCCATTTAAAATGGATAAGTTCGGATTTGCTTTGTAATACATTGTTACGTGTAATAAAGTTCTACTTTCAAAAATAGCGTAAGCGACACAAACAACAACAAAAAAAAACATAATTTCAAAGGTTTTTATTTTATTTAAGTAAATATACCTTATTACACGTTAATCAATAAAAATAACACACATCATACATTTTTTAGTGTTCCGAACATTCGTAAGAAACGGAACCCTTCCAAAAATTAAATTGGTTCGGAACCCTTTGAACGTGAGTCCGACTTGCTCTTGGCCAGATTTTTTTTCATACTAAAAGCCTTACAAAATCTTGCCTATCTTACTCGGCTGCCGACAAAAAAAGGGGTGTTGTTTACACTTCAGTTCCGTGAACTCTTTATGCCAAGTGGCTTACGATACTATCTTATTACATATTTTGGTACAGAATCTTAACGCAGACAAAGTTTTTGTGTATCTGTAGCCTTTTTTAGGGTTCCGTACCCGAAGGGTAACCAACGGGACCCTATTACTAAGCGTCCGCTGTCCGTCCATCCGCCCGTATGTCTGTCAGCGGGCTGTATTTCAAGAACCATAATAGATAGAGAGTTGAAATCTTCAAGAATTGTGTATTTCTATTGCCGCTATAACAACAAATAATAAATATTAAGGTTCATGGTACGGAACCCTTCGTGTACGAGTTCGACTAGCACTTGAACGGCTTTTATTTGAAATAAAAAAATCGCTTTCTAAAAAATGCTCGGAGCATATCGTGCTTGTTTTGCTTGGCATCCAATCAGCTCTACACGTGCATCTATCCATTTTTCTTTGACGATAGTGTCTTTGGGAAACCTAAAAATATTTTTAAAGTTATGTTTAGTGATTTAAATAAAATTACTAGACGAACTACAAACAAACGTTTTTATCGATATCTATCCATCCAGTATCTGACCCGACTACATCACTATTTGAGTAGCGTAGAACGTTCGAGAACGAAACAGTAACTGAATCGACGTAAAATAAACTCTATGCTAATGGGATAAGGTGGATTTTAACTAGACTTGAACTTACGTTTTTGGCAAGATCAAATTTGCTAAGATTTTATTAGAAATCAAATAAAATCGTACTTAGCGATGGTATGAAACACCTCCATTTATAAGATTTATTCTCCTACTATCATTTTTGCACTCCAAAATGGAACAATACGGCATGGTTCAGAAAATATAAATTTATATTGAGAGTGAGCGAGACGAACGGTTCGTCGTGATGTTAGAACACGACTGGGTTGAGGTACGCGTAACCACGCGTAATACCGGCACGCGTGCCACGCCTACTTTGCACTTCTACTGTTTTTTCTGTTCTGTGGTAGCGATAGTCCTTTTCACCTCTATTCTTCATGGAAGTCAGAAGTACGCTGTCAAGTAAGACTAGGCAATATGGTCAAAAGCCTTCCCTTCGGGGTAAATAAAAAAAAAAAAAAAGTACGCTGTCAAAGTTGTCATAGTCAAACTGTCAAAAGTACTACGAAACTGTGAGACTGTCAGAAGAAATAAACATAAAACAATTTTATTCGGTAAACAATGTCCTTTGCTTATGAAATACTAACTAAACTAAGAAGGAATAAATAGTTAACAAAATTGAAGTCATGGAGGGGTTTTGCAGAGGATGTCTCATAAAATATGACGAACCGATGGAGCTGCTGCAATATACTGAGAAAAACAGAAGACTGTTTGTGTATTCAACCGGATTACAGGTAAGCTTTACTTAACAGATACCTACAGACTGGTTTACAGATGTTGATTGGCTTGTTGGCTTGGTTCGAGACCTATGGTAGTTAGCTGTTACTCTTGGGGTCGCAGGTTCGATACCCGTACTGTAATAAATATCTGGGATGCCTGCAGATGGATCCAGGATGAAGATAATAAAAAGGTTTGGGCGACATTTTGAAGATGTACATGACAGTCATTCCATTTTTATTCAGTTTTAGTGGCTTGCCATCCATCAGATAGGTAATATTTAGAAATCTATACTAAGGCTGAGTGTCAATAGTAGTGTAGACTACTTTTTATAATGGATATCTGACCTGTGTGACATTTTTCAATACTGCTCCGCTCCTATTGGTTGTAGAGCATAATGATACATTGCCTATAGCCATCCTTGATAAATGAGCTATCTAATACTAGAATAATTATTCAATTAGAACCAGTTGTAAGGTTAGCGCATTCAACCAAACAAAAACACTCCTCAGCTTACATACATACATACTTTGGGATTGGTCACAGGAGCAAAGCAGAGGCACCAAGAAAGTTATAATTAATGTTACTAAAAATTAAAACAATGTAAAACAATAACTGCCTTTCAGGTGAAAAGAAATGACACCTTCACATTCCAATTATGTAAGGATTGTTTCCTAAACATGAAACAAGCTTGCAAGTTCAAAAAGAACTGCCGAACGTCAGACAAGCGGTTTAGAAACTACATAGCCTTAAAAGATGTAGGCGATCCTGTGGACTTCTGCACATTCCTCAAGAACAGTGATGATACTTTGACATTCCGGTAAATATGATCATTTTGTTTTTTGAATCCATAATGCCATTAGAGAAGGCTGACATTTTTAGAGCTTTTGAAAATCATAACAGATAATCAGCAGTCTGAAAACCTGACACTTGTGTTGCCAAGGTGTTTTACGTCACCATAACACACATATTTGGGTTACAGTTGATCCCTGTGAAATACTGCATTAATTCAGCTGTGTGCATCTGGTTAAATTAGAAGTTCTGCCTTGCCGAGAGGAGCCAAGAGGCTAGGCTGATTCACTTATTTATTTAAACAAAATTTCAGACCTTATTAAGGTTTTTTCAACTATTTGTTAATGCAAGTACAATATACACTTCTGGACACATCTATTGGCCCACCTTAGAGTTTAGGTTTCGATGGCCCCTACCGAAATATGATTGCTAGAGTGAACAAAAACTGTTGATGCAGTTTTAAACCTGATACATTTTACCATCTTTTTCGATCGTATTGTTTTAAATTTGAATTCAGAATACCATACGACATGGAGCTACGCCTAACAAGTCGGATATGCGCCTTGTTAAAGGCAATTGATTTTTTAATAAAAAACATGTTTTATCAAATAAAGGTTTAATTTAATAACGCGTGTTGCCTCCATGGGCATCTACCACAGCTCTCATACGATTAGGCATAGAGTTTATCAACCGCTCTATGAAATTTTGAGGGATCATCTCCCATTCCTCTTCTATGGCAGTTTTCAACTCCTGCATCGTCTGGGCAACTGGCTGACGAGCCTTAACACGTCTTTTTAGCTCGTCCCACATGTGCTCAATGGGGATGTCTGAGCTTCTGGCTGGCCAGTCCATAACTGTGATGTTCACATCCCGAAGATATTCCCTGACGATGCCGGCCGCATGGGCTCTTGCATTATCATGCATAAAAAGGAAATTTGGGCCCACATAGTCCGCGTATGGTATCACGTGAGGTTCTAAGCACTCACGAATGTACCTTTCAGCATTTAATGTTGGCAGCCGTGGTCCTGTAACAACCTCAAGTTGAGTTTTGCCGCTCGCGGATATACCGCCCCAGACAGTCCATGAGCCACCGCCATAAGCAACCCTCTCTTCAAAGCAGCATTGTGCGAAACGCTCTCCCTTACGTCGGTAGACCTTCTTCCTTCCATCATTGCCATGTAACACAATTTTAGACTCATCAGAAAAGAGTACACGGCTCCAATCTTGCTGTGTCCAATTTAAATGACTGCGTGCGAAATGAAGGCGCGCTGTTCGGTGGGCTCGCGTTAGTTTGGGCCCATTAGCTGGCTTGTGTGGTACCATATCGCGTTCTTTTAACCTGCTCCGAACAGTTCGAGCGCTCACAGATACTCCGTGGAAGTCGCGAAGTTGGTTTTGTATCTCAATGGAGGTAAGGTGACGATTTCTCAAGCTGGTCGTCACGATGAATCGATCCTGCCTTTCAGTTGTGACCCGAGATCGTGGCCTTCCTTGGCGACGAACAAAGCCGCCAGTCTCTAGGTAGGTACCTCCGATAAACATTTCGGACCGCAGATCGACTTAAATTAAGTTGAGCACTTACGTTTCTTTGGCTGTGTCCGGCCTGAATAAGTGCCACAGCTTGGGCGGCGACTTCAGGTGAAATATCCATAGATTATTGATAGAACCTCACCTTAATGTTAAGAATAAGTAATGTTTGTTGCAAAACCAAAGATAACAATCACTTTTTCAAGAATTAAATCCAAGTAAACCAATAAAACCAAGTTTTCTTAGTATTCGATTGTTTGATATCAACAAACAGGCTCCAAATTGTCTTTTGTTTCTTTAAATTCTGTGTTCGAAATTCAAAAAAAGACTATTGAATGAAATTGTGAATGTGCCAGGTTCAAAACTGCATAAAAACTTTTTGTTCGACCTAATATAAAATTTTAGCTAGGACCAAACGAAATTGAAAATACAAGGTGGGCCAATAGATGTGTCCAGAAGTGTACATTCTTCTTCTAATCAGAATAAAACTGGTTATTTTCCAGTTTTCCAATGGCAAGTGGGAACAGCACACCAGCAACACAAAAATGTAGAGATGATGATAATGGTAATGTATTAATTAATTTGTAACAAATATCTGTAAGATCCTTCTTCCACTATCTTATTCTGGGTTAGTGTATATTTTCCTCAAGCCATAACTGACTTCCTTTCCTTTTATATAATTCCTTACAAGAACCATCTATCTTTTATTTGAGTTCCTTGTATATTTTATATTCTTTCATCATTTTCACTTCTAAACTTTCATTTCTAAATCATTAATGTAAATAAAATTACTTTAATCCCCATAACACTTCGAATCAGACCTAACATAAGACCTTTAAAACTTTTCAGAATCAACCTGCACTAGCATCCGTAACTTTATGACGGATATCCTACAAGATGAAGAGATGCCTGACACAGAAGCGCGGATCATTAAAGAGGTTATAGAAGAAGAGGCAGACATACTGGATGACTCGCTCGATTCCCATTGGCTACAGGATGACATGTCTATTGATACAGATTTCAGATTAGATTTTAGGTACGTTGGGACTTCAACAGTTAGACTACTAGCTGATCATGTTGGATCAGCTAGTAGTTTAGTTAGTTAGTTGGGAAAAAGTTAAGCAGATGGATAAGCACCCTAATTTCGATGCACTATCACAATCCACAGCAATTTTGAAGTTTTTTTTGGCAATAAAAAAAAAGCAAATTATATTAAATTGTCCAAAATATAGGCATTGATATTGATTGCCTGTCAGGCAATGACCTTGTTGATTGCTAAATTCATTTAAAAGGGATAGATTGAGTATCATTCATTATCCTAAAAAAAAAATCTCTACTATAGTTTGGTTATCAATACAATTCAGTTCAAACACTTCAGAGGTTTATGTATTCTACTATTTTTTGTTTTAATCCAGTTTCAGTCAATTCTCAACGCCACACACTGTAAATGATGATCGGTGTTATACACCCAAACAAAAAGAGGATCAAATGACCTTCGACACTATAAACACAGAGAAACAAACAAAAATCCTTAAGGCCTTCACAAATGCTTTCAAAACTGATGATAATATTGAAGAACTAAGCATTTTTGTTGGTGGCGTAAGTAAAAATACAGAAAGTTTTGAGAAACTTAAAGAATTAAGTCCAATGGGTATAGATGAAAGCGATGGTATGGGGAAATCTGAAATTGATGCTCTTAAAAGTAAACAAAATCTCAAAGATGTAATAATTGATCTTGGGATAGACGAATCTGAAGAGATGGACACATCAGACAGTAAAATAGTCGAAAATGATCAAAACTTTAAAGAGTTAAGTGATGTCGGGATACAAGACATTAACGCTGTTCATGTAATGGAAAGTAATCGAAATTTAAAAGAATTATGCAATTTTGGCAAAGACGAGGTTGATGGTAATGGCAACATGACCGTCAAACCTAATAAGAGTCTGAAGGAAATGATAAGTAATCTTGATATAGAAGGAATGGGAAAATCAGACAGGCAAGATGCTAAATGCAATCAGATTTTTAAAGAGTTAGTGGGTAATTTTAGCAGAGATTTAACTGATGCATCTGGAAAACCAAATAATATTGATCCCAAAAGTGATTTCAGTTTAGATAGTTTTAGTAGTGCAAATAAAATAGAAAATAAGAATATCAAAAATGTTAAAAGTTTAAAAGAATTATGTGATTTTAGTTTAGACAGTTTTGAGGATACTGCAAAATCAGGGTGTAATACATTGAAACATTATGAAAAAGCAAAAGAATTTCGTAATTTGAGTATAAATTATTTTGATGACATCGCGAACTCAGGAAGCGTAAGAGATCATCACAAAATAAAAGAAGTTTGTGTAACACAAAGTAATTTGAATATGCCATTACTGTCTGATTTTCTAGAAAGAGACAAATTAGATACACCAGATTTTAATGTACCTAAAGACACACCTTTAGGTACGTCTTCTATTGGTTCCATCCAGCCCAACAATGATGTCAGTAATAGCAGTATTAATTTCGAAGCCTTTTTCAATAATAAACCAGAAAACGACAAGATAGATTCACCAGATTTTGACATACCTAAAGATGTTATTGACTCCACACAGTCTAACAATGATGTCAGTAATAGCAGCATCAATATCGAAGCCTTTTTAAATGATATACCAAAAAGAGGCACTATAGATACACCAGATTTTGAAATACCAAAAGGTGTAATTAGTTCCATACCATCAAACAATGATGTCAGTAATAACAGCATCAACATTGAAGCCTTTTTAAATGACACACCAGATTTTGACATGCCAAAAGAAATTCGTTCCGTTCAGTCTATCAATGATATCAGCAATAACAGTATTCATATCGAAGGCTTGTTAAAAGAAAAACTAGAAAAAGACAGAATTGATAAACTAGCCTTTGAAATACCAAAAGGTGTAATTGGTTCCGTACAGTCTAACAATGATGTCAGTAATAGTAGCATCGATGTTGAAGCTTTGTTTAAAGATAAACTAGACAAAGACAGAATAGATACACTCGACTTTGATATACCAAAAGGAACTCGATCTATACATTCTAGTAACGATATTAGTAATAGCAGCATCAATATTCAAGCCTTGTTAAGCGATAGACCGGAAAGAAATAGAGTTGACACACCAGATTTTGACCTTCCAAAAGGCATTCGTTCCATACAATCTAATAACGATATAAGTAATAGCAGTATCAACATTGAAGCCTTGTTGAAAGATAAACCATGTTCAATAGATAAAAACTTAGAAGAAGCTTTGAAGAATACTGATAGTAAAAAAATTTCTTTGGAAAATATACTCATTTCACCATCAGGTAAAACACAACAAAGTATTAGCAATCCTTACATTTTTAATGCTGCATTCACTTTTAACAACTGTTTAACATTGAAACTTATTAAGTCGTAATTCATTCATAATGTATAAATTATGCAGAAACTAAAAAAACAATAGCTTACATAGAATATTTTTTACAATTATTTGTTACTATAAGAGTTCTATATTATTAATTTCAATGTTCCCAGCCGTATCAGCAGCATCTACACCAACTATAACAAATATACTATTTGGTGAAAACCTTAACACAACTGATACCAATGCTAAAATAGAACGATGTCTACAATCCTATCACGATGTGCAAGATATCGATATATTTGAAGAATTCTTCCAAAATGATACAAAACTATTTGATTTGGAAGATATTAAAAGAGTCAATGAAGGATTTAAACCAGGAGACTGGAATCAAACCATTGCTGTTAATGATTTTGAAATTGCTGATAAAGAAAATGACTCAAAAAATATTGAAATGGGAATATCTATCGACGGTAAAGATCAAGCTGGTATCAATAATGATAAAACTGTAAAAAAATCTAAGAAAGAACCTATGATAGAAATTTCGCAGGATGATGAAAACGATAAATTTAATATAAAATATTTATACTGCAAATTGTGTACAATAAGGTACGACACTAGTAGAGCATTTAGTGCACATTTCGCCAAGAAACATAATATTAAAATTGTAAAACCAAGGAAACCAAATATAAAAAAAAATAAACAGGATGTGACAAAAATTACGATGGAAGACACTATAAACATTTCCGATACATCTGCTAATGACAAGTTTGATTTAGAAAACTCATACTGTAAATTGTGCAATATAAAGTACAGTTCTAGTAGGGCATTAAGCGTACATTTTGCAAAGACCCATCATATTAAAATTGAAAAACCAAAATGTGTTAAAATAAACAAAAATCATGAACTAGTATGTAATAATTGTGGAATAAAAATCAGGGATCAGTCAAATTTTGCTAGACATGTGAAGAAATGTTCGGTAAGTTAAATTTAACTGTTTATCTTAAAGAGAAGGATGCAAATCACACACTACGGCATCTCCATGCCTCGCTGTATGAATCGAAAAGTTAACTCGTTCCTGTACTACTGTTCAAAACTTCTAACCTGTACTGCCTACAGGTATACGTGTTTCAGAAGCGCGTGGTCATATTTAAGAATGCAAAAAAAAAATAGCAAAACAATAAAATTAACTAAGAAAAAATCGATCACAACAAACGACTGAAAAGTTTCCAACAAAAGACTTTTCAAACAGTTTGCTACAGTTGGTGCATTGACTTAAGATCACACAGATTTGATGTCCCGTACCTACTGAATCAAACTGCTTAGTTGGAGTTCAGTTTTTTTTGGAAAAGTCAATTTTTTTTGTTTTGAACTTCAAAAGCATTTTCAAGCTTAAAACCAAAAATACAGAATCACATTTTTTCAGCTTCCGCCCTCCAGGCTATTAATTATGTTTTCCCCCATTTGTAATTTAGTTTGAGTAGGTAATGTAACATGGCTCAAATTAAAAATGAATCGTAAGCTTAGCAAAGTTAAAGTACTGTCTGTCAATCTTTCTATGAAAAGTTTTGTTTCGAAGTTTTGTTTGTGTCTAAGAATCTCCATGCTCTTTTTATGATAAAATTATAGAAGCTACTATTAAATGAAAATATTATTATTACTACATAACCATTGTTGGTTAATGATAACTAAACAAAGACTCCCAAACGCATCTGCGCGAGATTAGTTGAATGAATCATCAACAACGTTTGCTTTATCACAATTATATATTTCGCATTCCAGGTCAGTTTATTGTATGAAGGAATAAAACCAGATTTACTGGCGTTATAAAAGTCATGAAACACTATTTCGTTCATATTGTAATATCCGATATGGTCTAGTGGCTAGGATACCTGGCTCTCACCCAGGAGGCTCGGGTTCGATTCCCGGTATCGGAAATCACTTTTTGCTTTTTCTCTGATTCACTTAAATTATTTTATTTATCAATTTTGTTTACAGCAAAAGAGAATGGTTTTCGAATGCGATCGCTGTCAGCTAGAATTCACTACGCCAGCTCATTTAGAAAAGCACAAGACCTGTCATACGAAGATGAAGAAAAAGAAAATTACTGGAAAGGTTGGTTTTGTTACTCACTCACTGTTTTAGTATTAAACTCAGCATCATCTGCCTATTTTGGGGCGGCTTCCAATCAAACCGGATTCAGTTGAATAACAGTGTTTTACTTGGAGCGGCTGCCTACCAGACCTCCACAACCCATTAACTGGGTATCATGGTACTTCTTGGAAAGACTCGAGTCAGAATATTTACTGGCTTCCGACTATCCGTAATGACTGCAAAAATCTACAAATGACAGCCGGGACCAACGGCTTAATGTGCTTTCCGAGGCACGGACGTAACTCGGTATGTTCAGACCAACTTTGGCAAGCGTTGCATCGACCTGTGCGTTGTTATTATTATAGCCACGAGCTCCTCAGTATTAAACTTACGCATGAATATAATATTCTCTCGACTCAATCTTGGCTATGGGGGCTTGGGCAGCTAATCCCAACGGAAACTAGCAAGCTTGCAGGAGATAATAATTATAGTTCACAAACACAGTTGCAAGCACTGTCGAGTACAGCTGGAGAGAGGTTACGAATTCTAAGACGTGAGGGTTTCACACAGTAACACGTAATTTGAACCTCGCAAAGTGGGGCTACCGTAGTACCGTGACGTATCAACTGCAGGATGTGGATGTGGAGCCGAGTCACAAATCATGCTCCACCTCCTATCTTGCCCTCTGTGTCCCAAAACATGCAACCGAAGTGAACTATATGCTGCCACCAGCGATGCTGTGCAAGTAGCAATGTTTTGGGCCACCCAAATTTAAACCGCTGTCGTGCCAGCGACACGTAGAAGAATACAGGTAGATCACAGTATTTCTCTGTAGCCACAAAGAAATGAAAATACCTAGGTACTGCAGGAGTTGAAAGCAGAATGCTCGAGCTTTTTTATATCTTGATATTTTACTTATGTTTCCAGGAATTTGTATGCACAATATGCGGCGCCATTTTACATAAGCAAAGTAACTTCGTGTTGCATATGAGGCGACATACGAAGGACTACAGTTCAAAGTGCGAGTTATGTGACAAAGGATTCTATAGGCAATCCGATTTGAAGGCACACATGAGGCAAGTACTAGTCTTTCTTGTTTTTTTTTTCTTTTTAACCATTATAGCAGCCGTGCTCAACCTTCTTTCTCTCAGGACCATATTGCGCTTCTATTTTTGTCATGATGGGCGGCAAAAACATACACTAAAATAAAATTCTTCATTTAGCAGCACCTACATGAATGGGGCTTTTGAAGTTGTGACCGTTTTCATATGGCATAGGCCAACAATTTCACGTTGAAAGTGAGTGAGGAATATTCTCAGCATCTCAAGGAGTAAATCAGTACAGTATAGATTAATACACATTGACGCACTGACTAAATATACCTAGCTTCAATAATGTGCTAGGCTACAGGGCCACACAGAAAGGCTTAGCGGGCTACATGCGGGCCGCAGGCCGCAGGTTGAGTATAGCTGCATTATAGTGTTTCTAGCCTGCACCCCAATTCCATGATTCGTAAAATAGCATATTCTTTTTACAGGCAAAAATAATTCCAAATCCATTGTATCATAATTTAAAAAATTCGTCTGCTGGACAACGTGAAACACGCAATGAATATCTGCTGTTGAAATGACAAAATGAAAGAAATATGCAATCGATTGATTTCATTAGTGCATGGTTTTCAGGTATGATACCCAGATACCTATCAGAAGAATAATTTAATTAATTATTCCTTTTTCTTACAGGAGCCACACTGGTGTTGCTGAATTTTCGTGCAAATTTTGCCCAAAGATGTTCACTCGTAGAGACGTTATGTTAAGGCACATTCTTATCCACCTTGGTAAGTAAAGGTGCATTTCGGTATTCAAACAAAATCTCATTTTTGTACATTATTTTATGAACTGTAATTAGGCTGATAGCGTTGCAAATTTAAAACTTTTTACTTATAAATACTTACAATTTTTATTACACTTCAGTGCTGCCATGATGAACATGTTGGGTCAAAGCCATCTAATGTTGCAAATTCAGAACTTTTACCTTACGAATACTGGACGTTTTTGTGCTGCCATCTATCGTTCATGTATACTATAAGCTAGATTCGTTCCAAAATGTAGCTGTCCGTGACTACCACAGGACCACCGACGCCCATCGCTTACATATTTGGTAAATAATTGGTACTCAGTAGGGAGCGTGCAGAAACTATAGGTGGCAGCACAGAAATGTCACTGCCAAGTATATTTCAAGTATAAAGTTCGAAATAGCTACGCTAGATGGCCGTCTTCCTCGCACACGTTCCCCTAAACTGAGCGTGCAGGAACCACAGGTGGCAGCACAAAAACGTCAATGTCAAGTATTCTGACCCTTAAAACTTCGAATATGCGACACTAGATATAGTCAACGCCGTGCACGGTCCCTATAGTACTCTAACAAAAAATGGTATTCTAACTATACAAATAATTAGTACCCTATGTGATTCATTTGGAACAGAACAGAATATGGAAGCGGGTTGGCTTCGGTGATCTTCTTCATAAAAACCTCGTGTTTTATGAAGATAACTACACAGTGTTTGATAATGAACTCCTCAGAAACGGCTTGACCGAATTTCATGTTTTTTGTGTATATTCGGTAGATCTGAGAATAGGTCGTAGGCTATTTTTCTTTTTATATGGCAAAACAACGTTTGCCAAGTCAGCTAGTTGTAATAATATTAATTTTCAATTGATTTTCATTTCAGATGAAAGATTATATGAATGTGACTATTGTAAAAAGAGGTTTATAAAAAAATTCGACTTAAAAAAGCACATACAAAATGAATCATGTAAGTCGAGGAAAAAAAGTAAAGCAGTGAAAAAAGAAATGGACCCTGATATACCAGAGGAGCAAGAGGAAGAAAAAGTAGAAATTAAAAAAGAAGTAATTCTTAGTGACAATCTAAAAGTAGAAGTTGTACAAGATGTTACAGTCATATACGCAAAAGGCGGCGATGCTACGATCAAACAACAGTTGCCTTTCTTAGAAACTGAAAGAAGTAACTAGGAAACACGAGAAATATAAAGTGATGCATATCTCAACCATATTTTTCTGTTTATACCTTCACCGCCCACCTACACTTCAGCAATCATTCATCAATTTTATAGTTGGTCCGGGAGTATTCCCATCTGTCCCCAAATGGGAATTCTCGTGTCATTTGTCCCCGATTTCATAAATGGGGACATATAAGTTCGAGGGAGGAAAGGGAAAATTAAAAATATTTCCTATCTGTCCCCATTTATGAATTCGGGGACATGACACGAAAATTCCCATTTGGGGACAAACACCAGTGTTTATCCTAGAGGACAGATGGAAATACTCCGTGGTCCGCGCTGGCAATGAAT